>CM021106.1:150674175-150688981 GCA_007115665.2 Sequoiadendron giganteum | reverse complement strand
TGTGAGAGTGAGTGGGAGAAAGGGAGATTGGGAGAGGGAGAGAGGGAGAGGGAGAGAGGGAGAGAGAGATGGTTTAGGGTTGAGGGAGAGAGGGAGAGGGAGAGATAGAGAGACACAGAGACACAGAGACACAAAGAGAGAGGGAGAGTGGGAGAGTGAGAGAAGGAGAGGGACAGTGGGAAGGAGAGAGGGAGAGTGGGAGGGAGAGAGGGAGAGAGGGAGAGATAGTGTTGAGGGAGAGAGGGATAGAGAGAGAGAGAGGAGTGATTGAGTGAGAGACTTAGGAGAGATAGAGGTGGAGAGAGAGAGGGAAAGAGATAATGTTTAAATATTTTATATATATTAGTAATATATATATTTAAATATTTATAGACTAACTAAATATTGAAATAATATTAAAATATTATACATAATTCGGTAAGAGATTATCATAAACTATATATTATATATTACATTATAAACTATATTGTATATTATATATACTAAATTATAAACTTTATTGCATTTTTGAAATCATATATTAAAAATTGTATAAATTTTTTAAAACTCATATCTAAAACATATCAAATATCAGATTCAAATCGAATATCTGATTTGAATCGGATATCCAATTTGATGACACAAAATTTAATGCCTAGGGACTAGGCTAGGGCTTGCTTTGGAATTTGGTTCAGACCCACCAATCCTAAGAATTCAACACGAAAAACGTGTTTAACAACTTACCTTGCTTTTCCAGACTTCACCCATGTGGCTGGCGACTTTTATTTTAGCCAAAATTGATGAAACAAAAAGGGTTTGTAAAGGAGCTTCTCAATTTTCTACCAATATAAATTATACTTTATTTTGAATCTAATAAATAATTATTATTCATTTTCTATTAGAATTATGACTAAAGTCTTGATTGATAGCCTGATAGAAAAACCTCTATAGCTTTCAAATGGTATCACATTTTTTGAATCCAAAACATGTGTCACATTCTATGCTTGGAATACTATAGAATTTAAAAAAAAAAAAAAGAAATCATGAAGTTTTGACCAAGTTAAGGTGGTCAAACATACGAGTTTTTATATTTATAAAAATTTGAAATAAAAAAATCATAATTAATTATTTACTTGAAAATAAATTACAAAAAAATGTGCATCACATCCGGACATGAGTCTTCTACTTATATCTAAAATCTTTTAAAAAAATATTTTCATTTTTATTATGGTTAGGGAGGTCAGACAGACACCTACTTCTTATATTTTCCCTAAAATTTAAGTACTACTCCATTGAAATTTCAATTTTTCACCAAATAGATTTTTTTCTTACAAAAATTAGCCTAGTAGTTTAGAAACTACATTCAAGTTTCCACAGATTCTACTTTAATTTCTTTTGAAATATTATAGATAACTTATTCAAATTTTTACGTCAAGTTGTCTAACTCTAATTTTTTTGAATTTTCATTGCCACTTAAGGGCCTATTTTTTCCATGATGATCCTGCACATACCCTAGGTAAACATGCCATTATATATTTTGGAAAATATTTAATCACTAGATGCAAATTACACAAGCTTTGGTAGTGGGTTGGTCGGCATTACAGAAGTGAATGCATGATTAGTGCACTAAGTCCATAATTCACTTTTTAAAGAACATTATCCATATTCCATAATTGCAATTATCTATGTCTCTAATTGTAAAAGTAGAACTATTTTGAGAAATTAATAGTTTCATGTTTATGAATTACATGGTATGTCATTCACTGTACTCATTTGTCTATTTGGAAAGTCAGATTCTTGAACCAGTGTTCTGATTTATTATTTACAATTCTTCCAATACATAATTCTTAGGCACATTGGAAGAATTAAAATTCATGAGAAATAACGAAGGAGAATGGTACAATAATCTGACCTTGTAGCTTCTTGGTGAAGTACTAAGTATATGTGCAACAATATAGATCTTTTTCCCTTACTTAAATTGCAAGCAATGGTTACTGTTACAAGAATAATTTATGAAAATGAGAATAGTCTATGGCATATAAAATGTTATTCATAAAAATGAGACACATAAGAACATAATAAAATATGCCAAATACTCAATAATTAAATGGAAACTATGTGAGCATTCTCACTAACGCGTGGTCAATGCACTTGATACACATGGTTTTCTAGTGAATCAAATTCTATAATCTATATATAATGTCATACTATTTTCCTAATTTATTTGAACAAAAATGAATACTAAGCCTACTCCAACAAATAGGAAGAGAAATAAAACATAATTTTCAAACAAAAAAAAAAGTTCCTTAAATTGCAAGTAATAGGAAAAAGACAAATATTTTATACAATACAATTTCATTGTCCAAGTAACTATTTGAAAATTGAATTCAATATGGAATAGTAACTTTCTTTTGCACAAAAAATACTTCCATGTTTATGGATTACATGACATGTCATTCACTATGCTCATTTGTCTATTTTGTAACTTATATTCTTGAACCATGCTTCTACTTTGTTCTTCACAACTCTCCCAATGCATTATTTCTAGGCACATTGGAAGGCTTAAAATTCATTGGAAACAAAGGGGAAAAATGATACAAGAATTTGACCTTTCAGTTGTTTATTGAACAACTATATTTGGAGTCATATAGATATTTTCTTCTGACACCAATTGCAAGCAATGGTTCTTGTTACAAGGTGAAACTAGACAAATGCGCATAGTCCATGGCATAAAGTATGTTATTCATAAACATGAAATAGAGAAGGACAAGGGAAAAGTCAATGAACATCATATTTTTTTGCAAACTTCTAGGAATTAAATAAAAAAAATTGTGAGGTCTTCTAATAGGTTGTTGGCCACTCAAGCAATGAACACATAGTCAATGCATCGATTTCCTCTACAGTCATTTTTCTCTAAGAAAATAAGACAAATAGAGAAACATGATAATTTTTTGCAAACAATTTGATATTAAATCCAAATTTTATAGATTTTGTTGGCACGCTAGTTCCTTTCCTAAAAATGAATTCAGAGTTGATATATTGTATGCCTCTACAATGAACAAGTCATTGGTTGAAAATGTAAAATAATATTGCTTTATGTAGCAACAACAGTCTACCAGATATTGGGATTGGTTCCTATTACTGACACTGATATATCATGTTCCTTAAGGCACTTTTTTTTCTCAATTGCAAGGGAAACTATTGCAATAGTAACCTACTCCTTGGGTTCAACTGTTCCATGTATCTTGGTTTCATAGAATCTCTCATGGTCCACTATACCCATTTGTACAATTGGGCCTTATAACATCAAACAATATTTTGACGGTAGAAGTACTAATATCAGCAGAAGGGCAGTCAGTCAAGTGACTCTGTAAAATGGATAAAGTTGCATTGATATAGTTGTATTCCCCCTATTCAAATTAGAAGCATTTGCGGGCAAGAAAGTTTACTGAGCTACAACAATTGATTTAGAAAATGTTTTCCATAGAATTTGCAAATCAAGATTTGTAAAATGGATAGTAAAACTTAAATGTAAGTTTGTAGTGTATGTTGATCAATTTTAGTTCAAAATTTAGGTTTTTGTATTCAACGTAGAAAAGTAGAACAAATGAAATAAAGGACAACAATATGTGAAAAGAAAAATATAGAGGGTCAAGTTTTTTGTTGATATTGTGAAATTTGTTTATTGTTTTAGAACAATGAAACTTGTTCAAACAAGTGTATATTACAATTCAAATTTTTTGTATGCTTGTTAAATAATATTAATAAATTTTTATATAAAAGTAATTCAAAAATTTAAATTGGTTTAGTATGAAGGTGGAGAGTTTATTTGTCAAGATATTAATAGAGAAAGGGGAAAAGTGAATGTCGTATTGAGAGAAACAAAGAAGGCTATATTTAAAAAATAATTTACTAAACATAGTTATTTGTTCACATATAAATTATATAAAATAAAAATATAAGTAGTAAGTTAAAAAATTTAAAGCATTTTACAAAATAGAGACTATATTATATACAAGACATATAGAATATAAATATTAGTAATAAGTTAAAAATTCAAAAGTATTTTATCTTCTTGAGTGCCATATTATTTTTTGAATATTTTAACCATCTATATATTTTTTATAATATATATAAATACAATTTATAAATCTGATTCTTTTAGTTAAATAGGCTAATTATAATTAATTTTATTTTCCCTCAATTTAGAAAAGAACTTATGCCCATGAAAAATAGGCCATAAAAAGTAAAGTCAATAGGAATAAGAGATTTATAGCTAGACAAGAAATTTAAAAACTAATTAATTTCATTCCAAATATTAATGGACTTTCATCATTGGAAAGTCCCACCAAAAAAAATCTAGTGAGGCTAGTGGTATGGAGCAATCCCAATACTTCGTAGGGTGTGAATAGTGAATAGGTGTAAACATAAATTCTTATCTATACCTTTTTGTGTTGTAAACCTTCCAAATGTTGACTGTGTTCATGGATAGTGAAAATGACAAGGATGTTATATGTAAATATGTGACAATATAGACTTGAAATAAATTTTTCCTTTCATTGATGCATTAGAATACAATCTACAAATAATGTGAAGAACATTGGGGCATAGAGAAGTGTTTCATTGTTTTCAAGGAAAATGACATTGGAATAAGAACAATCAAACATGTAGAAGTTGATAAATCTGAACCTCACAGTCCCCAAGAATCACCTGCATGCAATCACCTATCACATGCAACAAATATCTAGAACAAACAAGAGGATGCTCTGTAAACCCTCAGAGCAAATATGTGCTAGATGATATTATTCAGGAATTCAAAGATTACAATGAGATGATTTTATTTATAAAATAAAAGTATGCAACCCTAATGTTGACCTAAAAACAACTCAACAAAATAAAACTTACTTACTAATTATTACCTAAGAAAAACCTAAGTAAAGTTATGCAAGTGTAATTAAATATTAATTACACTAACACCCCCCCATAAGTGCAACTTAGGGAGACTACATAAGCATGCACCTAAAACTAAGATGAATGCAAGAAAACATGAATGGGACAAAACATTGTAGAATGCCATAGAGACAAGTTGTTATTTCCTTGTAGAATATTAGAGATTCAACGTACAAGAACTTTCAATATTTGTTAAAACAAATGGAAATGGCTATTACTCTGTTGTTTAGAAAAATTAACTTATAAATCACACCAAGGTAAGAGTACATGAAATATGGGTGATCCCACAATATTGGTTTACAATTTTTGGCCAAACTCGACACTGGAATATTTTTTTCTAACTAAATCTTCACTGTCAAGCACCTATAGTGGCTAAACCATGAGGAATTTGAAGATGGTGCAAACTAGTGATTTGTGAAATTTTGTCTATAGATTCTAAATATATATTTTTTTAAAAAATTTAAATTAGATTGCACTTCTTTTACCATCTCCTTCTAAAACTAGTTTTTTTTCAAAAAAACAACACTTTTTAGGAGTGACGCTCACCGTATACAACATAAAAATTTTCCATGAAGGATAAAATTCTATTTTTTTCGAATTTAGATTTGTAACTACGATATCTAGTGCTTCCAATTGGTATCATAGTGTTTTATTGAATATTTTTTCCTTAATCAAGTTTTGAAGTCAAACCAATTAAAATTCAGACATACGCGGACTATATACAACGTAACTTTTTTTGTATGTATCAAATTTTTATTTTTTTTGTTGGATAAAGGACTTCAATATCTAGTGCACTCATATTTTTCAAAAAAAAATTTGATAATCTGTTATTTTTCCACATGTGCAAATAGAGAGCTTGATTTTCAGTGAAAAACATATGTTTAATAAAACTAAAAAGAATACATAATAAAACCAAAACATATTAAAATTATATTCGCTGGATATCTCTTTCTAAGGACTACCATCACCTAGTTTGGTTTGTGAAGTCTCCTCCATTTTAATCCTCAACTCAAGCTTCGAAGGGAAAAATTCTGGATATTTTTGGTGATAGAGAGGGAGAAGAGGGACATGTGGGTTTGAGTGAAACACTATTCACGCAAACCCCCCAAAACCCATTCGATTGAACCCATGTTGAATTGAACCAATTCAAAATAATGTAAAAAAATGATCCTCGAGTTGGTTCGAGCACACTCTTAGTCGATGTTTGCTCGAACCCCTAGCCGATGAATACCTTTTAAATTTATTTCTTTCTCCATGTTTGCAATAGTGTTATTTTATAATATATAGAATTATTATTTATAATATATACGTCTATAGTATATTATTTATATTATTAATAAGTATTATATAGAAATATTTAATATATCTATATAATAGTTAATAATAATATAAATAATATACTATAATATATAGCATATCTATAATAATATAAATAATATACTATAGATGTATATATTATAAATAATTACAATAAGGGTATGTGCAGGATCATGATGGGCCAAAAAGTGGCAATATGATGGGTATATGGCTGATGACTTTTTTTTAACGTAAAATTGATGAAACAAAAATGGTTTTTAAAGGAGATTCTCAGCTTTCCACCAATATAAATTATGCTTTACTTTGAATTTAATAAATAATTATTATTCATTTTTTATTGAATTACGACTAAAGTGTTGATTTTTAGGCTGATTAAAAAACATCTATAGCTTTCAAACGGTATCATATTTTTTCAATCCAAAACATGTGTGACATTCTATGGTTCACATACTATAAGATTAAAAAATAAAAAAATGAATTTCATGAAGTTTTGACCAAGTTAAGGTGGTCAGACATACGAGTATTTATATTTTTTAATTTCCATAAAAAAAATATAATTAATTATTTACTTGGAAAAAAATTACAAATAAATATGCATCACATCGGGACATGAGTCCTCTACTTATATCTAAAATATTATAAAAAAATATTACCATTTTAATGTGGTTAGGGTGGTCAGACAAACACCTACTTCTTATTTTTTCCCTGAAATTTAAGTACTACTATATTGAAATTTGAAATTTTCAGCAAATAGATTTTATTTTTTTGTAAATAAACATAGAAATTTAGAAACTACATTCAATTTTCTACAAATTCTATTCTTACATATTTTTGAAATAATATAGATAACTTATTCAAATTTTTATGTCAAGATGCCTAACTCTGATTTTTCTAAATTTTTTGCCACTTAAGGGCCTCTTTTTTCCATGATGATCCTGCACATACCAATAAATGTTACAATATAAATATATGATTTGAATTAAATAGATAAAAAAATATATTTTGTAAATAAATATAAAATTTAAAATAAAAATAATAATATATTATAATTTATAAAAAGAAAATATTTAGTTTAAATAGAGATAGAGAGATATATGGGAAGAGAAGGGAAGAGAGAGGAGAGAGATAGGTCAAAGAGAAAGAGAGAGAAGAGGGGGAGAGATGGAGAGATATAGATAGAAGAGGGAGAGAAAGAAGAGGGGAGAGATAGGGAGAGAGATATGTAGAGAGGAAGAGAGAGAATAAGATGGGGGCGAGAGGGTGATGTAGGAGAATCCTTGGTTCTTTACAATCTTACATCAACCAAAAATATATTCATTTCAATTTTGTTCTTGTTCAATTCAAGTTGGTAGATTCGGTATTTCATCATATTTTCTCACTAGACCCTATGGATCTATGTTTTCATATTGGACATGTTCATTTTCCTCATTCCAAGATTTTAGCATGATTGGATCTTTTTCTAGAAAGTTATCACTTTTAGATTAAGTGACAGTTTCTAGAACATAGCACCAAAGCAGTTTCGAGCCTAATGACTAATTTGATCTCTTGTGGATCCTTCCCATATCTTGCAGATCTTCACGTTGTGTTTTGAATTATTCTATGGAGTGTCCTCGACCTTAATTTAGGTCCACACTTCATCATATGCACCTGTCGAGGAGAAATTCAAATTGAATGCTAACCTATTTCATGCACGTTATGTTTCCTTTATTAGAGATTGTAATGATCTTTGACCGACATGGATGATTCTAGATCTTGGGTGTGATATAAATAATTGTAATAGATCATTAGGATGGCAAGTAGAATTAATATTGGATTCAAGATGTAATATTTCATCTTGCATTAAGGAGCATATAGGAATATTGTATTTCTAGCATTTTGTATCAAGCTTGTGAGCCCGATCTCTAAACTCGGATGTTGTCGACTGATTGTAACTAAATTTTTTGATAATAAGAAAATTTGAATAATAATTTTCCTCCATATTCCAAGTGGCTTTTGTTGTGTAACTCTTGTTGCACGGTCCATATTTTTCTCTTTGAGGACCCTCCTACCGTGACTGCACCAAATTGGTATCAAAGTGAGATTCATTACATGAGAGATCATCAAAGTTTGCGAGGTCTTGTGTAATATTTGTTGTGGGGTGGTGGACTGAGGATCTAACTTGTAGTTTTAGAGGACTTGTGTAACTTAGATGGTATGAAGAATAAATGGTAGAGGAAATGGAGTGCATGTAAATGCAGACCCATCTATAATGGAGATTTTGAGAGGAATTGTTGCTAGATTAGAAGCAGTCAAAATGACTAAGAGAAGAGGTCGACTAGTTGATGATGTGAGTGATGAAGAGGTAGAAGAACAAGAAGAAGGGGAAAGAGAAAATAAACCTGGCCTCGATCAGGGAGAAGAGAGGTTCATAAGAACCCTAACCAGAGTAAATACTAAACCACATTTCATTCCACCAGATTATAGTGGTAAGTTGGATTTAGATGAATTCCTTGATTGGATAAGTGAGATGGAGAAGTATTTTGATTTTGAAGGTACCTCTAAAGACAAGAAGGTGAAATTGTCTTGTACAAAGTTGAAAGGATTTTATTGGATCATCTAATAGGATTTTCTGAGGTGGATCATGTTGGATCATCTAATAAACTGAAAGAGGGAGAAGTGTTGGGGAATAGAAGAGTATTGTGTCAAAGTGAGATTGAGCAAGAATTTTTGCAGAGAACGAATTTGTTCCAGACCAGATGCAAGGTGGTTGGTAAATGTTGTAGAGTGATTATTGATAGTGGAAGCTCTAAGAACCTAGTTTCTAAAGAAATGGTGACCAAATTGAAGTTGGAAATATTTAAACACTCGAATCTTTATCAGATAGCATAGATTCAAGATGAGCATAAGATACTGGTAAGTGAACAATGTTTGGTGAAATTGAAGATAGGAAATTATCATGACGAATTTTTGTGTGATATTATACCTATGGATGTATGCCATGTTTTGTTGCGAAGTCCTTGGCAGTATGATGGACATGTTATTCATGATGGAAAGAAGAACACCTATACCATTGTTGCTAATGGGATGAAGCATACTATGTTGCCATTGGAGAATGTTCCTAAATTTGAGGTTTGTATGTGTGGTAGAATTTGTTTGTTTGATGGAAGGAAATTTCTAGATGGAATGCGACATGATAGCATGTGATATGTCTTGGTTCCTAAGAAGGTTGAAGACTTGAAGCATGTAGAATAATAACCAGAGGAGATAAAGGAGTTCTTGGTAGAATATGAAGCTATCATTTCAAATAATGTACCTGTTGGATTTCCACCTATGAGGAGTATTAGTCATTGCATGGATCTAATTCTAGGAGCTAGTTTTCCTAATAAATTATCACACCGTATGACACTGATAGATAATGAAGAGTTGAATAGACAAGTGCAAGAGTATTTGAGGAAGGTTTTGATCAGAGAACTCTTAAGTCGATGTGTAGTACCTGTTGTGCTAGAACCTAAGAAGGATGGAGAATGGAGGATGTGTACATAATCTAGAGCTATAAACAAAATCATAGTAAAGTATAGATTTCCTTTTCTCTAGATGGATGACATTATGGATTGTTTGAGTGGAGCTAAATTCTTTACAAAGATAGATTTGAATAGTTGATATCATCATATTAGAATCAGAGAAGGGGATGAGTGGAAGACAATATTCAAGACAAATGAAGGATTGTATGAGTGGTTGGTGATGCATTTCAGAATAACAAATGAACTGAGTACTTTCACAAGGCTGATGAATGAGGTATTGAAGAAATTTTTGGGTAAGTTGTGATTGTCTATTTGGCTGACATCTTGATTTTCAATAAGAATAGAGAAGAACATTTGTTGCATATAAGATAAGTTTTGTAGAGGTTGAGAGAAGAGAAATTGCTGATAAAAATTAAGAATTGTATTTCATGAAGGAAGAATTGGTATATATAGGATTTGTGATATCTACTGATGGATTGGAGATTGATCCTGAGAAGGTAAGAGCAATTTTTGAATGGCCTACACTAGAAAGCATTGGATATGCATGATCATTTCATGGATTGGCTAGTTTCTAAAGAAATTTCATTAGGAATTTCAGTTCTATTTGCAGTCCTATGACATAAATAATGAGAGGAGATAATAAATATTTTAGGTGGATATTTGGAGCAAACTGGAGTTTTGAGTTATTGAAACAAAAGGTGATTGAGTACCTTGTGTTGGCTTTACCAGACTTTAATAAGGTATTTTAGGTAGACTATGATGCAAGTGGAAATGCAATTGTAGTATTAAGTCAAGAAGGAAGACTAGTAGCTTATTTTAGTGAGAAATTGAGTGATGCTAGTAGAAGGTATTCAATGTATCACTAGGAGTTTTATGCCATAGTTCAAGCCTTAAAGAAGTGGAGACATTACTTGTTTCCTAATGATTTTGTGTTGTATACAAATCATCAGGCATTGCAGTATTTGAACAGTCAAGGTAAGATTAATCAAAGACACATGAGATGGGTGGAATTCTTGTAGAGTTGTACTTTTTTTTGAAACATAGGAGTGGAAAGTCAAATAGATTTGTTGATGATTTGAGTAGGAGAAGGAATATACTAGGAGAAATGAGAAAGGAGGTATTAGGTTTTGATGAATTGAAGAAATTCTATGAGGAAGACCCAAATTTTGAAGAACCTTGGAGAACTTGTAATGAACCAATCTTGGAGGGTAGGATTCAGTGGTTGGATTATTTCATTCAGGAGGATATATTGTTTAGAGGGAATTAGTTGTGTATACATTGGATTTCAATGAGGGATAGTTTGGTAAAAGAAAAACATAGTGGAGGATTGGCAGGACACTTTGGAATTGATAAGATAGTAGCATTGGTAAGTGAGAATTACTTTTGGCCACAAATTCATAAGGATGTTAGGAAATTTGTGTAGAGTTGAAGAGTTTCTCAAGCTGCAAGAGGGAGTAGTTAGAATGTTGGATTGTATAAGTCTTTGATAGCCCCAGAGAGACCTTGGGAGGATATTAGCATGAATTTCATACTTGGCTTGCTGAAGACATAAAGAGGTAATGATTCTATATTTTTGGTGGTCAATATATTTTCTAAAATTACACATTTCATACCTTGTAAGAAGAGAATAGATGCAGTACATGTAGAAAACTTGGTTTTCAAGGAAGTAGTCATATTGCATGGATTACCTAGGATTATTGTTTTAGACAGAGATAAAAAGTTTGTTGGTTACTTTTGGAGGACACTTTGGAAGAAGTTAAAGATAGATTTAAAGTTGAGATCTACTTTTCACCCACAGACTGATGGATAGATAGAGGTAGTAAACATGAGTTTGGGGAATTTACTGAGATGTTTGGTTTGGGAGAAGACCAAAATTTGGGATTTATTCCTTGTACAAGTAGAGTTTTCTTACTATAATTCAATGAAGAGGAGTACCAGAAAGATACATTTTGAGATTGTTACTGGAGTTCATCCTAGAGGTATATCAGAGTTGGAAGACATCAACAAGGAAGATAAAAGGAGTGTAGAAGTAGAGGAATTTGTAAAACATATAAAGAAATTTCACACTCAAGTAAAGCAATAATTGGAAGATATGAACCAGAAGTATAAGGAGCGAGCAGATGAAAATAGGAGACATAAGGAGTTCAAAGTTGGAGATGAAGTGATGGTGTATTTGAGGAAGGAAATATTTCTAATTGGAACATACAATAAAGATGTGGAAGTTTGGAACCTGTAATATTTTGAAGAAATTTGATTTAGGAAATGCATATGAGGTAGAGTTAATAGATGGCATGGGTATATCACCTATATTCAACATTGCAGATCTACATCAGAACCATGAAGCATAATTCAGTGAAAATAATAAAAAAAATTTAGAAAAATAGTTTCCTAAACAAAAATCAGATGAGATAGAAGAGATTTTGTATATCAGAGATGGGAGGAAAACGTGTGGAAGACAATACAAAGAATATCTTGTGAAGTGGAAAGGTGGACCATTCGAGGATTCTTCTTGGATTTCTTAGATTGAGGTAGACTTTATTGGTTTCCCTTTAGCCCTAGAATAGTGAGGAACTCAATTTTCAAATAACCCTGGATGTTTGATGCAGGAGCATCCTTGGTTCTTTGTAATCCTGCATCAACCAAAAACATTTTCATTTTTGTTTTGTTCTTGTTCATTTCTTGTTCAGTTCAAGTTGATAGATTCGATATTTCATCATATTTTCTCACCAAACCTTGTGGATCTATTTTTTCATCGTAAACATGTTCATTTTCCTTATTCCAATATTTCAGCACAATTGGATATTTTTTTGGCAATTTATCACCTTTGGATTAAGTGTGAGTTTCTAGAATAGAGAATCAAAGTAGTTTCAAGCCTAATGGCTAATTTGATCTCTTGTGGATCCTTCTCATAACTTGTGAATTCTCGCGTTGTGTTTCAAATCATTTTGTGGAGTGTCCCCGACATTGATTTAGGTCCACACTTCATCATATGCACTTGTCAAGGAGAATTTAAAATTGAAGGCCGACCTATTTTGATGAATGTTATGTTTCCTTCATCGGAGATTGTAATGATCTTTGGCCAATGCGGTTGATTCTAGATCTCGGGTGTGATATAAATCATTGTAATAGATCATTAAGATGGCAAGTAGAATGAATATGTGATTTGAGATGAAAGATTTTGGCTCACATTAGGGAGCATATAGGAATAATGTATTTTGAGCATGATCTGTGAACCTGGATGTTTTTGGTTGATTGTAACTGAATTTTTTGATAATAAAAATGTTTGAATCTGCATTTTCCTCTATATTCTGAATGGCTTTTGTTGTGTAACTCTTGTTGGAGGGTCTGAACTATTCTCTTTGAGGACCCTCCTACAATGGCTGCACCAGAGGGAGAGATAGCTCAATATATATAAAGGCCCAGAGGGAGATACATATAAAGGGAGGGAGAGTTTGAGGGGGAAGAGCGAGAGAGAGATGGGTAATGAGATAGAGATAGATAGGAAGATAGAGATAGACATAGAGATGGAGATGGAGATGGAGATGGAGATGGATATGGAGATGGAGAGGGATAGTGAGAGGAGAGAAGGAGAGGGAGAGATAAAGAGAGATATGGGAGAAGGATATATAGAGATGGAAGAGATAAATATATAGAGAGGGATAGGTAGGAATAGAAAGAGGGTGAGATAGAGGGGGCAACAGAAAGAGAGAGAGAGAGGGGTAAGGAGATAGAGATAGATAGGTGTTGCAAGTATGTATGTGTTTTGTTGTGTTGTAATTAATGTTGTCATTGATTTAAACAAATTTTAGGATTTTGCAAATGGTATAGGAGTTCTTAGAGTACATGGAGCTATATTTATGAAGTAGTATTCATGTTGTTTCCAAGTTATTTTGAAAAAAAATGAGAAAAAAAGAAAGTAGTGTTGAAGTGTGTTCTGAGTGTTCTCTCATATTATGCTATTCATTTCTCTTGTGTTGATCTTATTCCTATGCAGATATGTAAGTTTCTTCATAATCTTCAATGGGTTGTATATCCTGAGTGTTAGTTTCTGGGTTGATGGGGAGTAGAAGATATGTTCACTGGTGTGTGAACTGGTTTTCTAGAACTATTCATTTATGGACTGGGAGAAATGTTTTGGCTGTATAGTCTTCTGGTATTTGGGTTTAGATCTTGTGGATTTGGGAGATGACTCTTTCTAATGATTTATGGGTTCTAATAAATTTCCTTCTGGTTTGGCGCTCTGGAAGACCTACTCCAAAGCTCTGGTGACTTTGTTGGTTGGTCTAGTTGGACTAGTGAAGTGTTATCTGTGAATCCAGTTTGTTGTAATTATTGCAGATGTACCTAAGGTGTTCTCAGAGATGGTGAAATTCCTGATGAAGCATGTTGAGTAATCCATGTGTGATTATCTTGGTAAAGATGTTTGTACTTCAAATATTATTTTCGTTTTCATTAGGTTTGGTTGACTTGGTGTTTAGATGTTACATTAAGCTTTTGCATCCATTTGAGAAAGATGATCCAAGATGTGTTTTGGGTCCTAAATTAAATATGTAATTGGTTCAATCACATTCTTATCCACTGCGAGAATGTTGAGTAGATGACCTAGTTTGAATTTTAAATTGTATAGCCGACCTTGGTGAATGTTTCTAAGGTTGAAGATGGTATAAAGGAAAATAAAGATGTGGAAAATTTGATATCCATCCATCATTCAATTAGAGCAAGGGAAGTGTGTGAAGAAGTGTGAAAAGTAGAGTGTGGAAGAGCGAATTGAAGAAACAATACTTTAAGGTGTTAGATTCATGAAAGTGGTGAGCTAATGGAATATAAAATCATCTGATTAGGTTGCAAATGTGTGGAACCCTAGTGGTGGATCTTCATTTATATTTTTTTATTTTTTTTGTAGCGAGTAAGCCTCCTTTCTGAATAGTGAGTCCTTGTCAAGGTAGTGAGCCTTTGCATCGAGGCAGTGAGCCCTTTGGTAGTGAGCCTTTGTATCCAGTATTGCCTTACTTCTATATTGTGAGTTAATCCTCACCATTTTTTTCCCTCATTGGGTTTTC
>CM021106.1:150465571-150674075 GCA_007115665.2 Sequoiadendron giganteum | reverse complement strand
ATAAGAGAAGATATAGAAGAAGAGAAGCAAGCAGGAGCAACCCTAAATTTGATCTGGAAATGCCATCTGGAAGCTTCATTCACCATTGATCAAACTGAAAAGAATATCTCCTCTTCTTCCTTTGCAACAACAAACATATTCACTCAAAACTACCTTTCCTCATCATTGCTCAATAGCTGAAAGCATGTCCATGTGGAGAATCTCCAAATTCACCCAGCTGGAAAATATCCTCTTTCTTGTGTAAAATCCTATTTATGCCTCTTTCACAATGTTGGACATTATTTTCCTCGATATATTAAAGTTTGATAACTTTAATATTTCTGCTCCTTTGAATTTGTTTAAAATCCCCAACACATAGAATGTCTCACATTGAAATACCCCCAAATGATAAAATGAATATAAAATCCACTTGCCTTATTAAAATATCTTTTTCACTCTCATGTGCATTTTACCTTTAGCAGAATAAAAATCCCCAAATAGTGAATATTTTATTCACTTTCCAATTACCTTTTCTTTTATTTTCCTTGCCCAGCATTTAAATATTCCATCACTAACAATTTTCAATTTACTTGTGCCATGAAGCTTTTGGGGCCCGCCAGCCACGTGGCTTATTCTCACATACCCCATACCTTTTACATGACGTCACCAATAATCTACTGAGGCCTGTGATATTACCCTAAAACCTCATTTTCTTTGGAGTGTTCTCATACTCTGCATTTGGTTTTCCCTGTTTGCGCCATTCACTTGGTCTTCTCCTCCATTGGCCTCACCCATTCAATAGTTTTATGCTGCGTATGCTCTCCCTGTTTAGCATGGGCCTTCATTGGATTTGATGGATATCCATCTTCCTCCTTTGCAACTGATGTGTGCACCCCTGCTTCTTACACGGTGTAGGCCTCCTCCTTATCTCCTCACCTGGCCGCACCCCTCTACTCCACTTGACACTTATCACATAGTGATGGCAGTCCACTGAATCACATTATTCAGACACCCTTCAGCCGGTCACACACCCCTCAACATGGCATTCCATCGTCTGCTATGGAAAGCGTCCTCCTCCAAGCCCATCCACCCACTCCTTATATTTTCTTGAGAGTTTCTAGGGCCTATTCCAAACACCCGTGCCTCTCACCTGTTGCTCGTGCCTCCTGGAAAGCTACTAACTATCTTCATCTCCTAGTTTGGGTTTCCTCACAGAGCCCTCACCATTGTTTGAGCCTTTGCATAGACATGATTCCTCTATCTTCAATGTTTGATGTATGTCTAAACCCTCTACTTCAAGCCACACCCATAACCATTTTGCATGGTGACGTAAAAAATCATACATGATCATCTTCTTACAAATAGTGTGCGAGCCTCATCTATGGCTGCTCACGCCCTCCATCTAGCACACATCTTTTTGTGTTCTAGCTTGAGATCTCTCGCTTCATGCCTCGATAGACGTCTATAGCCATGAGACCATACTTGACATAGTACCTTGTCAACTAATCCATGTGCCTTGTTGTATGCAAAATCCCCACACTTCCAGTTTCATGCTAAGTCATGGCTGCTCCTATGGATTCCATAGTATTGCACTACAATACTTGCTCAAGGGTGATAGAATCAAACACTCCCATTCAACAAATCCCTGACCCACGCCTTTATCAAACCTACCAAACAACAAAGATAAATACTATAGAGCACCATCCCATTGCAAATCCATCATATGATTTGTCAATACACTTCAGATGCATTGTCATTTTATCATTTTGTCACAATAATCATAAATATACTCTTTTTCCTTTTGGAGAATCAATCATATTCCCAATTGTATTCATCAATAATCTTGAAATATGCAGCCCCATATCAAAAAATCTGAACAATATTGGCATTATTTGTATTCTTATGAGCATTATGAGATATATGAGTTGTTGCCCTCCGAATAAAAGTGACCTTGATTGTTTTTTATGCAAAGTGGTCCACCATTAGAATACTAGTGATTGTGCCTCTATATCAACATTTCAACATTTACAACCTTTGTAACTAGGCAAATCATGTTGGGTCCCATGTGGCGCGACTAATTTTTTTTTGTTTCCGAACAAATATTATGATCAATTAACCTAACATTGCATTTTGAATACATGTGAAGTGAAAACATGAACTGGGTCCTCATCAACATCTATTTTCTGATACATTTGTAGAATGGTCAAAATAGGCCAAGTGGCCTCTAGAATCACCTTGGGAAACTGGTCAAACGACCTCGTGAAACCATAAAAACTTGTAAGTATATAGTAATTTGATCCAAAAGTATAGTGAACAATACGACTCAGAGAAAAAGATCATGAGGAATTGGATATTAATCGACAAAGTTGCCCAATTAAACTTTTCTAAAATAGCATATGTTCTGTACCAATTAAAACTCATCCAACTGCCAGTTTGTACAAATAGTGAATCAACTCCTTGTTAGCTTCCATCAAATACATAAGTTCATTTAAGTACCCTCAACACATGTGCAAAAGGAATTTTCTTGAATCATCACTGATCAAAAGTTATTAACAATCAAATTTGACCACTCAGAAAGGTTGTCAGGAATGCAGATGTGAAACTGAACAAACTGCATTTGGTTTCGATCTGCTAAATATAGGAAATCAGATCATGAGGCTCTCAAAATTGACACCGAAGATCATTTAGGTATGGAGAACACCGAACAACATTCATTTTGACATGATAGTCAACTGGTTGTGAAATCCAAGCACAAACATGAAGTTGTTTCGCAAAATTGAACGTTTACAAACAACAGAACAGTGTCAAAACCCTCCAACTTCACTTTTCGAAAGTCTGTCAAAACTCATCATGGGAAGCTGAAAACCGAAACACATGCTCACATAGGTCAATTGAGTATTTCAGAAAATGGGTTTTGCACGACAATCAACAGGCTTTAAAATAAAAGCCTCCAAAGTGGGTCACTCAGATTGATTTGTCAGGTGCACCTCTAAAAGTGCAGAAGCAAAATTTTGAAATAGGCATCTCAAATTTGCAAAATTTGAGAGTGCCATCATCAGGTATTGCATTAGTTCTATATTTTGAGTTAATCCTCACCATGGTTTTTCCCTCATTGGGTTTTCCACGTAAATTTGGTGTCTCTATTGTTTTCTTTTTGTTATTTGCATTTCATGTTTACACATAATAACAGACTAGAGCTAAGGTGAAAATATTAAGTTTATAAGTAAATTAGTTTGATACAACTGATTCATCCCCCCTCTTAGTTGTCTTGTGCATTTCAACAACAGGAAGATAGAGATAGGTATGGATATGGAGAAGGAGAAGGAGAAGGAGAGGGATATGGTGAGGAGAGAAGGAGAGGGAGAGATAAAGAGAGAGAGGAGAGAAGGATATATAGAGATGGAAGAGATAAATATATATATAGGGATAGAGAGGGAGATATATGGATGGATAGAGAGTGATTGAAAAAAAACCTTTGAATCAAGAAGATAATCAGGCTCCATTACCAATAGGATCATGTTATGTTTGCAATAAGGAGAGAGGGAGAGAGAGAGAGAAGGAGGGGGAGGGAGTGGGAGAGAGATAGAGGGAGTGAGTGTGAGAGAGAGAAACCTGAGAGAGGGAGAGGGAGTAGGAGGGAGATACTTGAGAGAGAGAGAGGGAGGGAGTGGGAGAGAGATAGATGGTATAGGATTAAGAGTAGAGTGGTGAGGGTTTAAGGGTTTAGGGTAGAGGGTATAAGGGTGTAAGGGTGTAATGGTAGAGGTAGAGGATAGAGGGTGTTAGGGTTTAAGTGTTAAGGGTAGAGGGTAGAGGGTTTAAGGGTTAAGGATAGAGGGTGGAGAGTTAAGGGTAGAGGCTTGAGAGAGATAGAAGGAGTGAGAGATATATAGAGAGAGACTTGAGAGAGGGAGAGAGGGTAGGAGGGAGAGAATTTTGAGAGAGAGAGGGAGTGGGAGAGAGATAGAGGGTAGAGGGTTAAAGGTAGAGGGAACAAGGTTTTAGGGTTTAAGGATAGAGGGGGTAGGAGAGAGAGAGACTTGAGAAAGAGAGAGAGGGAGTGCGAGAGACATAAAGGGTAGAGGGTTAAGAGTAGAGAGTAGAGGGTTTAGGGTAGAGGGTATAGGGTTTAAGGGTTGAAGGGTAGAGGGTAGAGGATAGAGGGTTTAATGGTTTAAGGGTTTAAGGTTTAAGGGTAGAGGGTAGAGAGTTAAGGGTGGGGGCTCAAAAGAGATAGGAGTGAGAGAGAGATAAAGAGATCCTTGAGAGAGGGAGAGAGGGTAGGACGAAGAGACTTGATAGAGAGAGAGAGGGAGTGGGAGACAGATAGAGGGTAGAGGGTTAATGGTAGAGGGTACATGGGTTTAGGGTTAAGGGTAGAGGGGAGAGAGCCCAAGAGGGGGTAGTAGGGAGATACTTGAGAGAGATAGAGAGAGGAAGGGAGTGGGAGAGAGATAGAGGATAGAGGGTTAAGAGTAGAGGGTAGAGGGTTTAAAGGTTAAGGGTTTAGGGTAGAGAGTATAAGGTGTAAGGGTGTAAGAGTAGAGGGTAGAGGATAAACGGTTAAGGGTAGAGGGTAGAGGTATTAAGAGTTTAAGGGTTAAGGGTAGAGGGTAGGGGTTTAAAGGTAGAGGCTTGTGAGAGATAGGAGTGAGAGATAAAGAGATAATTGAGAGAGGGAGAGGGGGTAGGAGGGAGAGACTTGACATAAATAGAGAGAGTGGGAGAGAGATAAAGGCTAGAGGGTTAAGTGTAGAGCATACAAGGGTTTAGGGTTAAGGGTAGAGGGGAGAGAAATTGAGTGGGGGTAGGAGGGAGAGACTTGAGAGAGAGAGAGATGGAAGGAGTAGGAGAGATATAGAGGGTAGAGGGTTAAGAGTAGATTGTAGAGGGTTTAAGGGTTTAGGGTTTAAGGATTCAGGGTTAAGGGTAGAGGGTAGAGGGAAGATCAAGATAGGAGTGAATGAGTGAGAGAGAGAGACCTGAGAGAGGGAGAGGGGGTAGGAGGGAGAGACTTTAGAGAGAGAGAGAGGGAGGGAGTGGGGGAGATATAGAGGGTAGAGGGTAGAAGTTTGAAGGGTTTAGGGTTGAGAGTTTATGGTTGAGAGTAGAGGGTTTAGGGTATAGGTTTGATGGATTAGGGTTGAGGGCCCAATGTATAGAGTAGAGGGTATAGGATTGAGGGATTAGGGTAGAGGGTAATGGGTTGAGGGTAGAGGTTTTAATGGTTGAGGGTTGAGATTTTAAGGGTTTAGGATTTAAGGGTTAAGGGTTTAGGGTAGAGGGTATAGGGTTTAAGGGTGTAAGGGTAGAGGGTAGAGGATAGAGGGTTTTAGGGTTTAAGGGTTAATGTTAGAGGGTAGAGGGTTCAGGTTTAAGGGTAGAGAGTTAAGGTTAGAGGGTAAAAGGGCTTAGGATTTAAGGGTTAAGGGTTTATGGTTAAGGGTAGAGGGGAGAGAGGGGGAGGGGGTAGGAGGGAGATAATTGAGAGACTTGAGAGAGAGGGGGGGGAGGGAGTGGGAGATAGATAGAGGGTAGAGTGTTAAGAGTATAGGGTAGATGGTTTAAGGGTTAAGGGTTAAGGGTTGAGGGTAGATGGGAGCTCGAGATAGGAGTGAGTGAGTGAGAGAGAGACAGAGAGAGAGAGACCTGAGAGAGGGATGGGGGGTAGGAGGGAGAGACTTGAGAGTGAGAGAGGGATGGAGTGGGAGAGATATATAGAGTAGAGGGTAAAAGGTTTAAGGGTTTAGGTTTTAAGGGATGGGAACATTCTATTTCCATTTGTATGTTTTTTTTAATTTGATGGCAACTTTATTTTTTTATTTGCATTGATTTATGTTTTAAATCTCTGTGCAAAAATTTTATAATTAGATAATACTTAATTTCTATAAAGTACTTGATGCATCAACATACCGTAATTATTTATTATAACTAGCATTTTTTTAATTATTGATGTTTCCATTTGTAAAACTTATATAGAAAGGAATAGAAAGGACCTCCAATTGAAAGGACCTCTGAAGGAAGGTCCCTTTCTTTCATTTTCAATAATTATCTTCATTCAAATATTTACAAAAAATATCATGGAAGTGCAATACCTTTGAATAGTTATTTATTTAGCTTAAATAAAAAAAATTGTAAATACATTTATTAATAATTATATCTTACTTTTAGATATTTTTTTTGGGTTTTCTTATGTGATTTAGTGGAAGATCTTCATTTTAGAGTTTGGCACTTCTTCTCCTATGCCTATCCTTTACTCACCCTATTGGTTCTCCAAATCACACAAATCCAATGATTCCTATAGACAAGCCACTTTCTAATGCTCAGACTCACAGGTGGATTTGGCCAACTGACAAGATTCAGTCAAAGACTAAAATATCCTACAATTTTGGCTCTGCGGGACCAAGGTGGGTCAAACTTTACAATACCTAAAAATTCAATTCAATTATACACAAAAAATTATTTTTATAGTAGATAATTCCCAATTCCATTGCACCAAAAAGTACTGACAACTTCAAATCTGGCTAAATTCTTGGTATCTCAACACTCACTTAGCAATTGGGAAGCATAACTCAACACTAAACCTTAACCAAACAATGGGAATTAAAATGATTTTGATTTCAAAATGTTTCTAAGAATACATTAAGTTGAATGACAAATCAGTGCCTAATTTTGGCCCATGGAGTCAAATATAAAATTATAAAAGAAATCTCATCAGCAAAAAAAATTCAACCAATGGATTCAAACTACTAATGCATTACACCAATAGATCCACTCATGTTGTCAATCAAACTCTTCTTATCAGATCCAACTCGCACACTTGAAATCAAAATTATCTGCTCAAAGTATTTTAACTACTTCATTGAAATAGAACCATGAACACATACTACAGTCTTAGGGAAACTAATATGACAAACTCAAACATACTTTGTATCATTGAATTCATATGACCAAAAATGTACAAATCTGGAGACAATTTGATGACATTTATGATTTTCTTGTACAAACTGGCTAACATTTACTCATGAAATCAAAAATTATAGCTTACAGACTCAATTCATGACTTAAACTCAACTTTTTTCTATCTACCCAATCCCACACAAGAATTCAAAACCCTTTCAATGAGAAAAGAAGGGAAGATAAAGAAGGAGAAGCAACCATGAAATTAATCTATAGAAGACACCTGGCAATATTATTCTTCATTGATTTTGCAACTAGAAACCATCTAGAATCTTCTTCTTTCCCTCTTTATTTGTAACAGAAAATGCAAAGCCTCTCTCTTCTCTCTTCATAATAAACCACCACCTACGTATTTTTTCCCTCATCAAAAAAATCATCTGCTTGTGAAAATCAATCACCATTTTACCCGGTAGCAAAAGATTTGTTCCCTTGTAAAAAATAATTTACTTTTCCCTTTGCAACTGAAAATAATTTTGTATTTCTCATGAAAATATTTTACTCATCTCCTTCATTTCATAGAACAAAAAGCTTCCAGCCTTTACCATTCACCCAACAGATGAAAATACTTTACCCTCGTATGAAAAAACATTCGCTCTACCCTTTTTTTGCTCTACAATAAAAAATAGTTTTTCCCTCACCCTACACACCTCTACCTTTTACTTACAATTACCTCTTCCCAAGCATTTCAAATATGATTTTAAACTAATTATACTTTCACCTTTGTGCTATTTTAATCATCCCTTTAGGTTGGTTATGCTTTTATTGTATATACTTGTAAACCCTAGATCCTTAGAGGATTAATTTCATGATATGGATTCTCATGGTCCTTTATCTTTAGCCTCTCTTAATGCTTCCATCACTAATTTTGACATGTTCAAATATTTTATAACATATAATTCTATTGTTCTTGATTCACTTATGGCATTCTATCATACTAATGAGATCACATTGTTTATGGAAGCTTTAAATGAAAACATGTATCCTTTTCATTTCTTTAAGTATTTGATTATCACCTTTCCCACTTTGTTGGACACTCGTATTTCACCACTCCATTATCATCACATGTTAAATATCTCTTATATGAAGTGATAGTACATTTTTTTGTCTTTAATGATACATTGACTATAAGAACATATCCTTCATAATATCTATTTAGAGATGATGACATTATGTTTGCTTATAATTCAATTTCTTCTTATAATTCTAATGAAATTAATAATTCCATGGAACAAATATAAGTTTTATATAATTATAATTTAGGAAAAATGATTTTAAAAAACTTCACTAGGTTTCAAACAAGTATTTCAAAAGCATATATATGAGTTTACATGCAAGAAAAAAAAGTGAGATGATGCTATAAGTGTAGTTTAACTTTCAAATGAAATCAAAGATTCTTGAACTTAAGAACTCCATGGAACAAATATATACATATAATTGGAATTTATGCAAAATTATTTACAACTATGTACAAGTTACTATAAGTTCTCACTTGAACATGTATACATGTACAAGTGAACTTGAAAATCATGGATATAATCTAACTCAAACATTCTGGTTCAACCCACTCTACAATAGCATGTAAAATATTTTGATGATCATCACTATCTAGTCTCCTTTTTTTTCATCCATGTGCATGTGGAATTGCATGAAGATGTAAGGTAGTAGCAATTATTAGGTGACTATATTGATATACCTTGTTATCAGGTTGATAGTGAACAAAATGAATCCCATGTTGAACAAATTTGACTTGTTTTAGATATATCCCTTGCACTACAATAGAACCTGCATGGTAGAAATGAACCTAAGGTGAGACATGTGAATGCTTACAACATTTTCATGCTCAATATATATTTAATGTTTTTAATGTAATGTGCACATGTGAACACAATGTATATATAATTTTAAATTCAAATTCACCTATAGGAAATAAGAGTCCATCACTTTTTTTAGGTTGTGTTGGCTTATTCCTCTCTTTTGTTCAATGCAATAAATAATAGTTAACACCTTCTATTTTTCTAGGCTCTGTTATGACTGCAAAAAAATCTCTTGTACAACAAATTTACACAAAAAAATTCTAAAAAACTCAAAAATATCTTTAGACTTTAAAGATCATTAACTATATATATAATATTTAAATTACTGAAAACTTAAACATGTACCTTTTTCTAACCAATCCTTAAAGATGGTCATAATCAATTAAAATCAAAGGAATATCTTCAAATCTTTCTTCCTCATTTTCATCATATGTTTTTGAAACAACTAGTGGCACCACATCTCATTTACTAACATATCCAAGTTCTTGGTTGTTGCATGCATTATCAGAGTTTCCGATAATGCACATAGTGCAAAAATAAGAGTACTCCCTTGTGTATAATGTCCATCTAGGGTGACTACCTAAACTCATATCAAAATGCAAAGATCTTGTTTTTTCTACCCTCTTGCATCCATGCATTGATTTTTTGTCCACACCTAGATACATATACAATAAACTTATGTGAACAAAACTTTATATATATTATAAATTTTAAATTTAAATAAATTCAAATTTTTGAAAATTTAATTAATATATACATACCTAATATCTCCCAAAACACTCTATGTGGAATGTTTCGGTTTGTTCTTGAAGATGTGTTGACCTCATTTGATGCAAAGTGTTTCTTACACCATTCCACAACATCATGTGCATTGTCTATACGATCTTATGAATAACTCATTTGATGCTTTCTTAAAGCATGTTTGATGCAATCTCCTGCTCCATAATGCTCACCCTTTCCATGCCCACTCTAAAAAAACTCCAAACATTTGGTATTTTGTAAATTTTATGATATCTAGATAGTGCATAAAGTGTTTGTGATGATTTGAGTTGTGTCGCACATCCATCTAAACATACAAAATGCTTTTGAAATTTTACACCCTTGCTTCTCAAATTCTCAAAAACAATTGTAAAGTAATGTTGTACAATTTTTTTGTCATGCTCTTTATCATCACTAATATAAAATTGATATTATTTCTTAATGGCTTGTTGTTCATCTGTACTCTCAACACCATCGAATTATGATTGTGCATGTTGATAACACACATGAACCATAATAGTGATCTTCTTTGAAAACTAATATTCTGATTGAATCTCCTTTTGATGTAAAAAAGAGTAATTTTCTACAAATTCAACTACTGATAGAACCGTTCCATGTGGGAAAGTATCTCTCAATGTTTGGATTTTTTTACTTGCCACTTAGAAACAAAGGAATATTGTACGTATGGTTGTATCAATTTTTGAAAATCTTCCATAAATTTTCCAATAGGAATCTCCTCTTCTACATAGTTTAACCTTGTGGATTCTTTCCAAAAATTTGTTTGAAACTTTACATAATTGTAACTCTTGCAATTTATCGTCTTTGTTAGGTTAGTATCTTCATTTCTTGAAGGAAATTTATCCAAATTTCCACATGTTTCACAAATTCATTTTATACAGTTTATTTGAGGTCCATTTTCATGATCGCATATCATATCCTTTATGAACAAACTTACTTGTTTAGCAGGTGCATTTTGGAAACCATAACTTTATTTTCTCATATTTCGAAACACCTAATAGTAGAGATAAAATTTAATATGATAAAAACAAAAAAAAGTTTCAAAAAGCTTGTTTATCTTCACATAATATGGCTTCAAATTTTCAAACATTGTTTTCCCAATCTTTATATGAGGATATATATTATAAAACTTCATATACATCTCAAGTTGTTTAATGTCTATCCAATTTTTAATATGATTTTCATAAATACCAGGCCCAATCTTGTGTCTCATAACATCTCTAATATTTGATGATGCATGAGTTTGATCATTCCAAAGACTTGAGACCAATTTCCTAACCACATCTTCAATCCTGTTAGAATGGGGAGCTCTACACATAATTGCCCAGTTGCCTTTTGAACTATCATCCAAAACCTTTTTGTTTTTCTCATATTTTATTAGTGTGGTTCTACTATTACCAATTTTAGTCGAAAGTGTATACATTTTTATTTTTCTTGCTATATCTTGATTTATAATAAATGTCAACATCACCCTTCTTGTAGTGACCTTATCCACTGATCAAGATCCTTTCCCAATGGAATCTAAACCAATTTTAAAATTTTCAACAATATATTTTTGTAATGCCATGTATTTCTTCTTATTTGATGTTGAATGTACACCCAACAATTGTAATGGATATGTGCAGGATCATCATGGAAAAAATAGGCCCTTAAGTGGCAATAAAAATTCAAAAACTTAGAGTTAGGTAACTTGACGTAAAAATTTGAATAAGTTTAAATATTATTTAAAAAATATGTAAGAACAGAATTTGTAGAAAAATGAATGTAGTTTCTAAACTACTAGGTTTATTTAAAAAAAATAAAAATCTATTTGGTGAAAATCTTAAATTTCATTGCAGTAGTGCTTAAATTTCAGGGAAAAAATAAGAAGTAGGTGTCTGTCTGACCACCCTAACCACAATAAAATGATAATATTGTTTTATAATATTTTAGATATAAGTAGAGGACTCATGTCCCAATGTGATGCATATTTTCTTGTAATTTTTTTCCAAGTAAATAATTAATTATGAATTTTTTATTACGAATTTAAAAAAATATAAAAACTCGTATGTCTGACCACCTTAACTTGGTCAAAAATTCATGATTTTTTTTTTTTTTTTTAATCATATAGTATGCAAAGTATAGAATGTGACACATGTTTTAGAATAAAAAAATGTGATACCATTTGAAAGATATAGATGTTTTTCAATCAGCCTATCGATCAGGACTTTAGTCGTAATTCAGATAAAAAATGAATAATGATTATTTATTAAATTCAAAGTAAAAAATAATTTATATTGGCAGAAAGTTGAGAATCTCCTTTAAAAACCCTTTTCGTTTCATCAAATTTGGGTAAAAAAAAAGTCATCAGCCACATGGGCCATCATATACATTACATATTGCCACTTTTTGGCCCATCATGATCGTGCACATACCCTAATGACTCTTTCAACTCATTACGAAGAAGTAAATGTGAAAAAATTTGATTTTTACAAGTGTTTCGAGATGATTGAAATGATCATTGATTATTCCATTTACAGATTTAGTCATTGACCTCCTATTCTTATTTACAGGTTGATCGGCATAACATTTGAGTTTCTCCATATCCATCTCAAGTAAATGATCTAAATTTCTATAACAAATTTTTGTCCTCACCTTTTCAGCTAGTTTTGTATGCTCATCCATACCAATAAAAGGAAGTTTTCCTAATCCCTCTCGAACATGCATTGTTTGAACTTGGGCCTCCTCCTTATCTTCAAGGTACATGTGTTCTTCAACATATTCATTTGATCCAATATCTAGATTTGGCTCGACTTTAGCATGATAACATCTTGCTTTTTCAACCCTTTCTACATACATGTCACAAAATATTTTATAAAGAAAGTGAGAGATGATGCTATATAAGTGGACTTTATGTATGCAAGAAAAAAAAAGTGAGAGACATGATGCTATAAATGGGGTAGAAATTATCAATCTTGATTCTTGAACTTAAGAAAAATTCCATGGAAAAAATACAATTGGAAATGGAATCAATTTAAGCAAATCGAAAAATGATTTTTCTAAGTCACTAGGTATTGGAAACTAGATACATGAATTTACATGCAAGCAAAGAAAGAGAGAAGTTTCAGCTAGTTTTATATTCTCATCCATACCAGTAGAAGGAAGTTATCTTGACCCCTCTCTAACATGCATTATTTGAACTTGGGCCTCCTCCCTATCTTCAAGGTGCATGTGTTCTTCAATAGATTCGTTTGATCCAATATCTAGATTTGGATTGACTTCAGCATGAGAGCTTCCTACTTGCTAAGCCCTTTCAACATGTCACAAAATATTTTGCAAATAATGTGAGAGATGATGCTATATAAGTGGAGTTTATGTATGCAAGAAAAAAAAGTGAGAGACATTATTCTATGAGTGGAATATAACTTTCAAATGATATCAATCTTGATTCTTGAACTTAAGAAAAATTCCATGGAACAAATACAATTGGAAATGGAATGAATTTAAGGAAATTACAAAATAAATTTTTAAAGTCACTAGGTTTTAGAAATTGGATACATGAATTTACATGCAAGCAAAGAAAGTGAGAGAAGTTTCAACTAGTTTTATATTCTCATCCATACCAATAGAAGGAAGTGATCCTGACCCCTCTCCAATGTGAATTTTTTGAACTTGGTCCTCCTCCCTATCTTCAAATTCCACGTGTTCTTCAACGAATTCCTTTGATCTAATATCTAGATTTGGCTCGACTTCATCTTGAGAATCTCCTACTTGTTGTTTGAATTTGCATTTAAGCAAAGAAAGTGAGAGATTATGAGCTATTTAAGTGGAGTTGAACAAATAAAATCAAAGATTCTTGAAATTAATAATTCCATGGAACAAATGAAATTTTAAATAGATGATAAGGAATTTAGAAAAAATGAGGTTCTAGAAGTTATGGTAATGTCTATGCAAGATGACTATTTTTTTTGTATTAAAGTCTCCAAGTTAAATGTAACATGGTTTTCATAATTGGAAATAGATTTATAAGGAAGGCATTGGGGTGTTAATAAAATACTTAAACACACACAAGAGAGAGAGAGATATAAAGAAGAAATAAGCATGTACCTTATTTCTTTCTATGATAATTTTCCAAGTTTTGTTCATGCCTCCTTTGTTCCTCTTCTTTCAAAAAATTTCGTTGAGCCTTATTTTTTATTTTTCTTTGTTGTCCCATTTTCTTCTTCAAGTTAAAGATGAATCAGAACAAATCCTCTACCAAAGGTAAATTCTCCTCCAAAATTTTCCTTGATTGATAAAAATGCAAAGTTGTCCTCTCCAAAATATGCCCTCCTTGAAAAAAATTCTAAAATCTCTTCTTCTCCAAAATTTTCCTCCTTGATAAATGTGAAAAAAATATTCTCCAAAATCTGCTCTCCAAGTGATATAAATGTGAATTAATCTTGCAATTTGATATGGAATAATGGAAAATAAGCTTGTATTTATATGAATATGGGAAAAAAATAAAATTAAAATGCATTCTAGTGTATGGAATATCTATCCTAGTTTAAATGAATCAAGTGGTAATCAAACAAGTTATTTCATTATGGATTTTGTTGTTATTTAATGTATAGGTATACAACATAGAGAAATTTTATAATTTTTTTCCTTGTCAAAAGGATAATATTTTCCCAAAGAAAACCATAATCATGGATATAAATGTAAGATTCCTCAAGCTTGATACTAAAGGTGCAAGATTATCTCAACCAATGTGATAACATAATGCTTAATAAAGTGTCTCTTAGATAATTTATTCTTATTACAAAGTAAGGGAACAACCCAATATATAGTAGAGGAAAATTTCCATGGTCATTCTAGTTTACCAAACACACCTTGATGGTTCTAAATCAATAGTTGAGATATTTTCATTTCTAGGAGATGTTGAGAGGGTAGAAGAATGATTTGAGCACATAGAGGTATAATTTCAATTGAATTTTCTTAATGTTTCAAACAATAAAATTTTCCTATACTAAGTTGAAACTAGAAAATTATGCATTGAATTTATTTAAAAATATATAATTTTATTTGGTTGTAGGAAATCACGATTATGTTAAATAATGGTGTAGATTAATAAATTATTTATGAATTAATTTTACACCCTTGCTACTCAAATTCTCAAAGAATATTTTTTATATACATGTATTTATCTTATAATAGATTTAGTCATTGACCTCTTAACATGTTTTTAACATATATAAATCATAAATACATGAGCATGAGTTCTCTAAATATAGATTTAATTTTTTTATAAAAATGTTATTGAGTGTAAATATGTACATACATACACATGTATCTATTAATGTATAAACATTTAAACATAAGAAAACACATGTACATGTAGATAGATTCAATGTATAAACATAAACATGCTATAAGAAAAGAGGTACATACATGTAGATTGAATGAAAATAAACATATTAACATAATAAAATTTGTACGTATGTCATATAAGAAAATCTAGGTACATGCACATACAAATTGAATGAAAATAAACATATAAACATAAGAAAATGTGTATGTATATCATATAAGAAAATATAAGTTAGAGATCATCAAATGTCGACTACTAGAGATCATCAAATTTTGACTACTAGATATCATCATATAAGAAAATGTAGTAGAGATCATAAATCTAGTGTAGGGCCTAATATGAATTATGACTCCTAGTCAAACGATCATTTGAATGAGAACCCTCCTCTGATAGATGTGTCGAGCCCTGTAGATAAAATTTTGTACACAATGTGTTAAATACATATAATATATTATAAATTTTATGAAATTTATTTAAGAATGTACATGCATTTTTAAATGTCTATCTAGATCTATGCATACATATGCATGTACATATACACATGTATATATAAAAATTTAAAACTCACATGTCTACTGGCAGCAAAATCATTCATAGAGTCATTTCGACATACATGATTTGAACTAAGGTTAGGAGTAATATGAGGTATGTCCACCTACAATATATATACATATATATTAGTACATGAATATATAGTTAAAACTAAAATTTAAAAATAATAAAAAAAAAAATTGAAACATGCACATGCACACATACATGCACATAATCTGATATATCGCTATCTAAGTTCTCTGCAATAGTCGTCTCCACCAAATAACCCATACACTCAAGCAATGATTCAACATCTACATCCATTTGATCCATCACATTTTGTGCCATTAATGATGAGTTAAGGGGACTATGTAGCTGAGATGGCATCGATGATGAAAAATCAGGACCAAACTTCAACAAATCCATAAAACCCATAGTCTATGCATCAGTCGAATGATCTGTAGGTGGATCCCAATGTGCACTAGTGTTGGGATTAGAGTGATGGGATCCTAGATGTGAATGAACTCCTAAATCCAAATGACCTTTGATCTTCTCTATAGTGATCCCATAGTTTGATGCGATGAAGGTATATGACTCCAAGAGGTCCTCAGCCAAACAATGCATAGTCCTACATGCCATATTTCCTATAATTCCATCGAGTTGTGTGGGTGTAGAGATTCCCACTATATTAAAAGGATCCATGCTACTATTTTTTACTACAAATGGTGTGGATTGTGAATGTCTAGACATCAAATACTAACTCACACAATCAGCAGATATCCTAGTGGTGGTAGCTATAATGTCACCTACATTATCAATTGCTTCCTTTTGGGAAGCAACAACAACCTGATCTGCTAAGGGGGCAGATTTGGGGTGAGAGTAGGAGACCTACCACCAACCAATTCCCTAAAAATTGGGGGTTGGTCTATCTGTAAAATGATAGGTGGTCCTATCGGCAATCCTACTACACCCCTAACTAGCATATGGTGGAATGTCCAGGTAGTTGATTTTGTGGCCCAAATGGACCTCAGCATAAAACTTCAAAACAAAATATAATGGACTTTGGTAATTGTTTAGATATTGACCATGTGCTACAAGAAATCATGGGTAGATCAATGGGGCCATATCAAGATCTACACATTTGGTGACCTGGTATCCCCTCACATTATGTTTATTTTGATAGAATGGAAAATAATTGTTTTTAATCATTTATTTGGTCACAACATCATGTATTTTTTTATAGGGAACCTCACCATGTACTTATTCCCACATGTGGGAAAGAATAGTAGCTATTCTATTAGGGTAATATGCACTAGTAAGCCCAAGTTCATCTTTTAGTTTTTCTAAGCTTTGCAATATGGACATGCAAACTTCTAAATATATGTATGTGTTTGTACCATCTGCTAATGAGTCTCTCAATCTCCTAATCTCACTAGTAGTATTTGCAAATAGTGTTTCCAGAGGTGGAACATATGCATTTTCCATGTTCTATGTATGTACACCTAAAGGAGCAATGAGACCTTGGTAAATAATATATCTAGATCTAGGGAATAGAAATCTAAAAAAAAAAAAAAAAATTTACAAGTGTGCACATGATATATATATTAAACCTATAGGTTTCACACATATAAAATATTCATCTTAGATTATATTTTTATATGCAAGATAATATCACTAGTAGTAAATGCTACTTGGGATGACAAATAGAGCATTCACTAGTTCAAATAATTCATCTAATCATCAATAAATTTTTCATACCATTAACCAAAAAAATTCAACATCTATCATAGTTTTTCATAATCAAAGCATCCATTACTAGATTGCACACAAAACATAATTTAAAATAGTTCTAAATAAATGTACAAGTGTGCATGTATGATACAAATATATTGAGCCTATAGGTTGCACGCATATAAAATATGCATCTTAGATTAGATTTGTATATGCAAGATAATATCACTAGTAATTTGAATGCTACTTGGGATGAAAAATAGAGTATTCCATAGTTCAAATAATTTATCTAATCATCAATAATATTTTCATACCATTAACAAAAAAACATTCAACATCTATCATGTAGGTTTTCATAATCAAAACATTTTCACTATTTTATTTAATTTAATATATTTATCAATTTATAATTCTTAGGTTCAAATATCACCCCTCTAGACATCATATTAGATGGATTCCTCCATAAAAACCCAACTAAAAGTTTAATTTTGATGGTTCTTTGAGGGGAAACCTAGAGAAGTCTAGTACAAAATGTGTCATTAAAGACTTAAAAAATCTTGATAAAGGTTACATCTAAGATTTATTTCCTAGAACTATTAATAAAGGGAAAACATCATTACATAACATTGGTGGTCATGTAAAATCAAATTAGTCATTATTGAAGGATATTAAATGGAAACTATATTTAGCATCATGAAAATATAATTGAAAAATTAGAAGAAAAACATTATACTATATGAGTGATAGAAACGAGGGGAGGTACTACAACCACACAACATAATTCCACACAAAAACAATAACCTTCAAGTCACAATTCTTCAAAATTCTCCTTTTTTCACCATACCAACACAATTCCTTGTAGTACTGAAATTTGACTAAATTGGGTATATATTTTGGAGAAAGTCCTCTTAGATCAGGACCTATACTTTTTCAAGGACCCATCAAGGCACACTACCACATATCCCAAAACATCAACAGGTTGTTTTGAAACAACTTCAATAAATCAGGCTTCCTACACTTTCTAGACCCTAAATTAGGTCACTTTTCAAAGGGACTCTACTTTAAACTTTCCCTTTCACTAAAAATTAAATTGGGAAGCAATCCACAGATCCCAAAACCTAGGATTTAACCATTTTTCTATATAGACAATTCCTCCAAGGTCCCTGAACCTGAAACCCTCCTTTTTAACAATAAACTTAAGGGTTTATTGTAAAAAACACTACCAGCCTTCACATAACCTTGAAAACACCTCTAACAAGTTCAAATACCTCTACACATACTTATTCAATCAAGAAATAATTCTTCCCCAAATTAATTCACCTTTTAGTATATTAAAACCACACAATTTCATGAGGAAAACACAATTCTCCACTCTAGGGCTTCATGCCCAACACATCATTCGACCTCCCCTATATTCAAACAACATGATCACACCTAAAAATAATAGAATCCACCCATTCCACTAAGGAAAATTCTTCACAAAAGGTGGAATGGGTTCATTTTAAAATTTAACTCAACAAACATTTAAAATTGTCTTACATAGGCAGAGTCAATAAAATCTCTCCAAATTTTACAAAATTCATTAAAAATACACCAAACTTGGAATTTTTGAAAGTTAATTCACCCTTATTAAAACTCCCAATTCAAAACATAGCAAGATGGGGCCTATATGGTCTATATAATTCTCTAAAATATCATTGTACAAAAGAAAAACTTAGAAAATTTAAGAGAGATCTTTATTTTATTGATTCAAAACTTTGGAAATATTCATCATCAACCCATACAACAAGTTTCTCATCTCCTCTATACCTTTTACCTTGAAAACTAACTTCTACAACCACCTAAACAAATGTTTGAAATGACATGACAGTTTGTATTCCACAAAATGCAATTTTGCAACTTTTTTGTAATTTTGCAATATCATTTCTTTATTCACCTAATGACCTATTTAAGAATTTAAATACATTACATATGACCTCACATGACCCTTTTTTACATTTTTTTTGTTGGTGACAATACAAATTTTAACAATATTTTTTTAACAAAATGCTCATTGTAGACACAAAAATCATAAGGTGCTCATGCACCATACAACCAGCCTACAAAAACATTATAAATCCCTTTGTAAACATGTTGTATCAACCTTGCTTATTCTTTCATCTGCATATTAACTTCAAATTTTTCCTGGACTGCTTCTTCTTCCTTTCTCCAAAATCTTGTACTTGCCTTTGTCCTTGCCTTTAACTCTATCTTCTTTTTTGACTTTTCTTGTCTTCACTTGTCTTTTACCATCTCTCTTTTTTTACTATTAGGTTCACAATCATTTTTCTCATTCAAAAGGAAATAGGACTTCCCTTTCACAACTCTCAACTTTCCACTAACTCTTCCTCAACCAAAGGACACAAGACTAGCCTTTCTTATTTCTTCTCCAAGAAATATTTCCTCTTTTTTCACAATTCATCCTTGACCTTCTCTGACCAATCATCTTTTCATCTAGTCCCATCAATGGAGTACTCTCAAACTGACTTACATCTCTCATAAAGGCTACAAAATCAAGTGCTTCTTCAGACATGTATCCATCTCCCTCATCGCCTAACCACACAAACTAAGCAAACCATCCATCTTACCCAAAAATAGATCCTGGAAGATGTCTCACTCTTTTTTAACCCTATAACTAGCTTAATCTCCATTGGAGGATAGTGACCACAAACCTCAACATGTCTTCCAACACCCAACTTCTCAGAAACCTTCCTCTTTGCACCTTAGATGGATCAAGCACCTGCAACCAACCAAAAACTCAACAACAACTTAACCAACCAGATTAGATAGCTCTAATACCAATTGATAGCAACCAAAGGAGGTCCTATAACCACAAAATACAATTCCACACAAAAAAATAACCAAGTCACAATTCTTCAAAATTCTCCTCTTTTCACCAAACCAACACAATTCCTTGTAGCAGTACAATTTGACTAAATCGGGTATATCTTTTGGCGAAAGTCCTCTCATATCAATACCTATACATTTTTAAGGACCCATCAAGGCACACTACCACATTTCCCAAAACTTCAACAAGTTGTTTTGAAACTTCAACAAACTAGGCCTCCTATGCTTTCTAGACCCCAAATTAGGTCACTTTTCAAAGGGAATCTACTTTAAACTTTCCCTTTCACTCAAAATTAAATTGGGAAGCAATCCATAGACCCCAAAACCTAGTATTTCACCATTTTTTTATAGAGACACTTCCTCCAAGGTGCCTAAACATGAAACCCTCCTTTTTAACAATAAACTTAGGGGTTTATTGAAAACCACACTACCAGCTTTCACACAACCTTTCCAACACCTCAAACAGGTTCAAATACCTTTGAAAATACTTATTCAAGAAACAAATAATTCTTCTCCAAACTAATTCACCTTTTAGCATATAAAAAACACATAATTTCATGAGGAAAACACAATTTTCCACTCTAGGGCTTCATGCCCAACACCTCATTCGACCTCCCATGCAGTCAAACAACATGATAAAACCTAAAAATAATATAATCCACCCATTCCACTGAAGCACAATCTTCACTAAAGGTGGAATGGGTCCATTTTGAAATTTAACCCAACAAACCCTTAAAACTATCTTACATAGGCAGAATCAGTAAAATCTCTCTAACTTTTGCAAGATTCAATAAAAATACACCAAATTTGAAATGTATGAAAGTAAATTCACTCTTATTACAAATTCAAATTCAAAACATAGCAATATAGGGCTTGTACAACCGTACAATTCTCTAAAACATCACTATATAGAAGAAAAACTCAAAAAATTTAAGAGAAATTTGTATTTTATTCATTCAAAACTTCAATAATCTTCACCACCAACCCATACAATGAGTTTCCTATCTCATTTATACCTTTTCCCTCCAAAACTAACTCCTAAAACCACCTAAATAGACCTTTGAAATGACATGACCGTTTGTATTCCACAAAATGCAATTTTGCAACTTTTTGTGCTTGACATATTTTTGCAACATTTTGCAATTTTTCAATATCATTTATTTATTCACCTAATGACCTATTTAAGACTTTAAATACATTAAATATGTTCTCACATGGCCCTTTTTTACATGTTTTCCTTGGTGACAGTAATTTTTTTACAAAATTCTCATTGGAGACACAAAAAGCATAAGGTGCTCCTGCACCAATGAGGCATGGGAAATCCTTGATTCACCAAAATTATTTTCTAACTATGTTTCTACCATGAAGGAAACAAGACACATGTTTATTTTAAAATCAAGGTATTTATAGCATGAATGATTTAATAATTGGAGATAAACATAAGAAGGATTAAAGATTAATTTTAATAATCCATCCCATGTTTGTAGATGATTTTTTTCCCACTATAGGTTTGAATTTTAATGTTTGGCATCTTTGGAAACTATTGGAGAGGTGGAGGAGGGACTACATGCAATAGTCTATGAGGTGGCCAGTGTTCAAGAGATCCTATCCAACAAATATTATATTTATGATCCCTAAAAATCAATGCAATGGAACTATGTGATGTTTTTTAAAACTATAAGTGTTGGATTCACTTAGATACTAAGGCTTTACTATTGAAATAGGTGTTCTTGATTTTTCCATTTGTTACTTGTGTAATTCCAAGAAATTTTTATTAAATTTAGCTAATTGTGTTCTCTAAGTTAATCCATTTATTTTCTACTAGTGTATGGAATAACTATCCTAGTTTAAATGAATCAAGTGGTAATAAAACAAGTTATTTCATTGTGGAGTTTGTTGTTTTTTAATGTATAGGTATGCAACATAGATAAATTTAAGAATTTTGTTCCTTGTCAAAAAGATAATATTTTCCCAAACAAAACCATAAGCATGGATATAAATTTAAGATTCTTCAAGCCTGATACTAAAGGTGAAATATTATCTCAACCAATGAGATGACATAGTTCTTAATAAAGTGTCTCTTAGATAAGTTATTCTCATTGCAGAGTAAGGGAACAACCCAATATATAGTAGACAAAAATTTCCATGGTCATTCTAGTTTACCAAACACACCTTGATGGTTCTAAATCAATAGTTGAGATATTTTCATTTCTAGGAGATGTAGAGAGAGTAGAACAATGATTTGAGCAAATAGAGGTATAATTTCAATTGATTTTTCTTAATGTTTCAAAGATTAAAATATTTCAATCCTAAGTTGAAACTAGAAAATTTTGCATTGAATTTTTGTAAAACTCTATAATTTTATATGGTTGTAGGAAAGCACAATCATGTTAAATAATGGTGTCGATTAAGAAATTATTTTTGAAATATTTTAACATAAAATTTTATAAAGAGGGAAACTGTTTGAAGGATGATATAATTATAAAAGGAATGCAAATAGTGGATTGAAATAAATTCTCATCAAAAGAAGGTGAAAGTGTATTAGTTATAGTGGGAATAGGAAATTTTATAGGTATGGAAGACACCTCTAGAATGGTAGTGGGCTCCATAGTAACAACAAGTGGAAAAAGGGTAGTGGGATGAATAGGGATAAAATGATATTTCATAAGTCTATATGTAGTAAAAATACAATGGTCAACATCATGGGTATCATATATGAAGAAAATGTGATTTCTTTGTTTGGTCTCCTCTACCATGGGTATCTTCAAATTTTTTGATCATTCCTCCTACTAAAATTTTGTCTAATTTTATCTCAACTCTTGTTTTGACATTGAGGTTTTAAGTTAATATTTTATTTTTCTTTATGGTTTGGATCCTTCTTTTAGTTCTATCTGCATAGTTCCTACCTCTTATTTTATAGCTTCTAGGTTAGTAAATATTCTAGGAAAAAGGTCTTTATATTTTTTTAAATTTTCCACTTGCATCACTTATCTTTCATCCCATTAATCTTCATTTTTTTCCATCTTAGGGTTCCTTCTAAAATTATATTTTGTTCTCTATATCTCAATGGTTCATGTTGAATTTTCTGTTTTTAGTGCATTATTAGTGGCTATTTCATTTTCCCCTTCTTCAACTTATTTTTTTCTAAGTCTTGAGGATTTTCTTCTCCTTTGGATTCCATAATTTATTCTTCGGGGTACCACTTAACTTCTAGTATGGTGTTTCAATCTTACCCATCCACTTTATCAAGTTCCAAATGATTGTCTCCTTTGGTAATATAGTCTAATGTTCTTTGTAAAGAACTATTTCTACTAGAGATACAATAATGTGCTTTGTTTTAGTACATTGTGGATTAGCTTGTAAATATCATGGAATGTAAATTTTTTACAAAATTACTTAATCACATCATCCAATTGTTGGTTCCTCCTCTCTTTTCTTAGTTAATATACATTTTTTTTTCAATAGGTGATAATATCCAATAAAAAAGTTGGGTATATAGCCTTTCATCATATTCTCTTCTATTTATCCATTCCCTAATGCAAATTTGAAGGATTATTTCAAGTTTAATATTGCCATAATATTTTAGTTTGGGTTTATAGTCTCCTTTTGATAAGTACTTGGTTCTTATAAGGACCAAAAATTTCTTCCCAATTAGGATATTAGGTTTGTGGGTGTACCACCATCTTGTCATGCTACAAAGTATCTTGAAGATATTATAATCATAAATTTTCTTTCTTAAATAATTTTTGCATGTTTTCTATACATGTTAAAAAAATTCACCCCCTAGAATACCAAGGAAGCTTAATATGAGAAATTCCATGTGAAATGTGGTTAATTTTTTTTGACTTTTAGTATGTTGTCTCTTTTTATAGTTTGCTTTTGTATTATGTGGTGGGATTTCGTTATTTGAAATATATTGAGTGGAATTTTGTTTTACTTTTCTTAAGTTTTGGATCCTCCTCACATCTAATATCTTTCTAGATCTTACTTCTAGCTCATCCCAAACCAATTCTTCAATAGCATATTCATTATCAATATTGTAACTATTGATATCAAGTATGATTTATCCTCTTGAGTTAGCCTCATTCATGGTGGACCTTAGACTATTATTCTTGAAGAATGTAGTGCTTTCAATTCTTCTTCTTCAATTTTTTCTTATGTTATCTTCTTTATGTATGTCTTACTCATATCAATGTATAGGGGTATATATATTAATTTTTTTGTTAAAGAATCAGATTTATTATTTATAGGAGTTAATTGTACCATTATAGTTTACAAACCATTCTAAATTTAGTAAAATTTTGAAGGGAATAAAGAGTTCCTTCATCTCTATTACTTCAAAGTCTACTTTTTTCTTGATTCCCATTATAATAACTTCTATCTTTCTCCAAGTTCCAACCATACAAATGGTAGTACCATCCACAAGATCAATGTTAAAGGGGTATCATAGACTATTGGATTCCTAAATTATTCTAAAACTCTTTTAGGTATAAATGATTATGAGTTCAAATATTATGTTATTAAAATGTTTGTTGTTTAGTTTAAGTTTTACTATAATTTCTTTCTTCTTCCATCTTCATGAGCTTGAATAATGTGTACTTGCTCAAATTTCTCTATCAAGTCCTCAAAAACAATTGGAGCTATATCCACTTGAGATAAAGAAGGAAATTGCTACAAAGTAAATCCTACTAGTTATTGTGATCATTGTGGGAAAGATGCTTAATTACTTGCACTAACAGGAAATCTAGTTTGTTGGATCAAGAATCTTTGTTCAATATTAATGTTAAGATGTTAATATTGATGTACACATTCTAATTCTTGTTCTTAAACTACCTTGATTTCCAAAGGTTTGGTTGAAACTTTTGGCCTAAATTATTATTGATGCCCCAAGTTAAATCGGTTTGGTTGAATCAAATAATAAGCTAATATTCTAGTTAGTAAGAAACAAAAAATGAAACTTAGTGATAACACTAATAATTATGGCCTTCTTATATGATCCTAATTAATAACCCTTTAAGACAATGAAATTCCCATTATCATCTCTGAAATATTTATGGTATTCCTTAAACACAAGAAAATAATTCAATTTTAAATATGAGAATGGAGAGGAAAATAACCCTGAATTATCTATCTGAAAAAAATACAACATAAAGGAGGTGATTCTAATAGTAAACATATGTTCATATATTCATTTAATAGATACAAGAATCAAAATAAAAGTGACATATGTACAAAATGAAAATTATTTTTTATTACTTAAAACATGTGTTGTCTAAAATACAAATAAATTTTTACTCAAACAGATAGAGGAATTTTGTGCATTTTCCATAGTAGACATGTATGTTAAACGTGGAAGAATTGAAAAGGCAAGTGAATTTTTTGAATGATATGCACAAAATGGATTTGTTGAAAAGGGTTTAGAAACTTTCAAGAAAATGCAATTGACAGGTGTAAAGCCGATTTTCACAACCTTTTCCAACATCCTCCTTGCCTATGCCAAAATGGGAGCTTTGGAACAGGGTATGGACATCCATCAAAGCATAAAGGATAGAAAAATGGTTTTTTGAAAAGGCTTTAGAAACTTTCAAGCAAATGTGATTGGCAGTTGTAAAGCCAAATTCCACAACCTTTGCCCTACCTGTGCTAAAATGGGAGCTTTGGAATAAGGTATGGACATGTTTAAAATGTGAAAGGAGAATTAACCATTTGAATAACCAAGGAATAAATTTGGTCTCATGGAATGCCATGATTAAAGGATATGCACAAAATGGATCTGTTGAATTTAAGGTTTAGAAAATTTCAAGGAAATGCAATTCACTATAGCCATGTATGTGAAATGTAGAAGCATAAAACCAAACTGAAAGTCACACCAGGTTGGAGGGTGATGCACTAAGGAGGGTGATGCACTATCATTCAAGGTGGTGAGTTCGACAAGAGAGTTCACACGGGAGTTCGCCACTTCACATGCAGATGAAAATGATTGTTAGTTTGTTCACCCAAGAGTTCACTGCTTCACATGCACATGAAAATGACTATCGATTTTGACAGTAAAAATCATTTTATTTAAAAATCCTTAATTCGAGGGTTCGAGTGAACCCACTTTCATTCGAACAGATTTTTTAATTTTAAAAACAATATGCATTCATTGGTTCAAGAAAACTATAGGGTTCGCTTGAACCATATGGTTCAATCAAATACATTCAATGGTTCACTCGAACCTATTAGTTCGAGCGAACCCCTTAAATTTGTTCAAGTGCCCAAATTGCATTTTCACCTCCTCCATAAGATTTTAAACCACTTATGTGGCGTTACCCATATGCTATGTTTGTCATAAACATGAAACAACAAAATCCATGAAGAACATTACATATGGAAAACAAAATGCTTTAGGTAAGGTCTTGTTAACTGTAGATGCATCAAATACATTGTTTTACACGTAACAACCCTACCATTATTATCCCCTAAACATGCTTATGAACCCCATAATTGACAAACTTCTCTTATCTGAATCTAAACCTTAAAACATGGACTCAATATTCATACTCTCTATATTACAAATTTTGTGCTCTCAAATCTCAAATTTAACAAAAGACCCTGTACATCGGCCTTGAATTTTGTTTTATAGAATAAGGGAGCACACGAAGCTCCAGGATGGAGTGTACACATGTCCACATTTGATTCAACCGTAATTCCCTCATACAATTATATTTCATTTTTCAATTGGAGGGAATACATATAAGACAAAGTTTATTTCAATTAGCATGGGGAAGAGAAACCACCTTCCAAAAGGCAACCTAGAGGAAGGAAAAGCATCTTTAACCATTCCAAAATTTCATCCACCTTAGTAGAAATCCACATCAGCCATCCGCATGTTTATCTAGGAGAATATGTGTGTACTCAATTGTAACTTCTGAGGCTAGACCTATACTATACTTGACCAAGTCATATTCTCCACCACAATGCTCATATTCCAAACTCATTAGTGAATACCATCTTCCAGAATTCAAATTTTACTTCAGATGGCCACTTGAAAGCAATAAATTAATTAATCTTATCTCTATATGGTGCATATTTCTCCATCATTGAAGTAGCCTCAATATCAAAATCTTCTAAGAAACCAATAACAAGAAATAGTTTTCCAAGTGTATCATTCAGCATACCAATATCAACATTTAGGCATATCTCATTTGTCTAGGTTGTGATGATATTGTTCATTTGATCCTTCCAATCTTGCAAAGGCTTTATCTCATTGTAGTTGTGTTGGATTTCTAGTAATGGTGTAAGGTCTACTCCATCATATTTTTCCTTCAGTTCCTTGATCTTCATTTCCATAGGAGCAACATATCCCTGAAACTTCTGCTCCACAATTCCATTAACAAATTGATAAATTGGCATAACCTTGGGATACTTATCCTTCTAATTCTTTGCTCATACTTCCATGAACTTTAACTATTAAACTTTAGGGCTTCATCTATCTAGGAGAGGGGTGGCCAGTTCTTTATCTCCTAGGAACATCCTGATTTCTTGTATAATTAAAACATAATTTGCATGGACACTATTTAGTTTTCCCTGGACCTTTTTATTCAAGTGTCTCAATACAATATCCATAATTACTGAATTTCTTTTCAATGTAGATACCTGGATCTGTTGCAACATTTCTTTATACTCCTCAACCTAATGGATTAATTTTTCCCTTGAAATTCTTCCTCCTGTGCTATTTCCCCTTTCAATTGTGATGGGCACCTGTCCCATATTATATGGATCAATTGCTAGGGACTATTCTTGTGAAGAAGGTTGAGGTTGTTCCCTTGAAGGGTTAGGAACATTATGGCTAGAGCTATCTTTTTCTTAATACCTCCACACCTCCATTTCTTGTTTCAATAGTGCCAACTCAGTGTCTAGCTCTACAACCCTTTGTTGAATATTATTATATTCAATGATGAGGTCATTATATAGGCCCCTGAGAGTATCTTTGTCCTTTGTTAAACCCTCAACAATTGCCTTGCTGAACCTGGCAACATTTATTTCCATATATAATTCCTCTAATGTTGTAGTATCAACAGCTCTTCTCACAATCAAACGAGCACTAAAATCAGATGGCTCTGCAACTATTGGCTTCTTGGACCTGGTATACAATGACCAAATTTCATAGGCATCCCATTCTTGACTAAAGGTTGATCCTTTCAGTTCCAATGTAGCTTCCTCCTTAGTCTCAAGAAGTGGCCTATTGGCCCTTCTTCATGAATGAGATACCACAACATTAGCGATATCCTATTTAGGGAGTAATAATACTCCACTCTTTTGTACCAATTCTCTATCTTGTTTTGGTGTCATCTCCTTGAATGTTTCCCTCATTTGTAGCATGACATTTGATTGAATAACTTTCTTTGGAAGCTTTGGATGCAAACTCCTTTCTTGAGCCACCTTTTCATCATATACTGGAACATGTGCCCTCCACACAAAATCATTAAAAGAATTTATTTCAATAAAGGAATCATCCCTAATGAATTCCCTACAGGCTTCCATCCTTAGGTTATCAGTATTGGTTATCCCTCTTATTTCATATTTTCCTAGCCTTAGAGCAACTACTCTATAACTTGATGCAACACCTAGTGGAAAATATGGCATTCCTTGTTGCATATCATCAAGGGTTACCATAATTTCTTCATCATCTGAATCAGGATATTTAACCAAGTTTTCCTTTTCAATCTTCTACCTCTTGGGTGATGGTGGTTGTGTTAGAGAAGGAGCTCTTGGGGGAGAGTCCAAATCAACAATATTATGCAACAATTTCCTTGAAGATGATGGCAATGATTTCTTAGGAGGAATTGCCCCAGTCTCCTTTGAAACAATGGAAGGCAAAATATTTTTCTTTTCAAGCATTGTTCCCTTCCTCCTCGAATATACCCTAACCTTTTTTAGAGGCTGGTAAGAATTTATTTCCTCCAATCTTACCTTACGATATTCCTCGATAGCTTGTGAGTTTCCCTTGTCTTCAACAACCTGTTCAGCCTTCAAGAACCCCACCATGCTCTCAAAATTATCAATAGCATACATGGCCCTATTCAACCAACCACTGATATTTGGCATGGGATTGTATGTAGGGTTCTTTTCTATTTTCTTCTTCTTCATCTTAGTAAAATCTATATATTTTTCCTTTCTTTCCTCCTACACCTATAAATAAAGGATATTTTTAATTAATATCCTCAAAAAAGTAGAAGTTGTGAATGAATACACCTATTCTATGCTTTTCATTCATTTGAGAAATGAAACCCTTGGGATCATTGTTCCTTGGGGATACAGTTTTTAAGAGGCAATCATTTTTCTATGCTAGTAGATGGGTTTTTTCAAGTAAAGCTGCAGATTGTGTTTTCCAACAAATACTTGTAGCAGTTCAGAGAAGGGTAGTGGTAATGTCCACAAATCTTTCCATCCTCCTTTTTCCATGACAAATTCAAAAAATGTTATTTACTCGGGAAAGAAAGATCCTTTCATATGCTTTGTTGGAAAGTGTGTGTCTTGACCACATCCCAGTAGTCTCATGATTTCTAAGAATCCAATCCTTAGAGGCACATCCCTAGGCAAAGCATATGGGTTGACATGAGTGCCATATACTCTGAAAATGGTTGTATTATAATATGGGATGATATCTCCCCAATTATGTGTCAAATTCAATTCATGCCTCCTCTCCATTGGCCTTAGGAATCATGAATCTCCTTTGGAATTCTAGGTGGATCACAGACCAAAGATCTTCTCAATTTTGACCGAAAAACATTATGGAATGCCACATAATAAAATTCATGATCATGCCTATCTAGAACTTTGGTCCAATACTAGACAGGCATGTCAATATCATCCTCTCTCTCCATTAATTCCATGTTTTTCTTGAAAAAATTCTCCCCCTTGTACAAAAACATGTACATCAATAGAGAATTCCATCTAAAGCTAACCGGTGTTTTGCCTTTTTTAAGAGCCACTAGACTCTCATGCATTTTATCTGCCAGATAAGTAGAAAAATTATATACCAGATTGAAACCTGGATGTTGAAGATTCACAACCATGTACATGAGGTTAGTGGGAAAGGTAGTCTTTATGCTAATACCAAGAACCTGACATAAGGAACAAACAATCTTCTTGAAATAATTGCAAAAGTAGTTTATAGAAAAAGGCTCTAGCTCATTTTTGCCAATCACTATCTTCTTCTTATTCTTTCTAGTTCATGTGGTTGCCAAATGAGGTTGTAACATAGAAGTCCTAAATAAACCCTTATTATTTCTATACTATTCTTTGAAGGCTTGTAGTTCAATGGTCACCATATCCTTATTCCATTCATGCAGATAAAAAAAAATTGCAATTTCCTCACTAGTTATTTTAACCATTTCCACACTAGCAAATGTCCTAACAACTTTTCTTACAAGGTCATACCTCGTTGAAACATCCTTAAAAAATCCACATCTAGATATAAATTTAGTACCACTAGCTTGTCAAGGTCCAACCTCCAAGGGTTGCATAGAGGAGAACACAAATTCATGTTCCCAAACAAATTTGAAAACAATTGCTATCCTATATACGACACCTTAACATCTCGAATTGCACATTATTTATCGGTTAACCCTTCCAAAATAAGGGGCCCATAAAACAAATCCTTTCCCTTTATTTTTTCTTAGTAGAGGGTTTTAATAAGTCTATGATATCTTGAGAAAAGGACCTAAATGCATTTTTAGAGCTAGAACTTCAGGCCTTGGGTGCGATTTGCATCAGACAAATTAAGGTTCGACCTAAGGTTTTGGAGTATCTGAAATTTTATGGGGTGCAACCTTTGGATTATATCCCTAAAAAATAATAATTTAACAATTTAAAAGGCCTCGAGAATTATTTAAATGAGCTTTAAAAAAATTTAAAGCAAATGAACCAGTGCAATATTTTAAAACAAAGCAAAACGTAGTTTCCACTTATCCTCAAGAAATCACAAGATTTTTGAAAGACAAAGAACGTGGTGTATATGCTATGGTTTTTCTTGCAAAGAATTTTAATGGTAGCGATGTTGGACTTATAGGAAAATAGTTCACGTTGCTTGGTACCTGGAAATTCTTCTTCAGTGCAGAATTATGCTAGAAAATAGCAATTTAGGGAAATTTTAGCATTAAATTGGGTGGCACAGTCCAAACTCCACCATTACTATTCACTCACGTAAGAAACAATGGCTATCATACAACACTAACTCATTTTCAATACCAACCGTTTATCGTAATCCACACAGGAAATAAAGAGTGACTTAGATTGAGTCAATGTGGTTGGAAAATGCCATGTCCATCCACCAAATCCTAGGTAAATGAAAATTCACCTACAAGATAGCATCTCAACACGAGTGGGTCCCACACAGATCACATCATGCCTAGCATGGACAACCACACATTGCTTGTTCACACACCTTGCAACATCATTAAAATGATTATTTTAATTGCATGAGGTCAATGAGGAATGGGCATGATTCATCATTGTATGACAGTCATTGATTCAACATTAATCGGTAGGTGAAAAATGACTGTGCCCTATGACCGTAAGTGACATGTGGTGAAATATTGCACACCTCGCATCATGGTAGTGATGTCATTAGAAATCATTGTGAGGCCAGTGGGGAATGGTCAAGATTTGGCCAATCCATCAAATGGTCAAAAAACCTACACATGCCACAATTATTATTCTTAAAAGGGGATTGACTAGGCGGACAAGGAACAACCCTTTAGGTAGGAAATTTAGACACATGTCTAAAGTTATAAAATTCTATTGACCTGTCATTAAGAAAAAATGAAATAAAGTCCCAATCCAGACGAACCGATAGGCCAGGTAAAAGAGGTCGGTAATACGAATGACTCAAAAGGCTTAAAACATGACTTATGTAATAAAAAAACTAGAGCAATAGGTCAACGCAAGATTAGAATGTTCAGACCAAAATAAGAATAAGCATAATTTTGGAAAAAAATTGAGAGCTCTACCAATTTCAACATCAAATCTAGGAAAAACTAGGTCAAAAACCATAAGAAAGGCCCAAATGAGAAAAAATTTCAAGGATACATTTTTTAGTGACACATGTAGCTCCCACTTTAGTGAGAGGATGAACTTGCTTCAAACTCACACTAAAATATCCATTCAAGAGGAGGGTTCCAAGTGTGCCAGTGCGGATGGAAAATGATGACAATGATCAAAGGAGGTAATGCAAGCCCCTAGGATCCAAGATCCTAAGTGAAACCATCATAAGTGCAAGAGGAAACACATAAGGGTGAATACTTTGCAGTGAAACAAGATACATGATAATGCAATCACAAGAACTAGAAGGAAGAGAAGAATGAAAGGAAAAGAGTGGATCATTCTTAGACCATTTTTCCAACTAGATGTGGATCATATCTAGGCTATTTGTCAAAGATAGATGCATGCTCAATCTGAGGCAATGGAACTCATGGTTGTTTTCTAGATGAGAAGGCCAAAAAGGTGAGAAACATACACTCATGGCTAGTATGCACTCTCACACACGCATGTGGCCTTGGGAAAATTCATGCTATTGGTTGGGCTTCCCACTAAATCCATACCAAATTTATACCTATTGATAACTTTGATAAGGCAACACAAAAGAAAATGAATTTTGTAAAGGATTTTTGAAATGTACAAATGGTGTAAGGAATGTTCAAAGGGATTTTTATTAGTTCATGAAAGGTCTCATCTTAGGGAAAATTGTGCCCAATGTCTCAAGAGAGGAAAACTAAAAAAAGTTCTCATCTTGTTTCCAAGAGAGGACAAGTGAAATTTCTCATTATGAGCAACATTGTACCGAGTGTTTCCAAGAGAGGGACTCGCAAGAAAAATAAAATTGTGTAATGGAATGTGAGTGTCGATGTATGCCACCACTTGAAAGTGGTTGTTAACACCATTACTATGAGAAATTCATTTAAAGCAGAAGAAGGTAAGAAATCTTATTTAGAAATCCCTATGCCAAGTACAAGATACCATACCTATGTAAGGCTCTATAGACTGTGAGCTTTTGTATGCTCCATTAGAGGAGTGTGTAAAATATATATCATTAGTGTTTTGTGAGATGACATGGACATTAGGTGAAGACATATTTTTTTTTGCGTTACAAGTAAACGAGAACAACCAATAATAGTTGGTTTGAAAGGGTGGATTGGGATTGTGTTGGTGCTAGGTGAAGGCTTGGTGATTTCTATTAAATGACAATAACCAAGACCATGAGTCGATTGAATGTTAGGATTAATGTGAACATAGATACCTTTCTCATTAGCACCACATCCTTTTCCATTGTAGCAAAGTTTTTTCATAAGTTCATAACGTTTTCCATAAAGCTTTCTCATTGTTTGATTCATTGTCTAAAGTACTTGATGTGGAAGCTTTTGAGGGATATTTTGAATGTTATGTTGATAAGATTTATTTTTTAGGTCTCTTGTTTTAATTAATGTTTATGATCTTGTACACATCCATGATTTTTGGTTCAAAATTCAACAATCACAAATTAGTGATGGATATCGTTGTGAAGGGTTTAGGAAAATTATATGTTTGTTGTTTTTGCATGGGTTCGACTTGTGTGGTTGGATTGATTGTGTTCGAGAGAATGTCTTTCACTTTCTCAAGTTGAAGACACTATAAGGTTTAGGATCAACCCTAGGTATGTAGACTTTGTTGTTGTAGATGTACTTCATTTTACGATGAAGAGTGGAAGGTACCCCATTCATTCCATGAACCCATGGCCTGCCAAAAAGAAGATTATATGAAACATAATGTGGCATAACATGGATCATTGTGTCTAATGTGTCCATTCCAACTATAAGAGGTAAAGTGATCACACCAAGCGGTTTCTATCCTACACTATCAAATACACTGATAGATAAAGAGGTAGATTGAATGTCTATTTCATCCACATGTAGCCTATCCAAAATATTTATAGTACACACATTAATAATTGAGCCAATGTCAACAAGGGTCCACTTTATGCCTATTATTTTGTATTGAGATATCATTATGAAAGTGTCCACTTATTTTTTCACTTCCAAAGGAGGGAGCTCACTTTGGTGGAAAACAAGTTCATCATTCAATCCTTGAAGTGTAGCCGCTATTCCATTTGCATGCATGTTATAAGGAATAGGAAATTGTTGTAAGGTCATTTGCATAATGTTATGGTAGTGAGGGGAGGCTTGAAAATGGTCCCATAATGAGATCTTAGTAGAAGTATTCCTAAGTTGGTCGACAAGATCATACACCCCAATGTGTGAATTTAAGTGAGGATCACGAGGCAAGATGGGATTAGGAAAAGGTAAAGGTGTCAATTTTGTTTGAGGTAGGTACAAATTGTTTCATGTGTAATGTGTGTGAGTACTGGTATTATGACTCAATTGTTGCGAAATATTGTTCTTTTGGTGGGTAAAGGACAATTTTAGGTTAAGGTTGGTTTGAAGGTGGATAAAGGATTAGTTGAGGTTGAATAATATTAATCTCCCCTAGTGAAGGAGAGTCTATCATGGGCTCTTCATCTTCTTCTAAGGGCATAATATTATTATTGTCCTTGTTTTACATAATGATATCCACCCTAGGAGAAGGGTTTTTAGGAGAACTAAAAACCACATGGTCTTGGAATTGGAGGGTTGGTTCTTCTAAAATGACTTCATCACAAGTAGGGGAATGAACAATGATGGGATTATCAATAGTGGGGGAGAGGGTTCTATTTTATTTTTATTTTTTCCGAAGGTTCATTCTCATGTTTCATATTATCTACCCGAGTAGGAGAGCTTGTAATATATTCACCACTAGCTTCATCACATGTAGGGAAGGCATCACGAGAAGGACTGCTATTATTTTTAAACAGATTATCCTAAAGGGTAGGAGCATTAGGGAAGGAAGGTTCAATATTGTCATGACTTCTAACACCAACCTATTCTCTTTGCATCGAGGAGGGATATTAGAAGAAGTAAATGTCTCATTGTTATGGTTAGGGAGACTAGGTAGGGTAGTGGTCATGATTATAGCTTTGTGTGTCATAATTTCTTTGCAAGGAGGAGGAGGAGGAAGAAAAGAAATACTTTCATGATCTTCAATGGTTGTGTCTTCTTTCACCATGATACCTTTGTCACCAATGGGAGAAATATCAAGAGAAGAACAATTATGATTATCATGATTATCAATGCTTGCATCCTCTTGTGTCAAATCTTTAGTGGATGATCTAGGAGAGGGGTATGTGCAGGATCATGATGGGCCAAAAAGTGGCGATATGTAAGCCATATGATGACCCATGTGGCTGACAAATGTTTTTTTACCCAAAATTGATGAAACGAAAAGGGTTTTTAGAGGAGACTCAGATTTCCACCAATATAAATAATGCTTTACTTTGAATTTAATTAATAATTATTATTCATTTTCTATTAGAATTACGAATAAAGTCCTGATTGATGGGCTGATTGAAAAACATCTATAACTTTCAAATGATATCAGATTTTTTGAATCTGGAACATGTGTCATAGTCTATGCTTTGCATACTATAGGATTAAAAAAATAAATTGAATTTCATTAATTTTTGACCAAGTTAAGGTGGTTAGATAGACGATTTTTTATATTTTTTAAAATTTGTAATAAAAAAATCATAATTAATTATTTACTTGAAAATAAATTATAAAAAATAATGCATCACATCGGGACATGAGTCCTCTACTTATATCTAAAATCTTATAAAAAAATATTATCATTTTATTGTGGTTAGGGTGGTCAGACAAACACCTACTTCTTATTTTTACCCTGAAATTTAAATACTACTCCATTGAAATTTCAAATTTTCACCAAATAGATTTTTATTTTTTTAGATAAAGGTCTAGTAGTTTAGAATCTACATTGAGTTTGGTACAGATTTTTTTATAACATTTTTTTGAAATCATATAGATAAATTAAATCCAAATTTTTACGTCAAGTTGTCTAACTCTGATTTTATGTCTTTTTATTGCCACTAAAGGGCCTATTTTTCCATGATGATCCTACACATATCTAGAGATGAAGTCATCGAGGCCTTCATATAACATGTCTAAGTCATCACTAATAAAGCATGTGTTGTCTCCAAGTTTCAGAATTTTGTAAGTCGTTTTGTGTGATGTTGTTAATGTTGTGTTTTTAGTTTCTAAAGAATCTAATATAAATGATCTAGGAACTAATGTGGGAAATCAAAATTACAAAACTCTAATGCTATCCAAAAGTAGAAATCTAATGCTATTTCTAATAAATTAAATGTAATAGAAGCTATACAAAATTAAAATGAAATGTAAAGACATAGGATGAAATGAATTTTTTTTTGGATTGCACAAAAGGTAATTGACTGATTACACTATGCTATGATCTCAAAAGAAAATTTAATGAATGCAAGATTGAGATAAAGAAATGCATGAAATGGACAAATTTAAGCTAGATTTAGTAAATGCATGTAACAAAATTTCAACGCATTGATACAGATATATAAGGGCATCAAACAAAATCTTTAAAATAGGGATTTTAGCTCTGTAAAAGGTAGTTTTAGGGGCATAAAGGGACTAAGTCGCCCAAGGTGGTGAAGTATTCTTGTTGGGGATTTTTTTTAGAATTTAAAGTTTTTTTTGATGGAATTCTATGCTTTCAGTGCTGGGTGATCCATACCTAAGATGCAAATTTAGAATTTTGATGATTTTGAATGAAATGTAATGCAAAAATGCAAGCTTTATGAGATTTTCAAAAATGCAAATTTTAAAACCCTAGAATGCAAATTAATCAATGCAAACTACAATGCAATGCTAAACCTAGGATGATAAAGAACTCCAAATCAGACAAGAAGGTGTTTGAAAAGTAGGTCCACCAAAATGAACCACAAATTTTAGGGGAAAGGGGGCTTTCTAACACTTCTAGGGTTTTCACCTAAAAGGAGAGAGTTGTTTCTACCCTAAAACTTGGAGCTCATTAAAAAATAATGTAAGTGTGATTATAGTATGCCTAAAATTTATGTCCTAAATGCAAAGAACTAATAAAAGAAACTAACTAGTAAAGCAAAACCTACAAAAATGCATTTGTTTGAAAAAACATTGTGATATGCAAACACTAAACTAAATGACCTAGGAATGAACATGAAACAAAACATAAAGTTGGGAAATGAAAGTTGTGCACCTAGAAATTAGTTACAAACTAGAATGAAGACTGTAAATTTTGTTGAATCTAGAATTTTGACCGACTAGGACACTTATGCCATTTTAGGTGACCTAGTCCTAGATCTAGGAAATTGCACCAAAGCTTGTTTCAACCAAATGGGTATCCAAATCCACAAAAAACTCTAAAAATATTGTACAATGGGACTAAGTTACCATTTTTGGCAACTTAGTCCACTTTAGATTTTTTGAAAGTCTAAAAGTGGAAACAAAAGCCCTCGGTCTGCATTTTCTGCTCCTTTAGGTTTCCAGATCTGAAATTGTGATTTATGACATTGTGAGTGACTTTTTGTGGATTTTTTCCCTAGCCAACAAGAGGATGTCTTGAACAAGCTTGTAACCTATTCTTCAATGATCTATGAGCCTGCAATGTACCTAAATATACAAACACACAAAGACATAAAGAGAAATGTCGATTGTTAGGCATGGGGGTTTGCCTTGGTCAAACCCCTTTTTAAGTAATTAAACCAAAATGATGAAATAAGATAATGAAGTATGAAAAAATGGATTTAGTACCTTTCCATGAAGATTGATCTTGAATTTTTGTAGTAATAGATGAAGAATTCTCCCTTGAATTCTTCTTGGTGACTTAGAATTCCAAAACCCTAGCTTGGTTTAGAAGAGTGAAAGATGGGTGATTGAGAAGATTGATTGAATGCATAGAATAGGAGAGAGAGTTAGGATAGGTGAAAATGAGGGGAAAACCCTTTATTTATACATGATTTTCCCTAATTTCTTGAAAATACCTCATCACAAGAGGAATTTAGAGTTTAGAGGACAATATCACACTAGAATATTGAAATAATTTTGATTGTTATGCTCGATGGGACTAAGTCTCCCAAGGTGGTGACTTGGTCCCACTAAGGCAAATTTGCTATTTTTTGAGAATTAAAGTGTGATTAATGTTTCTTAATGGGATTGTACTCCAAAAAACACTTAAGTAGGGTGTGTAAGTGCATAATGGGGCCATTTAAACATAAGAAAGGGTCAAGTTATTGATGAAAAGCCTAGAAAAGTTTGAGATTTTTTTACAACTCCTTACAACACTTTGAAATAAGGGTTGGTAAGTGATAAAATTTGGTTGTTTAGGTGAAATATGTTGAAAAGGTCCTAGAAAATTATGAATTAGGTTAGTTCACTTCACAACACCTTTGTAAGACACCATATAATTCTTATTGATTTGAAAGGGTTCAAGGCCTAATGTGAATATGTTGTCGATATTACAACATTAAATCTTGGAAAAACTAGGTCAAAAACCACAAGAAAGGCCCAAATGAGAAAAAATGTGAAGGATACATTTTTTGCAATACACATCCTTACATACATCATTAATCAGATCTAAAATTGGTTCATCATTCTTTAAAGTGGGTTGGAACTCGATTTTTGAGAACCAATAGGACCACCATTGGAGGTTTCTTTTACATCTTTCAATATGGAATTTACCCCATCCCTATTCCTCTTAGGGGATTTTAGTTTCATATTTTGAGATCCTATAAGTGAACCTCTGGAACGAGAAGGGGCATTAGATGTGAGATTAGATTTATCTTTATAAAATTAAAACCTTTTATATTCATGGAAAAGAGTCCCAAATATTTCACCATTTTGGAAAAAAGAGGCTAGCTCTCTCATATTTAATAGTTTGGGTCCAAGATCCAAACTTAGATTTCAATTTTATAGTATAAGGTAGTACATAGTTAAAAATTACTTTAACACACAATATAGAAAAAGATAGCTAGGAGTTTTGAGTCATTACCTTGTCACTAGAAAAAAAGTTTGTAAAGGAATTGACAATTCCATGAAAAATATTATGATTCTAGAAATCCAATGGGAGATCGAGAAGCTTAATCCAAGTGGGAGTATTTTTACCCAAATAAATAGTGCGGTCTAAATTAGTTTTCCATTTACATAGGGAGAGGTGATTTTAAAATTTTTAATAAAGGGTTCATAGGCCACTTGTAAGAATCTTCATCATATCCTCCAAATTAGCAAAAATAAATAAGAACAACCCATTTGGAATGGTGTTGAAGTGTCAAAAATTGTACTCCCCTCTTGGAGATAGTACAATTTCACACTCTTCTTTGACATATCCCAAGGATTATTTCTACTAAAATCCTAAAAAAATCAATAAACGCATTTAATATTCTAACCCCACAACATTCTCTCACCTTGAAAACTTAAGGAGGGACTAATACACCACGTTGCATGTATTAGTCCCCCTGAATGGGACCTATACACCAACCTTGGAATATTAGTCTTGCTTGGGGCATTTTTAGGGTTTTGAGTAGGAAATAAAAGATTTTTAATTCAAATTTTACAAATGTTGACATTGGGAATCTAATCAATGGTAAATTAGATAAGATGCCTATAAAACTAAGGTTTGAAATCACTATTTCACACTAATTTTTTTTATCTAAGATCTAAATCTTTCAAGTATCCAAGTATCCTAGGAATTTTATGAGATCAAGAGCATTCAAGAGAAATTTATCAAGCATTTGGAGCAATATTAAAGATCCAAGCATCATGTAAAAGTATTCATGCATCATGTGTGATTGTGAGCTAACATTTGTCATGTAGATTTCATGATTCAAGGAAGCATTCAAGACAAATCATCATCATTCAATCAAGATTCAATATGCACATTCATGATAGCCATTTCACACAAGTTTTCAACCTTCATTTCAATGGTTTGGTGAGTTGCAAAATTGCATTTTTCATTCATCATTCATTCATTCTATTTCATTTAATTTCAAGGTTTAATTACCAAAAAAGGGTTTGACCAACGTGAACCCACATCCTCTATCAAAATAAAAAAATTCCCTCTCTTGTGATGTGTGTTTCATAGATTTAGGTGAACTAGAATCATTTTCCCAACCTGGAAATTTAGTCCCTAATATATCCTTATGAAAACATTCAATAATGTCAGATCTAGTTTCGAAGGACTTGAAAAGATACTCAAAATACCCTATAGGTGGACTAAATCACCCAGCTTGGCATATTAGTCCCAGTACATTTTTTTATCACCATTGAATAGATCCTGATAGTAGATAGAAGAGTTCAAGATTTTTCCTTGACAACCGTAGAGAAGGACTCATATGCCCTACCTAGTGTATTAGTCTCGGTGAAAAACCTAACAAATTTTTAAAGATTTTGCATATTTTGTCTTGGCATCTCCATTCATCTAGGTACCTTTTTGGTCCATTCAATTTATCATTTTGATTTCATGCTTTCAATTTTCTAGGTTTCATAGTGAGTTTGCATAAGTGTTTTCATTTCTTTCTTTTGAATCTTCATTTAATGGTGAACCCCCATCTAATTATCCAAGGAATCCACTAGCCATTCCTCAATCAAGTCACTTGGTTGAGGGATCCTGTTTCCTAATGAATTGAATTATGAAATAGGTCTAATTCCATCTCCCAAAAGGTGCAATCCCTATTTCCCTTTTGTTCATTTTGGTGAACCCGACCTTTGGATGCTAAATTTTTTTATTTCAAGATCATTGTAGCCGTATATCTAGGTTGTATTAGATTTCCATTATATTTGCATTAGTTGAATTGCATTTGGGGCTCCTAAATCTTGCATTAGTGAAAAATGCATAATAGGCTACATTTTTTCATGTTCTATCATTCAATTTCATTAGAAATCTATAATTGCAAATAGTCAATTAAACATACAACCTAGTGTTTGCATGTGGCTTCTAGTATTGTCAATGATGGCAACCTAAAGTAATTTCTTTGGTCCACAGTCTAGTATTGGTTCATACCGACATAATAGAATGAAGAAGAGGGTATTTGGTTAAAGATAAAGATGTCGATCAATGTGCATTATTTACTTATCAGTTCATGTTGCACACCTGAGGAAATATCATTGGCTATCTATAATACCCTACTCTAGAATTTTTTGGCTACATGTACACTAGTGTACGACTTGGGAGATGTGGTGCACTACTTTTGGGTTATCTATGCTAGAAGGTTGACCTAGTGAAATTAACAGTTACAGATGTTTAAGATGTAATTGGTTAATTTTTTTCGTGTTTGAATATTTTTTTTTGGGTCCTCTCTATGTCTTAATCAACTTTGGAGGATATGCATGAAGAATTAATGGCAGATTTAGCTGATAGTTGGAAAGTATTTTATGTTTTATGTAAGCCAACATATGAATGTTCAAATCCTTAATAACGTATATATATATGAGATATTTTGTATCATTTTATATATAGAATTGTGTGAGATGCAAATTATATTAGAGTGTGGTGTGACATTCAGTAGGATAATGGTTCAAATTTATCTATGCATGGATTTATGATGTGAATATCAGAGAAGAGAAGAGTAGAGCCAAGTGAAGTGAAGAATCAGATAGAAGGTCCAAAATCTAATCTATGAGCCTAACCAGAACTATAACCTAGCAAAATTAGATGCTACTACTGTAGTTCAACCCTTTCAGATGGATTTAATCTAAATTTTTTAAGGTAGTGAGCCTTCCCTTTTGAGCAGTGAGCTCTAGGTAGTGTGCTTTAATGCAAGTGCAATCCCTTTTTGTAAAAAAGATATTTGAGTACTCAAATTGTGGATTAACCTCCACCATTTTTTTTCCCTTAACAGGGTTTCCACGTAAAAGTCATTGTGTTATGGTGTTGTGGATGATTACCTTGTGTTTTTTCATATTTCTTTGGTTTAATGCTGAAATGGTTTAAATATCAATTTAAATAAGTTCAGAACATTGATTCACCCCCCCCTCTTAGTTGTCCCTTGATTCCAACACCTAGACACATTGAAATCAACTCAGAATTTGCTAATTCAACCTCAGAAAACCCTAATTTGGACACATACACCCACTTGGGTGTATTAGTCCCTGTATAGGTCTTTGTTACAAATTTCTAATTATTGTTTTCTCTATATTTTCACTGTCCAAACCTACCAAAAATGCAAATTTTGACTCATATTCCCACCTAAGCATATTAGTCCCTGATTAGGTTTGAATCTATTTTTAGTGGGACACTTTGCAAAAAAAGTGGGAATGCTATACTAATCTGGGTGAACGAGTCCTTGGAGACCTAAAAAAACAAAATGTATACATTCCTATAGCTTTGCATAATATGGAAAAAAGTAATCTTCACTTTCAGATACACAATTTTTACATTCTTGAATCTTTGCATAAGTTTGGTTGAAAGTAGTTTTCACTTTTGGACACACAATGTTTACATTCTTGATTCTTTGCATAAGTTGGGTAAAGGTACTTTTCAGTTTACATACACAATGTTTACATTCATGAAATTTTCCATAATTTATATAAGATGGATAAAAGTGCAATTCATTTTGGGTCAAACAATGTTAGCATTTTACCTTTCTAAGCATGCCAAGAAAATATCCATCTCTCCCACTTATGAGAGTGTTTTAATGAGAGAGTATATAATAGTGGACAATCATGAAAATCAAATTTTCTCTACTCCTAATATCTCTCTTATTTGTGATGAAGACATTTTTGTGTTAAAAGAAACAATCATTGAGTTCCATGAGAATCCTATTTGTTTCTCTTCCCGTACTAAGGAAAATGTCATTGAACAAGAGGATACCATAATTGATAAGAAAGATAATCCAACCATAGATGTATCCCCTACTTGTGATGAGGTTATTCTCAAGGAACCAACAATTGAATTTCATGAACATCTAGTTTGTTGTTGTGAGAAATTAAATCTGCAAAAGATTAAACTTAAACACACATTAGTATGGTGAGTTCAAAACTAAGAAAATAAACTACTCCTATGAAATAATCCAACATACTTCACAATGAAATAAAAGAAATCCAAAGATCAAATAAACTTATTGAAAGCATAAAAAAGTATGGTGCATACCTATCCCATAGTGGATTGGTGCACCTTTGATATGAAAAGTATCCCTTTCCCAATCCTTTAGAAGCTTCAAGGTTATGATAAAAAAAAAATGTAATATGATGAACTCTGAATGCCTATAATAAGAATGCTCAAATTGTGGATGAAAATGAAGTAGAAGTTCTTTCTCTTTATAGAAAAACAAGATGGAGGAATGAGAAGAATGAAGCAACGTGGGATCATTCAACATCCAATGGCCAAGTGCAACTTTTGAAGATGTGAATGGAGGAAGCTTGAGCACATTTTGATGAATGAACCAACAAAATATTAGGTGGATTTTGAAAATCATGAAATGACTTGTTGGAGAGGGAAATAAAATGACTTAAATGCCACTTGGCTCAATGCACAAGGACATGGAAGAGGAGATAATTGCTTTGCTGGAAGGACAAATCCACTTGGAGGGAATTTCAAACTTGGAGTAATATTCCCCTAAAAATGTTATGTTGAGAGAAAATATAGATTTAATAAATCAATTAAATGTATTTTCATGTGCAAGTGGAAAAATCTAGAGAAATTAGGTGATTAGGATTAAATTAATAGGGATTTGATCAATTTAATAGGAGATTAGTTGATTTGACTATTTTGACCTACATTTGAGGATTAATTTAAATCAAAATGAGAGGAAGATGACTTAGAATTAATTAAAAAAAAGATTTTGATTTATTTAATTAAAAGGAGATGATGTTAGATGAAATTAAATAAATATTTATTTAATTTAATAGAATGAACTTAGGGATTTAATTAAATAAAATGACATATTTAATTAAATAAAGACAATCGGGTTAATTAAATAAGATTGATTTATTTAATTAACAGAAGATGAAAAATTAATTAGATAAATTTGATTTATTTAATCAAGGGATGAAAGGCAATGGCAGAAAATAGAAGCTTAAAAATATGGTTTTTAGCTCTGTAAAAGGCAGTTTTAGGGGCCTAAAGGGAGTAAGTCACCCAAGGTTGCGAATTACTCCTGTTGGAGATTTTTTTCAGAATTTGCATATTGTTTTGATGGAATTATATGCTTTCAGTGCTAGGTGATGCATACCTAAGATGCAAATGCAAAATATTGATGGTTTTAAATTAAATGTAATGCAAAAATGCAATTTTTATGAGCTTTTCACTAATGCAAATTTTAAAACCCTAGATTGTAAATTAAACAATGCAAAACCTGGGATGATAAAGAACTCCAAATCTGACAAGAAGGTGTTTCAAAATTAGGTTCATCAAAATGAACCACAAAGTTTAGGGGAAAGTGCACTCTCTAACACTTTTAGGATTTTTACCTAAAAGGAGAGAGTTATGTCTATGATAAAACTTGGAGCTCATTCAAAAATAATGTAAGTATGATTGCAGTATGCCTAAAAGGAATGTCCTAACTAAAAAAAACTGATAATATAAACTAACTAGTAAAGAAAATCATAGAAAATGCCTTTATTTGAAAACACATTGTGATATGCAAACATAAAACTAAATGACATGGCAATGAACATAAAACAAAACAAAAAGTTGGGAAATTAAAGGTGTACACCTTGAAATGAGTTTTAGACCGGAATGAAGATTGAAAATTCTATTGAATCTAGAATTTTGACCTACTAGGACACTTACCCCATTCTAGGTGACCTAGTCCCAAATCTGGAAAACTTCACTAGAGCCCCTTTCGGCCAACTAGGTATCCAAATACATAGAAAAATCTCAAAATAATTTATAGTGGGACTAAGTCACTAGTGTTGGTGACTTAGTCCAATTTGGCCTTTCTAAAAGTCTAAAAGTTGAAACAAAAGCCCTAAATTTACACTTTCTACTCCTTTACATATCTAGATCTGCAATTGTGGTTTATGACATTGTAAGTGACTTTAATGAAAGAGAATATAATAGTGGACAATCATGATAATCAAATTTTCTTTACTAGTAATATCTCTTTTATTTGTGATGAAGACATTTTTGTGTTCGAAGAAACAATCATTGAGTTCCATGAGAATCCTATTTGTTTCTCTTCCCTTACTAAGGAAAATGTCACTAAACAAGAGTATACCATAATTGATAAGAAATATAATCCAACCATATGTGTCTCCCCTAGTTGTGATGAGGTTATTTTCAAGGAACCAACCATTGAATTTCGTGAACATCTAGTTTGTTGTTGTGAGAAATTAAATCTGCAAAAGCTTAAACTTAAACACACATTAGTATGGTGAGTTTAAAACTAAGAAAATAAACTACTCCTATGAAATAATTCAACATACTTCACAATGAAATAAAAGAAATATAAAGATCAAATAAACTTATTGAAAGCATAAAAAATTATGGTGCATACCTATCCCATAGTGGATCGGTGCACCTTTGATATGAAAAGGAGCCCTTTCCCAATCCATGAGAAGCTTCAAGGTTATGATCAAAAAAATATGTAAGATGATGAACTCCTAATGCCTATAATAAGAATGCTCAAATTGTGGATGAAAATGAAGTAGAAGTTCTTTCTCTTTATAGAAAAACAAGATGGAGGAATGAGAAAAATTAAGCAATGTGGGATCATTCAACATCCAATGGCCAAGTGCCACTTTTCGAGATGTGAATGGAGGAAGCTTGAGCACATTTTGATGAATGAGGCAACAAAATATTACGTGGATTTTGAAAATCGTGAAATGACTTGTTGGAGAGGGAAATAAAATGACTTAAATGCCACTTGGCTCAATGCACAAGGACATGCAAGAGGAGATAACTGCTTTGTTGGAAGGACAAATCCACTTGGAGGGATTTTCAAACTTGGAGGATTATTCCCCTAAAGATGTTATGTTGAGAGAAAATATAGATTTAATAAATCAATTAAATGTATTTTCATGTGCAAGTAGAAAAATCTAGAGAAATTAGGTGATTAGGATTAAATTAATTAGGATTTGATCAATTTAATAGGAGATTTGTTGATTTGACCATTTTGACTTAGATTTGAGGATTAATTTAAAACAAAATGAGAGGAAGATGACTTAGACTTAATTAAATAAAGATTTTGATTTATTTAATTAAAAGGAGATGATGTTAGATTAAATTAAATAAAGATTGATTTAATTTAATAGAATGGCCTTAGGGATTTAATTATATAAATTGAATTATTTAATTAAATAAAGAGAAGTGTGTTAATTAAATAAGATTGATTTATTTAATTAATAGGAGATGACAACTTAATTAGATAAATTGGATTTATTCAATCAAGGGATGAAAGGCGATGACTAGCAAAGAAAATGATTCTGGATGAAACAACATTAGTAGTCGGGATCAAGTGTGTTGGTATATTTTCCATGTCTACATTTTTCCCCTCTTTGAAGGTTGAAAGCACAAAGTTGGGTCCACAAAACGTGGAAGTTTTTGCCTTAGCCGAAAAAATGAAATCGGCTAAGCAAAAATGGGATCCCGAGTTATACATACAAATCTGGATCCCGTTCTGGTTCAGGATCTCGAGCCTGAATCAAAAATGGGATCCCGCTTTTTAACAAATGGGATCCCGTTCACTAGAGGGTCCCGAACCAGCGAAGTGGAAACGGGATCCCGGTTTGTAAATAACGAGATCCCGATTTTTAAGAATTGGGATCCTATTTTTTACAAACTAGTATCCCGTTTTGTAAGAATATTTATTTCTTTTTAAATGAAAAAAACTTTATTTTCACCTGCGCGCACGGGATCCCAGTTTGTGACAGACAGTGCCTGCCAGAAGACCTCCAGGTACCCGCATTCTTCCTCTTTTTTTTTCATTTTTACATTTGAAATTGAAACTGTTGTTAAATTTACTGTTTCTAGCATGTTTATTTCAAATTTTATTTCCATTTTGAGAATTTTATTTCATGTTATTTTTGAAATAAGAAATTTTAGAAATAGATTAAAAAATACATCAAATTGTGAAGATTTTCAATAGAAACAAAAAAATAAAACTTGAATTATATTTTAGAAACAAATTTTAACTTTTGAAAGTTGAATTATTTGATGAAACAAAAAAAAATCAAAACCCTAATTGAAACGAAACAAAAAAATTGCATTTCAAAACCCTAGAAATTGAAATAAACTGAAAATTTGCCATCAACTATTTTAATTCTTTTGGATTGCTTAAATTTATTAAATTTGATTTGCATTGTATAAAATGATATGCTAAATTTTAGTTTCAATGTCAAATTATAATTAGATTAGAAAAAGTTTCCATTTTTTGTGAAATGACTTAATTATTGCTATATGAATTTTCATAATTAATTTTAGGTCAAATAATCACTCTATTCTAAATCTAGCTTCATCTAGGGTCTATTCAAAACCTTAAGTGAGGATTAAATTGAAAATTTAGCTTCATCTAGGGATCTAGGGTTCTTTAATTGAAGTTGAACTACTTAAGAAGAAATGTGGTATTTCAATGAAACCTTTTGTGAATAATGATCAAGTGTAATTAAATGATAAAATAAAGACAATTGAATGCCTTCGAATACTAAGCAAGTTCAGTTGGCTCATAATGTTTTAGTAAATGTGTAAGGGATGGAAATTTTTAAATTTTAATTTTAAAATTTTAATGATTCAATCCATGGTTTAGGATTTACCATATGTACTTAGAGTATTGGTCTAGGATTTAAATTTTTGCACTAGTTACCTAGACACTAAATAATCTAAATATTTTTGTTTTCTAGGTTCTTTTAGGTTATTTCAATTACAAACAATCTAAAATAAAATACTTTCAATTCAACATTAACTAATTTTATATTATACATGTTTTATATCATAAAATTCATTTAAGTGAGTTCAAAATTAATGAAAAAAATATTAAATAAAATAATCTTATATTTAATTAAAAAAACATCCAATTAAAATATACATCAAACTCAATCTTAATCACACATAATAATGTGTTTCTATTACGGAAATAGTCAATCTATTCATAAAATAAAAAATTATTCATAAACTAGGCACTAACTTGCAAGTTCATTATTCCAAGGGCCACCCAAACTTCACCCTAAGTTCGTTAAACCCTAAGCCCTGAACTCTAAAATCTAAACCCTCAACACTAAAGCATCCATTTTGTCTTAGGACCTTATAATCAAATTTGGTTGCCTTAGGAAACTCCACCAAATTAGATTCCCTTAAGCCATGTCATTTTGTCGTAGAACCTTACTACAAAGATCCCCCTAAGCCAAATTTGATTCCCTTAAGCCATGTCATTTTGTACTAGAACCTTACTACAAAGATCCCCTTAAGCCATCGTATTACCGTAAACCCTAAATTCAAAACTATAAACCCTAAATAGGCTAAAGACATCATTTTTTCACCAAATTTTATTCACTTGAGCCATGTCATTTTATCCTTGGACCTCACTAGACATAGATCTCTTTAAGCCATCCTATCACCCTAAATCGTAAATCAATGTCTTAAGGAGTCCTAATATGACATGTCTTAATGGGATGAAGAATTTTTTAAACTTTGGTGAAGTTGCCCAAGGCAACCAAATTTAACAATAACAAGATTGATCTAGATTATAATATGGATGATATTTGAAACAAGACCTATCTCAATCAATTGTTCCACAAGAAAATGTTCTTCACTAAAGCATTCATTTTGTCTTAGGACCTTAAAATCAAATTTGGTTGCCTTAGGCAACTCCACCAAATTTGATTCCCTTAAGCCATCTTATTTTGTCCTAGGACCTCACTAGACATACATCCCCTTAAGCCATCCTATCACCCTAGATCATAAATCAATGTCTTAAGGGGTCCTAATATGACATTTCTTAATGGGATCAAATAATTTCTTAAAATTTGGTGAAGTTTCCCAAGGTAACCAAATTTAACAATAACAAGATTGTGCAAGATTATAATATGAATGATATTTCATGATCTAGGTTGGTAAGTTGAAACAAGACCTATCTCAATCAATTGTTCCATAAGAATATGTTCTTCACTAAAGCATTCATTTTGTCTAAGTTCTTTTAGGTTCTTTCAATTACAAACAATCTAAAATAAAATACTTTCAATTCAAAATTAACTAATTTTATATCATACATGTTTTATATCATAAAATTCATTTAAATGAGTTCACTATTAATGAAAAAAATATTAAATAAAATAATCTTATATTCAATTAAAAAAACATCCAGTTAAAATATACATCAAACTCAATCTTAATCGCACATAATTATGTGTTTCTATTACGGAAATAGTCAATATTTTCATAAAATAAAAAAATATTCATAAACTAGGCACTGACTTGCAAGTCCATTATTCCAAGGGCCACCCAAACTTCACCCTAAGTTTGTTAAACCCTAAGCCCTGAACTCTAAAATCTAAACCCTCAACACTAAAGCATCCATTTTGTCTTAGGACCTTATAATCAAATTTGGTTGCCTTAGGCAACTCCACCAAATTAGATTCCCGTAAGCCATGTCATTTTGTCGTAGAACCTTACTACAAAGATCCCCTTAAGCCAAATTTGATTCCCTTAAGCCATGTCATTTTGTATTAGAACCTTACTACAAAGATCTCCTTAAGCCATCGTATTACCGTAAACCCTAAACTAAAAACTATAAACCCTAAACAAGCAAAAGACATCATTTTTTTACCAAATTTTATTCACTTGAGCCATGTCATTTTGTCCTAGGACCTCACTAGACATAGATCTCTTTAAGCCATCCTATCACCCTAAATCGTAAATCAATGTCTTAAGGGGTCCTAATATGACATTTCTTAATGGGATGAAAGAAGTTTTTAAAATCTGGTGAAGTTGCCCAAGGCAACCAAATTTAACAATAAAAATATTGTGCAAGATTATAATATGAATGATATTTGAAACAAGACCTATCTGAATCAATTGTTCCATAAGAAAATTTTCTTCACTAAAGCATTCATTTTGTCTTAGGAACTTAAAATCAGATTTGGTTGCCTTATGCAACTCCACCAAATTTGATTCCCTTAAGCCATGTTATTTTGTCATGATCTAGGTTGATTAATTTATGGTTTAGGGTGGTAGGATGGCTTAAGGGGATCTATGTTAAACTCTAAACCGTAAACCCTATAACATTCATAGATTGTCTAATATTAATAGTTAATTGTATTTTCATTCAAGTAACTTTCCTTAGACATAAATGAGGCTTAAAATTTTATTTTATCATATGTATTCAATTAGGCCATTTATATTGAATGGTTTAAGGGTATAAATCCTAAACATGTATCTTACATTTTGAAATTACAAATCTAATGCAGGCTCACTCATATCTTCTATATATCACATGGATCGATTCAATAATATCCGCAATCAACCTCCATGCCCTCCATCTCGACCACCTTCACCTCCACCTCCTTCACCTCCACCTCATAACCCCCCACCTCCACCACCTAAAATCGATGGTGCTCGTTTGCAAGAACGAATCAATTCCAATGTTAGAACCATCCAAGATCAAATAAACATTATTCAAAATGAAGAATTTGTCGCACCACCTGTGAGGATGATTGCATCTAGGATGCAAACCATTGTTGATGCTATCAGGGCTATGGATGGGATCTTAGATGAGCATCAAAAATGGCTAGAGGAGAGGAGAACTTCTGATTTTGAAAAGGAAAAATGCAAATAAATGAAGAGATGCAGTAGAAAGCCATAATAGTTTTTAAATTAAGACAATGATCTTAAATAGTTATGAATTTATGAATTTGGTGAATGATGGATATTTTGTGTGACGTGAATTTATGATTTTGGTTCTAGATGGATATATATACATGCATTAGACATAAAATGAGCTTTTTGTGAATGTTTCAATTTTATTGTTTACTATGTACACATGTACTAAAATTGCACATGTAGTTGTTAAATTTTGAAATTTGTATGTACATAGTTTACTTTAATGATGTATGCATGCAAATTATGCATGGTATTTTTTTATTTTAAATGTATGTACATAGTTTACTTGATCAAGTTCAATCAATGTATATGTGTGTTTCAATTTTATATGATCTTAATATATGTATGCATGTATCATATTTAAACAAATTTGCATGTGTTTCAAATTTAACTATTTCTTGTAATTTTTTAAGTTTGTATGTTAATTTAGTATAATTTAATGCAGGTGCACACTTATATCTCATATCATGGATGATTTTAATATTGATGATATCATCAATCCACTAGCTCAGCCACCTTTACCTCCCCCTCCCCCTCCCCCTCCACCTCCACCTCCACCTCCACCTCCACCTCCACCTCCACCTCCACAACCTATTGCATCTGATGAGGCTCGCTTACAAGCAAGCATAAATGATTAGGTTGGATCAATACATAATCAAATCAATGCTATGCAGAGTCAAGCATTGATTCCACCCCATGTTAGGCGTTTTGCATTTGCAATGCAAAACGTTGTGGATGCCATTAGGACCATTGATTCTGATCTAGATAGGCATAGACGAGACAGAGAAAAAATGAGACAATTTTATGCTGATGGTCTCTCTTATAAAGAAATATTAGACCTTAAAATAACGAAATCCCACCTAGCCCCCTACTTTCTCGACCCCGTTACTCGACAGCCCATTCCTGCGAACAAATCTAGAATATCCATGAGGTGGTGCATACATCCACAGATTAGTGCACATTTTTGGGATCGATGGTATATGGTTTTTGATAGTCCCCCACATGCTAATTTGGAGTGCCCATTGTATTTTTTGAGGAAATTATATGTAGATTTTGTTATGGGGCACAAGCCCAATTATTTTGATTTTAAATCATTTCAGGGTGTTTGTGGCAGCATGCCACAACAGAGATTAGGGGAAAGGGTTGATCCCCAATTCCTTGTGCATGCACAACCCCTTGTTGTTGCTCCTGTTCCTCCCGTTCCTGCACCTATGCATCATTGATCTATGGTATTGACATTAGGTTCCCTTAGTACACTCACAAGAGACCTTGATCAACATGCTTTTGCGATAGCGGGTGGGGAGCATAGAGATGATGATGGAGGAGTGTTCTATGGAGCTGGTCCGAGTACCACTCCAGGAGTGTCGAGGCTCGTCCCACATGTATGTACTAGTTGCCATCAACTATGTTATGGACCTTATCAGGCCACACCTAGTTTGGGTGGACGTGGAGATTTTGGTGGTTCATTTGGTCACATCAGTTCATTTGTAGAGTTTCTTACAAGAGGTGAACATCCTAAGGACACTGGTACACAGGTATAAATATGCATCTACACATTCATTTTACAAGAATTTTGATGAATGTATATATCAAAGTAAAGTTTACAATACATTTTAACAATCAAACTATTTGGTGTACAGACTATAGTAATGATGGGGCAATCATTCGTTCCACGAGTACATACATCGACACTAGTCCTAATCGGCAACCCTTATGGGGTATTTTGATTTCAATTTTTTTAATTATAAATGAAATGATTATTTTAAACTTGAGTTTTAAATTTATAATAGAATAACATATATGTTTGAAATATTAATGTTGGTTTAGGTGAGTCAATCGGCTTCCACATCGATTCCACCCGAGGGGTTGTTGAGCACTCCTCCACTATCAGTCATCATAGACCAGGGGCAGGTACATTTATATTGTAAATTGTTTAACTTACATTAGTATAGTTACAATTATGAATTTTTAATTCACTATATATATGAAATGTGCATGTACACTTGAAAATATTATAAGCTTGTGTTACATGTGTCTACATGTCTGTCTAGGTTGATACCAAAATCAGAATAGGCATCGGGCAAAAATTATATTATGCGGTTACTCGTGAGGTCTCTGATTTTCAGGTTGTTTAAATAAATTTCTACACAAAATGTGCAAACTTGAATATATATATATATATATATATATACCTAATTCAAGTATGTACATGCTTTAGTCTTGATCTTGTAGGACTTTGTTAGTGCGACTTTCAGCCTTGACCCAAACATAGTTACACCTCTAGGAGGGCATGTGGAGTAGGCTCTAGATCAAATGGTAATTTAAAATGTTTATTATATTTAAATTCAATTATAAATTATATATTGTGAATATATAACTAAATAATTTTAAATGTCAAATTGAATATTAATATAATTTGAGCTAATACATGTTTTAAATTCTTTTTCTTTTATAGCATGTGACACATCTAGTAGTTGAGAATGTACAAACATGTCCTACAAAAGAGGGTGCACAACCTATGGATATGGTACAATTAAAACATGATAAATTATAAATTAGTTTCAATTAAATCATTTTTAATTGTAGACTTGTGCATCTAATTTCAACCTTTTTTGTTTTGTTTGTGTACATTGATTTAGAGAATGTAGAGGTTGCTTTAGGTGCAGTAGAGACTTTAGTTCATGGGTTGTACTATGATGGAATTTTTTTCATGCATTTAATATATTTACATAAATTATGGACTTTATTATTGTTTGAAATTTTAATTTACACATATACATTTATGCATTTTATGTTCATAGTCAAGATATTAATATAAGACATTAATATGAAATTAAATATAAATATGAAATTAAAGTTGTACTTAATAGGACATTTTAATATTTATAGTTTACAAATTTAGTGATCTCATACATGATATGTACATTCAATAATTAGCTATAATTAGTCAATGAACTTATTCAATTCACGTCAATCAATAATTAGTCAATAAATCATAATTTGCAAACCAAAGCAATTTGTTTATATACCAGAAAGGATAAAATTTTAAGAAATAAACAAAACCATACACGATTAGAGAACAAAAGCATTAATAAATTCTATAAATAATTAAATCCAACACTAATTTATAAGTTGTCAAAACAAATAATAGCATCCAATACTATTTTTTAAGTTGTCAACACAAATAATGGATTCCAATACTAAATTATAAGGCGTACATTAAAAAAAAATAAGGGGACATCTTAAGGGGTCATAATACAATGTCTTAAGGGGTCATAATACAACGTCTTTAGGGGATGTCTTAAGGGTTAATAATAGAATGCCTTAAAAGGATGTCTTAAGGGTTCATAATAGAACGTCTTAAGGGGTCATAATACAAAATCTTAAGGGGATGTCTTAAGGGTTCATAATAGAACATCTTCAGGGGATGTCTTAAGGGTTCATAATAGAATGTATTAAGGGTTCGTAATACAATGTATTAATGGTTCATAATACAATGTCTCAAGGGGATGCCTTAAGGGGTCATAATACAATGTCTTAAGGGGTCATAATACAATGTCTTAAGGGAATGTCTTAAGGGGTCATAATACAACATCATAAAGATATAATTGATTTAACAATAATGTATGCATGAAATTTAGTGATTTGAAGACATACAGGGACATATATGTACATATATGTCATCTCAAAACAATGTTTATAAAATTTGGATATGCCATCTCAAGAACATCTCAAATTCATGCCCAGAATGTACTAGGTCTTCACACTGCCTAATATAAAAAAGGTACAAGCAATATCAATGCAATCATCAAAACATACATAATTTAATTTATATAAAACTAACTATATGTACACAACTCAAGTACCTGCATTTAAAAGTATTCCACGCGTGTGTAGGTTGAATCCATGCATCCTCTCCTTTTTGTTTCAAAGTATGAGATCAATGCAATGATGGCTTAAGGATACAAAAAAAGGATAATAAATCAATTTAAACTATTAATGTACAAGCAATATCAATATGTAATCAAAACATGTATTTAAATATATTTTTACTAATAATTACCTCTATTTAAAAAGACAATATAAAACTTAAACTATATTTACCTCTATTTACTTATTCCATTGTACCATCTGCATCCTCTCTTTTTTTTAATGCATCTATGATTGTCTCATGCTCTTCCATAGAAATTGTCCATAACACTTTATTTGCAGGTCTTCTGCGACACCGATCTAGTTTTATATTTGTTTCCACCACCAAATGTGAATAATGTATAATTTTTTTATGCGGATCATAATCTTCGAATGCAGGTAGACCATTCTTCCTTGCTAGGTATTTTCGTAGCCAAGTGCCAACAACCACAACCGATCCTATTGGAAAATATGAAAACAATCATCATATAAGCTCTCAAATTTTTCTTAATGAGATGAAAAACTTGTTCTAAAATATTGTTTAAGGGGATCGAAAAAATTGTTATCAAAATTTGCTTAAGGGGATGTCTTAAGGGGATCATGGTACCTGTTGGATAATGATAGCCATCATCATCTTCTCGAGGTGATATTAACTTATGTTTACTCTCCACACAATGAGCCAACCAATATTGTGTTTGCTCTTCATTCCCCTCAGGTGCAACAACAGCATACACATGTCCTGCAAACAAAAATTGATTTAATAACTTGCGCATATCAATATAAAAAAAATAGTATTACAAAATAACTTAATAAAGCGAAATTAAATGAAATAAATTGAATTAAATTACCTTCTTGTACAAGGTCTGAAACACAGTCATAGTCTTCAGATGCAAAGACTTGATCATTTTCTTCAATAGTTCTTTCATATTGATCATGTGCTTGTGAAGGTGTCAACGATCTTTGTTCCCACTTTTCAACCCATTCTGTATTTTCACATGCTTCCCAATCTCCTGAGATGCAAAACTGGCAAAAAAATGCAAGCTCCCTTGTCCAGATAGTCCATGTGCTTGTTGTCGAACTCCTAAACGAATGCCATTTAGTAGATCCATTAATTGTCTCATAGTCAACTCTAGGTATAATGTTATCTTCTTCAACCAACCAAAAGAATCGATGAACTCTAGAGTACTCACTCAAACCAGCTGTAGATAATATTGTATTACACCAATCGGAAATCCCACGTGCATCTTTAAATTTTACTGCATCTTCAAATTTTAATTGTTCTCTAGCAAGAATTCTTTTGACACACGCACCAACTCCATCATGTTCTCCTTTACCATGCCCAACTTCAATAAAACTCCATATATGTTGGACATTAAGTTCTTTACGAATCCTACTTAACCAATAGAACATTCGAGAATTTTTTAATTGCCCCATACAATTATTTGACCATATGAGGTGTTCTTTCATATGGATTCCTCTTTCTCTTAAATTTTTCTAAAATATACTATAACAGTATTGAAAAAACTCTGATGAGTGTAATCAGTTGTCACTCAAATAAAAATGATACTCCCTCAAAATGTTTCTATCATCCTTAGTGCTATTATTTGCATGTCTATAAACAATATGGACAAACATAGCTACTTCCACTAAATTATAATACTATGATTGAATTTCCTCTTGCGGAGCTAGAGTATAATTTTTTGCAAAATCAACCACTAAAAGTATAGTACCAATTGGAAATGTGTTTCTACATGCACAAAATTGGCCATCAAGCCATGAAGCATGTTGAGAGTGCATGATATATTTTGGTACTATCTTATTCTTAAATTCACTCATGAATGCATGCACACTAACTTTTTATGTAACTAAATCACAACGCTTTCCTATTTTTCCATCTTTTAAAGAATAGTGAACATTCTTAAATATTTTAACTTCTACTAATTGTTATCCAAAATCATTATCAACACTTTCATGCATACAAATTCCTAAGAATGAAAGGTTTCCATAGTCAATGCATTGTCTAGAAATACAACTTAAATAAAACAATTTACCATTAGATCTTTCACAAAACAAACTTGAAATAAACTCCCTTATTGCTTCAGGTGGCATATTAATACCACATTCCTATATAATCATGTTAGTATGCAAGGTACAACATATATATCGAAAAACAACATAAAATAATGAAATTGAACATGTGTTTTACAACAACAAGATATTCATTGCTTATTAATTTTTACATACCACAGTTTACATTTTTCAAAAGACCTTTGACTTATTTTAATATTACCGGGTAACACTAAATCACCATAAAATTTTCTATAAAATTCAGTTTGTGCTGTATCTAATAAGTGTTTTGGGTGAGGATCACGAACTTTGGACCCCACCCTTAATTTTAAAACATCTCTAGCATTAGATGAAACCCTAGTATTTTCATTCCAATATTTTTCAATCAAAGATTTAATTTCAACATTCAATTTCATATCAGACCTCGGGAGTCGACCACTGAAACTCCAACATTGGTTGATAGGATCATTTTCTATAATTATTCTTCTTTTCACCGCTCTTAGCAATGTTTTAGGATGTATTTTTAAAACTTCACTAATATTTCTTACCATTTATTAATTCAAAGTTGCTTTATTAACTATAGCAGTTGTTATAGCTCTTCTTGTTGCATTTTTATCTTTAGATCGACTATTTTTTCCAATTGATTGAATGGCACTAGCAATAGTACACATAGCATGTTTCAATGATTGATCTTTTCTTTTTGGTTTAACAAAAAAGCCTAACCTTTTCATTATTTTCCTCATTTTTTGCATTCTCATCAATTGCATCATTAGTTGACATTGAATTGTAAGTTTTTTACGATAAAATAATTCGTTGTATATTTTATTTGCATGTGTTCTTATTTGCCTCTAAGAAATTTCACCAGGAAGATTATCAAAAACACCACTTTCAATTTTTAAAAAAGTATTTTCATTAAATTCAACATCACATTCTAGATTTTCATCTTCATCTTCATTTTCATCTTCAATTTCATTTTCATTTTCAACTTCAAAACAATTTACATTTTCATCTTCATTTTCATCTTCAATTTCATTTTCATTTTCATTTTCAACTTCAAAACGATTTACATTTTCATCTTCATTTACATCAACAAAACGGTTTTCATTTTCATTTACATCAACAAAACAGTTTTTTTTTTCATTTTCAATGACAAGACTATTCTCAATTTCATTTTCAACAAATTCTATAAAATATTCATCTCTTTGAATATTATCAATGTCAACATCGTTAAGTCTAGAATCTTGTAAAATTTCTACATACGAATTTATAAATTCACTAACATGTGGATTTGAAGACGTACCTGGATTTGTGCATATTGAAACATTATCCATAGCATTGAAAGAGGGATTTGAAGGCATAGTAGGACTTGATTGTATAATCATTTCTTCTCCAAATTGACTTCTTGCAAATTCGCTTCATCTACAACCATGGTCTCCTCTATGTTTGCATCTTCAATAGTTGTGGAATTGGATGCTCCCCCATCATTCATTGATTTAATTCTCATTCTTCTTTCTCTTTGTCTATGTCTCTCCTTTTCTTTGTTTGCTTAAATTTCTTCAGGAGTCAATGTCTTCCTCCTCTTATTACGAAATTTATTTCCCATGATTATAAAATTCTCAAGAACAAATGAATGTAAATAGTGAAATTCTACAAAAAATCCGATTCAAATTGGAAGTTGAAGACCTAAAAGGACTAAATTATTCCTCTTGTGTTCCTCAAAACAAGTAGAAAACTAGCACAATTCTACTTTAAAACTAATTTCTTCATGCCTCCTTTGAAAAAATTTATCAAAAAAGCAAGTCACCACTTGTAAAAAAAATGCTCAATGAAAAAAATAGAGCAATTTTACTGTTCTCGGTCGTACATGTGAAGTTGCAGACTTCACAATAAAAATTGACAGTTATTTTAAAAAACACAGTTGACAGAGAAACGGGATCCCGTTTTTTTTGGCCTTGTGGTCGGGTTTTTACTTTGGATTTTGGTTTGGGAAAAGCATTGGGAGTCCGAACCTAGGCCTTCAAGCTGGTTTAACTTGCAACTTGAAGGTTCTAACAATGTTTGGGAAAAAAATTTAGTTTGGACATATGGCTGACGACTTTTTTTGTAGAATTTTTTAATGAAATTAAAACCCATTTTAGATGAGACAACGTAGATTTCAAATATGTAATTTTTTTTACAACTGGATTATTTTTTCTATTTTTCAATTAATTTCTGATGAAATTGGTCCATAAAATTTAAATATCAACGTTTTTTACTATTTTAATAACTTTTGATCAACATAACATTTTGATGAACGGATTGCACAAGGGAAAACTTCAAACAATTCTTTTCAATTTAAAAAAAAAATGCAAAAAATGATAACTTTAGGTCATCTTATGCGTGTCGTACACGACGATTTTTCTAAACGTCAAATATGCTTGATAAAAAATTAACAAAAAAAAAATATTCAATAAAAAATTACAAATAAATATTCGGGGCACGCTTCAGTGAGTCACAAGTCTTTTCCCAAAAGGATTTAGAAAAATATGATAATTTAAGTCAAAATATCGATGTCGTACACGTGCGTGGTATGGTAAAAAAAAATGACTTTTTAATAGTGGTTTTTACAAAAACCTATTGAAACTCAATTTGTACAATGTGGGTATGAAAATAAATTACATATTTGGAAACTAGACTCCGAGTACTACATTTTATGATTAGTGACTTGTTTGAAGATTTCATCTCTAAGCGCTTCAAATTTTAAGGTCAAATGTGTCAAAATCTGAAAATCAGATAAAACACTTCCACTTTTTGGCCAAAAAGTGGACTCAACTTCTTGCCAGCACCTTGAAGCAATGTACCTATTGCATTCATTCAAAGAATGATGCCACCAAGATTGAAATTTTTAAAAGATCTTTTTTTTTGGATGCCCCACTGGAATGAAGTATGTTGGTACATTGCCCCCTTGAGAGATTGAGTGAAAAGTTTGATTTAAGGGTCAATATCATGATAAAGAGGTTAAGATGGATGTATGGATGGTTAGACTAACATATCTATATGATAATGATGATGCAAATGAGACGTTTGTAAGATATTGAGAATAAAAAATCTATATTATTTGAAACAACTTAAATGATTATGCAGTGCATGGATGATGTCCTATGATGATATGACATGATTATGCAAGATGAGAGTGTAGATTTTGTATGAATGTAGGATGGATGCATTGATGACATGATACTATTATAGCATGAAAAAAGGATAGAATAATGAGAGGGATCAAACCTTGAATTCAAGAAGATGCAGAATTCTAATAAGTCTATGAGTCATTGAGACTATATTAGATATGATGATGAATGATGATGATGAATGATGATGATGTATCTCTTATCCAGGGATGGGAGAGATAAAGAGTATAACTTTCCTTATGTTTGATAACACACATAGGTACGATGCATCAAGGTATAAAAAATCAGGATGGCATTGCACCTAGTGTGATGGACTTTGACTCGACAATCAAATAGTACTCTTGTTCACATGTGACATACAAAACCTTATTCAGAATGTAGTTCAAATATTCTAAACATCTCAGACCAAAACATAGAAAAGTAAGCCTTCCTATGTGGTCAATAAGACATCTAAAACACCTTCGCTACAAACCAAACAAAGCATGCATGACCAGATTATATTACAAGAACATCCAACAAGCACAGTAGATAAAAAGATAATAATCATTTCCCCATTCCTTTCTCTCTAAACCATTTTGATTAGGCATCATCGAGAGGTCATTGGAATAAGCGCAAAATAAGATGTCAAAAAGAAAAACAAAAAGTAAAAAAAAAACTAATGTTCTTCATACAGCTAGCCAAGAATAAACTATGGTGACGCCTAATGTTGATGTCCATTGTAGGAAGGATGCATCCTATGACATGTTGTGATTAGGTGATTTGGGATTGACTAGATGATAAGATATTGGTACTCTGAGTTGATTAACTTGCTAACTTATTGACCTAGACTTGAGACTTTGACAACTAGGTTTTCACTTTTGAACCTATTAACCTTTCTTCTGATTGTTTTACCAAAGGATGAAAGCAACGACAATTTATTATGAGTGGATGATTATTGCGAGTGAAAATGAGATGAGATGGATGCACCATTTTTGTTTTTTTCAAATATTTGGATATTTTTGATGCTTTGAAATGTTTGGAGGTTATTTTTTGAGATTTTGAGATTCTTTTTACAAATGTTTTGATTTTCAAATTTTCCATTTTTTTTGGTTTTCTGAGATTTTGACCAAGAGACTAACCTAAAGACCTATCTTGGGGCTCTTGGGTGTTGATCGTTGGTGGGAGTTTGTTGCAAGCTTTGTTGTGCGATCAAGTCTTGTGTTTGCTACTGAGCAAACAATGCTTGTTTTTGGTCGTCCTGTTGTTGTGCCAACAAGGCTTGTTGTTGGGCTTGTTGTTGAGCCACTTGTTGTTGTGCTTGATATTGTTGCAGGGCTTGTTGATTTTCCTAATATTGAGTTTGCGATCATGCTTTTTGAGCTTGATATTGGGCTTGATATTGAGCATATTATTGTCGGGTTGCTTGTGTAGCCTGGGTAGCCTCCACGGCTTGAGTGGCTTGAGTTTCTTGCAAATCATGGACAACTTGATGATGTTATAATAAAGCTTGGGCTTGGGCAGCTTGTTGCACCTGTTGCGCTTGTTGCATCTCTAATTGTGCATGCACTTGTTGGGAAACTAGCTATGTAGCTTGTTGATTTTGGATTTGTTGAAGTGTCTTTTTATAGGCGGCTTGTCGAGTTGCTTGTAGTGTGATGCTAAATGAATTTTCCATGTTGGGTTTCAGAGGTGGTGGTGATGGATTGGGAATATCGTTGACCATTGTGATGAGAGGAACGGTTGTATTCATGATTGGAGTTTGAGTGGTGGATGGAATGATTGAGATGCTTGGTCCTTTGGAAACCATGTTTTGAGATTTTTGAGGACTGTTGGATGTATTGATTGTTGGGCTTGCTTGGATAGTTTCCATCTGTTGTTGTGATATCGATGCAAGATGGGAGGATTCAGTATGATGCTTTGATTTATGATAGGGGGTTTCTTGGATTTGGTTTATTAATGGTAGGTAAAGGGGGAAGACACATCCCAATTGGTGATGTGGATGTAAGTGGTAGAGGTAGAAATGGTGGAAAGATGGGCGATGCATTCCCTTCAAGAGATGATGATGAGGGATCGAAGAATCCCCTTCTGAGTTTATAGGGAGAGAGGTTTTCTTGTCAAGAGGATAAATGGGTGTTGCATGAAACGAGGATGAATTGGTATGATTATGAAATGCGAGTGTAATGTATGGGTGTAATGGATTCACTGGGATGGATTGTCCTAATATGTTGTTTGTGTCCAACTCTTCATTGTTCACAAGGAGATGTGTCTGAAGTGCATGAAGCAATGAACTTCCCTTGTTAACGATTGGCGAAGTTGGAGCAATGGATGATGTGATTTATGGGATGCTCTAGGTTATGCTTTGATATTGAGGTATGGTTGGGATTGGAGGCATGATCCCAAGAGGTCTCTCCACAATGGTGCTTACATCATAGTTGGAAGGGATTTTAGCCCCTTCTTTTTACAATTGAAGCATGTATTGGGAGGGGTATAAGCTCATCATGGCATTAACAATTCGATGATTTTTTGGATTTTGCACCATCTCAAGGATTTCATCATATGTCATCCCTAAGATGTTGTTGGTAATGTCTTCCACTTGATCTTCCTCCTTACTATTTTGAGGTACTGGAGTATGATTTATTGGCATGTCAATGGATATCGTAGGGTTGAATTCTTTTTTAGTTTGACACGGATTGCTCAAAGTGGATGTTTCTTTGTTTTGCTCCATGATTTTCTTGTATTGAGATCGAGTTTGAACTCATAAAATAGGGATCATTTTTTAGGAATGTAAGAGATGAACCTATAACACCTTAGATTGGTCTAAAAATTAGGCTCAAAAAAGAGAATCCAAGTTTTTTGTAAGGATCAAATGATGGGGATGAGATACACGAAAGATGGATGGTGTGAATGATTGAACTCTTCAGAAATATTGAGGGAGATACTAGACCTTAGGAATTTATTTGATTGGATTTTTTATTTTGATAGTGAACTCATAAACTATAAGAGGTTGAATGTTGTCCTAGAGTAGACTTGTACACAATATGATAATTTGACTATAGGTGTAAAGAAGGATTTATCAAGCGACCCCTAGTCAAACAAGATGATTTTGGATAATGAATTTATAGACCTCAAGATGTTGGATTTTATCAAGAGGTAAACTTGTTCACAAGGATTTGATAATTTGATAAAATATGGGGAGAAGGATTCATCTACACATATCTAATCAAACAAGATGATTTTGATTTTTCCAAAAGTCTAGCGTGAATGATATTTTCAAGATTTTCAAGAGTTGTTGGTGAAATGATTTTTTATTTCCGTTTGAGGGATGGATTAAAATGTTGATTTTGATCCTAGATTAGACCTAGATAGAAATCCTTGCTATAAGACCTTGGTACTGAAAATCACGCTTGGTACTTCCTATGTAAGAAATGCAAACCTTTGAAAGAGACTCATATTTTGTTGGTAATAAAACTCATACAAGTTTGGATTGTTCTTTGAATATTTCTTGTAAAAATTATAGACCAATATTTCTCTAACTTCAAGAAGTCTTTCAAGATGCTCCTCACGAGCTTTAGGACAAAGACATTTGAACTTTGGTTTTCATATTTTTATTTTATGGGAAATCATTTGGAAGAACACATGTGTGGGGTTCAATTGTTTCTTAAATTTTCCTAATGACTTATTTTTACCACAAACAATTCTTGACTAGGTTTTCAAACTAGACTTCTAATGTCCACACTTCTTCTCATCCCACAAATTCCATTATGTAGAGAATCGAGGGAATTAAGGAAAAAGTTTCCTAATGTTGACTTTAGTGAGAAAAAATTATGATTAAACCCAAATACTTAGAAATCTCTAAGGATGAAATCCCTAAGGAAAGCAAGAGCACTTGGATTTGTCAAAGGTATTTTTCTTCGTCAAAGGGTTTGAAATTTTGAAGACTTCGTGAATTTTTATTTTCAAGCATTTTGGATCCAAGCAAAGTGTTTTTATTTCAAGAATATGCATAATTCTAGGATAAAAGTACAATATGTGTTGGGTTCCCACTTGGACGAATCCAGCTATGCTTACTATCAGCGGATGATTAGATGATTGACCACACAGGCTCCCTCTTACAGTGCACTCGCTTCTCAGGTCAGTTGAGCATCAGTACCCATGCAAATCCCATGGCATACTTCTCATCTCTACTAGAAGTCGTAAGAATGTGGGGTAACTTCATAACGACTGTTCTTGCACCATGAAATAGTTAAGGATTTTTTCCTTACTAAACAAGGGGTTTTAATGTAGGCATTCCGTTCATGGGAGACCATCCATGTAGAAAGAGACCATTTTTTCCCTTCTTGTCGGAATGATCTTCGTGATACTCAAACTTTCCTTGAGTACCCACACTTGTATACCAGTTTGAAGTCGCTTGGCTTTAGCGTGTTATCGGTTGGGTCATTCCCTGGGGTGATTAATTTTTCCCACTAGGCAGGCCCTTTATGGATAAAATAAAGTGAGCAAGTGCATTCGTATTTTGATTGATCTTTGTTGAGAAACAAAGAGAGAACACTTGTGATGTACTCCACTCACACTCACAAGATTTGTTCAATTTTAAACCCAAAATTGAAGTGTTTAGGTAATTTTTTAGGCAATCAATGTCACTAGGATGCTTTTGGTTCTCAATATCGCTGTGAAGTGTGAGAGAAGTGCATATGCATTCGAGTGATGCTAATTGCAAAAAAAATATTACAAAACAATGAAAGCATAATTTAATTTTAAGCCTCAAAGCAATGATGAGTTTATTTTAGACCTAATAAAAATCTAGTATGTTTTTAAGGTTCAATTTTAATTCAACTTGAAAAAGATCAAATCAATGATTAATTTTAAACCCCAAAAAAAGGTGAGTTGGTTTAAAACAAAAAATCAGAGTAGAAAATGGAAGCTCTAGATCATTACAACAAGCATTAAAAAAAAAAATTCAAGTCTTGATTTCAAAATTTTCAACTCTAGTTTGCCCGCCTTTGTTCAATTCCAATGCTCAACTCCAATGCCAACCTATAAAACATTACAATGTAAAATCTTAGAAAAGAGATTTATCAAGAAATTAATGAAGCATTCAACATTATCACAAAAATTACGCTTGTCATGCAAAGCTTTTAAAAAAATAATGATGATAGGCCTATCACTTAAAAGTTAATCAACACATGATTCCAAATGAACATTATAAAATAATGGTGCCAAATGAAAATTCTATGTCAAAATTAGTCAACACACCAACCAAGTGAATACCAAAATTTCATTGCAGATTGTCAAATCTTAGGATTGCACTTATTGGGTGTAGGAACATTAATGCATTTATCCTATGACCAGAACATAAAGTACTTCCACTGTATTTGTTGATCTTGCGCTGATAAATGGATTATGACACTCTACAATAGTTATCACAATAAGCTCTTGCTAAAGAATTTCCATGAAATTTTGTATATAAATAGATCCCTAATTCTCTTTGGTCCACTTCGTAGCATAGAACTATCAAAATAACATTATCATTGTTGCAATCAGAAGTGATTAACAAAAAATGTTACGTCCTCCTTTAATGCCTTAGATCTTCTTACTCTAGCCATGTCTTTGCTTGAATGAGCTACTACTACGCCTAGGGTTTAGCTACCAACTTGTCCCAGTGCCAAGTTTTTTTTTTCTTTCTATTAATTACTATTTTATATGCATGATACTCCCTACGTGGCTCATAGACTCGTGCCTTCTATAAGCGTTTAACCCCAAAACAAGCAGCTTCTCTTGGTTAGTGAAATAATTTAAAATGTATGATAATTTTGACACAAGAAAAGAGACTTAATGGTTGTAGGTTACATATAAGATGAGTTAGATGAAGAATATTTGAAAAAAATTATGCAAAAACCATTATTTGGCGTAGATCTAGCATCCGCCACTATCACCAATGTTCGGAAAGATAACATTTTTTTTTAAAGAGATTTGCACATGAAAACAGGATTTCCAACTAGATTGCTAAGGTCAACAACTTTTTAATGGACTGTTAATGGATTGTACATAATGTCAGGATAGAAGATTCGATATATCTGTGTAATAGCATTTGTTCCTCACTTTTAATACAATGGTATATATTTTATTCAGCTCTCTCTATGTACCTTGATTTGGGATGTAGAAAAACAATCCAAACTTTGATGAAGCACATCCAACATGCCTGAATGACATTATGATAGATGAACATCAAAGCAGTCAGCTTTTGACAAGGTTAGATTATAGAAAAACTCATTTTAGACCTAGTTACGGATACAATGATAAAATAAAATTATGAGAAACGAAATCAATATTTGAGGATTTTCCTTGGCATCAGTATATGATGACATCAATCACAAAATGAAATAAGCATAACAAAAATCTTAATCGTTAGAGGATTTTTTTTGTGCAAACTCAAGTTTGGAATTCCAATGATCAAACTCCATGAAAAGAGTTATTTTGTATTATTTCTTCCATCACATTAAGCTTGAGTCGAGTCAAGCTAATGAGAAATTCTAAAACATATTACTGAGAAGTTCTATCAACAGGAATGAAAACATCTAACAAATAAAAGGAATGTGTTTAATAAAACAACTACCAATTCATCAACAACACACAACATTGATTGATGCGGAATACTAAAAAATTATTTATAAGCACATACATAGCAGCGAAATGTCAACTTTCAGCAAGTTACCTGTCAGAAAGAAATCATAGAGTGTTCATTATAAGTATGTAGCCTCGACTTCTGCAACATAAATTTATTATTGTGTATCTCAAAAGAATAAATTTCGTTGCTATTGCAAAAAAATGAATTCAATTATTTTCTATGATTCTTACAAAGCCAAGTTGATGGCCAATGATTATCAGATCAGTGAGTGGCATGACTCAGGGAAAGAACTGAGATTTCAATCAAGCTCAGAGCGAAATAAAAAAGAGAACCTGTCGAATTGAGTTTTTTTTAAAATAAAATATCCAGGGCTTGCACACTTTCCCATAAAGGTGTTAGTCATAATTGTTCTTACCCAGAAAAAATAGAAAATCATGCCTATTTCCTAATATAGTTGAATATCTGAAGTCTATTTGAAAATAATTTGTCAAGGACAACAAAATATTTCTTTAGTGAATAGTGCGATGTATTTCCCTTTTCTTTCTTTGATATCCTAAATACGAATACAATGGCCTTACGTTTGAAAATCAGTAATTGTAAATCTACTTCTCAAACTTTAAAATGTGAATACAAATGTATAAATTTACAAGCATAAACAAAATAGACAACTCTCCTTCTAGCACCATTTTGTGAGAAAGTAAATCTACAAAAGCTTAAAATCATACACACATTATTATGGTGAGTTCAAAACTAAGCAAATAATCTAACATACTTCACAATGTAATCAAAGCAATCAAAAGATCAAATAAATTGATTGAAATCATAAAAAATTATGGTGCATACCTATCCCATAGTGGATTGGTGCACCTTTGATATGAAAAGGATTCCTTTCCCAATCCTTGACAAGTGTCAAGGTGATGATCAACAAAATATGTAAGATGATGAACTCCAAATGCCTATAATAAGAATACTCAAATTGTGGATGAAAATGTAGTAGAAGTGATGTCTATTTATAGAAAGACAAGATGGAGGAATGAGAAAAATTAAGCAATGTGGGATCATTCAACAGCCAATGGCCAAGTGCCACTTGTCAAGATGTGAATGGAGGAAGCTTGAGAACATTTTGATGAATGAGACAATACGTGATATTAGGTGGATTTTGAAAATCATGAAATGACTTGTTGGAGAGGGGAAGAAAATGACTTAAATGCCACTTGGATTAATGCACAAGGACATGTAAGAGGAGATGAATGCTTTGTTGGAAGGACAAATCCACTTGGAGGGATTTTCAAACTTGGAGTAATATTCCCCTAAAAATGTTATGTTGAGAGAAAATATAGATTTAATTAATCAATTAAATGTATTTTCATGTGCAAGTGGAAAAATCTAGAGAAATTAGGTGATTAGGATTAAATTAATTGGGATTTGATCAATTTAATAGGAGATTAGTTGATTTGACTATTTTGACTTAGATTTGAGGATTAATTTAAATCAAAGTGAGAGGAATATGACTTAGAATTAATTAAAAAAAGGTTTTGATTTATTTAATTAAAAGGAGATGATGTTAGATGAAATTAAATAAAGATTTATTTAATTTAATAGAATGACATTAGGGATTTAATTAAATAAAATGACATATTTAATTAAATAAAGATAATCGGGTTAATTAAATAAGATTGATTTATTTAATTAACAGGAGATGAATAATTAATTAGTTAATTTTTTTTTATTCAATCAACAGATGAAAGGTGATGACTAGCTAAGAAGATTATTCAGGTCGAAACGATGTTAGTAATCTGGATCAAGTGTATCGGTATATTTTCCATGTCTACAGTTTCTCTCCTAAAAAATCTCATATTAGGGAAGAAATCATGATGCAATAAAATGAAAACATTCACAATAGTTATATGGTTTCCTTAGATGAAGATGATGAAGTGACATTAGAATCCCCTTCACTAAAAGATCATGAAAGTAAGGATAATTCTTCTAAGGTTATGCACATTAGATATCCCTTGAAGTACTCTCTTGAGCCTAAACTTATCATTTATCCACCATCAAAACAACCACAAGTTTAAAATAAACTTGTGCTTACCTTAGAACCACCTAAAAGGAAACTTGATAATGATTTTTTTTGCAGAAATCAAGTTACAGTACCATTTCTCATACATATAACAAAATAAATAATAAATAATCAAATCCTATTTCATTGCCATTTCCTTAACCTATCTTGCCTAGTTCTCCTTGCTTTCCTTCACATAATGGAAAGGATTATGATCTTGTTGAATGACTAAAAAATACTCCTACTAAGATATCCTTATGGGACCTTACTCAAACCTCCCCTCATTATCATAACATGATTGAAATTTCCTTACAACAAGATCCTACCCCTCCTAATTTTAAATCAAATGATGTAGTAGCCCAAATTAAAGCTATAAATCTGATCAATTTAGACATTAATTTCCATCAAGATGAGTTACCCTGGCTAGAAGTGCAATTTTTTTTGAATATTTCATGATAATAGCTATCTTCAATAGGATAGGGATAAATTGAACCCTTGTTGACAATGGCTAAACTCTTAATGTGTGTAGTGTAATGGTTTTGGATAATCTTGGCATAGATAAATGAATAATTGAACCTAATTCCTTATCGATTCAAGGATTTGGCAATGTAGGAAAACAACCAATTGTTGTGATTACATTACCTATTGCAGTCAGTAAGGTAACATTACAAATCTCGATCCATGTAATGCCTCACAATCTTTCATCTAATCTTATTTTAGGAAAACCATGGATTCATGTGATGAATAGGGTGTCTTCTACCCTTCATTGTAAAATGGAGTATGTCTACAATAACAAAGTGTACATAATAAAATCTGATCCTAAACCAAATAGTTGTTTGAGAATTGAGAAAGGGAAGAAAAATCATTTAAAAATATTGAAACTAACTACACAAATGGAACCCATGCAATAGAAAGAAAAAGAAAAAAATATTGAGGAAGTCACAAAGTGATTGGAAGATGATTAGGGTTCCTTGGAATTCACACCTACATTTAGGGGAGAATACAAGATCATAACAAGAGAGTCTAATAAGGGAAAAGAAAAAGTGGTAATATCGACACAAAATTCAAACAAACCTTTGAAAGCATCCACCTCAACCACTTTAGAAGGAGAAGAAAATTACACAACAAACTTTGATGAAGTTGATTATGATCAACCACTGAATCTAAAATAAATGAAAAATATTTATGGAAAAGGTTATTAACTTATGACACAACTTGGTTATAGTAGAAAATGATGTGGTCCTAGATAAAAAGGTATACATATCCCTATAGAGCCTAACAAATAAGGAATAAATAATTGTCTTGATTATTTCCCTTCAAAAGAAACAAAAGCATCAAAAAGAGATTCACTTAATATCAACACTATTACAAAATATTCCTCCAAGAGAACTCTAACTTTGGTGCATAATGGACTAATAGATATTACATGTGGCAATATCTCATTAGATATGCATCAATTTGATACATTGTTTACTCATTATAATTAATAACATTAGTTGTTTCTTTTTTCCATGTAATAGTTGTATTCGGATCATAGCACACTCAGTATTGCATGTTTAGCATTCATTGCAAATTGTTTTCTTGTTGCAAGGAGCAACATATCATCACCCATCTCGGCTAATCCTTGTCTTGCACTAAATGGCCCAACAAGGGGATAGGTAGCCTTGTCCTTGTACGACACTTTTTTTTGTCTCTTTTGGCTAGTTTACGACCTTTCATGTTTATATAGGAGCAATATTGGTATGTGGATGAAACACCTTAAGTTTTCTCACATGTGACATACTTTTCATTCTATGTTTAGCATTACATTTTGGGGTAAACCCTTTATTCATGATGTAGTTTCATTCGACATAGGGATTTCCAAATAATCTCTCATGTCTTATAATTTAAAGTAATTGCTCACAGTATGGTGTTTAGCAATTTCTTTAAAGTGGGGGAATACATGGGCATTATTAATTTCCATTTCAATTACAACTCATGTTTCATTGTCTAGTATTCTTACTTCATGTGATGCATCTTTTTTTGTGGTGACATTAGGTGTGATTTCCTTCAAGATCATGATCTCTCTTAGCATATTGTATTCCTCTTAGTGAAAATTCCAAGCGGAGTGCACTCCCTAAGTTGTGAATCTTCTATTCTTCGATTGGTCCTCTCTTGGAGACATTAGGCATGATGTTCCCTACATTGAGACATTGCATGAACTAAGAAATGTAGCAAGAATGAAGGTTTTATCATTCATGTCAATTGGTTAATTAGTTATCAACCGGTTGTTGTTTTCATTGATGTCATGGATGTAGGTTATTGGTTGTACATGTCAAGGATATTGAGAAAAATCTAATGAAGAAAATTTGTAGGTGTTTAGTGGTTTCTTTAGGTTTTTCTCCAAGATTTTCTCCTATGTTTTTATGGTTCAGATATGGTGACCATGGTTGTTGGAAGCTACTATATCCATATTCTTGGCTTTTGATTCATTATATAGTGTGGTTTATATTCACCAGTTGTGAACTTTGGTTTTCTATGTATTTGATTGAGGTATACAAGAAATGTTGTTGGTCTAGATTTATTTTTGGCTAAGTTTTATGACTTCCAGTTCTAGAGTTAATTTTTTATAATCATGTTGAAGATAATTTTTGTGTTTGAAAGGTTATATTTGTGTTAAGAGTTGTGTGTGCTTAATTGTTTTGTGTTTTACACTAGTTTGGTTGACCTCATATTGAACACTAATTTTGAAGTTGATGAAGTGTGTTGAGACATATTTGGGTCCTCATCAAGCATGTGTTTGGGTTGACCTTATTCTAATTTTACCCTAATATGTTCTGGTGCCGACCTAATTCGAATTTAATGATGGATGATCGACTTTGGATATGTGCCAAATTTGAAGATGGTATAAATACAGGATGAGTTAGTGGTGAATAATTACATGAGATAAGAGTAAATAAATAGAGAAAATATATGTGAAATAGATGAAAATTAGTGGGTATTTGTGATGTGAATGTGGTAGATTAGTGTGAAGTCTAAATGCTAAGTTCTCAGATGTAGTGAGTTGAAGGTGTACTATATCATTCATGCATGTCTGCAAGTGGTTAAGAAAATTGTGGTGGAAATTTTTTTGCATTGAGATTGTTTCTCTCTATAACATATCTCTTCTATCTTCTTTATATCTTTATGGTAGTAAGCCCTCCGAGTGGTTAACCTCGTTGGATAGTGAGTCCTAATCTGGACAGTGGGTACTTGTTTTGGTAGTGATCCTTTCTCTCTAGTAGTGAGCCTTTGTAATATATTTTTGTATTCTCTATAGTATGAGTTAATCCTCATCGTATTTTTTCCCTCATTGGGTTTTCCATGTAAATATGGTGTTTTTTTGTTTATGTGATGGTTTTCATTTTTTGCACTTTCACTTAATGTTTAATCATTTTAGCAGTGTTAAGGATTTATGATTGATCTAAGTTTCAGTGTGATTTGAAATTTAAAATTTGTTACAACTGATTAACCCCCCCTCTCATTTGTCTTATTCAACAATTGGTATCAGAGCATGGTTCCTTGGAGAAGATATTAACTACTTAAGGAAGGTCTAGGATGGTTGGCAAAGTTTCTCATGATTATATGAGGTTCGATGAAATGAATTATGCTAGATCTAGAAAATAATTATGGAAGAATATCTATAGTGTTGTAGATATGATGTGGAGAAATCTTACAAGAATCCTTACACTCCTCTTGCTAATGTTTTAAGTACGGTTGATGAGATCAAGGCACATGAAGTGAAAAATAAGGTGAAATACATTGTGAAGAATAATCTTGTACATTTTGAGTTGATTGAAGTTTAGAATCTGAGGACTACTAAGGAAGTATGGGATGCTTTGGAAAAAAGTGCATGAAGATGATGAAAGTTTCAAAGAGGAAAAGTTGCATAATTTGGAGATAGTATGCACTTCTACATATGTTTGAAGATGAGAATGCTAAATCTTATGTATAGAGATTAGATGAGGTAGTTTCTAGAATGCAAGGACTTGGTGCTACAATAGATGAATCTAGGATTGCAAATAAGATTCTTAGAGCTCTCCCTATTGCTTAAAATGAAAAGGTATATGTTATTAAAGAATATATATATTACAATAATTACACTAAAGTTCAGATGTTGGGAACTATAACATCTTATGAGATGAGAAAGCCAAATTTGGGAAATGGATTCAAATTAGAAACTTCTTTTAAGGCTACAAAAGTTGAAGATCTAAATGAATAAAATCTTGATGAAGTAGAATCTAACTTTGTGAGAAGGATGAAGAAAGGCTCTGGTAAGTATGTAGGTAAGTTACCTTATTTAGTTTTGGAGGAATAGGACATAATGCTTTCAAGTTTCTAGAAAGAGATAAGAGGAGTAAAAAAAGATATTAGAAAGAAGAGAAATGTAAGAAGATCAACAAAGAATATTATGTGAATGAGGTGTTGGAAGTGGATTCACTCTAAGAGGGGGGGGGGTGAATTAGAGTGGAATAATTTTAACTTTTGACTTTGAAAGCATAATAAAAGAATTACTAATTTAAACCCAATGTGACATATTTGTTTAGGCAAGTGAACATTAACACTTCAGATCAGACTGACATGAAACTTGACTAACATTTACCACCCATATTAAAAGCATCATATGATATTGTTCAATTAAAGCTTTATGAACAATCTTGTTGTTCTTTATGAACATAACTATAAAACTTCATAATATGCAACTTTAGATTATGTGTAATCAGTTTAGTTCTGACCACGAAAAGAATAAACCCATTTTTCAATTTCCATAAAGAATCAAACACATATTTCTTATTAACCTTTCCCTTAGAAGTAACTATTCTACAAATCATTCAAAGAGATGAATACCTGAGAAGACTGAAATATAATTTACCATGTATCAATTTACTAGACCAACTGAAATAGAAAGAAATATGAGTCTCTTCCAGTTACGAGCTCTTACCCAATGATAGGAGACTGATAGAAGAATCAACCATTGTAATGGTCTTACAAATTTCCCCATACGTTGTCCAAGAAAAGAAGAGAGACAACTTACATAGTGAGACAACTATGAGGAGGTTTCAATGGTGGTGGCCAGAATAGGGTTTGAAACCCATGAAAAATAAAACACAAAGATTTCCCTAATCTTTACCAACACATATCAATCGATATCCTTTACCAAAATTTGATGGAGTTTGAATTCTGAAAGGATTGACTTAATAATTCAAAACTCATAATGCCTTTTGAAATCCATGGCAAAACTAATCCAATGCATGCTGACAAAATCATTACCACTGAGTGCATAAAAGTTGGTGCCATCATTAAAAATGTTCAAACAATTACTCAAGTAAGAATGCTGAAATAATTATGTCATTAGACATTTTCCATGACCAGATTAAAAAAAAAAATCTGATTACCTTAGCTTTTCTTAATTCCAAGTAACCAAGGCCATGTCACTTCCATGGTGACACTTTAGAACATCATAACCTTTTACGTGTTGTCATCCTTAAGGCCTAGTCATGTGTTCACAAAAAACCAAATCAAATGCATAAGAATGAACAAATGTTTTTCTTTATCCACACCTAATTTCCATATAATAGCTAATGCCTTATGATATATAATAAAGGCTAATATTCATGCTAAATCTAATATGTCATTCACCCTTGCCAAGTTCAGTATACCAAATGCTCAAGCCATTAACAACTATTTCATATACCCATCCCAAAATCACAATATCATATCCCCATTCCATTAACAAAATATTTAAGGAAACCCAATAGGGTTTTCTTAAGACAAAGAACCAACTGAAATAATTACCTGACAGAGAAGCCCACCTCCGATATTGTTTAGAACAAATTGTATCAATGTCATAATGGTAGAAAAAATAAATAAGCCAACATCATATAATTTTTTAGCTCATTCAATAAGCCAATATCATATAATCAAGTGTTTCATAGAAAACTAAATAAGCCAGCATCATGTGAATCATTGTAGCACAAAATGTCAAATTAGAAGCATGTCACTTGAACATGGGAACATAAACCTGTAACCAAGATTCCTTATGATCTACACATGGAGTCAAGAGATCAGTGCCACCAAAGATAATACCATAAATGAATTAAGTATGCTAATGATAGAGTGGAAACAATTCAACTAAGTAAACAATCATCCAGATGCCAATCAAATGCCATAATAAGACCAAAATGTGAAATTCCAAGGCACCAAGCCAAGCCAATTTTGACATCAAGGAAAAATGCCATAGAAGAACCCAACAAAATCCCCCTTTTTCCTTGATGGAAAAAAAATAAGCCATCTAAACCACCATTTTCTCCCCATTTTTGTCACAAGGACAAAGGAAGAAACTTGTGATATACAACAACCAACCAATACCTACTTGTAGATAGAGAAAGAATGCAACAAAAATGCAAACCCAATACCATAAGCCAAGTGAATCAAAAAACATTTATGGTGCTTGGTGAAGATAAGAATATGTGCCATGATGATCACCAAAACAATGAATACAAAACAGTGAACCAATATTTTCAAGAACCTCTGTTTTGAAGTGGATGTAGATGAATCCTCTTTTTAAGAACCGATACTGCGGTCACCTATTATACCAAGTTGAACCTGAAACAAATACATGCCCATACAAATCTGTGACCTGTAACATAAACTAAATTCATGAACCTGAACAACCTATAGCAATAATTCTCACTGTCAATCCAACAAAAAACCATAAGCATCTGCGAAGGAGAAATATGAATAGGAAGCATGAATATCCTAAGAAATAAGTTATGTAAGTTGCCACATCATGAATTCCAATGGATATCATCTTAATGTCATGAATCTAAAATAATGTATCAATCTTGGGTTTGACATCAAGAGCAGACCAAAATGATTGAAAAACCAACAACATCATAAGGCTTCAAATTTGAACATCATTGTACTACCACTATCCAAACAACATTTCAAAGATTCATAACCAAAATTGCTCCTATGTAACAATATTAGAGAACAAAGAACTATTAATCAATATCAATGTTTCATCTTTAGATGTTGATTATGATGTCAAGCCAATTTGAAACAAATGAACCAGATGAAGACTTCAAATATATCAATCACTAAGACAATTTGATAGAACCATGAAATGACAAAACCATTTGAACATTTCATGGTGATCTTTGTCAACGGAGATTGAAGATCAGTTACTTGAACATACCACCTTTTGGTCATATAAAACTTCATCCTCCATTGTCAACTATAAACACATTATTACCAGCATGAATAAACATGTACAAATGCATATCCTGTTGTAATGAACATATGGAAAACATCAGTACCAATACATAGAATCTAACTGCTTGCCATGAAACATATGAACCAAGAACCAACTGTTCACAATATGTGCCACCCAGATTATGTAAATGTGTCATCAAAGCCAGCATTGTTACCAAAGTCAAACAACCAATGAAACAAATTGCAAATACAATTAGGGAAGAAAACAATGATAAGAAAGTTATAAGAGAGAAACCATAGAACCAAGCTTCCCCTACAAAGAAGCTTCACAAAAAAAATCCTTTCTGATTCGTAAGACACCATTTATTTTCTCAATCTTATTGAAAATGTGCGAGTTCTTCAATCAGTGACTCTTTATCGTTGATTCAATAACTTACTACACATTTCTCCATGAACATAATAAAACACAGTATGATGATCAAATTCATTGGAAAATGAAACATTGAAGTATACTACTACCAAACCAGATTTATATACATCAACAAGCAAGTAGATACCACTGCATATTCAAAAATTACTTAATGCACCAGTAGTAAGACTATTAGGTCAACTCATTTTCATTGTCACTAACCTTATTCTTCATAATAACATCTTCCACCACAATAACACAAAGCAGCCAAATTTGTAGCATTCAGTCCACTACATAAGTCTCAAGTCACCAAACTATCAGTATCACATAATAATCAATTGTCAAAAAAAAAAAATGATCATTAGATGCATATTGAAATCTTCATCATCCAAGAATACCCAAACTTCTATCAATGTTTATTGTATGTTCCCAATTACACATATACTACACCAACATAATCAATGTCAAAAATGCTACACCAGCAACCACAACTCCAGAAAACTAATTTTATAGAAAATAATTAGTATGTTGTTCATGTTTTCCAAGCACAACACTACAAAACTCAGCATTTACCATTATTTTTTTTCAACTAACTGCATCTATCATTATTTCAATTAATACCTCAAACAACTCATTATCTTAACATGCTCTAGTGTTGAAACATCATTCATATAAATCAAGGCACTGTATTGTATCAAGTTGTTTTTAGATCTGGTTTCAATGTATCAAACAAAGATTCAAGACAATATAATAGGATTTGATGACAAAGAAAATTAACAATGCTTCACTGTTTAAGCATCTTAACCTCATGTATCTCTTGAGTAACCCAAACCATCACCAATTCTATCAAGTACAAAAAAATATTGTTCCTTCTAGCACAAGCAATACATTACAGCAAAGCAAGATTAATAACGATTTGTCCACAAATGGTGGAAAGTGTAATTGTGTCACAAGTATCTTTTACTATGGACACTCCTAAAGAAAAAAAAAGCATCAAGAACTGCAACACCAATAGTCATATGATAAATCATCTTCTAACAAAATGATGATATAAATGAACCATAGCATTAAGACAGTTATCATCAACTCATTTTCACTGTTATTCTCAGCATAAACAATAAAAAAAAATTGTCTTGAATTTTGATGATAAATAGGTGATGAAACAACAACATTTAACTACATTTTATTTGATATCAAAAGGGTTTTATTCAAAATGCATTAATCATCTCCCCATATCTTCACACTTCCTTTCAAATGCTTAGAAATGATTCTTGTGCAGCATGCACAAGATTTAGTTCTTCCTTTTTCTTTTCTTGCTTTCTTCTCCATACTTGTATAGGCTTTGTCTTCTCCTTACTCACGATATTCTTTTCCTTTTGTTTGAGCATGTAGTCCCTAGATGGCTTTAACAAAAAATTCTTACACCATTGTTCTTTGTGTCCAAACCCATTACACCTATAACATATAATAGTATTGTCTAGATCAAAGAGAGAAAAATTTCTTCTAGGCATGTTGTATGAACCTCTCTTGACATTTCTCACATGATTGTGAGTTTTATTCATCCAACAATTTATTTATCTATGTCCATAAGCATTATAACAATAAAAATAGCCATGAAATTGAGAGTGGTTATACCTAATAAACTAAGATATTTATGGTATTTTTATCCTTTCATCATCCCATTTTTCTTTTGTCTGAGCAACAACAATATGGTGACCAAGATCAACCTTCAATCTTGGTATTTTCTTGGTTGTAAATGAATTTCCATTTATAGTAGAAAAAATTGTTTCATGTTTAGATTCTTTTGTAGAGCATTGTCCAACCTCATATCCCACTCCTGTAGGATCTTTAAATTGCTTTTGTCTATCAATCATCTCATTCACTAAATTAGTACTGCAATCAAATTTCTGATTTTTATCCAATTGAACCTTAACACTTTCGAGCTCTTTTCTTAATGCAACTACTTTTCCTTCAAGTTTTAGACATTCAATCTTTTTAACTTCCAAATCAGACCTTACAACAACTGCTATCCTTTTACATTCTTCAATCTTAATTTTTTGACTAATAATCAAATCATCTTTAAGAGTTAGTTCTTTTAACAAGGAATCTTTATCTGAACATTTCTTTAATGAGGCAACCTTATTTTCTAGATTATTGGATACTTCATTCTTGTCTTTTAACTTGGATTCTAATCCCTCTTCAGTCTCTTTCTTATCAACCATTTGGGCTTTCAGAAATTCAATAATCTTTTTATCATCATTATGATCTTGTAATACAACTTTATTGACACTGATACTTTCCTGTAAGCATACCTTAAGACCCTTATTTTCTTTTCTAATCCTCTTAATCTCTTCTAAGGCAACAAGCAGTTATGCCTCCAAATCAACCTAAAACTCATCACCTTCAAAATCCTTTTCGTCAAATTCTTGTTCAAAGTCACTTACTAAGTGATCTTCTTCACCAACTACAAGATCACTTTTAGTATTAGCTGGTAGGGGTAATTCTTGAGAGAAAACTTCACTAGACTTGGCAAGGGTTGATTTATCAATTGTTTTCTTGACACTAGTAGATTTCTTTTGACCTTTGTTGCTTTTACACTTAGCCATGATGAATACTCCACGACACTCCAAAAATAGACTTTAAAGACCAAAATCAATCCTAGGTATGAAACCTAATGTAGGACCCTATACTCTAATACCAATTGTTGGAAGTGGATTCACTCTCATAGAGGGGGTGAATCAGAGTGGAATAATTTTAACTTTTGACTTTGAAAGAATAATGAAACTTTTTTTAACCCAATGTGACAATTTTTTTTAGGAAAGTAAACATTAACACTTTAGATCAGATTGACATGAAACTTGACTAACATTTACAACCCATATTAAAATCATCATATGATATTGTTCAATTAAAGATTTATGAACAATCTTGTTGTGATTTATGAACAAAACTATAAAACTTCATAATATGAAACTTTAGATTATGCGTAATAATTTTAGTTTTGACCACAAAAAGAATTAACCCATTTTTCAACTTCCATACAAAAGAAAACACATATCTCTTATTAATCTTTCCAGTAGAAGTAATGGTTCTGCAAATCAGTCAGAGAGATGAATACCTGAGAAGATCGGAATAGAATTTTCCATGTATCAATTTACCAGACCAATTGAAATAGTAAAGCAGCATGATCTTCTTCCAGTTACGAGCTCTTACACAATGACAAAAGACTGACAAAAGAATCGACCATTATAATGGTCTTACAAATTTCCCCATATGCTGTCCAAGAAAGGCAGAGAGCCAACTTACACAGTGAAATGACTGTGAGGAGGTTTCCATGGTGGTGGCCAGAATAGGGTTTGAAACCTACAAAAAATGAAACACAAAGATTGCCCTAATCTTTACCAACACATACCAACCAATATCCTTTACCAAAATTTGATGGAGTTTGATGTCTGAAAGGATTGACTTAATAATTCAAAAATAATAATGCCTTTTGAAATCCACAACCAAACCAATCCAATGCATGCTGACAAAATCATTACCATCGAGTGCATACAAGTCGACACCATCATTAACAATGTTCAAACAATTACTCAAGTAAGACTGCCAACATAATTATGTCATTAGACATTTTCCATGACCACATTTAAAAAAAAAATGTTGATTACCTTAGATTTTCTTATTTCCTAGTAACCAAGGCCATGTAACTTCCATGGTGACACTTTAGAACATCATAACCTTTTACCCATTGTCCGCCTTAAGGCCTAGTCATGTGTTGACCAAAAATCAAATCAAATGCATAAGAATGAACAAAAGTTTTCCTTTATCCACACCCGATTGCCATATAATAGCTAATGCCTTATGAAGTATAATAAAGGCTAATATTCATGCTAAATCCAAATGCCATTCACCCTTGCGAAATTCAGTATACCAAATGCTCAAGCCATTAACAACTATGTCATATACCCATGCCTATATCACAATATCATATGCCCATGCCATTAACAAAATATTTAAGGAAACATGATAGGGTTTTCTTAAGATAAAGAACCAACTAAAAGCATTACCTGATAGAGAATCCCACCTCCGATATTGTTCAGAACAAATTGTATCAATGTGATAATGGTAGAAAAACTGAATAAGCCAACATCATATAATTTTGTAGATCATTGAATAAGCCAATATCATATAATCAAGTGTTTCATAGAAATTTGAATAAGCCAACATCATGTGAATCACTGTAGCACAAAATGTCAAATCAAAAAAATTTCACTTGAACATGGGAACATAAACCTATAACCAAGATTCCTTATGATCTACACATGGAGTCAAGAGATTAGTGCCACCAAAGCTAATATCATAAATGAATTAAGTATGATAATGACAGAGTAGAAATAGTTCAACTGAGTAAACAACCATCAAGATGCTAATCAAATGCCATAATAAGACCAAACTATGAAATGCCAAGGCACCAACCTAGGGCAGTTTTGACATCAAGGACAAATGCCACAGAAGAAGCCAACATGAGGATGCTAGTATATTGGATGAGGAATCTAATTATGGAGATCTTAATGACAATGAATGCTTGTTCTTGGTGTAATAGAGGAGGATCAATGATTTCAAGGCCCCAAGTCATATAGGGTTGAGAGAAACAGGCTTCCCTAACTTACCTCAACTTAAGGGAGAGTTAGGAGATGCAGGATGAGAAAGATGAGAACAATGAGATCCTCCGATCACTCCACAGACCTGAGACTTGAAAGGAGGCTACATGAGTCAATTTTTGGATTCAACATTGTTTCTTAGATAACTCTTTGTCATATGACAAAAGCATAATTTTTGCACGACAGTGTGGCACACTGGTGTCTCTCAGGTGTGCTAGCGTTCATACAGCTAGAGGACAAAAAACCAAGTTTGGATTCAAAAGAATAGAATAACAACCTAGATAACTATGATTGAAAGGTCAAAATAGCACTAAGACATGAATGAAGCATATATGAAAATGATAAAGTAAGTATATTAATGCAAGGGTAACAAGAATGATCTCACTTAAAAGATTTTTCACCAGCTAGCTCCAAGATATCTCCACCTACACACAAAAGAGAAGGAAATTTTTGGGGTCTGTATAGGTGTCTGCCTCAATCAAAACCCCATTTTCGTGCTTCCACCTCTAGAGATAGGAAGGTTTGCAATGATGGAGAAATAATATGATAAAGAAATAATAAAATAAAAATAACGTAAAAACACTACAAAACAACAATGTGCTTACTCAACCAAGTAAAATAGTAGAGGAGTAGAAAGATTACCACCTCCACCAAGAGCACTCAAGGCTAATGGGGGAGAAAAATGAGAGGAACTCAAGCCTCTATTGCAATGGTTTTGTTCTACACTTTCTCTATTAAAGTGATGGAGTGATGGACTTGTTGCTATGGAGTGCCAAAATACTGCTTCAATGCTTGTACTGAATATTAAGAGCTTGTGTCTTGCTAAGAGAGATCATCCAGCCTTAAAATGAATGAATGAATAGTCGATTTGAAGAAGAGAGTGAATAAAATGGCCATATTCAGCTCGTTCAACCAAAGTGGGCATTAGAAATTGATTTCCAATGAGAAGTTTAACACCTTTAAAGGCTCTAGCCACAAGAATCTGCCAGGGACATAAGCGCATTGTGTGGATGTTTGCACGCTATGTGGGCATCCCCAATAGTTATTCTTCTATCAATGGTCAAAAAAAGAACTATGTGGAACAAAGGTAGTGGTCTTATGTAGAATTTATCCTCTAAATTTTATTTTGTAAAGTGAGGAAGGGTGAAAGGGGAATTTACATAAGGGGTGTAAATTTTCTCCTATACATTTTACCCCCACTTTAGCGAGCATGCTACTAATCAATGATTCATTAAAGTAGATAAGAAAAGTAGTAGGGTTAGAAATGTATACCTAAACCATTGATGAAGTAGACCATAATTTGGTGAACCCGAAAGTGTAGGACAAGAAAAGGTCTTCATAGCTCCGCATAACTATAAATTTGAAGAATGAAAGCACCTCATAGGCCCACGGACCTGCAAGGAAAGTATCCTCCAAGAACTCTCAGATGAAGGAAACCATGAAAAGCACCTTACAGACCCACATTCCTGCAAGGAAGGTGCCCCTCAAGAACTCTCACATGAGGGAAACTAAGAAAAGAAGACTCTATAGAGTAAAAAATATGCTTCATAGACGCACCTACAAAGCGACATGTTTAGCCATAGATAGAACATGTCAAGAAGCGGCCATGCATGAAAGTAAGTGGATAGTCACGCAAGCCATCATCAAGTTGGAAGACTTTTAAAGGGATCCCTTGGGAACCCTTCAAAAGGAAGAGGGGTCCACTCAAGGGACACGTTGATTGAGAAGTGAGGTCTAGTCAGGATACCCCCAAGCTAGACATAAGGATTTGAAATAGGTCTAGTCAGGTTGCCCCAAGCTAGATGCAAAGATGTTAAGCAGGTCTAGTCAGGTTGCCCCTAGCTAGATGAAAAGATGTGAAGCAAGTAAAATTGGGCTACCCTGAAGTAAGATGCAAAGATATGAAACTAGTCTAGTTAGGCTACCCCCACGCTAGATGCCATAGAACTTTCTTGAGATAAAAAACTTTCAAAGGGGTCCCTTGAGAACCCAATGTGAGAAGTAAGGGTCCACTCAAGGGATGTGTGGTTTGAAATATGGTACCTTCTTTCTCGAATCAATTCATCATCAAGGAATTCAAAAGGAAGAATATTCCCCCACTTTAGAGGAAGTTTCTCAGATCCTTTCTTTACAAACCCATGATGAAGGAAAAATGTTTTGTTATGGTTTCAAGTTGAGAACGCAATTCTCACAAAGAAGTGTGTGAATATCCTTAGGAAAATATTCATTGAAAATGAATTCATTTTTTGAAGGTCAAAGTGGTGTAAAGGTAGCATTGTCACACCTAAAAGGGACAACTCAAGCAAAGAAGAGAGAAAGATAAAGAGAAAGAAAAAATAAAAGAGAACATGAACAAAGGGCATAGGGGTAGCCATATATTTCAGGGTTAGAGCTGCTCATTAATATATATAAGTGTAATAATAATATATAAATGAACTTTCATCAACCCCCTACTATATCAGGCCATGTGAAGAATGCATGACAAGACAAAGTAGAAATAAAAAATTGGGTCAACATGGAAGGAAGCCTAAATGCTATGAACACTTTGCATCATCCCCAATTTGTCGCAAGTCAATAACAAACATGGAAGAATGATGATATAGATAGAATAAGGTTTACAACAAAAACACCACACCTATATCTAAGTATCAATAGGGGTGATGAGGGTCATCTAGGCACATAGAGCATGATTATGGGGGAAACACATCACGAAACACACACATCTAATCTAAAGATCAAGAAGAGGTCTCTCCCTAACACTGATCAACCAAGAGTTTGTCAACCTCCCACTTTGGATCATCATAGGGGGCAAAAGGATGATCCCGTAGTGGTGGAATGCTAAGGGGAGGATATTTTGAGCCTCCCACAATAAGGGCTAAGGAAGGACTCGTAAGGTCTTTCTCACTCAACTCCTATGGATCTAAGGTCAATAACCTTGCAAAGATCACTGAAAAGGTTGGAACTTCATCCATCAAGTTAAAAATGCACTTAACATGAGTGAGATGTTTTACCTTGATGGATGGAGAATATTGTGCCTTAAGTTCACTGCTAAGCTCAATGAGTGATTCAAGAGCGATGACAAACTCAAGGGAGGCCAGGACTGGTTCTGCTACTAGGAAAAAACAAGTTAGTGTGGGATAACCTTTTAGAGAAGGTGCAGTCCTCTTATGTCCTCCATTGCTGGAAGGACCACTCTCTACCTTCTTCTTTATCAAAGGAGGCAAAATCCCCACAAACAAAGCAAGAAGGGCAAAGGGAGAGGCGGAGGAAAGAACCGCGAAAGATACAACCAAAGTGTTAATCATATCTATAGGCTTCGAGAAAGGTGGCACACCTAGAATATATGTCAACAAAGGTGGCTCCACCAAAGGAGCGATGAACAACTACACATTTCTAGGGTTAAATGCATTTGCAATCACAGTGGAAGTCAGGAGTGATACAAAGATAGTTTGAATGGAAAAAGAGGGGAGGAGAGAGGAGGACATGGCATAATGCTCTGGTATAGGAGAGATCGTCTCCTCTTCTTTCCTCTGTGAGGTGGTTTGCTTAGCTAAGAGATCCTTTCACTGACACTTGCATTCATGCGCAAGGTGGTTTCTACGACTCTTTGAACTAGAGGTTAGAGGTTGTGAAGGAATGAAAGGCTCCTATTAAACCATGGGAATTTCCTCCATAGTTGTTTCTAATGGAGGGAAAAAATCCTAGATGAGAGGAGGGACATGTTTAGAAAAATTAGGGGAATCGTCTCCAATGCCTCGACAATGGACCTCTTCCTATTCACTTCTTTTGGATTAGGATTGGTAGGAGGCCATAGAGACTAAGACATAGAGGATTCCCAATGGGGAACTTTCTATCTACCATACCAAGTGGTCCTAAGATTTGTGGATAAGACAAGAAGCTCGAACGTAGGACGCTTGGCCCTTCGCCAATAAAACACCATAGGATTGTCTTGTAAATGTGAGGTAAAAGCATATGGCACCACAATAGAGTGAGGGGAAGCATCAAGCTTAATAGTGGAAGAGGAAGAAGGGGGATCTCACTACTACTTCTCTTCTTCTCTTCTATGTGCCTTAGTAGTATCATTGTCAGCTTTTAGGCAAGACCTCTATGAAACAACATAAACGAAGGAGGGAATCTCACTTTTTTCCTAGCATGTCCTTTCTTGTAGTTTTGATATGTGAAATATAGGAGGTCCTTCCTATGTATGAGAGGACAAATAGGTGTAGGCCAAAATTAATCTAAGGTATAGATTCCACACGCAATTGGTGGTCTATAATCGGTGTCATAGATAACATGTATAAAACCACCATGAGTGAATTTTAAACACTTATGCACAATTGAGGGAACTACATTCATAGCTACCAGCTAGGGGATACCTAGGTTCACTCTGAAGTGTTTAGACCCTGGGATGATATGAAACATAAGTTTCACGGACTTAGGTCCAATGAGGACCGATAGGACAATACTACCTATAGGAGGTATGAAAAGTCTATTGTGTGAGTAGATGATACTTTCAGGTGCATCATATCCATCTTTGTGTAGAAATTTGATTAACACGATCTCCTTAGTTATAAATTATACTTGAGATGTCAAATCAACAAGAACACTTTCTACAATATTCTCGTTTATCCTTGCAAGAATGTAGAGAGGAGATGGTTCCCTATTAAAGCCCATCGATAGGTCCTATGAAGTGAAGGTTATATCCTTACTACTATGCATGGGGGGAATAGGTTGATTGAAGAAAGAGGCCATCACACACACTAAACAACACTTCCATAGAGCCTCCTAAAATTTATAGGATAAAGTAGTGACCCAATTCAGGTTTCATTTTGCAACACCTTCAGTACCTTTTAACTACACCTACTAGGGGTCATAGGTTGTGTTGCAAGAAAAAATACTCACAACACTCACACCTACAACACTCCTAGGATATGATGAAAGGGACTTTCAGTATCGCAAAATAGAACCAAAATGGTTCACATCGAGTTCACCAAAAATGTAAGAGAGGGGGACCACCCACATGAAGACCCCAGGTCATGGAGTGTTGAGAGTGGTAGGAAACTCTAACTTACCTCAGCTTAAGGGAGATTTAGGAGATGAACGATGAGAATGATGAGAACTAAGAGGTCTTTCGATTAGTCCACAAACCTGAGACTTGAAAAGAAGCTAGGTGGGCCAATTTTTTGATTCAATATTGTGTCTCAGATAGCTCTCTATCATAGGATTGAAGCATGATTTTGGGACAACAACGTGGCATGCTAGCATCTCTCAGGTACTCTTGTGTCTGTATGACTATAGGACCAAAAAGACAAGGTTAGATTCAAAATAAAAAACTAATGGCCTAGATAACTATGATTGAAAGGCCAAAATAGCACTAAGACATGAATGAAACATATACAAATATGATAAATTAAGTAGATTAATGCAAGGGTGACAAAAATGATTTCACCAAAAATATTGTTCACCAACTAGCTCCAAGATATCTCCACCTGCACACAAAAGAGAAGGGAATTGTTAGGGGATTGTATAGGGTTTTTCCTTAGTTAGACCCCCATTTTGGTGTTTCCACCTCCATGGTCAGCTAGGTTTGCAACAATGCAGAAATACAATGATAAAGAAAAAATAAAAGCAAGAGAACACTAAAAAACTACAAAATAGTAATTTTCTTACTCGACCAAGTAATAGAGGAGATAAGTAGAAAGCTTACCACCTCCACCAAGAGCTCTCAAGGCTAATGGGGGAGAAAAATGAGAGGAACTCAAGATTTTATAATGGTGTTGTTCTACACTTTCTCTATTGAAGTGATGGAGTGATGGACTTGCTATTATGGAGTTCCAAAATGTTGCTTCAATGCTTGAAGTGAATGTTAAGAGCTTGAGTGTTCCTAAGAGAGATCATCCAACCTTGAAATGAATGAATGAATAGCATTTTTGAAGAAGAGAGTGAATAAAATGGCCATATTCAGGTCAGTCAGCCAAAGAGGCCATTACAAATTGACTTCCAATGACAAGTGTAATGCCTCTACAAGCTTTAGCCACATGAATCTTCTAGGGATGTAATAATTTCATGTGAATGACTGTGCATCACATTGGCATTCCCAACATTTATTCTTCTATCGACACCTAAAACAAGATCTAAGTGTAATGGAGGAAGTGGACTTATGTGGAATTTGGCCTCTAAATTTGGTTTTCTAAAGTGAGGAAGGGTGAAAGGGGACTTTGTGTAAGGAGTTCAAATTTTCTCCTATATACTTGGCTATAAAATATTAACCTACTTCTGCTAATTCTAAAAAATAGGTGAAGGAATTCCCTCTAAAGAAGAAGAAAAATGAAGGTATTGTAATATCTACCCTACATGCTAAAAAATAAAATAACTATTGGGTTGTTGATAGTGGTTTTTCACATCACATGACTAGCAATAAGAGTAAGTCTGTTAAACTTGAAAAATATGATGGAGGCTTAGTTATGTTTGGAGATGATAATAGTGCTAAAATTTGTGGGATAGGTTCAGTAAGTTTTGATGGAAAGCATAATACTGATGATGTCTACTATGTTAAGGTTTAAGGTACAATATCTTGAGTGTTGAAAAAATGTGTAGTAAAGGATATAATATTGTATTTGAGGATGAGAGATTTGAGACCGGGAAAGGATTCAAAACAGTGATTGTTGTAGGAAATAATTCTAAAGGGAATATCTATCAACCTAAGGGTGCTAATGGATGATGCTTTATGATGCAGATTAATGATAGTTGGTTGTGGCATCAAAGAATGTGTTATATGAATTTTGATAACTTGGTGAGGATTAGTGTAGTTCAGGCCATTAGAGATTTACTGAGGATTATAAATCATGTTAATTCTATTTGTAGGAATTGCCAATTTGGAAAGAAAGCAAGAAGCCATTATAGATCAAACTAATAATCTACTATTGGACTACTGGATTTAGCTCATACAAATATCTATTGTCCTACAAGAGTGAGAAGTCTACAAGATGAAATGTACTTTATGATTTTGATTCATGATTATTCTAGATATATATGGGTTACATTTCTTAGAGAGAAGTTTGATTCATTGGATAGATTCAAGATGTTCAAAGCTATAGTTGAAAGTGAAGTAAATTTGATGATAAAATTATTAAGGTTTTATAGAGGTGGTGAATTCACCTACCATGAGTTTAATATTTTTTGTGAAGTGCATGGAATAAAACTATATTTATCTACTTCAAGAACTCCTTAGTAGAATGGAGTTGTTGAAAGAAAGAACAAAATAGTTCAAGAGGCTACTAGATCAATGATTATTGAGGCTGGTCTACTGGAATTTTATTAAAGAGAAGCTATTCACACTACTTCTTATGCATAAAATAGAGCTCAAGTAAAAGAAAATAGGACAAATACTCCCTATGAGCTATGGTGTGGAATAATTCCTACTATTAAGTATTTCAAGGTATTTGGAAGAAAATGTTATCAGAAGGGATGAAAAAACTTTAGGAAAGTCTGATGCAAGAGGTGATGAAGGAATTTTTCTTAGATATTTTACTAAAAGAAAAGATTAAAAATGTCAAGGTTGATGAAGCAATCAAGAATTCAATTGATTTTTATAGATATGCATTAGATAAACCTGATCGCATAAGGATTGAAGAAGTTGTGGAAAAATAGGAAAAGGATGAGAAAGAGAAGAAGAATGAAGAAAATGAAGAATAAGCTCCAATGATGTCACCTAAGACACCTAGATATGTGTAGAAGAATCATTCAGAAAGGAAGATCATTAGAGACAAAACAAAAGAAGTATTGAAAAGAAGCAGAACGCTTGTTGGTGAGGTAAATATGTGTTTATTTTCTAAGATGCAACTAAAGACTGTAAGTGAAGCATGTAAAGATGAGAATTGGATGGAATCCATGAAATAATAACTTATGCAAATTGAGAAGAATCAAATTGGGGAATTGGTCCAATGACTAGTTGACAAAAACATTATTGGATCAAAGTGGGTATTCAGAAATAAGCTGAATGAGAATGGAGAAGTGGTTAGAAAAAAAGCAAGGCTTCTATGTAAGGGTTACTCACAATTAGAAGGAATAGATTTTTAGGAGAATTTTTCTCTATTGGTAGGAATGGAAGCTATGAGGATGTTCTTATCATTTTCTTCTCATAAATATTTCAGGGTCTATCAGATGGATGTCAAGTCTTCATTTTTGAATGGTGAGCTAGAAGAAGAGGTCTACGTGGAACAATCAGAAGGATTTCAATTGTCAAATCAACTAGATATAGTGTATAGATTAAAGAAATCTTTATATGGATAGAAGATAACTCCTAGAGCTTGGTATGCAAGGTTAGACAAGTATTTTATTCAATAAGGTTTCAAAAAAGGTATGAAAGATAGTAATATATATTTTAAAATTTAAAATGAAAAAGTATTGATTGTGGTTGTATATGTTGATGACATTATTTTTGGAGGAAATGAAACTATGTGTAAGATTATTGCAAAATAAATGCCAAAAGAATTTGAGATATCTATGTTTGGAGAGATGAATTTATTTCTTGTGCTACAAATTAATCAAACAGAGAAAGGAGTTTTTGTTTCATAGTCAAAGTATGTGAAAGAGATGTTGAAAAATTTTGGGATGGATGATTCCAAATAGATATGCACTCCTATGGTGATTGGTTGAAAATTAGACAAAGATGATGATTCACCTAAGGCTAATAAGAGAAAATATAGATCTATGATTGGTGGACTGTTGTATTTGACTTCTACTAGACTAGATATTATGCATGTTGTTTGTCTTGTGGCTAGATTTCAAGAAGATCCTAAGGAAAAACATGTTGTTGTTAAAATAATATTCAAACATTTGAATGGCACTATGAATTATGGGTTATGGTATCCTATGGATACTGATTTTACACTAAGTGCTTATATAGATACAGATTGGGCTGGATGTGTAGATGAAAGAAAAAGTAAAAGTGGTGGTGTATTCTTTAGATTGGTGGCATTGTTGAGTAGAAAGAAAGATTCAATTTCATTGTCTACTCCTGAAGCTGAGTATATTTTTATTGCATATTGTTGTACACAAGTTCTATGGATGAAATAGACATTAAAAGACATCAAAGTTGTGTATTATGATCCTATTTTTATCTTTTTTGATAGCACAAGTGCAATTAACATTTCAAAGAATCTACTGATGCACTCATATATCTATTAGATATAATTTCTTGAGATAGAAGGTTGTGGAGAATGAACTAAAGCTTGAGTATGTCCCTATTAAGGATCATATTTCTGATTTATTTACGAAGGCTCTTCCTAAAGATACTTTTGAGTATCTCTAGGAGAAGTTAAGGATTATTGTATCTCATTTATTGAACTAGATGCATATGGATATGCATTAGTTTGGTTTTTCTATGGATCTATATTTATTTTGGACTTATGTTTTGGTGGCTACCTCTCAGGGGGAGTAGGTAGTGTCAAGCATTGTCATTGTATGAGTATTCTATTTTTAATGTCAAAGGGGAAATAAATGTAAAATATCTTTTTCCTTTTCCATTCATTTCAAAGGGGGAGAGGAAGAATGTCAAAAAGAGAAGAGTATCATGTGAAAAATATTATCTACTAAGAGGGAGAAACATAAAGAAAAATCATGTCAACTGTGTTCAGATCTAGTATGTTGTCTTTGATGGTTTTTCACATCATGTGTTGCCATCAATGAAAAGGGGGAGATTGTTGTAAGAATGAAAGTATTTTCATTGGTGTCAAGTTTTTAAATTGGCTATCAACTAGTCTTTTTCTCATTGATGTCATGGATGTAGGTTATTGATTGTACATGTCGAGGATATTGAGAAAATTGAAATGAAGAAAAGTTGCAAGTCTTCAATAGTTGTTCCAAATTTTTCTCAAGATTTCCTCCTATGTTTGTGTGGTTTAGATATGTTTATCATGGTTGTTGAAAGATACTATATATATGTATATATTCTTTGCTTCTAATTCATTATACAGTGCGAGTTATGTTCACCAGTTGTGAACTATGGTTTTTTGTATATTTCGCTGAGGTCAGCGAGAAATGTTGTTGGTCTGAATTTCTTTTTGGCTAATTCTTATGAGTTTGAGTTCCAAATTTAAGTTGTTATGATAATTTTGAACATAATTTTGGTGTTTGAAAGGATTTGATCATGCTAAGATTTACATGTGCTTAATTTTTCTATGTTTTTTACATTGGTTTGGCCGACCTCATGTTGAACACTAGTTTCAAAGTTGATGAAGCATGTTGGGACCTATTTGGGTCCTCATCAAGTGTTTTTTCGGGTTACCCTCATTCTAATTCCATTCTAGGATGTTTTTGTGCCAATCTGATTTGAATTTAATGATGGATAGTCAACTTTGGATATGTTTCAAAGTTGAAGATTGTATAAATACATGATGTGTTAGTGGTGAAGAAGTACAAGACATAAGTGCAAATAAATGGAGTAGATAGATGTTAAATAACTGTGAATTAGTGGGTGCATGTGATTTGAATGTGGTAGATTAGTGTGAAGTCTAAATGTCGAGTTTTTGAATGTAGTGAGTTGAAGGTGTACTCTATCATTCATGAATGTCTACAAGTGGTTGAGAAAACTGTGGTGGAAATATTTGTTGCATTGCAAATTTCTTCTCTCTATAACATGTCTCTTATATCTTCTTTCTATCTTTGTGGCATAACTATGGGTAAATTTCCAAAATAGTTTCAAATCAAAATAAGAAATAAAACCATAGAATAACTATGAAGAACAATGGAGGAAATAATGAAAAACAAAGAAAAAATTCACCTAAGTTCTTCAAAACCTCCACAAATTACCTCCATAGCCCTTCTCCATTACTTCAAGTATGTTGTTTGCCCTTAAATTTTGTGAGAAAATATGCCTATGACTATGATCTAGAAAATATTGAAGGATTCATATGATAATACAAGTGAAGACTAAAGCCTACATGCAATAGGAAACACACAAAATGATAAGAAGTGCAAGAGATACAAGATGTAGATAGATGAAGTCTAGATGTCAAAATGAGGTTGATTTTGGAATTTTATAGAAATTCCAAATTTGGATGAGTGGTCAAGATTAAAAGATGAAAAATTCCCTAAGATCAATGGTTGTTAATGCATGTGACAACCCACAATTACAATTAGGGCAACATTAGGGGAAAATTTAAAATGAAGGGTTGAGAATTGATTTTGAGAAAATCAAATCAAGGGACAAGATTGCATGTGACAAGAGGAGATTGGGAATATATTATGAAGTGGCTGGAGGGAATTGAAAATTTGATTTATGAGAGAGAAAATTGACTTTTGAATTAAAAATTAATTTAATTTAGAAGTGGTGGGGCCACGTGGCAATAAATAAATTAAATTATTTACTTGGAAAGAGGAGAATTGCCAAGTGGAAATTTAAATAAATGATTTTATTTTAATTTAAACGAAATGTCAATAAGGCAATTACATAATAATTTTAATTATTTAATTAGGGAGGAAAAAGGGATAAGCATAACCAATAATGGGAATTCATTTAATTATGAGAATACATTAGAATTCAATACATATTTAAATAAATAAATAGAGTTTATTTATTTAAATAATGAGGAAATAATGGATTAATTAAATAAATTTAATAATTTATTTAATTAAAGAGGATAGTAGAAATTAGTGGTGTATTTAAGTAAAATAAATTTAATTTATTTATTTAAATAGTTAGGAGGAATAAAAGATATGAATTAATTAATAAATGAATTTGGATAAAAGAACATAATTAAATATTTTAATTATGTTTAGAAGAATTATGGAGAAAAATCGAGTTTGGAGGACTAGGTCAATTTTATGTGTGTACATTTTTCTCCTCTTTGTCATAATGCAATTTATCACATTGTGACAAAGAAAATAAGTCAATAATATGCCCCAATGAAGGTACGAAGTGCCTATGCCCCCTCGGGAAATTTTGTGAATTTTAGCCTAGGGCCGATTTTTTTTGGAAAGTGTCTCGATAAGACAATTTGAGGGCTAGAAAATCAATGGTGCAATCGGTTTTGAAATCCGATGAGGTTAAGGCAGTCAAACAGTTGGTCAAAGTTGGTCAAATGAGCCTCCAATAATAATCCTGAGGGTAAAACCTTTATTTTCAACCTATAAATTGGTTTGAAAAGGCAAAAAGACATGTCATTTTAACTTTTTCCTTTTGAAATGTTTAGAGCTCGGAACAAAGAGAGGCTGCAAAAAGATGGTGATTCCAGTGATAGAGAATCATGGCTACTAGGTGTAGACATTATGATGGCCAGAGGGTGCAGAGGCACTAGTATGTACCTTTGTCCCACTTTGTAATTTTCTCATTTTTCATGATTTTTTAGGGTTTTTAGTTAGGCTATTGAATGTGTTGCGACACACATGCGTTCACGTAAGCCACATTCATGTTTTTGTTGCACGCATTTGATGTGTCACAAGGAAAACACAAGAGATGGATAGGATTAAGTTATAGAATGATGCAAAGGAGAGGGCATGAGATGCAAATGCTAAAATGCAACACAAATGTGGGGCCATGCTACACACTTGCCAAGTTGCAACACATATGCTAGTTCCTGTGACACAAATATTTTAAAATAATGCAATTGACTTGTGAAATGATGGAAGTGCTATGGAATGGTGCATTTTCAAGATCAAATGATGCAATCCTGAGATGTGACACATGTGTAGGATAAAATGATGCATGTGTTTTGGTGCAACACAATTGAAGTCAACGCAACACATTTGACTTTGACCAGGGTTGAATTGGTTTAGGCTTAGATTTTTATGTGCTTTTGACTAGATAGATGGTAATGATGATGTTTAATATGTGCTAACCCCCATTTTTGCATGTACAAAAATGACTAGAACCCATCTATATGCGGGAGTTCAGAACAATGACCTATTCTTTTAGGGATCAACTACAAGATAGTGAGTGGAAATGACTGATGCATCTGGGACTATATTATGTGACCTATATGCACATTATCTTGGAAAATTGGGGTCTTTTGATAGCATTGGATGACAGATGGCACTCAGGGACTTGCTCCTTTCACTTACCGATAGGAGAGGATACCGTCACCGTAGAGGATGTGTACAAGATTTTGCTCATTTCGTTGAGAGGGTAGTGAGTGATCCCCAACGAGGACTATAGGCCATGATCAACTATTATGAGGTAGTGGAGGATGCAGGTCTAGGGATTGATGAGTATGAGATCAGGTGGGAGTTTGTGGTAGAGCACTATGCTCGATGGGATACCATGTTGTGCACCTTGATTGTTTAGGTTCGAATTCCAGATCATCGGGGGCACAAATTTCCTATTGGTTGGGGTGATTTGTTAGTGTGGATGTAGTGGGACCTAATAGTTTTTTCCTAGGGGCCATGTTTACTTGGGATGATGTACCATCATCTATATGAGGTAGCTTATTGAGGGGCACAGAGTATCAATTGTGGGACCACTTTATTGATGATTTAGGCTTAGGAGCATATTCTCATCTTCCATCCGCCAATTTAAATTCAACAATTGGGTGATGGGATGACGTATGTCTACTTGTATGCCATCTCAATGGCATAACCAGGTGGAGGATACAGGATACTATTGGTGCCACCAAATTGATACTTTGATGGGTCAGGGTTTTTCTAGAGACCTTAGAGAAATTGTGCATACTGGCAAGGAGATGTCGATCATCTTTCTTTTTGTAGATAGTTCAAATAACTGATTGTAAAATAGTCCAGTCCAAACACATTATTGAGGTGTACCTGCACCAGTGGGTAATTTGACAATTTAGAGAGCAGTAGGGTGTTCCTGCGGGGACAGCAGAGTATGCACGGTCATCTTGGGTGACCATGTGGGGACCGTCAATATCAGCTCCTCTAGTAGAACAATAGGTAGATGAGCTAGCACCATAGTAGTGGGCCTAGAGTGGCGGTCAAGTAGATGTGGGGACCACAATGAAGTATGATGCCTAGTGGTAGATCTATAGGCCGATGCCTCTTATAGATCTAGATGGGCCAATGCAAATTGATCGACGATTAGTGATACCATGGGTATGATGGGGAGGTCAGGTAGGGAGAGATGGTGGTCACGGTAGAGACAAAGTTCGAGGAGATGGGAGGAGGGGTGGAGGATATGGTAGATGGGATGATGGAGGGGATGTGATAGGTGGCTAGAGGAGGAGAGGAAGAGATGATGAGAGGAGACTACCTAGGAGAGTGTGGCAGTGGGTGGGTGGAGAGCCATTGTCACCCATTTGAGAGGAGGGTGAAGAGGGGGAGAGAGAGGAGGAGGCTAGACAAGAGGAAAAGAAGCTAGAGGGGGAGGTGAGGTAGAAGGAGGGGAGACAGGAGGTAGAACAACAAAAGGAGGAGGTGTTGAGAGAGGAGGATGTTTTTTTAGAGCACCAGTCACTAGAGATTGGGGGATTAGAGGAGATTGGAGGGGAGGATGATGGCTTGATATCGGTCAAGAGTATGCAATGGAAAATGAAAAGAGGCAGTTGAGAGAGCAGATGGTGGATAGGGAGGAGTATGTGGATAGGCCATCACCCTTAAGACACCATAGTAGACCAGAGATTAGTGGATTTACAGAGAAGACTGGATGCCACCTTGTCTCAGAATAAGGCGCTAGCAAAGAAGTTAGAGGTGGTGTGGGTGGAGAGGGACCGGGCTATGATTAGGTAGTAGGAGGTTGAGAGATGGTGCACAAAGTTTGCATTGTTATGCTCAAGGCCTATAGGGGACATGGCCTGAGAGTTTTCTAGGGTTAGTGTCAGATAGGAATGATACAAATTGTTATTCGAGCAAGCAGTTCCACTAGAGAGACGAGACCCCACATTGACTAGGAAAGGTAGTGGAAGCAAGTCACAGAGCACCAGTAGGACACACAACAATAGTCATAGCCACAACAATGCAAGTGGGTCGACCTCATATGGAAATTACTTGGGGAAAAATTCATACCATATCCATAGGCACTCATTAGGCCATAGGTCCAACCATAGCCATGGGTCGATGTCATCAAGACACCAATCTCATCACAACCAACCTTCAGTTATCGATCCTTTAGTCTCATAGATCCAGTATACAGTGTCCCCAACTCATGTGTCTATCAAGCTCATGGGTGAGCATCATTCACCTCATTCCCCACCTCAAGGGGATGGAGAGCGCATGACTTAGGACCCATTGTTATCTAATTTTTATGTTTAGAAACTTCATGTATTGACGATCAAGCTTGCAAGCTCCGTTTTTGAGATTCTATCTCGTAACATTATTTTTTTGGGATATATTTATATATATGAGGTGTTTTGGTGCAGACTACATGCTTTATGTTATGTAGTTATGCATTATGGTGTAATTATGCATATGTGATGTGATTTGATTTATGTGGTGAAATGATGATGCATTTATGATGGTTACTTATATGATTATATGTTGTGATGATCTTATGTTTATATGATGACAAAAATGATATTCTATATGATGCCATGTTTATGACCATGAATGCATTAATGTATGACTATTTATGGTGAAATTTATGTACTAATTATGTAGCTTTATGATGATGTTATGAATGTATTCCATTCTTATGATTATGAATGCATTTATGGATGTCCTATGGATGTATGTATTATGTGATGTATGATTCTCTTATGTTATGATTCTATATGTATGTATTGATGATATGGATGGTTATGATGTTTATATGTTATGCAAATGATGCTTTGATGTATACAATATGGATGAATGTAAATGATGGACCTATATGTAATGTGAATGCAATATGAATGTAAATGCTATTATGTGAATGGATATATGCAAATGTGAAATGTGCTAATGCAATTTCTATATGAATATGCCATTATGTTTTTGTATTTCATAGGATATCATCACAAGATGAGAGAAGAGAGGGGATGAGATGAAGGTGGATGTTAGTGCGGAGAAAGAGATGCATTTTAGTGTGGAAAAATAATTCTTCAATATTTTCCAAAGTAATAATAGGTGTTACTCTAATCATCATTGGGAACATTGTCGTATTGGCCAACAGACACTATGATATGACATAGATCAATAGTGTGCAAGGTCAAACCATCACATAGGACAAGAAATTGTAGACAAGGATGATCATGACTCATACGAGGGACCCAATCACCCCAAGTCATTTTTTCATGGGTATGTGCAAGATCATCATGGAAAAAATAGGCACTTAAGTGGTGACGAAAATTCAAAAACTCAGAGTTAGGCAACCCAGCATAAAAAATTGAATAAGTTGTCTATATTATTTCAAAATTATATAACAATAGAATCTGTAGGAAATAGAATGTAGTTTCTAAACTAATAGGTTTATCTATTTTTGAAAAAATATTATTTGGTGAAAATTTGAATTTTCAATGTAGTAGTACTTAAATTTTAGGGAAAAAATAAGAAGTAGGTGTATGTCTAACCACCATAACCACAATAAAATGATAATATTTTCTTATAATATTTAGATATAAGTAGAGGAATCATGTCTCAATTTGATGCATATTTTTTTGTAATTTTTTTCCAAGTAAATAATTAATTATGAATTTTTTATTACTTTAAAAAAATATAAAAACTAGTATGTCTGACAACCGTAACTTGGTCAAAACTTCATGAAATTGAATTTTTGATTTTTTAATCCTATAGCATGTAAATCATAGAATGTGATGCATGTTTCAGATTCAAAAAATGTGATAGCGTTTGAAATCTATAGATGTTTTTCAATCAACCTGTCAATGAGGACTTTAGTTGTAATTCAAATAGAAACTAAATAATAATTATTTATTAAATTCAAAGTAAAGCATAATTTATATTGGTCGAAAGCTAAGAATATCCTTTAAAAACCCTTTTCATTTCATGAATTTTGGGTTAAAAAAAAGTCATCAGCCACATGAGCCATCATATCACTTACGTATCACCACTTTTTGTCCCATCATGATCCTACACATACCCTCATAGCCAACTAGAAGCAAACAAGACTAGTCATGAAACGTTGTTTCTCCGATTAGGAAATCCTCGAAGAACTAGCCACATGACAGCCATAAAAGACAAGATGATCATTGTACTATATCATGGCTCCTCTAAATCTTGATGTCGGGACATCCTTGAGGAACTAGCAGCATGATGATCAGAAAAAAATAAGGACCATCATCATGATACATTGTGGCTCCTCTGAATCAAGGAACTAGTAGAATGATGTAAATAAAATGATAGATGATGTTTTACAAGTGTTGTTAGAGGTTTTCTAATGTTCAAAGGTCAATGGTTTTGATGTCAAGATGCCGAGTTTGATGAGGTCTAAGTTGTCAAATGCCAGGTGATTCTGGATTTAGGAAGGACGCATCTTGAATAATTTTTATGTCAAGAGGATCGATGCCAAATGATAATGATGATTCTTAGGAAGGACACATCCTAGAGAATAAATAAATGACAAGAGTTGTTCTTTAGAAGGACACATTCGAAGAATAACCAATAGATTGATAGGTGGACTTGTTTGGATAGAGTTTGACTAGATGATGAATTTAACCACATGTCAATGCTGACATGTCACTTAAATTAAAATGTTAATTGAAATGATTGTTTACGTTTGTTGTAAGGTTGTCTGTTTTAGGATTGATAAAGAGTTTGCTTGACTTGAAGATATTTGATGTGTGTAAAAATGTAGTGCCATGAACCCTAATGGACTAACCTAGTATGGCCTTAGGGGCTCATCGATTGATGGCCTTGCCTATGTCATGCACTCAGAGACCTCATAGTTCAACACGACCAAAGACATTGTCTTAATGACAAAAGATTGAGCCATGATTTTATTTTTCCAACCTAAAGGGACAAACCTAATGTCTCAGGTCCCATTAATATGTGCCTTTCCTACGTAAAAAATGTGTAGAGAAAATGTAGTTCAACTGTGACAAAGACTGACAAGAAAAACATGACAAACTTTGACTCTGTTTTTGGGATTTTTGAAGTTATTTGGATGTTTTTGCATTTTCTTCAGGACAATTTTCAATTTTTTTAGGTCTTTTTCTAGGACTTTTTTTGATTTTTAGGATTGTTTTTTAGGACTTTTTATGATTCTTATGCCTTTTTTGAAGATATTTTTTGAATTTTATGACTTTTTTCAAGGCTTTTTCTGATTTTTATGCCTTTTTTTCATGTTTTTTCGATTGACATGAACATGTGTGATACCCACTATAGGCATGTGAGAATGGAGGTTGTCCCCAGTTAGGTCTAGGATTAGCCAAGATGAATGGGAAAGACATGTGTAGGATGAAAAGCAGGGAATATGCAAGACATGATGTCAACCATTGTTAGCCATGGAACGAACCGTTAGGATTTATAATGAATGTTGTGAGGGTTTCAAAAGATTGGGATTTATTGCGAATGAAGGTAGATGGAATGATAGTGGATGGAAAAGAAAAGACCGACTACACATGGCACCTATTTGCCAGGTTTTCACCATGGTACTTATCCAAAGTGCCTGTTTACCAGGTTTTCACTATTGGATGAATTATTTCTCTTTATTATTTTTGTCATTTTTTTCACTTTCTTATTTTTTGGTGTCACCAAGATGCCTATTTTCCAGGTTTTCATAGGGTGACGATTTTTTATATTTTTCAATTTTTTTTTGTATTTTTAAGGTTTTTAGCTAAGCTCTCTGATGCTATGTATAGAACTTGTGTAGATGCAAACTGTTGATAGGCTCTATCAATTGTTCTCCATCTAGAATAGCTAACTGATAAGCACTCAAACCAAATGTGAAAGTGATGATGTAAGGACCCAACCAATTGGGCTCAAACTTTCTAGGTTTCTCTCGATCGACTTGATTCCTTGGATTTTGTATTAGGACCAAATTGCCAATTTCAAAATTTCTACCCATTACTCTTTTGTTATAGCTTCTACAAAGGCGATTCTGATATGTCTATAAATGATTCAAGGAATTTTGTCTTCTTTCTTGCAACATTTCTAGCTCATGCAAGCGAGACTGTCTATATTCTTCGTTATTGATCAATCCCTTCAAGGAGACTCGAAGAGAGGGAATTTTGACCTCAATGGGAAATATAGCTTCAGATCCATAGACCAAGGAAAATGGAGTGGCTCTAGTGGGTGTGTAGATGCTGGTGTAGAAGGCCCACAAAGTAGGATTGAGCTGGAGATGCTAGTCACAACAAGCGTCATTGATGGTCTTCTTAAGAATTTGAAGGATTGTTTTATTGGATGCCTCGGCTTGACCATTTCCTTGCAGATAATATGGGGTGTAAAAATGGTGTTGGATGTGGAAGTGCTCACAAAGCTCATGGACATCCTAATTTTTGAATGGATGATGGTTGTCTATCTGATGATGTCTTGTGGAACACCATACCGATAGATTATGTAGTTGAGAATAAATTTGGAAATTTGCTTATCAGTGATGTAGGTGAGGGGGACGACTTCAATCCACTTAGTGAAATACTCAGAGGCGGTAATAATGAATTTATGGCCATTGGATGAGGTGGGATGGATTTTTCCCATGAGGTTGATTCTACATTATGTGCAACACCAAGGAGAATTGATAGGTCTAAGATCTTGGGAGGCTGTGAGAATTAGATCATTGTGCACCTAGCATTTAGGACATGTTCTAATAAATTGAAGAGCATTGTTTTCCATTGCCAACCAGTAATACCCAAGTCACATTAATTTCCTAGCTTAAGTTGGGCCACTCAAATGAGATCCACATATACCCTCATGTACCTTATGTAAGGTTTTCGGGGCTTCATTAGTGTCAAGACAATGAAGAAGGATGTTGTCAAAGCTTTGGTGGTATAAGGTGTCATCGATGATGGTATAAAGGGCTGCTTTGGAGATGAAGTATTTTCATTGGTTGTTGGATAGGTTTGGTGGTAGGGTCTAGGAATTGAGGTAGTCATACATGTCCTAATACCAAGGTGAACTAGGACCGACAAGCTCGGAAAATATTTCTAACTTTGAAACATCATATGCAGGAACCAACAATTGCTCTACTAAGAACTTGAATTGTGACATGTTGTTTAGAATGTCCAAGAGAGATCCAATTTTTTCCATTTCATCTGCTACCTTTTTTTATGCCCTAGGAACCTATTCAAAAGTGATCAAGTGGAAATATGTCATAAATATATCAACCATGTGTTTGTAAGGCAACAAATTTTTATCATTTTTCTCATAATCATCATTGACCTAACTAATGACCAACTGAGAATATTTCAAGACTAGCAGTGTCGTGATCTTCCATTTTAGTCATGTGACAAGTGTCTCATATTCTGCAATGTTATTGGTGCAAGGAAATTAAATTTGAAATTATTTAGCAATGGAATCCCCTTGTTATGTGATGAACAAGATATCTACCCCTGAGCCATGAACATTATGAGACCCATCAAAATAAAGCTTCCAAGGTGATGCAAGTTTTGCGTGAAATATGAACTCATCTTGGAAGTCAGTTACCAATGGGTGATTACCTTGTACAGTTGCATCTATGAGTTGATCAATGATTAATTGTCCTTTTATTTCCTTGCGTTCAATGTATTGTATGTCATATTCACTCAATATCATAACCCATTTTGCTAACCGACCTTTCAATGTTTCCTGACTTAGAAGGTATTTTAGTGGATCAATATTTTACACTAAATGTGTCTGCCGGTTCAGCATGTAATGACTTAACTTATAATTTGCAAAGGAAACAACAATACATGCACATTCAATGGATGTGTAGTTGAGTTCAGATCTAACCAATGTGCAACTGATATAGTATATTGCTCTTTATTTTTCCTCATAGTCATTTTGTGCAAGCAATGCTCCTAGTGCTGAAGTGGTTGTAGAGACATATATGATGAAATATTTTCCATCAATTGGAGGCATTAGGATAGGTGGTGACAATAGATAGTATTTGATCTATTATAAGTTCATTTGACACTTGTTAGTCCACACAAAGAGGTTTCTCTTATGCAACAGGTATTGAAATGGTTGACATTTGTCTACTAGTTGTGTAATGAAACATTGGATAGACTATAATCTTCCTTGCAATTTCCTTAGCTCACTGATTCCTTTTGGAAAAGGCATGCCCAATATTGATTTCAATTTGGTAGGATCAACTTCGATGCCTCGTCAAGAAACTATATACCCCAATAGTTTTCTTGAAGTTACTCTGAAAAAAAAATTCTTGGGATTTAGATGAACCTTGTATTCTTTGAACCTCTTAAAAATCTTATCCAGTACTTTGAGGTGATCCTTGCATGTCAAAGATTTTTCCAAAATGTCATCCACATAATCTTCCATCAGTGTGTCAATGAGATCATGAAATATTGTTGTCATTATTCGTTGATATGTGGTACCGAAATTCTTGAGGCCAAAAGGCATGACATTCTAGTAGTAGGTTCCCTAAGGACAAGTGAATATAGTTTTGTGTTGATCTTCAGAGGCCATGCAAATTTGATTGTAGCCTGAGAAACCATCCATAAGAGAAAACATCTCATATCCCAATGTGAGATCAACAATGAGGTTTATGTTAGGTACTAGAAAGTCATCTTTTGGGCATGCTTTGTTAGGATCACAGAAGTTAGTGCAAATGTGGATCTGTCCATTTGGTTTAGTGATAGGAACGAGGTTAGAAATACAATCAACATAGTCTATCGATCTGATAAATCCAACATCCAACAACTTCTTGAGTTCATCCTTCAACAGCAGTGTTATCTATGGGTCCATTTTTCTTAACTTATGTTCAATTGGTTTGGCATTAGGCAATAAGAGCAGATGGTGTAATACTAGTTTTGGATCCAATCCTGGCATATTAGCATAAGACCATGTGAAGTTAACCTTTTGTTCCAAGAAAAATTGTTGAAATTCAAGCTTTTCTTCTTTTGTCAATAATGTGACAAAGAGAACCATTTTGTGATCCTTTGATGTGGCTACATTAACTTCTATAGTGTCCTCAATTAACATTGCCAATTTTTCCTATGTCATAGGAATAAAGTACAATCTTCCATCCTTGGGTGCCTTAGGGAGGTTTTCACCCTTAGATATGTCCTTTATTTTTACTTTTATACTGCCAGAAGGTGCCTTGAGGTTTTCACCTAAAGACATGTATTTTTTTGTTTTATTTTTAATATTTTTGTGACTTGAGGATTGCACAGTCTCCTTGAAGTATGTTTCATAATATAGATCTATAAAAAATTGTGCCTTGTGATCCCCACTTGGTATACCTTCACGAAGTCCCATGAATTTTGTAATAGCTTCATCATTTTGAAAGATGTCCATAGCGAGTGGGCCTTGTTGATCCTAGTCAAAAATCTATGTGTAGACAAGGGAGATACCATCGTCAGTGTTGGAAAAGGGAAGGGATGATGTGGAAAGCATAGAGACAGAAGCTGAAAGTGCAAAAAAAAAATTTCATCCTCAATTTCCCAATCCGATTCAAATGAGTTATATTCATGGTCACAGTAAGGGATGAATGGATCAGAATCATGATCAATAGGTTTAGATGGAAATTCAAAAGCATGGGAAGCAGGCTCATGTATGTCAAACTCAGAGGGAGGTTCAAGAATGGGGGGAGGAAAGTCAAGCATTAGCGGTGATGGCTTAGGTTTATTATCATCTGGAGCCCAGAAAATGCTTACCCATTCATTTTGTGTAGAATGGTCATCTAGAGGATCAATGTTATACATTTTTCTGAATCTTTCCTTGAAAAAGGGTTCATTGGGTTCTAGAAATAGTTCATCAACATGTCATAGTCATTTAGGGTTTTATCAGAACCCCATTCACATTCATGTGATTCAGTTTTGGTATAGGAGTCTTCACTTGTCTTGACACTTTCAGGAACTGGTATGTCCTTAATCGAAAGTACATTGGTACATTGATCGCTAGTTCTAATTTTCTTGAACCCTAGCTCTAGATACTTTGGTCTCTAAGAAGGAATGATAGGCTCTCTCCTTCATCTGTTATTTATCCCAAGATCACTAGTTCCATCAAAACTGTGTACTTTCATTATGTCATAGCCTTTGCCACATATTTGTATTGGTAGTGGGGGTAGTGCTTCTAGGTCTTTGTAGAGCCAATCCAAAAGGTCTACAATTTATTCATCATTCATGTCCCCCCATAGTGTGAAGGTCATCATTAGATGAACCTTACAAGTCTTTTTTGGGCTCTGTCGTGAAACAAGGTTGACCATAGATTTTTGGATGCTTGGGTATTTTTGTGATATAATAGGCCATGTTCAATTTGAATTCTCCGTAGCCAACTTCCCAGATCTTAAGGTTAGTACTTGGTATGGTGGTAGTGGATGATGTGGTGGAGTTTGAAGGAGTGGATGTGGATGTCTTGGTGGGTGTGGATGGGTCAATGTATTTGGATGAGGTGAATGCCAAAGCCTTGTGGTTGATAGGCACCTAGTGCTCGAAAGTAGCTCTCAAATTGGTATAATATTGGAAAGGTTCAGGATCTCTTGGTATAGTGATTTTAGTGCCATAAAAGGGGAACTTCAAATATTGATGGTAAGTGGAGGGTATGGCTTTTAAGGCATGGATCCAAGGTCGGCCAAGCAAGACATTGTAAGGTAGATCATGATCCAAGACTTGAAATATTATATCTATAATGACTGGCCCCACATGAATTGGAAGTGTGATAATACCCTTAAAGGAGTGTTCCTCATCATCGTACATCTTTATCAAAATATTTTTTATAGCATCCACACAAGAATCAAATAATTCGATAGATTTAACAAATTTTAGAGAGAAGATATTAATCTTGCTCTACCATCTACTAAGATTCATCTAACCTTATGCTTGTGGATGAATACTTCGATGTCCAGTGCATCATTGTGGGATGGCTTTGGTGAGGAATAATCCATGTCTAACAAGGTGATGTGATGGGGGGAAGTCAAGTATTCGACCATGGTTTCAAATTTTTTGACATCGATGTTGTTTGGGATAGAGGACTCCTACAAGTCTTTGTCCAATATGGCCTTGTGTGTAGGTGAAATGTTGAGCAACCCAAGGATGGAGATTTAGGTAGGCATTCTATTTAATTTCTCAAAAATGTTAAATTCGCCATTAGGCTATAGTGCTTTGGCAGATGGACTAGGGATTGTGATCCTGGGCTATCAAGCAAAAGGACCTAGTATTGTAACCTTTCCTCTACGGGTAGTGACATTACACTCCAAAGTTTTCTTGATAGTGATGATATTGTGAATGGTGTTTCTATACCTACATAGAAACAAAGAACAAACATATAATTAGCTCATTATGCAAGTTAGAAGCAACACTCCCCATGAGATTCATTTGAAACATACAAAACAAGAAATTAAATGAAGAACACAATAAAAAAGATTATTAAATCCTATTCAAATGAACAAAATATCAATCCCATGGGGGAATTCATGTTATTTTGATGTGAAAAATGGCCCTTTCCCAATTCCTTGAAATCTTGATGATCAATGATGAAGATTTGATGCTCCTTGGTGCAATTTCTCCATAACCTAGCTATGAAAAATGTGAAAATGGATGCAAATGGATAGAAATTTCTCAAAAACTTGAATATAATGATGTTGCATGAAGTTGTGTCCCTTTATTTTATGAAAATCATAAAGGTGCTTCTAATTATACTCTAGTGGTTTAACTTGGTACTCTTGATAATTCTCATAAATAGGGATTTTAATGAGATTTTCTTTAATCAACTATTGCATGACCAATTCGATTAGTTCCCCAAGTGGTGTGTATTTTCGTTTGTTACCTTGTAAGATTTTTACTTTAAATTGCTCTTATGGCGATTGATTTTAGAGATGTGCTGATTGATCTTTGAGATGTGGAGGTTGGGTTTGTTGTTGATGTTTTTGATCTTGATATCCAAATTCTTGGCATTGGAGATATTTTTATTGATGTGGTTGGGGACACAACCCAATAATTTTATGACATGGCTCAACCAATGGAATATTGTATTGATTCTGGGGTGGAGATGTCTCAGCACCATGTATCAACTATTTTGGTAAGTGTAGCAATTTGATCTCACAAAATTTGGTCTTGATTTTGATCTTGACACCCTTGATATAGTTGATTTGGTTTTTGTTCAAGAATATTTGGAATGCATCCTTGTGTTGTTTGTATCATGGACAAATTGATTTTGGACAATGTTATGATTTTGGATGAGGTTTAGATTTGGAATTATATGTTCAAATTGAACATTGTTGTGGTTGGTAATCATGCTGCCTTGATTCAGGTAACTTTGATTTTGCATGGTGTTCCCTTGACTTGGATCAACACATGGAGTTTTTAACATATTGTTTTGACTTTGAAAAAAAAAATCATTATTTGTAAACATATCTATCCCAAAGTTTACCAAGTGTGGATTTGAAATGTTCATGTTTGGTAAAATAGTACTTGGTACATATTCATATTTGGCATGTATGGATTTGTTGGAATAATGTTTTTTTGTTGTAGAATCATGCATTGATTGTTTAGTTGATAGATTTGTAGTTTTGGAATTTGATTTAAATCTACCATAGGGAAAGGTGTTCCAAAATTTAGATTGGGCATACTCACATTTGTTGTATAATTGAGTTTTTTACGAGATAATGATGCAATGTATGGATTGCATAAATGCAAGTTTCGATAATCAATAGGAATTGTAAGGCTTTGATTTTTTTGTTGATTTAGGCCACTCATGATGTATGAATAAATTTTATATTCCATGTTTTTATTATGTTGAGGTCTGGTTTGGACTGTAACATAAGGATCAATTTTTGAGAATGTGGGAGGTGAACCTCTAACTCCTTAGATTCATCTAAACTTTAGGAACAAAAAAATGAAAACCTAGGATGATAAGGATCAAAGGATGATGATCAGGTAAATAAAATATGGATGATGTGAATGATTGAACCCTTAAGAAATCTTGAAGGGGATACTAGAATTTAGGACTTTTGGATTTTTTATTTTTGAATTTGATTTGGTTTGATTTGATTTTGGATTTGATTTGGATTTCGGATTTGGATTTGGATTTGGATAATGAACAAATAGACCCCAATATTTTGGATATTATCTATGGGATAAACTTTCTCATAAGATGATAATTTGATTAGGTGTATGGAGAAGGATGCATCTACACACACCTAGCCAAACAAGATGACTTTCATGTTGATTTGGAGGATTTCACCCAAAGTCTAGTATGAATTATTTTTCCAATGGTTTAAAATTTGTTTGTGAGATGGAGATGATAAATTTTTGGATGGATGAAGTGTTTGATTTTGATCCTAAATGAACCTAAGAAATATTTTTTTGCTAGACCAAGATATTAGAAGAACATGATTTTCATTAAGAGTATTTCAAACCAAAAGACCAATGTTTGCATGGAAAACCATATGACGAAAAGATACGAAGCACTTGTTTAGGGTTCAATTGTTCTTAACTTTTCTTAATGAGTTATTTTTACCACAAAAACTCTCTTGATTATCTCTTCAAAATAAATTTCTAATGTTGTAACTTCTCATCCCACAAAATCCATTATCTGGAAATCAAGGAAATTTTTTCCTAATGTTGACTTTAGTGAGAAAAAAATATGATATAAATCCAAATACTTAGAAGCCTCTAAGGATGAAATCCCTAGGGAAAGAAAGAGCACTTGTATTTTTCAAAGCCATTTGTTCCTTCTAAAGGGTTTGAAATTTTGAAATTTTGAGGATTTGGTGATTGTTTTTTTTCAAGTTTTTTAGATCCAAGCAATGTGTTTTGATGCCAAAATGATGCACAATCCTAGGATAAAATGAGAAAATACTTGTTGGTTTACCACTTGGATAAATACATCTATGCCTACTCTAAGAAAATGATTAGATTATTGACAACACTATCTAGCCTCCATGGCACACACTTCTCGGGTCAGCCAAGCATTAGTGCCCATAAAACTCCCATGGCATACTTCTCATCTGTATTGAGAGCCGTAAAAATGTGGGATGGCTTCAAAATGACTATTCTTGCACCAAATAATAGATAGGGATTTGGCTTAATACAACATAGGTTCTAATATAGGAATTTCACTCGTGGGGGAACATCCATATGGAAATAGACCATCGATTCCCTTCTTTTCAGAACAATCCTCATGATACTTGAACTTTCCTCAAGTACCCACACTTATATAACGGTTGGAAGTCACTTGGCTTTAGCATGTTACTGGTTGGGTCATTCACTAGGCTGATTAATTTTTCCCACTAGGTAGGTCCTCTAAGGATAGACAAAAGCGAGCAAGAATATCCAAAGTTCAATCAATATTTGTTGAGAAACAAAGAGAGAACACTCACAATATATTCCACTGACACTAGCAATATTTTGTTCAATTTTAGAAACCTAAATTGAAATGTGGAGATAATCACTTAAACAACTTAATATCTCAAAAAAAAAAAATTGATTCTCAAGATCACAGTGAGGCGCGAGAGAAGTGCATACATATTTTTAAAGAATATTAACTTGTAAAAGATATTACAAAACAAAGAGTACACATGTTAATTTTAAACCACAAAGAAATTATATAAACTCATTTTAAGCCCCAACTTTGAAGTGTGAGATTTGTTTGTTCATTTGTTAAGGCCAAAAAAAAATCTAATAAGTTGCCTATAGTTCTTTTTAATCACTTTATTTTGTTGTTTTTAAGCCCAAATAATTTATATTAAGTCCTAAAGAGAAAAATATTACAAATCCTTAGAAAAGGGATTATAATTTATCCCTAAAGTGTTTAAAAACACTTGATACAATGAGATGATGATGTCATAAAGAACTCTTTCTCTTGGTTTCCTTCCTTCACCTTTGATAAATCCAACCTACAGAAATTGGTTAATACTGACTCGAGTAGTGCAATCTACTTATGCAGCGTAGTTTGGGAAAGCTAGTGGTTCTATATAGCCATTGAGAACTAAGAGTGGTGGCCTACACAAAAACAGTGAGCACGATTGCGGCACTATTTCAATCAGTGACGGAGTTTGGAATTTGGGTGGTTGGCATCACAGTTTGAAATTCAAATTTTCTAGGTGGGAAGACCTCAGTGGAATAGTTTGGAGTTTGAAAGCATTGCAATATGGCGTCGCTAGATTGATAATAACACAGTTTGCCAACTAGCAGTGCAGTTTCCTAGTAGACAATAAAATTCAACAAAAAACCACAATTTTTTTAGAAAAATGTGTTAATTTTCTTCATATTCACCCTCATTCTAGCACCAAAATGTGAATGGTGTTCCTATACATACATAAACACAAACACAAATAACAAACACACAATTAGCTCATTATGAAAGTTAGAAGCAACATTCCCCATGAGATTCATTTGAAACATAAAAATAGGAAATGAAATGAAGAAAACAATAACAAAGCTTATTAAATCCTATTCAAGTGAACAAAATCTCAATCCCATGGGAGAATTGTTTTCTTTTTGCTGTGGAAAATGGCCCTTTACCAATTCCTTGCAAGCTTGGTGATCAATGATGAAGATTTGATGCTCCTTGGTGTAATTTCTCCATAACCTAGCTATGAAAAATGTGAAAATGGATGGAAATTGCTCAAAAACTTGAAGATAATGATGTTGCATGAATTTTTGGATCCAAAATTCAAATAAGAGCCTCCTACAAATAGAAGAGAATGATGGAGGAAGATGCAAAAGGGATGAATGTGGGACAAAAGACCAACCATTAGTAAGAGACCACTTGTCAACATGTGATTGGAGGAGAAATGAACATATTTTGATGAATGTGCACATAAATATGGTTAGGTGGAATTTAAAACTTGTGAGATTACAAGTTGGAGGGAGAGAGGAATGGATTAACTACCACTTGGCTCAAGGAAAATGATATGTAAGAGGCTTTTAATGCTGTGTTGGATGTACTCATCCCTTTTGGAGGGATTTTTGAATTTGAGGACTATTCCTTTATTGATGCCATGTTGAGAGAAAATAGAAGAATTAATAAATCAAATAAAGTGATTTATTGTGCAAGTTGCAAGATCTAGAGGATTTGATGGATTGGAATTAATTATGATTTGATTAATTTAGATAGAATTTAGCTTATTTAACAATTTGATTTAGATTTTAGGATTTAAATAAATCAAAATGACATGAATAATGGTTTAGACTTAAATATAGTTTTATTTATTTAACTAAAGAGGGCGGTGTTAGATTAAATCAAATAAAGATTATTTAATTTAATTTAAAGGAGATGACTTTAGAGATTAATTAAATAAACTGAATTATTTAATTAAAAGAGGGACTATAAGATTAATTAAATAAAATGATTTATTTAATTAATAGAAGATGATGACTTAATCAGATAAATTTGATTTATTTAATTAAGAGATGAAATATGATTAATTTAATCAAATAAAGATTATTCAATTAAATTGACTAGCTGAGGAGATGATTCATAATGAACTAGTGTTAGTAAGATAAATATCAAGTGTATAGGATAAATTTGTATATGTTTTGTGTCTATAGGTATTGACATATTCGTCAAAAGCTCGGAGGTGGTTAGTGATGGGTTCACTAGAATAGTTAAAGGCAACACGGGTGAAATTGGCCCGACTTGATTTATTGTTCACACCAGACATTAAGGGGTTACCAAAACCATGAACCTGCAGTGGTTTTTTATGAATTGTATGGTTTGAATTAGAAGCAAACTATTGACCGTCAAATTCGATTGTGCGATTTTCAATAAGATCCTATATGAGATTTCGTAATTTCCTACAGGAGGAAGTTTTATGTCTTTTTATGCGATGATAATCATAGAATGCATTATCATCCCACCATGAAGGCTTGAACTGACCAGGGTCCTATGGTTTAGGATCTTCCAATGTTATGAATTTGTTTTGGATAAGCTTCTTGAGGACAACTTCTATTGGTTCACCCAAAGGTGTGTATGTGCATTTTTTAAATTGTCTTGGCTATCATGGTTGTCTTTGGTTTGGTTGGACATTATTTGTTTGGATGGAATTAGCAGTGGGAGTTGGTGTGTTTATTGGTGTAGTCTAGGATTGAACTCCTTTAAGGGTAATAGCAAGACCCGTTGCATTTACTATTTTTGCGTCAACAACTCCATCATCGGTGATATGTTTATTTTTGACCCAATATATGTTTTTGTCCATGGGATTAGTTGGGTTCATGCTTGTGTTTTTGTTGGTGGTTTTTCTACCATATTTGAGTTTTCCTTTAGCAATTTGATTTTTTTGGAGTTGAACTCCTTTTTTGACAAGGTTCATGAAAGTGGTGCAACAATGGACCTGCAAGCCATATTGTAGTGGTCCAAGGAGATTTTGCAAAAACATGGCGAATTTTTCTTTTTCTATTATCTCCATAGCACATCGACTTGCTAAGGTTCTCCATCTTTTGAAAAATGGAATAAATGTCTCACCTATTTCCTCTTGAGTATGTCTACACAGTGAGGCAATTTCAATGTCTGTGTCAATGTTATAGGCATAATTTTCGGTAAACTTGTTGGCTAATTCATCCCATCAGTTTATTTCTTTAGGTAACTATGTGAACCATTCAAGTGCATGACCTACGAGACTCCTACAAAAGAGTATCATCAGATAAGTATGTTAATAGGAAAATTCCACGCAAATGGTTGTGAATTCTCAAATGTATTTGATGGGATTAGTTTTTCCTCTGTATTTAGCAAATTTTGGCACCACATATTCTGGTGGGAATGGTGGCATGTACAATTTTGTGTCAAAAGTATGTAGACATAAGTCATATGATGTATGGGCCTTTTTGTTGGAAATTTATAAGTTTTCCAATTGTGTTTGGAGGGCAGCAAGTTTAAGTGTGAGTGCATCAACTATAGGGTTTTTTGTGGCATCACACATGTTGGTGATAGGTATTTCATGAGTTACCACTTGTTGTGATGGTATGTTCTACAGTGACATGTATTGGTGTTGAGAAAATTGTGCATTTTGGTTTGGCGGTTGTTGGTAATGAATGTTTTGATTGGGGATATGTTGGTGTGTGTGGACTTGAGATGCATAAGTGGGAATGTTTGTGCCAGCCGTGTTGGATTATATCTATGGATCTTGTTGTCATTGAACATTTTGATGACCAAATGGATCCATATGTTGTGTCACTTGATTGCCTTGTCCAAATTGGTAGATGTGACCATGTGGAATGTTTGTATTTTTTCTTCAGGGAATGTTGGTATTTATTTTTGATGAGCAAGGGACATTGGGTTGAGGTCCTTGAATCACAACTCATCTTTTGTTCTTCCCAAAGGGGTTTAATGAGTTTGTTCCCATTGCATTAGTGGAGGAACCCAATAAAATATTTTTTGATGTCATTCCCAATGTGTTAGATGAAGCTCCAAGGAGATTTGATGTATTGGTTTCCATTGTGTTGAAGCTCCAAATGTTGCACCATTAGTTTGTGATGAAATGAAAGACATTTGTTGTGGAATTGACTATGATGTGGCATTTGCTAGGGTTTATTTTCCCCCAATAGACATTTTATTGACCAAATTAGATTTGTTTGTTGTGGTTTGGGTGGTGGTAGCACCAATGGAAGTAGCATTGATGGTATTTGTGGTAATTTGTGTTGTGGATCATATGGAGATATTGTTTGCATCATGTAGTTGACTTGTTTGAGTGGTATAATTGAGGGATGCTTCTCTTAAAGTGTTAATGTCAAATCCTCTTGGAAATCTATCCCCTTGGTCTAGGATAATGGATAGATGTCTATCTGAATCTTATAGGATTAATTCTTCCATAAAGGAGGCCACTTCAAGATTTTGTGTGGAATATTCTAGGTTTTCCACAAATACTTGGCCATTTTTTGTCTCTACAGATAAATGGTTTGAAAGGATATTGTGGGAAGATGGAATGTTCACATCACTAAATGGATTTATAAAAGAGTTCCCAATATTGGTATTTTCATTCATGTCATTAGGAAGATTATAAAAGTTATTTCCTTGTCCAAAGGGATCCATTTGTCTCCTTTTTCTTTATAGTCTTCTTTCAACCATATAAGTCTTTCTCAAATGGGGGAGGATGGAGAATGACCAAACCTATATATAAAAATGATGTGAAACTATGTTTTTGGATTTTTTCTTGAAATAAGGAATGCTTTAATGATAATGGTGTCTAAAGGGAAATGCCGAATGAAATGAGAATAATGAGGACTAAAATGAGGGAGACTAAAATGTGCTCTAATTAAAATGTGAGGATTTCTATGAAGTACTCAATAGTGATAGACTTAAGGAAAGGTATACTCAACCATTCAAAGTGTGGTCAATGTCTCAATTTTGGAGTGTCAAGGGACTTGTTTGAAGGACTAAATGACAAGATGACAAAGTGAGGTTTCTACATGTGAGCCCTTAAACCTGCAAATGCACAAAGACAACAAACATTGTTAGTGTTAGATCAAAATGCATGCAAATATGAGAGATTCCCCATAAAATCCACCTATTTAAACTAATATTAGGAAATGAAGAACAAACTCAAATAACATGAAAGTAAATCCTAATATAGCCAATAGATTGATGATCCCATGGGGGAATTGGTGCCAGTGGAGTGTTAAAATTGGCCCTTTCCCAATTCCTATGTTGCAATGTAGATTGATGAAGAAATGGTCAAATCTCCAAAGGGATTTGATCATAACCTTGGTGCAAATGTGAAAATGATATGAGTGTATGTATGAAATGAGCAAAATTAGTTCTCAATTGAAGAGAGTAACTTTGCATGAAGATTGTGGATGATGATGGATTTGAGTAGAGTAAGTTTACTCAAATTATGGATGTTTAAATGAGAGGAAGAGTCTCTCATTTATAGATTCCCAAATTGGAAGAATGAGGGATTTGGATGAATGTGGGATCATTCAACATCCAATGGCCAAGTGCCACTTGTCAAGATGTGAATGGTTGAGGAATGAGCACATTTTGGTCAATGTGCATGATAAATGCCATTGGATTCAAATTTGAATTTTGAATGTGACATGTGAGAGGGAAGAGAAATGGAGTTAATGTCACTTGGTTTAATGCACAAGGACATGTAAGAGGCATTGAATGCCTTGTTGGAAGGACCAAGTCCACTTGGCCTTTTTGAATTCAAATGAGGGAAAATAGGCAAATTAATAAATCAAAGTAATTGATTTATTGTGCAACTTGCATTCTCTAGAGGATTTTAAGGAGAGGGATTAACTTAATCATGGTTTTGATTAACTTAATGAAGAATTAGATGATGTGACAATTTAGACTTAGATTTATGAATTGATTTAAGTCCAGAATTGAGAGGAAATGATTTATCAAATAAATGATTCGATTTATTTAATCAAGAAGGAATATGTTACATTAAATCAAATAAGGTTTAATTTATTTAATTTAATAGGACTTTAGAGATTTTAATTAAATAAAATGGTTTATTTAATTAAACAGTGATATAAAGTTAATTAAATTAAATTGATTAATTTAATCAACAGAGGGGAGAATGAATTAATAAAATGAATAATGATTCATTAGATTTAAGAGACAGAATTGTGATGAACCGCTAAGAATGTGATTTAGGAGGAAATGTTGTTAGTAATCAGAATCAAGTGTGCCAGATAGAGAATGTACATTTTCCATGTCTACACCACACTAGACTGATGAGTAATAAATATCTCACAAAGGGACAAAGACTAAGAGAGATGATTTTGATTAAGTCCCATGACAACCTAGTTTTGAAGGAAAAGACTTCACAAAGTATGGCAAGGATTCCTATTCTAAAGTCTGTAAAATGAGAGCTTATGAATTTATGTATGCTAAACTGAAGCCTAAGGATACAATTAAGATAATGTAATGGTAGAAATGTTGGCAAGAGACATTGCACAAGTCATTTGGTGTTGTCATTGATGGCAACCCTACTGATTAATTCCATCCACATCTCAATAATTGCTTATACGTAGAGTCAGATTGAAGAAATGTATTTTCTATCAAAGCTAAAACAAGGTATTCGACAGAGTTGTGTGTATTGGCTCATATGTAATTTTATGTTATCATTTTGTGTTGTGGATCTCTAGGAAGTTATTTTGATGTATGAACTTTCCTATCCTTGAATCATTGGGTTTTGCATTGATTGGTGCACAAGTTAGAAGATCTAGTGTACTGATTTTTAGTCTAACAGTGCAAAAAGGCTGACTAGATGAGTGTAGCATGTTGTGGATCTTTGAGACATAATTTTTTAAGTTGTTTCGTGTTCGAGACATATTTTGGGTCCTCACTATGGTTTGGCTGAAATTAGTTGATTCACATTGATAATTGTCTATGGATTGAGCTAATAGTTTGTGTATGTTTTATATTTTGTTTAAGTCGACATACAATTATTCTAATCTCTAGTGGCAGATATATATAATCTATTGTTGATATCATTTTCAGATATGTTGTGATGTGATGTGGGAGTTAGAAGATATATAGATCAATTGTGAGAAATTTTAGTTGAAAAAGAAAAAATATTTGTGATCCAAATTAAAGTAGATAGAGTTTCAAGAGAAGAAGCAAATATAATGTGAAGAGTGTGAAAAATGTGCTTAACCAGAACTATAATCAGGCATTAGTAGATGTTATTTAATAGTTCATCTACCCTAGTTGTCATTTGGGTGTGACTATAAGAAAGTGAGTCTTCTTTTGGGAATAAATCCTTTGTATTTGACTAGTAATCTCTAGGCAATGTGCCTGAACGCATGTGCATTCCATTTGTAAACACTTATATTGAGTATACTCAAATTGTGGATTGACGTCCACTATGGTTTTCCCCTAATAGGATTTCCACATAAAAATCCTTGTGTTATGGTGTTATGGTTGATTTTCTTTTGTTCTTGCATCTTTATTTTGGTTCAATGCTATAAGTGGATTAAGGATCAAGTTAATAAAGTTATATTTTGTAGAACACTAATTCACCCCCCTCTCAGTGTTCCTTGATTCCAACAATTGGTATTAGAGCCTAGTTCCTTGGAAGAAGTTTAAAATATTCAGGAAGATTCAGGAAAGTGATTCAATGGATTCTAGAAGTCTTCATCAACAACTTTTGGTGGCACTAGATGATCTTAATGAATCCAAATCTAAAGTTAGGGAATTTTACCAAGCCTCACGAATGCTGAGAAATTCATTAAATCATTGAAAGATCAAATCAATAAGTCCAGGGAAAAGAGAAAGGAAATATGCCATCAGATCAAGAAGAAATAAATTAAAAGCATGGAAGATGAACACCTAAGTCAAGCCTTGAAGGAAATGATAGAAGAATGTGAAAATCTCACGAGAGATAATGTTTTCCTAAAGAATGAGATGGAATCTATTGTGATGAGGATGACTGAGGATATTGAAGATAGAAAGAAGAATGAAGAGAATCTAACTCAATCCTTGAAAGAGAGATCTGACGAATGCAACAGATTCAATCAGATGGAGCTTGAGTTGCAAAAATCTAGAAATAATGAAGAAGAGCTTGAAAAATATATTTTTATTCTTAGGGATGAACTTGCTATTGCAAATGAATACAAAGAGAAGTTCAAGATTATTTCAAATAAGCTTGATGAATTGATTCAAATTCAAAAGATTGCAAGTGACAAGCAATGTCTTGGATATGAGAAAGGAGAAATCTTTGGATCTGGTCAAAGGAAATTTAGGTCAAGAAATCAAATGAACAAAGCTAGAAGGTATCTGGTAAGACAACCCAATGCTCAGATTTTAATGGATATTGTTTTGTTTGCAATAAATTTGGTCAGATGGCTTCTCAATGTACAAGTAGAATCAATCCAAGTGGTCCATCATTTTTTGGTCGGTGTTTCAATTACAATAAGTTTTGTCATAAGTTAGTTTAATGCATAAATATGACAAACAACTCTTTCAATAGAAATTTTAGATGTTATTCCTACAATAGATTTGGCCATATTTCTAACCAGTGAATATCCAAAGAAAATCAATGGAATAACTGGTATGAACTAAGAAATGTTATGTGTTATAACTGTAACAAATCCGGTCATATTGCAAGATTCTGAAGAAGCAGGAAGGGTTTGGTAAACAAAGGAAAAAATATGCAAAAGGATGATAAGGGAGAAGGGAAAGTTATTGTGGATGAGATCAGGAATCAAAAGAAAAATACATGGGTGAAGAAGAGTGTTTCTAATGCAGGAAATGAATCAGCACCAAAATCTGGTACTGAAAATTCCTCTGAGAATTAGTCTAAGTCCTTTGGCCTAAGGGGAGCTCTCAAGAAAATATTTTTCACCTGTTGGTAGTTGGTATCAGAATGTGGTAAATTATTGTGATTGTATTAATGATCTATAGATATTTTGAGAACATTTGTGAAGAAAATTTATGCAAAATTGAAGGTTCGTAGAAGAATTTTCTCTCACAGACTATGAAAATAGGGTATACAGAAGACCTAGGGAAAAATCATTTATTACAATAAAAATTTAGGCATGCCAATGATAAAAGGTTACTACTATTCCTCATTTGTCACCTTACACTTTGAGAAGAAGAAGTTTGGAGAGCTCTGCAAGAAAATTTTGGCATGATACAAGTTGGAAGGTGAGTCGGCAAAAAAACCCTAATTCGGCAAAAAGGTATTTATCTACGAAACTTGTGAGTTTGATATTTTGGAAATGGATACTCTGTTAGTCATTGATATTAAGGATAGGTTCCACCCAAAATTCAAATGGAACTCATTCAAATCCATTAAGACAAAACCATTAGGTGCATTTTCTTTAGTTCCATATGGTGTTTTGCACATTGATTATATTAGAGCATATATTCATGTGAATATTGAGGAGTTAGGAAGCTCCCTGTTGTTGAATATGTACACAAATCACATTGTGGGAGAAGATTTATATGTAAAGCCTAAATTTAAGTCTTTGGAGGAGATAAATTCACACAAATTGTGAAGTTTCCTATTTTCGATGAAAATGAATTGGTTCGGTACATACTAAGACAAGTGCATGTCGAGTTCATGTGGTTAAATCAGCCCTTCGAGATCACAAGAGAAGCTATAAGCATTGTTACTGGTCTAAACTCAACCAGTGGGTTGCCCACATTGAAAGCTATAAAGAACCAAATAGTCACTGAGGAAACTAGTTCCAATTTCGATAAAAGAGCCATGACAATTAATGACATCATTGAATTGGATGTAAAGTTTGCTTCGATGGTTATTGGATACAAAATCTATCACTCCATCTAGTATAGCTCTGTATCTGGTACTGCAATCTATGGGACTTATCAAATGGTCAAGGAAAATGAAAAATATGACTTATGTGATTTACTCCGAAGCTAGCTAATTGAAAATCTTGGTAAAATTAAGGACAAGAAGAACATTTTGAATTATGGAATTTTTTTTTCTATTCTTGTACTTCATGAATGAAGTTCCGAGAGTTGGTAAAGTGCAATGGGAAAGTCAAAAACCTATAGCTATTCAAATTAGGAATATTTTATATAGAATTGGAGATATCAAAGCAAGGAAACCTACTATCTAGGGCTACTCCAAAAAAATTCAGAGTGTAATGCAAGCTAGGGAAAGGATTCCTAAGTTTAGTGGAAAATTATAAGGATACTATTTTCTTCATGGTTGACATTGATCAATGTTTTATAGAAGCAACAAAACCTAGAATAGTTTGGATAATGCCTATGGGATATGAGGTTGAAGAACATATTTTGGAGCTATATGTCGAACACTTGTTGAGGAAACCTCAGGATTTGATAGATGAAAGGTTTGGTACCTTTGTAAAGAAGGATATGTAAGATAGGAAAAATAATGGAAAGTAATTGGTTAGAGCATATACAAATCAAACTAACCTACATTAAACAAAAAAGAACAAAATAAATAAACAAAACGATAATTGAAACACTCTCACTGAATATTTGTACACTCCTTCGAATTATCTCTGTTGTCCTTCTCCATCTTGTTGTGATAGTATTCTTGCCCTCAAATTTTTAGTATGTGTAAAAGTATAGCCTTGATGTATGTGATTATAGAAAAATATTGAATATTAACAAATTGCTTCCCAAAATATATCAATTTCAGGAGGAGAAATAATAATGAATGTTAGGTCAATTTATAGAAAATTGGTTTTCGAATGATCGACTCAGATTCAAAAGAGACATCAATGATCAAGATTGATGAATGCCATGCGATGTGAGATTTATGTTAGTTAGAATGTGAGTTGGAAAGTCTATAGGATAAAGATTAAATTAAATAATAATTTAATCTGATGTCTAACACTAGTCAAAAATTGAAAGAATAAGAGATCAAGATTAAATAAATGATTTAATCTCTAGTTGAAAGTATTCAAAAATTAGAAGAATAATGTTTGCATGAAAAGGATAAAGATACAATAAAGACAACGATCTATTCGAGCGCACACATAAATTAATTAATTAAATAAAGATATTTAATTAATGAATATCTACATGCATAAGAGTCTTAACTAGATAACTGTCTGGTTATGACAGAGAGTCTTTTTACAAAGATGATTAGATATTGAATCAAAAGATAACTGATTGATTCAAATAGATCTCAAGTCGAGTGAGAATGAATACTTTGATAGCTTAAATAATTATATAAATATAGAGGAATGTGTTAAAAATAAAGATATATGAATTAAATGATTTATTTAATTCAAAATTCAACATTTAAGAAATAATTAAATAAATAAGATTTATTTAATTATAGTCGAAAACATGATAAAGATAAATTAAATAAGAATTCATTTAATTTAAGGAGGGTAAAGTTAATTAATGATGTAATTAAATAAATAACATTTATTTAATTAATCAGGATAGAATAAAGACAATGAGAATTAATTAAATAATTAAGATTATTTAATTAATAGATGAATAAATGTTAAAGTGAATTAATTAAATAATTAAAAGTTATTTAATTAATAGATGTGAAAGGACTTTAGCAAGTAATTAAATAATTAACATTATTTAATCATGACTATGAAAATACACATTATGAAGAAATTGAAGTTGCGGGCGTAGACCAAATTTTGATGTCTACATTTGCCCCTCTTTGATACAATGTCATTTTGGTGTTGTGTCAAATAAAATCGATCAAAAACATGCCCCAGTTGTGCCCCAGTGTAGAATAGGTAAAGGTATGCCCCCTCAATAAAAATGACGAATTTTCAATAAATTCCAAAGAAAAATGGAAATAGTCCCGATAAGTCAATTTTATAGCTAGAAACACTATGAAGTTGACAAAAATGAATTTGGAGGTGTTAGGTTCGTGTACGGGTTGATTGAAGATGGAAGTTTACACAACCAATAGACAAGGTCAGTGAAGATGCCACCTTAAACCCTAGGTATAAATAGAAATGGGGTGAAAATCCAATTCATTTTCACCCTCCAAGTTTAGAAATTTGAGATTTTTCTTTGGACTTTGAGTGAAGATGTCACTCTTTCCTTATACCGAGCATCACGAATATCGGATCCAGACCTTCAGATGCCCTGCAGACGCGAGACCCTCGGTACGTACCCTCAAACCAACCTTTGAAATTTTATTTTGCACATATTTTTAGGCATGTATAGTTATAATTTCGGATGCGTCACTTCTAATTCAACGCATATGCATTCATGCATGATGCATTTTCTCATGGAATGACGCATTTGCAAAAATAGGTCTAGGTCATATATAGGTCGATTAGGAAATCAACGCATTTGAATTTTTATGCATCACATTTAACATGAACATAGTCGCATATAGGTTTTTGAAATGCATTTGTTTAAATACATCACATTTGCATGATACATAGGACAATAAAGTGCACCACATTTGCAATTTGTTTGACACATTTGTCTAATAATGAGCTGATCTGATTTTGTGATGCATTTGATTTAGTGAAATGCAAATGCATGTGTGATGATGTACCACATGTGTAAATAGTAATGACGCATTTGGGATTGTGCATTGCCTTTGTTGTTGAAGAGATGCATATGAATATCAAACTTTTGAAAATAAATTGTGATGGAAAGATGAATGATTATTGTCTGACACATAATATTTGACGCCCTTGTAGGTTGTATTAGATTTGGTTTATACTTGAGAGTCACGGCCAATTACATATGATCTTAGAGATGATTTATAGAGTGCAGAGACACGTATTATTTAGAGATTAGGGTGCATCATGCCTGTACCATACCCACCATTCAAGTGAACAGAGGTATGCTTACTATGCTTTGTGAGAGGTGGCACTTGGAGACCTCCTAATTCCATTTGCCTACTAGAGAGGAAACTATCACATTAGAGGATGTATATAGGATATTGAGATTTCCTATTAGAGGGGAGAGGGTGATGTATGATACATAGAGGGGTTATAACACAATTACCAGGTTTTATGTATATTATGATATTAGGCAGCTAGGTATAGATAATGATTATATTAGATGGAAGGTTTTGGTAGATAGATATCAAAGTATAGATTGTATGTTATGTACATTTATTGTTGGTATAGTTCTTCCTGACCATTGAGGTCATGGATCTCATGTTGAGTGGGGGAAGATGTTAGTGGCTAGAGAGAGAGATTGTATATGCATGGGCACCATGTTTACTGGCCATGTTATACTTCCATCTTCATGATATTGCATACAAAGATGCACAGTCAATGAGCTATGGCACTACCCTTCTTTTGGTATGGGCATGGGAACACATTGTTGTGTTTTGTCCCCTAGTTACTACTGATCAGGATGCTATATCCCCTTAAGTTTTTCATTATGCGGGAAAAATTACACAAAGACATGTTGGTGATACTAGTTATTGGAGGCATGCACTTGATACATTGGTTTAGTTTACATGGATAGCATATATCGATTGTGGTTGTTGGTTAGATGAGGATAGGCACCTACCTTTTTTCAATAGACACATCATCTGATTGGGAGGAAAGTCTTGAGCATACACATTATTGAGAGGCATCTTCTAGATCATGTTTTGATATAGTTTGTAGAGGTTCAGGATGAGCTTCGAGGGCGAGCAAAGTTTCATCAGTCTTCTACAGAGGTTCAATTATGGGGGCCTATGATACCTTTGGCGATAGAAGAGATAGATATTCAGGCATTACCGCCGATCTAGTGGGGATGGAGGGGTGGTGTAGCTGATCCCGGGACCATAGTAGCCTATGATACTTGGTGGGCAGAGCACCATCTTGTACCTTACATAGATCCAGATCAGTTGACACCTGTGGAGAGATGGGGGATAGGGCCTCGAAGTCGACACAGAGGTAGAGGTGGAGGCAGGGGTGGTAGAGGAGGCATAGATGATGGCAAGGGTGAAGGTGCAAGAGGTGGTCAACAAGGTCAATGAGGTCGAAGAGGTGGTTGGGTAGGTGAAATATCACCTGTCAACGAGGCAGAGGTTGAGGGTGAGGACATACCTATGTTGGACCTTGGTGGTGGTGGGGAGGCTGAGATTGGAGGAGAGCATGTTGTCGAGGAGGCAAGATTAGAGGAGCATGTAGAGGACACTGGGAGAGAGGACATGGATATTCATTCCCTTGGTATACTAGCAGGCTATGGGGTAGATGATGAGGAGGACGAGGTAGTGATGGGGGAGTAGAAGAGGGAGCTCCAAGATAGGATAGTGGAGGGTTGGGATGTTTAGGTAGAGGAGATACGAGGACAAGATGCAGAGGCTCCTAGGGACACTGACATAGATTTTTAGGCTTAAGTAGAGGACTTAAATGAGAGAGTCAAGGTTTTGATTATGGAGAAAAATGCTTTGCAGATGGAGAGTGATAGTGCTTTGTTGGATAGGTACCGGGCGGTTGTTAGGAGGTAGGAGATAGAGGGTCAATTTTTTGAGCTGAGAGCTTTATGTACCGGACCAACTATAGCATTCACTTGGGAGTTAGTTTGAGCTGGTGATAGGGAGAGATACTATAGGGACTTGTATGAGATAGAGGCTCCTCCCAGTAGATTAGCTCCTAGCTACTCATAGGAACATTGTAGCAGGTCACAAAGTAGGTCTCATATGAGGACAATGAGTACAGAGGAGGTTGAGGGGCCTAGCAAATCTGGACCATATGACAAGCCTCCCTCTACACATAGGTCATCAAGATCTTGTCATCAGTTATCTTCACACTCTCCACATGGGAGCAATGAGATTTGGATAGGGACATGTATTGATATTTAGTGGAACATTATATATTGATCATAGAGCCTACGAGCTTCATTTTGATAGATACATGATGACATTGTGATGTGACACTTTTTGAGTGATATATATATATAATTTTGGTGGTGATTCATATGATATGCAATTATATTTATGATTTTGTATTATTTTTCTTATGCACGTGTTCTATATGATATGTTATTATGTATCTAATATGTACATGTTATGGATGATCGTATCTATATTATGATGTGTTTATGTAGCCTATGATATGATGTTGATTATATATGATGATAGATGCATGTACTTTTTATTGTATTACTAGATGTTATGTATTCTTTTATGATTATGGGATGCAATGTCATGTTCATATATTTACACTACTATCTTCATGTGATGCTTCTATGTTTACAATTTTTGTGTACATGTAATTAGATTTTTATGTAATCTATGATGATTGAATGCCTATTATGCCATGATTTTATAGATATGATAAATGCCTATATTTTTGTGTTTTTGAAATGCAAGACATATATGATTTGCATGTATGATATTTACATGATGTTTCTAACATGAATGCATATGTAGGATGCTTTATATTTTTGTGTCATAGGAATCCATGTTAATGCAAGAGTGAAGAAATGTTAATGTGAAAATAAATATGAACAAGAAAAGATATTGATGTTAGTATTCGTAATCTTTGATATTTTGTTGAATCACAAAATTCTTTGCACTTTATCATCATTGGGAGGTAAACACAAATGCAGACAAACACCAGTATGGCATAGATCAAGGTGTGCAAGGTCATCCACCTGCTAACAATAGACTGTCACAAACAAAGATTGTCTTAATTCATACTAAGGGCCCAGTTGGCCCAGTCTTTTTTTCAAGATAAACCATAGACGATAAACAAATAAAATATAGGTCATGAGATGTCATTGTCCCTCTAAATCCTTCATGGGACATCCTCGAGGAAACTAGTAACATGAATCAAAATCGAAAGTCAAAAGAAAGTTGACAAATAATAGTCAAAGAAAATGGAATTCCGATACATCATTGCTTCCTTAACTCCTTCAAGGGACATCCTTGAGAAAGCTAGTAACCGAGCTCAATGACAAAGTCAAAGAAGATAAAACCAAATAAGCTATAAATGTCAAAAAGTCAATAGAAATATTTGCCAAAATTTGATCCGTTGTGGTTTGTTTGATAATTTGATTGTTTGACATAGCCTAATGCTAGGGATGACACATACCGTATAAGACATTGAGTCTGGTTTCGACTTTGTGACTATTTGTGTAAGGAATGACAAAGCTTGGTTTTAGAAAGACATGCATAGTATAAGATGTTGAGCCTGATGATGTTAATGTGATAAGATGCATAAGGCTATGATGATTGATGATTCCCTTTGTCAAGAAAGACATATCTTGCATAAGACATATGTTTGATTGTTTTGGAAATTTTGTTTGATTTGACCTGATGACATTATCGTCATACTTGGCTTGTTGATGTGTGACTTGTATTGATGTTTTTACTATTGTGTGTGTGTGTTGATAGTGTATGACTTATTTGACTGATAGGACATACCCTAAAGTACTAACCTAGTGTGGCCTTGGAGGCTCATTGATTGATGGCCTTTCCTACATTGTACATGCAAAGACCTTGTAGTTCAACTAACTTTGACTGACATGAATGATTTGATAAATAGGTACTTAACTTGATGATATGTGATGTGTGTAATAGTGAATGTGATAAACCGTAATGGACTGAACTAGTGCAGCCTTGAGGGTTCATCGATTGATGGCCTTGCCTATGTTGTACATAGGTATGTGTAGGATCATGATTGGCCAAAATGTGGCAATATGTAAGTGATATGATGACCCATGTGGCTGACGACTTTTTTTTTACCCAAAATTGATGAAACAAAAAGGGTTTTTAAAGGAGATTCTCATCTTTTCACCAATATAAATTATTTTTTACATTGAATTTAATAAATTATTATTATTTACTTTCTTTTTGAATTATGACTAAAGTCCTAATCGATAGGCTGGTTGAAAAAAATCTATAGTTTTCAAACGGTATCACATTTTTTGAGTTTGAAACATACATCACATTGTATGCTTCGCATACTATAGGATTGAAAAATAAAGAATTGAATTTCATGAAGTTTTGACCAAGTTAAGGTGGTAAGATAGACGAGTTTTGATATTTTTTACAAGTTGTAGTAAAAAAATCATTATTAATTATTTACTTGAAAAAAATTTCAAAAAAATATGCATCACATCAAGACATGAGTCCTGTACTTATATCTAGAATATTAGAAAAAAATATTATAATTTTATTGCGGGTAGGGTGGTCAGACAGACACCTACTTCTTATTTTTTTCCATGAAATTTAAGTACTACTACATTGAAATTTCAAATTTTCACCAAATAGATTATTATTTTAAAAAAATAAACCTAGTAGTTTACAAACTATATTCAATTTTCTACAGATTCTATTCTTAAATATTTTTGAAATAATATAGATAACTTATTCAAATTTTTACGTCAAGTTGCCTAACTCTAATTTTCCGAATTTTTATCCCCACTTAAGGGCCTGTTTTTTCCATGATGATCCTGCACATACCCACATGTAGAGACCTCATAGTTCAACACGACCAATGAATTTGATATGTACAAATAATGAGTCACAATTTTATGTATGTGATATGTGATGAACTTAGAAAGATAGACCTAATGCCTTAGTGGCACATTGATAGATGGTCCTACCTACGTCTAGTCACATAGGCAATGTAGTTTGCATATATCCACGAATGACTTTACACAACTGACTCTGACTCTATTTTCGGAACATTTTACATGTTTTTATTTTTTTGGTCTTTTTGGAGTTTTTTAATGTTTTTGGATTATTTTTTAGGACATTTCTGATGTTTTTGAGTTTGATATGTACAAGGTCTAATTGACATAGGTCAAGGATTTTCCCCTAGTTGGACATAAGACCTATGTGATGGAGTGGGGAGATGGAGTGGACTTGATGTCAATCGTTCCAAGTTATGGTAAGAACAACCATTTATTATGGGTGATGGTGGAAAATCTTGATTGGAATGATGGTAGACAAAGGAGTGAAGTTGAATACACATGGCACCTGTTTGCCAAGTTTTCACCATGGTACTTATCCATAGTGCCACCAAAGTGGTTTTCACTATTGGACGAATTATTTCTCTTTACTATTTTATGAGTTTTCAATTTTTTTGGTGTTACAAAGATGCTTGTTTGCTAGGTTTTCATCAAGGTAACAATTTTTTTTTTGTTTTCTCATTTTTTGTATTTTAATGATTAAGACAAGGATCTCATAAGCTTAGCATAGAACCTCTTCAGATGAAGGTTGTTGATTGGTGAAAAAAGTGGTTCTCCTTTAGGTGTTGAGAGTTGATACACTCCTGATCCAAATTCTTCTATAACAATATAAGGCCCTAACCAGTTTGGTTAAAACTTGCCTAGTTTTTCTCTTTCAGCTTGATTCTTAGGGTTCTCCATTAAGACCAAGTCACAAATGTAAAAATATCAATTTATAACTTTCCTCTTATAACTACAATGAAGATGATTTTGATATGCTTGAAGATGATCTAATGCTTTTGTATTCATTCATATAGGAATTCTAAGTCATGAAGTCATGACACACGATACTCTTCATCATCAATATGACCTTTGAAAGATACCCTTAGGGAAGGAATTTAAACCTCAATAGGTAAGATAGCTTCATAACTGAATACTAGGGAATACGGAGTGGTGTCGTTGGGATTATGAATGCTTGTGTGGTAATCCCATAAGAAAAGATCTAGCTATAGATGCAAGTCATGACCAGTCTTATTGACGGTCTTTTTGAGGATTTTGATGATTGTTTTGTTAGAAAAATCTACTTGGCCATTACCTTGTGGATAATATTAAGTGGAAAAGGGATGTTGGATATGGAATTCTTCACAGAGTTGGCAGACTTCTTGGTTTTTGAATGGACGGCCATTATCTATGATGATGGATTGAGGAACACTATACCGAAATATTATGTAATTTAGGATAAAATTGGAAATTTTTGAGCCAGTAATATAGGTCATAAGAATAGTCTCAATCCATTTGATGAAGTATTCGGTGGTAGTTATGATGAACTTATGGCCATTGGAAGATGGAGTATGTATCTTACCTATGAGGTCAAGTCCCCATTGGGAAAAGGGCCATGGTGAAGTTATCGGTTAGAACTTCTGTGCTAGCACATGTATCAAGTCTTTGTGTCCCTGACACTATTGACATTTCTTGATGAAGACATATGAGTCATTTTCCATTGTAGGCCAATAATATCCTAATCTCATAATCTTCTTGGCTAAGGTAGGACTGCTAGAATGGGATCCACAAATATCTTCATGTACCACACATAAGGTTTCTTGTGCTTCTTTAGCATCGAGACATCTCAATATGGTATTATCTAAGGCACGTCTATAAAGGGTATCTCTGATGATGGTATATTTGGAAGACTTATGAATGAATGTCCTACATTGGTTATTTGATAGGTGTAAGGGTAGGATTTGGGCATGGAAGTAGTCGTATACGTCTGTGTACCATGAGGAAGTGGGACCAACAATCATACACACCATCGTAGAATCTAGGACATCATAGGCAGGGACCAAAAGTTGTTCGACCAAAAACTCAAATTTAGGCATGTTGCTAGGAATATCCAATAAAGAACCAAGGATTGCCATAGCATCTGCTGCCCTATTTTCAATGCGGGGTATTTTTTGGAAGTTAATGTTATCAAATTATTTCTTAAAATTGTCTTCCATGCACTTGTAGGCAGCAAGTTTCTCATCTTTAGTTTCATATTCATCATTCACTTGCTAGACTACTAGCTGAGAATCTCCATAAACATGTAAATGCTTAATATTCCATTGGACTACCATTTTTAATCTTGACACAAGGGCTTCATATTCTGCTATGTTTTTTGTGCAAGGAAAAAGAATTTTGAATGATTTGGGAATAGTGTCACCTTGTGGTGTAACAAATAGTATACCTACTCTCGAAACACGATTAGTGTGAGACCCATCAAAGTATAATTTCTATGTGGTTCTTTTGTCGATGGTAAAGATGAACTTATAGGGAAAATTTTCCACTAGAGGATGGTCATCCTTAATTGGTGTTTTTTCCAACTGATCAACAATTACTTGCCCTTTTATAGCTTTCCTTTCAATATATTGTATGTCATATTCACTAAGTATCACTACCCATTTAGCCAATTGGCCTGTTAGTGATACTTTACTTAGCAGATATTTCAGAGGATCTATCTTGGCGACCAACATGGTTTGTCGGTTTAGCATATAGTGCCTAAGTTTTTGAGTAGCAAAAACTACTACAAGACAAAGATGTTTTATGTTACTGTAGTTTAGTTCATATCACACCAAAGTACGGCTGATGTAGTACACTACCCTTTCATGACCTTCATCATCATTTTTTGCAAGTAAGGCTCCTAGTGTTGATTGAGTTGCTAAAATTTAGAGTATCATGGGTCAAGTATTTGTAGGCAACATTAACATAGGTGGTGTAAGAATATAATCCTTGATCTTTTGAAAATATTCTTGGCATTCAGGTGACCATACAAATGGCACACCCTTCTTGAGAAAATGTTCAAACATATGTATCTTGTCTGCTAACTATACTATGAAGTGTCTGATAGACCGTAGTCTCCCTTGTAGTTTTCTTAGTTGACCGATGTTTGCTAGGGGAGGCATGTCCATTATAGGTCTTACTTTTGTGGGGTCCACTTCAATGCCTCTTCTAGAAATGATATATCCTAGAATTTTTCTTGATTTTATACCAAAGACACATTTTTTTGGATTTAGCCTTACTTTGTAATTTTCTAGTCTTTGGATTATCTTGTCTAGTACTTTTAAATGATCTACTCTTGTCAATGATTTGGCTATTAGATCACTGACATAGTCTTCCATAAGATTATGTACAAGGTCATGGAAAATAGTCATCATTGCACGTTGATATGTTGCTCTTGCATTTTTTAGCCCAAAATGCATAACATTCTAGCAATATTTTCCCCATGGACATGTGAAAGTAGTCTTGTATTGGTCCTCTATTGCAATTTTGGTTTGATTATACCCAGAGAAACCATCCATGAGGGATATCATCTCATATCCTGCTGTAAGGTCTACTATCATGTCAATGTTCAGTAAAGAAAAGTTATCTTTAGGACATGCCTTATTGATATCTCTGAAGTCTGTACAAATGTAGATGCCCCTAGATAGTTTAGTCATCGACACAAGATTAGAAATCTAGTCTGTATAGTTTATGGATTTGATGAATCTGACATCCAATCACTTCTTAAGTTCAACTTTGACTAGTAAAGCAATTTATGGATGTATTTTTCTTAACTTTTTTCTGATGGGCTCAACACCTGGCTATAATGGTAGATGATACAGTATGAGGTCTGGATCTAGCCTAGGCATGTTGGCATATGACCATGTAAATTTTATCTTTCTTTTTGTAAAGAAGTCTTGAAACTCTGGCTACTTTGTCTTTGTCAAATATGTTGCAAAGTATATTACTCGAGGGTTTTCTTTAGTGTTTATGTTGAAATCGATAGAATATTCTACTAACATTGGTGATTTTTCTTGAGCAACTTGGAGAATGTTCAAACCTCCATCCTTGGGTGGATCAAAGAGGTTTTTTTCCTCAAATGCATCCTTTATTTTTACTATTTCTTCGTCCAAAGGTGCCTTTCATTTTTCACCTAGGGACTTGTCACTTTCATCATTTTCATTATTTTTCTTTTTGTTTTCATTTTTGTGACTAGAGGTGTGAACAGACTCCCCAAAATATGCCATGTCATCCAAGTCTATGGTAAATCCAACTTTATGATCACTTCTAGGTATGCCTTCTCAAAGTCTATGAACTTAGCTATCGCTTCATCATTCTCGAATATGTCTAAGATGGGTGTACCTTGTTGATCGCAATTGGTAATTTTGGGATATACTAGGGGCATGTCATCATCAGAGTTATCAAATGTGAAGGCTGACAAGGTGAATATAGAGTGTCTAACATGGTCACAAAATTTTTGAACTAACTCCTTTTTGTTCTTTTTCCTATGGAGAGGTAGACTTTGGGGTGATACCATTGTAAGGGCTAGGTCATTAGAAGATGGTTCGTTAGGTGCCCAATATTCAAGATCAAGGGTTTCCCAATAATAAATTTTAAGCCATTCTTCTTTTTTTAAGGACTTTTAGGACAGGGGCTAGATGGATCTGGTGAGGATTGTAACATTTTATCAAGTTCCCCAAATAACTTATCTAGGTTCATCATGCTAGTAGAGGAAATGGAATCCCATTCATATTTTTTCGAGTTAGGGGAGTCATAGTAGAATAAGTCAAATGGTTCATGAGATATCTCGATGTCTTTAGAAGCACTTACTTCCTCTTGTAATAGTGACTAAGTACAAGGAATTCCAATTCTAATCACTTGAAACCCTATCCCTAGGCCTTTTGGTCATGGTGAGACAATGATTGGTTCAGTCCTTCCATTTTATGTAGTCCTAACCCAATATGTCTATCATATCCATTACTTTGCATTATCATGAATCATTTTCCATACTTATGCTTAGATATTTGAATAGATAGTGGAGGGTATTCATTGTCTTCCTTGTACAACTAGGAGGTGACATCATCTTGGTCCATAGATTCTTTACTGAACTCTCCCCATTTTTTCAATTTCATTGTAGGAGGGACATGGAACGTGACTATGGATTGTCTCCTATTTATTGTGGGTAGACCATATGACTTAGGAGGAACCATTTGACTGATAAAATAGGATGCTTTCATGTGATATTCTCCATAGCCCTTATCTTGGATCGTGAACTTAGGAGTGGATGACGGTGGTAGTGATGGGATGGAATTGGTAAGATTTGATGGATCAATATACAAGGATGAGGTGGAAGATGAAGCCTCTTGATTGGCTAGCACATGTTGTTGTGTTATTTTGCATAGTCTTGTGTAATATTGGAAAGGATCTGGATCACCACCAATTGTGAGCTTTGTCCCATTTTATGGAAGTTTTAGACATTGATGGTACATGGAAAGTATGGATTTCATGGTGTGTATCCAAGGTCTACCCAAAAAAATATAATAGGGAAGGGTAAGATCCAAGACTTGGAAACTAGTGTGCATAACTATAGGGCCAATCCTAATAGGGAGTTTGATAACTCCTTTAGATGATATTTCATCATCATCATATGACTTATTGACTATACTCTTAGTGGTGTCCACACATGCTTCTAAGAAACCTAATGCCTTAACCAATTTCAAGGTATAAATATTTAACCTTGCTCCCCTGTCTACCAAGACTCGTCTGACTTTGGTTTGATGTACAAGAACTTCAAGGTGTAATGCTTCATTATGTTTGGTCCTCTTAGTTGAATAATCTGATTGAGAGAATGTGGCATGATCAAAATTGGTTAAGTATCATACCATTTCTTTGAAACGATTGAAATCTATGTTGGTAGGGATTTTTATGTTTTGCAAGGCTTTGTCAAGAATGGCTCGATGATCTAGTGATATAGTCAACAGTTCGAAGATGGATATCTATGTTGGGATCTTCCCCAACTAGTTAAGAAAATTATAATTAAGCTTGGAAGACTATGTTTGTGGTTCTAATGAAGGACTTGGAAGGGTTATCCTAGTTCTATGTGTATTGACAACACATTCACGATACTTCTTTATGGTAATGGTATGGATATTTTCATTAGCAGCTCAGATATGATTTACGATGGTACCTAGTTTATAATCATACTTAGCACTAGCATAATTGGTTAAGGTATTATTCTTAGTTCCTTAACCGGAGGCCTTTCCTTTTGCATGGTCATGTAATGGATCTATGAAGACATTGTGATCACTATTTTTGGTATGTTTTTGCCCATTGACTTCTATGGTTCTATCTTCAACAAAATCTTCTATGATGTTCTTTAGTTGTCACAATTGCTATAGATTATGTCCTTTTGTTTGATGGTACTCACAATAGGCATTATCCTCCCACCATGAGGGTTAAAATTGTCTAGGATCATACTGTTTTCGCTCTAGAGGTCTTATGAGGTTATGTTTAATCAATTATTTGAAAACGGTCTTGATTGGTTCCCCCAAGGGGGTAAACTCACATTTAGGAAATGTCCCATGTGGTCGTTGTTGTTGTAAATTTTGGATAAAGTTGGTGGTTTGATCAGTGTCATTACGCATGTCATGAGAGGGGTTGTAACCTCTAAGTGTGATGATAGGTCCTGCATGTAGGGTCTTAGCATCAACAATACTATAATTTGTTATGTTTTTGTTCCTAGACAAAAAAATATTTCTATTTTTGGGAGCTTTTTGGTGTCGAACAACTAGATTCCTACTTGGTGTCTTAATTTCCCCTTTGTCAATGAGATCTTTCTCAAGTATTATTCCTTTTTGTACCAAGTCCAAAAAAGAGGTACAACAATGCACTCGTAAGTCACTTTAGAGTTTTGGATGAATATTTTCAAGGAATATTTTCAATTTATTTCTCTGGTATCTCGACACTACAATGACTACCTAAAATCCTCCATCTCTGGAAGAAGGTGGTGAATTTTTCTCCATCTTCTTGCATGGTATGACACAAGGTAGCTATCGTGATTTTATTTTCTATGTTGAAGGCAAAGTGTTCCACAAATTTCTCAACTAATTCACCCCATGATCTTATGCCATACACAAGTTTAGAGAACCATTCCAATGCTATCCGACAAGGGTTCATGGATGTAGTCTCATAAGGTATGTGGGGTCATACAAGATGTCCATGCATGTTGTGGAAAATTCTCTTATGTGTTCGAGAGTATTCCTCTTCCCATTATACTTAAGTAAATACGGTATAATGTATCTCTTTGGGAAGGGTGTCATGTATAGTGCTTTTTCAAAGGGACATGGAAATAAATCTTGCACTGAGATAGTTCATTTTCCTGACATTGACACAGAGTCCATTTATTGTTGGAGAACTTGCATTTGGTTTTGGAGAACATCTAATTGTATGTTGGTTGTGTTGTTTGGATCGATGTAAGTGTTTTGAAATGAAATATTTTGTGATGGATTGTGATTTGGTGAGGGAATATGTCATGTTTTAATATGTTGATTCAGTGTAGGAATATTTCATGTTTGGATAGCCCCTATATGTGGAATGGCAATACTGGTACTAATATGGGGTATGGTTTTTGTTGTGCTCATGCCAACTTTGGGTCTTTTACCAGTGGTATTTATGCCAAAGGGGTTTGATGAAGATGCTCCCATAGTAAATGTTAGGCCATGTGTTATACCAAATGGTATTATGTTTAAAATTGAGGTATTTTGAGTGGGTATGCCATTTGGTATTTTTGTGGTAATCTGAGGAATAGGGACACTCATGTCATGGTTTGCATTGGTTGTGTAGATGAAGGCTATATTTTGTGGATGTCAAATTATGGAGGTAGTGTGGCACCTTCTGCTAGCAGCTTTTCTAGATATCTTTGAGGATCATTTGCCAAAAACTCATCCATAAAGGATGTGAATTCAGGATCTTGGACAACAGCGTCTACATCTTCTACATAAATTTTTCCATGTGTGTCTCTAGTGACAAAATTTTCAAGCAAAGTTTTGTGTGGTCTCTCTATCCCTACTGGTTGGTTTCCAAAATGATTGATGAAGTCTTGTGAGTCTTCCATCTCAATATGTTTCTTAATAGACCTTGTTTCAACCATGAAAATGTTTCTCAAGATGAGGCAATGCAAACAATGCCTAAAATGATATGATATATTCTATGTTTTTGGAATTTTTTGAATATAATGAATGCTACTCTTTTTTTTTGGTATTTTCTTGGCAAATAAAGGATGTCTAAAATGATGTATGCTAGGATAACGATATGAAAAGTGATGGTAAATAATTCTAAGAGGATAGTACCTTCTACCTATGGATTAATCAGGGCTATGACTTAGCTTTATCAAGGAAGCTAATGTAGGACAAGGATCAAATGATAAGGTGAATCTCCAAACTAGACTGATGAATTGGAAGGATTGACTAATAAGACAAAATGACTAGGATCAATGACTTAGACTATCGAGACATGGATTTTTCCAATAATGCAGAAATTTGACATATTCTAAGATATGCAAATTCCTAAGTTTCGTAACTAAGACGTCTATCTCTACAACTTAAATGACACCTAAAAATGAACAATGCAAGTTTTTGGGAAATATTTTAAGTTTTGTCCAAGGTTGACTATGATAAATAGAGGTTAAAATGACAGTTTGTTTTTGGACTGTGATTACAATTTCAAGATTTTTGTTGACAGTTAATTGTGGTTCAGTTTTTTGATGCATCATTAAAATTGACAGATGTGTTGCGTATTGCAAATGTGACTCTCTAATGAAAACTAGTTTCGATTTTTGATAGGAAAATGTAACTTATCCTAATAGATGCAACTAAAATTTTAACAAATGTGACTCACATGGAAGATGCAACCTTTAGTGATAGATGCGACTCAGGATTGAAATTTAGTAGACAATACTTTGTTCACAGGAAGATGCAATTTTTGGTTTAACAGATGTGACTCAAAATTAGACATGTGATTTTCTATTTATTAGATGTGACACAGTTTATAGATGTGGTGTTCTGACGACAGGTTTTATGATTGACTCATTTTTGTAATGAAATTTTGGCAATTTAAGACAAACAAAAAACATTGTGTTTCAGTTTTTGATGTGTATGATATTGTTAAAAACTAGAAAACATTTAAAATTCCTAAGGCTGGCAGTGACAATATTTACTGAGTTCTCACTTGGGTTTCCCCAACTACGTATATTCAAGCTAGATGACTAGTAACTTGACCCCACGTCTCCCCTCCAAGACACACACTTATTGGGGTAGCCAAGCTACAATACCCATGAAACTCCCATAGCATACATCTCATCTCTGTAATGAACAATAAAAATGTAAGATGGCTTCACAAGTCTGACCTGTTGCACTAGTAAATAGATAGGGATTTTGGCTTAACTACAAAAATTTGGAATTTTTTAGTTTGGACACCCATTGATAGGCAATATCATCCCAGTTTGTAGAGGTTACACTGTATAGGTTTTGACGCACCTTAAGGATATTGGGGAATCAATAGTTGGTATGTTGGGATCTCTGTAATACTGAGTTTCCTCAAGTACTAGAATTTCTCTACCGGTTGGGAGTGGCTTGGTGAAAAATCCCATCACCAGTTTGAGTCACATTGGAACTACTCTTAACCACCAACACATGCCCAATTCTAGAGTTGGTAACCAGTTCTCTTACACCCAAGATCACACAAATGTGAAAGAGGAGAGAATACTTCGATATACCAAATCAAGGTTCTAATTAGAACATGTACAAGCATGAAAGACACTGCTTAATTTTAATCCAAATGACAATTTTCTAATCTACCAAGCAGTTTTTTTCAAAAAAAGGTCTTCGACTCTCATCCTACAAAAAAATCATTAGTAGTTTTACAAATTATTTCATCTATGGTCATCCTATAAGAGGGGTTTTCAAAAACTTTTCTTCTACACTTATGTCCTGTAAACACTATGTTAACTACTTAAACACTCACTGCAAACCAAACATTAGCTAAAATAAAAACATAAAAGAAAGAATTAAATAAAAAAACAAAACTTTAAAATTCACCAGTCAGATGCGTCGTTTGGAGAAGGAGATGCGTCGAAATGTCATCAGTCAATTGCAGCTTGATAAATCATAGATGTGTCGAAATTTGTCAAATGCATCGTTGTAATTTTTACGTATAGTTCATCATGTGAGTTGCATCGTTTCATCTATTAGATGCGTCGTTCCATATGATACCTGCAAAAATCGAAAAAAAAGTCTATGGATTTGCGAAGATGATGTCTTCACGTCGGGTTCACCAAATGTAACATAGGAAAAATATTGGAAAGTAATTGGTTAAATAATATACAAATCAAACTTACCTACATTGAACAATAAAGCACAAAAGAAATAAACAAAATGATAATTGAAACACTCTCATCGAATATCTGTGCACTCCTTCAAATTATATTTGTTGTCCTTCTCCATCTTGCCATGATAGTATTATTGCCCTCAAATTTTTCAATATGTGTACAAGTATAGACTTGATGTATGTGATTATAGAAAATATCAAAGATTAACAAGTCGCTTCCAAAAGTATATCGATTTCAGGAGGAGGAATAATGATGAATGTCAGGTCAATTAATAGAAAATTGGTTTATGAACGATTGGCTCAGATTCGAAAGAGAGATCAACGATCGAGATTGATGAATGTTATGCGATGTGAGATTTTTGTTAGTTAGAATGTGAGTTGGAAAGTTTGCAGGATAAAGATTAAATTAAATAATAATTTAATTTGACATTTAAGACTTCAAAAATTAAAAGAATAAGAGATAAAGATAAAATAAATGATTTAATCTCTAGTTGAAAGTATTCAAAAATTAGAATAATAATGTTTGAATGAAGAGGATAAAGATAGAATAAAGACAACGATCTGTTCAAATGCACACATAAATTAATTAATTAAATAAAGATATTTAATTAATGAATATCTACATGCATAAGATTCTTAACTAGATAACTGACTCATTATGACAAAGAGTCTTTTCATGGAGATGATCAGATATTGAATCAGAAGATAACTAATTGATTCAAATAGATCTCAAGTCGAGTGAGAATGAATACTTAGATAATTTAAACAATTATCTAAACATAGAGGAATGTGTTAAAAATAAAGATTTATGAATTAAATGATTTATTTAATTGAGTGATGAAAAGGTTAAATGAATAATTAAATAATTTAAAGTATTTATTTAATTATAGTTGAAAACATGATAAAGATAAATTAAAGAAGAATTCATTTAGTTTAAGGAGGGTAAAGTTAATTAATGACATAATTAAATAAAGAAAATTTATTTAATTAATCAGGATAGAATAAAGACAATGTGAATTAATTAATATATGAATAAATGTTAAAGTGAATTAATTAAATAATTAAAATTTATTTAATTAATAGATGTGAAAGGACTCTAGCAATTAATTAAATAATTAACATTATTTAATCATGACTATGAAAATACACATTATGAAGAAATTGAAGTTGTAGGCTTAGACCAAATTTTAGTGTCTACAAGATATACAAGTGAATAATCAACTTAGGAAGCCTATGATAGTTTGGAAGGTGAGAAGGGAAGTTGAAACTTTTGCAGAAAGTGTTGACATATCAGTTGAAGGAATGAGGGAAGCTAGGAAGAAAAGAGAATAAGCTGAAAAAGGAGAGCTTTCTAGAAATAAGTCAACTAGTCTAGTAGCATCCTTTGCCAGATCTAGATCTATAAGGATCTCTACACCCTCATTCGGTCCTACAAAGAAATTAAAACCTGTAAAAGTTCAAGTCAACACATCCGGAAGAGAAGAAAAAAAGAAGAAGAATAAAATAACAAGAGTCTACGTTGCTATTGAAGATGATGAAGAAACTAAATTAAATGAAGAAGTAAGAGAAATCAAGAATAAGGGGTCAAAGGAATCAAAAGTCTCTAAGGACAAACCCTCTGATGAAGAAAAATCCAAGAAAAAGGTTTAAATTGATAAATCAGGTATGACTGTAGAGGAAGCTGAAAGAGCTTTAATTGAGGATGGTAATCTCAAAACACTTTCTAAATGGTATGACACTTTCGATAGTGTCAGTCAGAGACCTCTTGAAGAAGCCAAAATAAAATACTTGAATATTTTCAATAAGACTCTCATAGAAATAATGTCATGGTTATCTAAAAGGTTATATGAAGTTTTAGAAATGAGGAGAGTAAATGAAAGAGTTCAAGAAGAAAAAATGAGAGAACTCATACTTGTCAATCTATGTCCAATAATGTCAATAGAAGAAATGAGGAAAATCCTCAATGAAGCTAAAAAGTATTTTAAGAGAAAATAAAGGCTGAATAAGGTTATGATCGGGCAGATTGAGGAAGTTGAAAAAGACACTGAGAAAATTCTTAAGGTAGTTCTATTGAAGAACAAATATAATGTTGTGTCTGAAGAAACTCATGTTGAAGATGTTCCATCTGGTCCAGAAGTTCAAGATGTTCAGGTTAATATTGAAGAAGTGAAAGAAGACACAATTGAGGACACTCAGAATCCTCTGGATATGGAAGATACTAAAATTCCCATGGAGACTAAAGCTCCTACAAATATGTCAACGGAAGAAGTAGAGATTTCCAAAGTCAAGAAAGAATCTAATATTGAAGAAAAGAAGGTTGCATTAAAGGAAGTTACTATGGAAGCAAGAGACACTACAAAGGTAGTAAATAATTTTTTAGAAGAACAATAGGAGGAGTTTGACCCTGAATTGGTTGAAGGTCCTATCAACTTGGCAACTCTATCTCCTATTCAAAAGCTGAAGGTGGCATTATTTGCTTAGACCAAGGCAAGGGAAGAGATATTGAAATCTCACATTGATGATAGTGAGTTATTGAGTCTTGCATCTAGTATCTTCGAGAAGATCATGTCCACACATATCAAGGATTCATATGATTCTCCATTAGGTCAGCTGAAGAAACTTTTCAACTCTATAAGTACTCACTTTGAATCTCTTGAAAAGTCAGCTAAGGATAAGGTCTAGAAAGAATTTGATGCAAATAGGTTCAGTAGATTGAAGTGTATGATTGCTAATGATAAATCCTTATTAGATACCTATCAAAGAAAAATTCAAGGTGTACTATCTCAAGGTGGAAATATTTACAAGTCATTCTTATCTTTGTCAAAATTCACTTAGGTCACTAAGAAGAAAATTAAGGAATATGAGAAACAGCTAGCAGACATTTCTCAAACCTTTGATCCTATAACCATTTTTGTGAGTAAGCAAGAAGGTCAAGTCATATCCTTGCTTGACAAAATTAAAATTTTGAAGCATGAAAGAGTTTTTGAAAGGGTATGTGAACTCAAAGGAGTAATTGGTCCTAAAATGGAGACAATTCTTAGTGGATTGAAGGAAGCATATGATTCCATGGTTGTCAGTGATCCAAAAAATCTTGAGTCAGTAGAGATGCAATCCTACTTGTTCTGTGGTCACATGACTATTTTCGAAAGTCTCAAAAATGGCTGGGACACTAGATTAAACCTATTGAAGAACAATTTTGCAAACATATTCAAGTTCATGTAAGTCAGAAAAGAATGTTTGTACATATACAATTTTGTATGATTTTTTGTATGTGGATTCCCATCTTTGTAATTGATGTCAAAGAGGGAGTTTGGAAAAGTGAAAAATTTCATATTCATCTTAGGGGGAGTGCTGGATAATTTTTCTTTAAAATTTTGTGGATTGCAGTGTATTCATGTTAGTACTAGTTCCAAGACTTAGTCATTTTTCACAGAGTGTTGCCATCAATGCCAAAGGGGGAGATTTTTGGCAAGAGACACTACACAATTCAATTGGTGTTGTCATTGATGGAAACCCTAGTTAGTAATTCCATCCACATCTTAGTAATTTCTTATACCGAAAGTTAGATTATAGAAATGTATTATCTGTCAAAGCTAAAATAGGGCATCCAACAGAGTTGTGTATATTGTCTCATATGTAATTTTCTATTATCATTTTGTTTTTTGGATCTCAGGGAAGGTATTTTTATGTAGGAAATATCTTATCCTTGAATAATTGAGGTTCACATTGATTGGTGTGCAAGTTAGAAGATCCGGTGTACTAATTTTTAGTCTAATAATGCAGAAAGGCCAACTAGATGAGTGTAGTGTGTTGTGGATCTTTGAGACATAATTATTTAAGGTGTTTCATGTTGGAGACATGTTTTTTTGGGTCCTCACTATTTTTTGGCTAACATCGGTTGATTTGCATTGATAATTGTCTATTGATTGAGCTAACAATTTGTGCATGTTTTATATTTTTTTAAGCTGACATATAGGTGTTCTAATCTCTAGTGGCATATATATATAATAAATTGTTCATATCATTTTTAGATATGTTGTGATGTGATTCAAGAGCTAGAAGATATATACCGATTGTGCACAATTTTAGTTGAAAAAAAATAAAGATTTGTGATATGAATTAAAGAAGATAGAGTTTCAAGAGAAGAAGTAGATAGAATGTGAAGAATGCAAACAATTTTCTTAATCATAACTATAATCAGGAATTAGCAGATGCTATTTCATAGTTCATCTACTCCAATTGTCTTCTAGATGTGACTGTAGGTCAGTGAGTCTTCTTTTGGGAAACAAGCCTTTTGTATTTGAGAAATGAGCACTAGGTAGTGTGCCTAAATGCATATGCATTCCACTTGTAAACACTTATATTGAGTATAATCAAATTATGGATTGACCGCCACCATGGTTTTTCCCCTAACAAGGTTTCAACATAAAACTCCTCGTGTCATGGTGTTATGGTTGCTTGTCTTATGTTCTTGCATCTTTCTTTTGGTTCAATACTATAAGTGGATTAAAGATCAAGTTAATAAAGTTAGATTTTGTAGAGCATTGATTCACCCCACCTCTTAGTGTTCCTTGATTCCAACAAGACCTATGGATAACTTAATGCAAACTAAAATGCAAGGATGGAGGATTTGTGCAATTTTGTTTCTAGTTTTGGATGGAGACTTCAAAGAAAAAGTGTATAAAAGATGTTTGAAAATGTTTGGTCTCGGATTTTGACAATGATAATTATGTTTCTAGTTGATAGGAAATTGCATCTTTTTAGGTGTAAAATGCATTGCAGAGGATCAAATGCATCTCAGGTTCAACATATGCATCATCTCAAGTAACAAATGTGGTTAAACAAAGTGATTGTGGTTCACAGGAAAGCAAATGTGTTGCAATATAGTCAAATGCATTGTTTAACTTATCAGATACTATGTAGCAGAGAAAATGCGGCTCATAGAGTCTCAAATGTTGTTTAGAATGACAAATTCAATGCAAGTTTAGCAAATGCATCACAGAGTCTAGTTTCTTGACAATTTTGGCAGATTTTGAGGATTATTTCAGTTTGAAGGTGTTTTTTCTAGATCTGTAAAATATGTTTATTTATTGATTGGTTCTGAAAAACTCTTGGAAAACACATTATATTTTGAAACTTTTGAAACAAAGTACATAGAAGACAAGCAAAATCCTAGGGTTGGCAAGGATTATATTCTCTGGATTCAATGTAGGTTTCCCTAGCCACAATTATCTTAGCGAGTGACTTAGAATCTTGGCCACACTAGCTCCCCCGAAATGAAACTCACTTCTTGAGTCAACCAAGCTTCAAGCTCTCATGAATCTCCCATGACAATATTTTCACCTCTACTAAGAACTGTGAGAATTTGGATGCCTTGGCAATGACCATTGTTGCACAAAAGAATAGATAGGGTTTTTGGCTTCTACACAATTTTTTTTCATTCGGGCACCCATTCAAGTGGCCACACATGAGGCAAGATTATCTTCGATAAGGAGGAATTCCAGCTTGAAGAGGTTACGATCAACAATGTTTTGGGGAATTCACTTGTCTGTGTGACACATCCACACTCGTAATGCTAAGTTTTCCATTAGGATTCACATGTTAGAATCCAAGATCACTTGCATGCAATCACCCGTCACATGTAAAAGACATTCAGAACAAACAAGAAGTTCTATAAACCTCAAAATGTAAAATGCATTATGAGAATCTCGAATATCACAAAGAGATCAATCCTTATGAAGGAGATCAAGAAACCCTAAAAGGGAAACCCTAAATGAAACCCTAGTGTGCACACTTAATAATTAATAAATAATTATTAATGCGCCTAAGTTTAGCTTAAGCAACTAGAGGAATAAGTGACTTAATTAATTAACCAGTATGATATAATTAATTAAGCATAATAAATTATTACTCTAACATCACATTTGGATACCAATCAGGAGTAGCTCGACTAAAGACCTTCATTGCTAGTTTGAGTCACCTTGGGGTGAGTAATTTTTCCCACCAAGGAAGGCCAAATTCCTAGAGTCAATAATAGTTTCTCTTGCACCCAGGATTGCACAAGGGTACAAGAGGAGAGGATAGTTCTATTATTGAATCAGGGTTACAAAATGGAGACACTTGATTATTTTAGTTATCAAAGTTGTAATGTGGACAAATTCCTCAAACACTTTGTTCTTTTTAAAATTTAAGCCAATGTGAGACCAACAATGTTCATTTTAAACTCATGTCCTGAAAGTGCATGTTCATTTTAAGCCTTATGAGTTGTAATGCATGATCGTGTTCATTTTAAACCCATGAAATGTGCATTCATGTTCATTTTAAACTCATGAAATGTAAATGCAAGTTGTAATTGTGATGATTTATTTTTTTGATTAAGATTTTGTAATAAAATCACAAATAAACCAGGGTTAGACTCCTTTTCCAGCTAGCCACATGTTGAAAAAAAATATTAGTAACCCAAAACCTCTAACCTAGGAAGCAAAAAGTTAAATCTAGAAAATACAACAAAACCTGAAAGCATATTTTTATCAAGAAAATGCACTGTAACAAAGAAAATGTGTCACGGGGCTGAAAGATGGAAGCTTACCAAGTAGATGTGTCTCTATGCAGAGAAAATGCATCTCAAGAGTCAAATGCATCTCTCGGTCCTACAAATGCATCTCAAAAAGTTGAATGCGGCGTTCAGTTTGTCAGATGTGGCTCAAAATTTTGATTGCATTGTTCCTAAAAGAAAATTCATCACAATAGAGTGATTGCATCTTTGAAAATTGTGAATGCGGTGTTCCATACCTTTATTTTCAAAAAAAAATCCAAAAATTATGTATAGAAACTGCAAAAATGAGTGTCAAGTTCACTAATGTAACTATGGGTAAATTTCCAAGGTTAGTTTCAAATAAAAATAAGAAATAAAACCATTGCATAACTATGAAGAAAAATGGAGGAAATAATGCAAAAAAAAAGAACAAACACCTAAGTTCTTCAAAACCTCCATGAATCACCTCCATTACCCTACTCCATTTGTTGCAAGTATGGTGTTTTCCCTCATATTTTTGTGAGAAAATATGCCTATGACTATGACCTAGAAAATATTGAAGGATTCCTATGATAATGTAGGTGAATACTAAAGCCTACATGGAATAGAAAACCTGCAAGATGATAAGAAGTGCAAGAGATGAAAGATGTAGATAGATGAAGTCTAGATGTCAAAATGAGGTTGATTTTGGCATTTTATAGAAATGCCAAATTTGAATGAGTGGTCAAGATTAAAAGATGAGAAATTCCCTAAGATCAATGGTTGTTAATGCATGTGACCACCCATAATTAGGGTTCGGGCAATATTACAGACAAATTTAAAATGAAGGGCTGAGAATTGATTTTGAGAAAATCAAATCAACGAACGAGATTGCATGTGACAAGAGGAGATTGGGCATAGATTATGAGGTGCTGGAGGGAATTAAAAATTTGATTTATGAGAGGGAAAGCTGACCTTTGAATTAAAAATTAATTTAATTTAGAAGTGGTGGGGCCACGTGGTAATAAATAAATTAAATGATTTACTTGGAAAGAGGAGAATTAAATGAATTTATTTAAATTAAGATGAAATGTCAATAAGACAATTAAATAATTAATTATAATTATTTAATTAGGGAGGAAAAAGGGATAAGGATGACCAATAATTAAATAAATTATGGGGAATTCATTTAATTATGAGATGACATTAGAATTAGAGACGTATTTAAATAAATAAATAGAGTTTATTTATTTAAATAGTGAGGAGGAAATAATGGATTAATTAAATAAATTTAATAATTTATTTAATTAAATAAGATATTATAAATTAGTGGCGTATTTAAGTAAAATAAATGTAATTTATTTATTTAAATATTTAGGAGGAATAAAAGATGTGAATTAATTAAATAATTAAGAATTATTTAATTAATAGATGAATTTGGATAAAAGGACATAAATAAATATTTTAATTATGTTTAGAATAATTATGGAGAAAAATCGAGTTCACAGGCCTATGTCAATTTTATGTGTCTACATGTGGTAGTGAGCCCTTCGAGTGGTTAACCTTGTTGGAAAGTGAGTCTTGATCTGGACAATGAGCCCTTGTTTTAGCAATGAGCCTTTCTCTTAGGTAGTGAGCCTTTGTAATCAGTTTTTTATTCTCTATAGTCTAAGTTACTCCTCGCCATGGTTTTTCCCTCATTGGGTTTTCAATGTAAATTTAGTGTTGTTGTTTTTGTGTGATGGTTTTTAATTTCTAGACTTGCACTTAATGTTTAATCATTTCAGTGGTGCTAAGGATTCCTGATTGATCTAAGTTCTAGTGAATGATATAAAATTTTAAATTTTTTACAGCTAATTCACCGCCCCTCTTAGTTATCTTCTTCAACAAGAAAAACCCCTTTGAATGTACCATTACACTATTTCATATTTACAATAGCTATTATATGGCCACCTTTCATAGCATACTTTGCTTGCCTATGGAGCCATCATGTTTATTCATGGGTGTTAGAATAATTTTTTTTGCTTGCCTCATGAATATTGTTGTTCATGTGTTGTGGCACCTTATCAAAGTTACCATGAGGTATAGCTCTGGTATGGTTAGTACGCATGGGATTCGATCATAGGAATGACTTTCCCATAGCCTCTTTCTTGTTTGTATGGGCACAAACCAATCATGTGTGTGTGTCTCACCTCTTTGGGGGTTCACCTAATGGATACTGGATTCCATTAGCCCATGTGAGCATGTGTTTTGTTAGCATAGTGGACATCATGTTCCACTTGTAAACTATTTTTGGACAAACAACTTAGCCTTGGTGCACATTATGTTGGATAGACTATTGAGGCTTGATCCACCCCTTTTTTTCTTCCCTTTTTCTTTCTTCTTTATGTATTTCACAATGTATTCTTATGTCTTATTTTTGCTTGATACATTATTCACATGCATGTTATCTTGTGCTTATGCTGGTTTTCCATGGGATTTTGATCCTAGGGGATTGATCATCCTTCTTGATCATTGGACATCATCCTATCTCACTAGAATTTGTACACTTGAACCCCTCTTGATGCATATTTATGTACTTTAGTGTGAGTTTGACACAAGGTCATCCTCTCACTAAAGTGGGGGCTAAATGTAGTGTCAAAAATTGTACTCCCTTCTTGGAGATAATGTAAATTAATATTCTATTTTGACCTATTTTAGTACCCTTTCATTCATGTCCTTTAATTCATCATTAATAGGCCTCTAAGACCCTTTATTACGTATCCCAAGGCTTATTTCAACTAAAATCTTGATAAATTCAATAAATTTATTTAATATTCTAACCCTCGACATTATCTCACCTTGAAAACTTAGGGCGGGACTAATATGCCACCCTGGGCATATTAGTTCCCCTGGGTGAGATATATATGTCCCCTTGGCGTATTAGTACCATTTGGGGATTTTTAGGGTTTTGAGTGGGAAATCAAGGTTTTTAATTCAAATTTTAAAAATATCAGTATTTGGGATCTAATAAATGGTAATTTTGATAATATTCCTATAAAACTAAGGTTTCAAATAATTATTTCACACTAGCGTTTTTTATCTAAGATTTAGAGCTTTCAAGTATCCAAGTATCCTAGAAATTTTATGAGATCAAGGACCTTCAAGAGAAATTTATCGAACATATAGAGAAATATTCAAGATTCAAGCATCATGTAAATGTCTTCATGCATCATGGGTGTTTGTGAGCTAATATTTGTGATGTAGATTTAATGATTTAAGCAAGCATTCAAGACAAATCTTCAAGCATTCAATCAAAATTCAAGATCCACATTCACACTATCCATTTCACACATGTTTACAACCTTCATTTCAAGGGTTTGGTGAATTTAAAATTTCATTTTTTAATTCATCATTCCTTCATGCTATTTAATTTCATTTCAAGGTTTAATTAGAAAAACAATGTTTGACCAAGGAAAACCCCCATCCTCTAAAAAAACAAAAAAAATTCCCTCTCTTTTGATGTGTGTTTTACATATTTAGGTGAACTAGTCTCATTCACCTAAGTTGGTAATTTAGTCCCTAATATATCCTTTTGAAAAAATTCAATAGTGTTGGATTTGGGTTCAGAGGACTCAAAAAGATACTCAGAAGAACCTATAGGTGGACTAAATTTCCAAGCTAGTGTATTAGTCTTGGGATAGTTTTAATCGTTGTTCATCAAATCTTAGAAGTAGATAGAAGAATTCCATATTGTACCAAAAAACCCTAGAGCATGAATCATACACCCTACCTAGCGTATTAGTTCTAGTGTAAACCCTAACAGTAATTTTTAGATTTTTTAGATTTTGTCTTTGCATCTCCATTCATCCAGGTACTTTTTTGTTCCATTTAGTTTATCAATTTGATTTCATGCTTTCAATTTCCTAGGTTTCATAGTGATTTTGCATAAGTTTTTGCATTTCTTCCTAAGTTTGAAGCTTCATTTAATGGTGAACCTCCATCTAATTATCCAAGGAATCCACTAGCCATTCCTCAATTGAGTCACTTGTTTGAGGGATCTAGTTTCCTAATGAATTGAAGTGTGAAATAGGTCCAATTCCATCTCCCAAAAGCTGGAACATATATTTCCATTTTGTTCAGGTGCTTACATTAACCCCACCTTTTGGCATCCAAGAATAATCTATCCATTTATGCACCTGATCAATATTGGAGTGGTATGACAAGAATTTTCCCATGAGGAACAACTACAAGCCTATAATGGCCTCAACAATTACTTCATCTAAAACACTCACTTCTAGAATATCCACCTCATAATGAATATTAAAGGTAGTAGGGGAGGGAGAAGACTAGACAAAAAGGTGCTCCCACTAACCACTTTTTCCACATAAGAAGTCATAATATCCTCCAAAACCAAGGGAACCACTAGAGGAGAATAAGATGAACAATCCTTTCTGCCATCCCAAGACAAAGAGAAAATAGAATAAAAATCCTTTTTTTATTTTCATCCTCAAGGAACCAGTCCCCCCAATAGGAATATCACTAGCTAACATAGAGGACAAGGTTTTGGAAGGCTACACCAGCTAGGATCCCCCACCTAGCATTACCATGACTAAACAACAAGCCATTAATTTGAAAAGAGCAAAGTGTGTGCAAATTATTTTCTTTACATGTAGTGTTATTAAAATTATAGATTTTTTTCTATAGTTTACAATACCAAGATGAATCAAATATGGAAAATATAATAATATCTCAGAGTGATAATTTGAAACTAAAATTAAAATTTCCCAAAATGATCTATACTAAAAATTAATCCTTCTAAAAATAGTGTAACTTATCAAGGTGTTAGTATGTCCAAGTTATCAACTAGAATGCATGTATGCATAATTATGAATAAAATATACACACAATTATGAATATAAGCTATAAAAAGTGCATGGATAAAAATGTAGGTCTTACCAATACCTTTATAACATTATAAGAATAACATAAATTAGATAAAAAGGAAAAAATTAATGAGTTTGGAGGTCTAAAGTGGAATATATGACTTGAATCATAAATAAAATTGACCTACAATAGAATAGAAAAATTTATTGTACTAGTATGAAGTGTTGAAAACCATATTTCTAATGGTATCTTGTTTGTTATGTTTTGACACTCTAGCAAAAAATTATGCCAAATTGAAAAAAAATGCCCAAGTAGGGTATTATAGTGTAGGATAATTCATACCCTTACATTTTCACACTTGTTTGGGCTTTCCTTGCTTTATTTATCTTTATTTATTTCTTAATTGGTCCTATTTTGCATCGACAAGCCTAATAAATTATATATTTTTATGGCTAATCTCAAAAAACATAAAAGGATAAATGATAATTTAATTATTCTAGCTATGTGTCCCTGATTTTTGGGTCGGGACTAACACACCACCTAGGGTGTCTTTGTCCCCCCAAAGGTATTGGGACCTTGATTTCAAAGACACCTTAAATGGACCCCTTTTTGGAGTCCATGCCCTGAGTTTGAAGCCTTGGTACTAAGATGCCACCTAGGGTGTCTTAGTCCACCTCATGTTATTTTCAAGATTTAATTTCAAATCTTTTTGGGATTTAGCCTCCTTTAATTAATGAATTCATATGTCAGCTTGTTGTGGTTTTATTTTGGGATGTTAAGCATGGATAAGTATAAATATAAGGTTCGTTAACTCATTCCTAACCTAGCAACTTGAGTATTCATTCCTAATAGAAAATTTGAGTTCACAAGAGCATTCAAGAGCAATTCATCAAGCATTCAGAGTCATCATCAAGATTCAAGCATCATATCAAAGATATTCTTGCATCATGTGTGATTTTGAGCTAACATTTGTGATGTAGGGTTTTGATTCAAGCAAGCAATTCATGTCAAGATCTATCAAGCACTCCTTTGATTGAAGATCTACATTCAAGATGGGTGATCCCATAATACTAGTTTAATTGTTTTGGCCAAACTAGACATTGAATTGAATTGTTTTAACTAAATCTACACTTTTGGGCACTTAAAGCGGCTAAATTGTGAGAAATTTGAAGATAATGAAAACTAGTGATCTATGAAATTATTTCTATACATTCTAAATATTATTTTTTCAAAAAAATTAGAATCAACTTGCACTTCTTTTCCATCTTTGAAAACTAGTTTTTAACAGTAAACACCATTTTTCAAGAGTGACATTATTGGCTAACAAAAAAAAATTCTATGAAGGATAAACTTCATTTTTTCTAGAATTTAGATTTATAACTATGATATCTAGTGCATGGAATCAGTTTCATAGCATTTCATTGAATATTGTTTTCTTAATTAAGTTTCAAAGTCAAACCAGTTACAATTTAGACATGATATACTGTCTAAAACACAACTTTTTTTGTATCTATCAGAATTCATTTATTTCTTTTTGTTAGATTAGGGAGATCAATATCTAGTGAAGTGATATTTTTCAATTTTTTTTGATAATCTGCTATTTTTCCACATGTGCAAATAGAGAACTTGATTTTTGGTGAAAAACCTACATTCATAAGAAATAAAAAATAAATATAATAATCAAATTAAATTCATTTAAAATTATGTTTTTTGGGAATCTTATAATAACAACTACATACTTACAATAAAATAAAATAAATGAATTCATTTAATCCCCCGAAAGGTGAATCAAAAGTTATTTTTTTATTAGCATATTGATAGGTGTAAGGGAAATTCTACTATAGGTATGGTTTAAAACTAGTTGGGTTCTATCCAAGGGGGTTTGATCTAAGGTGGTATGATCAAACCATTTTCAATTGGAATTCTTTAAATAGAAATTTTCAAGGCTTAAATCATTATTTTAAAAAAATAAAATGTGATTTTAGCAAAAATCAAGAGCTCCCAGAAAGTGTAAACCACTATTGTGGGATCACCTAGCTAGCCACTTCATACAAGTTTTCAGATTTTATAATAAGGGTTTGGTGAGTTGAAACATAGAACTTTGTTCATTCATCATTTCCCTTCATTATTCTATTTCATTTCAAGGTTTAATTACTGACAACGGGTTCGACCAAGGAAAACCCCAATTTACTAGCAATCAACAAGTTTTTCCTCACTTGCATGTTTGTGTTTGTAGGTTTATGTTGAAGACTTGAAGATAATTTGAAGTGAAAAGTTGCAAAGGTGCATAAAAAAGTTGTCATCTTCATGGAAACTCACCTACATGCTAGATCTAGAAGTTTCAAGACATGAGATCTGAGAAGAAGGAACTGTAGACCTTGAGTCCCAGTATCACATTTAGAGATTTCAAAAATTAAGATTGAGACTAAGACAATAGTAAGCGAGTCTTAGTCCTCCCAAGGGTATTTTGCAGAGATTCTTTTGGATCCTATTTTGACATATGAAGATTCTACATTTCCCCCAAAAAATAGGAGTGGGACTAAGCCAATAGTAAGGGCTTCTTAGTCCTCCCTAGCATATTTTGACAACATTTTTACATTTCTAGACTTCCTAGTTATGCACATCCTAACTTATAGTTGCTTAATTTATTCATTTGAATTCTCCATTTGGCTTGCATTACTAGGTTTTGTGAGTTGAATTTTAAGTTGTCTTTTCCAAGATTTTTCTTGGTGGTGAACCATTCAAAGCCTAAAAGAACCCCTCCTAGGTCTTCCTTGTGAATTTACTCACCTTTGGATTGATAGTCAATCCAATTTTGGATCCTAATAAATTCTTGAATGAACAATTGTTTGGGAGAAGACTAGTGTTATATGACCTAGGCCATAAAGTATCCCTCTTTTCACCTATTCTTCATTTTGGTGAATCTAAAATTTTTGAACATTTATTTTTTGATTTGGAGTTTATTAAAGTCCTAGATCAAGGTTGCATTCATTCTTGCATTAGTGAAAGCACATCTAGGGTTTCTCATATTTTCATTAGTGAAATTGCATATAGGTTGCTTTTTTGCTTTCATGCATCATCTTATCTCATTAAAAAACTGAAAAAGTGCATTTTAAATCATCCTAATTGCATTTAGGAAAATTTTTATTGCATTCAAAATTGATAAAAATTGCATTCAAATTTCCATTCAATTGTTTGTCATTAGTCACTTTTTCTTGCATTCATTTCCACAATTTTCTATTTCTAAACATCAGGTCCCTAGGTAGGCAACTTGGAAACACTATAAACAATTAAAATTATACTATTTTTTTCTAAAAAACTCCTATACTGGGACTAAAATTCCCTTCTTGGTGTCTTAGTCCCTTTATGGGTTGTTGGCTTAGAACCCTCTCTATCTTGTTTGAAGTTTGTTCCAATTTCTAGAACCTTCAAACTACATTACAAGACCAAGGTGCCCTTGTTGGCATCTTAGTCCCTATGAAGTTTGAAGTTGTAGTTTTCAAGGTTTAAATCTACTTTTTTATGCTTCTATTTGTTGTGATTACTTTCTTATTTTATTTTTTTGATTTTTTGTTTCATTAGATTTAGTGAATCTAGATTAATTTGTCTACATTAATTTCATTTTCAACATATGAAATGGCATTCACAACATCTCATTTTTAGTTTATTACATAGTGTAGTCGAGAAATTACCTAGTTTCAGGTCTAAATTTTTGAAAATACTCACATTTCTAAAACTTTACATAATATGGATAAAAGCACTTTTCACTTTTCCATGCACAATGTTTACATTCATAAAAATTTACATGAGTTTCATAAAAGTTCTTTTCATTTCTTGATATACATTGTTTTTATTCTTAAATTTTTGCATACATTGGATAAAAGTGTTTTGTATCTTTGGATACGCATTTTTACATTATTAAAGCATTGCATGAGATGGTTAAAACTACTTTCATTTTTGGTCAAACAATGTTAGTACCTTACCTTTCTAGGCACACTAAGAAAATTTTTGTATCCCCTCCTTATGAGAGTGTTTTAGTGAAAGAGACCTTGCATAATTGTAATGATCATATTCATTCTTCTCCTAATATCTCTCTCATTGGAAAAGAGGATATTTTGGTTCTAGAAGAATCAATCAATGAAGGTATTGAGAATCCTAGTTGTTTCTCTTCTTCTACCTCTCTTATTAGGCAAGACATTGATGAACAAGAAGAAACAACCATAGATAATCATGATGACCACATATCAAAATAAGAGACCATTGAAACTTCAACTAGTCTACATTCATCCCCCAACATCTTCACCTCATTTGCTGAAAGTGTAAGTGAAGATATGTCTGTGTTGGACGATCAAAACTTTAAGATCTATGACATCCCTCTTTGTGATTCTTCCCCTACTTATCCTATTTTGGAATACATTATAGGAAAAAGGAATTAAATTATGGATAACCATGATAATCATATTTTTTCTTCTCCTAGTTGTGAGGAAGATGCCTTGGTGTTAGAAAATACAACCAATGAAATTCATGAGGAAAACATTCCTAAACAAGATAATTACATCATTGATAAGTACGAAAATTCAACCATTGATCATGCCCTTACTTGTGATGGAGTCATCTTGGAGGAACCAATCCTTGAATTTCAAGAATATTTGGTTTATAGTTCTCCTAAAAACTCTCCTACTAGGAAAGATATCACGGTGGAAGAAAATGAGAAAATTGACAACAAAAATTCATTATATGAAGATGATGAAGTGATATTAGACTCCCCTTCACTAAGAGATCATAAAAATAAGGTCAAGCACTCTAAGGTTATGAATATTAGATATCCCTTGAACTACTCTCTTGAACCTAAACTTATCATTTATCCACCTTCACACAAACCTCAAACTCAAAAAAAACCCAAATTTATCCTCTACCCACCTAAGAATAATGTGTCACAATTGTTGATTCATAATACCATTGCTCATACTTTAAAAAACTCAAAAAAATCCACAACCAAATCAACCAACCCCAACAATCTTACCTTTCCCCAACCCTGTCTTACTAGGTCCTCCTCGCGGAAAAGAGTATGATCTTTTCGAACAACTAAAGAATACTCCTACTAAGATATCATTATGGGACCTTATTCAAGCCTCCCCTAACTATCATAACATGGTTCAAAATTCCTTACAACAAGTTCCTATCCCTTCTAATGTGCATCCAAATGACAAAGCAACCATGATTCAAGGATTGAATGCTGAAATTTTTTTCCACCAACGTGAGCTCCCTCCTTTGGAAGGGAAAAATAATATGATGCTTTCATGGTAATATCTCAATACAATACAAAAAGGATAAATTGAACCCTTGTTGAAAATGGATCAACCTTAAATGTGTGTAGTGTAAACCTTTTGGAAAAGCTTGGTGTCAATAAATGAAAAATCCAACCCACCTCTTTATCTATTAGAGGATTTGATAACGTGGGAAAATTACTACTTGGGGTGATCACATTACTTATTAAAGTTGAAAAAGTTACATTACAAACCTTGATACATTTTATCCCTAATGATATTTCATAAAATATTCTTCTAGGCATACCATGGATTCATGAGATGTAGGTTGTGCCCTCTACCCTTCATCATATCATGAATTATGTATACAAAAAGAAAGTATATACAATCAAAGTCAATCCTGAACCATACAGTTGTTTGAACATTGACAAAGATAAAGAGAATACATTGAAAACATTAACACCAACTACACAAGTGGAACCCATGCAAGAACAAAAAAAAGATAGATGCCCTAAACCCTTCAAAATTATACTGCTAGATGATTTTGGATTTTTGAGTTTCAAACCAACATTCATTGTAGAATAAAAGATCATAAACAAAGACTTTGACAATGGAAAATAAAAAGTGGTAATGTCAATTTTTTTTTGAAAGACCAATCAAAAAATCCACCTCAACTACTTTAGAAGAAAAAGAAAATTACACAACAAACTTCAAAAAGATAGACTATCAACAATCAAAAACTCTAAAAGAAATGAAAAATATTTATGGATAAGGTTATGAGCTTATAAAATAACTTGGATATACTGGAAAAGGATTTGGTGCTAGAGAAAAAGGTATTAATTTCCCTATAGAACCTAACATTCAAAAAACAATGCATGCTCTAGGTTTCTTTCCTATGATAGAAATCAAACAATCAAATAAGCAAACAATCAAACAAACCTTCACTCAATATCAACACTCTTACAAAATATTTCTCTAAGATAACTTTAACAATAGTGCATCCTGAATTGATAGACACTAGTGGTCTTGATTGTTATCATTTGCAAGAAAAATAGAAATTCTCTCTTAACATCAATGTCACCATGCAAAAATAATATTGTTGATCATCAAAGCTTGCGCCTCTCTGTCGGTCTTATGGGAAATTCAAAAAGTGGGGGGACAATATGTGCCTCACTGAATACCTCTAGGATTTTAATAGAAAGATAACTCTTCTCTGAGTTTGGGAAAAGTGGTATAAAGAAATGTAAATATAAAACATGAAATTGGTGATGTGCCAATGCTTTTACAACATTTCAAAACCCTAAGTCCTTTTCTATGAATTATATGATAGATATAGGACACCACAACCCTTCATTCTTAGGAAGAGACTGAACAACAAAGGCTATATACAAGCATAGTGCAAACATTCAATCTACCCCTAGGAATTGTTCATTAAGATTCAACAAAACTTAGAAGTTTCAAGAGCTAACAGAAGACATTAAAAAGCCACATAAACCCTTCCTCTCAATATACCATAACATGAAGAAATAATAACCTTTAAAGAAAATAGAGAAGTCCAATGACATAATCCAAATTGTATAGGTTACAACTTTATCATGGAAACATACAACATGGAAATCAAATAATCAAACTATTCAGATTAAGCTAGATACAATGATCTATTATGAACAAAGATATAAAGAAAGAAACATTAACATAGGCCATATCATGTACATTTTCAAATATTTCTCCTGAATAACTCACACCGATCTTTAAAACAGAGGTCAAATTGTAATCTGACAATAGTTTGAGTAAAAAAATATATAACATGCCAAAGTGAAGCAGTATTCTATGGAATGTTTTGAAAATACTCCTATAACTATGAAAACTAAAGAGATTTTTCCAAAAGGAAAATATCAGGAACACTTTCTTCATATTGTTGCCTCCAATTTATAGCCGTCAAGGAGAGAGAAATGCCAACTCTATTCAAAAGTAATGACTTCTAGATGTCTACACCTAATAGCTCAGAATCCAATCTTAGATCTTTAATTAGGTTGTGGCAACCTTGTTTATCAACTCTCAACTACAACATTAATATCCTTTAGATATTTAATAGGATTTCCCTCCATAAATGTTAAGATCCTAGAAAATAACCTGGAAAAAGTCTTGTAAATCGATCAAGTGGCTTGGGCGGCATTGACTCACATCCTTACTCCTGAAAGAATAAATAAAAGTAAAATATAACACTCTAAAGAAAAAATATTGTACACAGCTTCCCTATAGCGAAGAGATGACGTGTCGAGCAGGTGGACATTCTCAAATTTGCGAAAAATTCTTTTGAGAAATATTCCATCAAGCTGACATGTGGCCTAACTTCCTTTCCAAAAGGAAATCATTAAATAAAAATCTCACAACGACTGTGTGGTGCATTTCATTCCCATCAAAAACACAACTCTTTTCACATGAGGATCCTCCCGAAGACAAAAGTAAAATTCAAAAATAAAAATACTAAGGAAAAATTTTGCTTCATAGTTCTGGCAACTCATAGGGGAGCTTTGCTTGCAAAGTAATGAACTCAAAATTTTGGTCACTCTTGGAGTTTAAGGAAAGCGGAGTACAACATTTCCCAATCTACATCAGTCAGTCAAACAAGATTACCAAATACCTTGTATTCCTGGTCTAGCTCAAAAACTTCTTTGAAGGAAACAAATCCCCATCTTACCAAAATAGCTCCCAAGTGATATAGAGACGAGAAAGTGAAAGAATATCATGCTCAATGTCTTTGATAGTGGGTGTTATGCTTGATTTTGGGAGTTCTACAAAAGTCTGAACCTTATTTTTTATCTCATTTGTAATTTACTCTACTAATAATACATCTCCATTTGCTGAAACAAAAGGAGGTAATCTGAAGCTATGGAAGACACCAAAATCCTTCTTGATTTCATGAACCCTTTTGTTAGGACCACCTGGTGCTCCTTGCTCTTTGTTGCTACCTTGTGACAATTGGAAAATTTTCTTGCTTTGTTGGAGGAAACCCTTCAATCTGGAATACTAGCATTTCTCAGAGCCTCATCGATTTCCACACATAACCTATAAATTGTACTCTGGGACTCTGCTAATCAAGGGGCATATTCCTAGAGTATTTGGTTAGCCAGTGGGACAACATTTTCATTTATCTCTTGAGCATCCTTTAGAAATTGTAGGGCTAGTTTTAGGATGACAAGAAAAATTATGATTTGATCCCAATAGGTGAATACCAACATTCTTTTCATAGGAAGGGTCGCAGACCTTTGTGTAGCTGCTAACTCTTTATGTAACTGAGATTATTTTTCTTTCACACTCTCCTCCATTTGATCTCTCTCCTTGAGATAATTTTCCAGTTGAGAACCTAATTTTTTGATCTCTTGATCATGAGCATGTAGAGCATTCTCAACCTCTTGCTTGTCATTTCTCAACTTTTTTCTTCCTCCATAGCCCTTTGCAAATTGTTGAAGGCCTGAGATCATATGTCATCTATCTCTATCTTTATGCTTTCCTGAGTGTGATGGTTCTCTATGTTTTATTTGTGTTCATCAATGATCTCAGCCTTCAGCCTGTCGATCTCGATGTACAATTGAATCTGCTCATCTTGAGTCTCTGCAAGAGATCTCATTGCTTTCTCCTATTAGTCTTGTATCTATATTATATGAACCATTTCAGCATCTCCGGCCCTAATTTTTTATTACAACCTATTCACTATTTCCATTAAATTTTCCATCTCTACCATGCACTTCTTTAATTTCAAATCCAACCTCTCATAATCTACATATACCAAATTTTGAGTGGTCTTGGCTAGATCCACCTTGTCGCGTGAGATAATTTCATTCAAATCTAGACCCATAACCCTGATGTTGTAATACTCCATCTACGTTTGTCCTTTGGGTTAGGATACGAGTGGCTTCATGATATTGATCTATAGAGAATTCCACTCTTCATTAAAATAGGTCTGAATTTTCTTTGTGGACGATAGTTCAACATTCTTCAACAACCTTTCTATTTTTGGGTTTGTCGGGCTCGCTTCATTGCTTCAAAATGTCCTTGTAGAGTTTGTGGGGTATAAATGCTTTGTGCTACAAGATAAGCACCAGGGGGATATTAAAAATATTGATAGAGGGTGAGACTTCAGACATATGATCATGTGGGGAAGAAAATGGAAGGGTAATCATTAAAAATGGTGGCATGCCAAATTGAGATTGGGCTCTAAAAGGACCAGCTAGAGTAAAAAGAGAAGCAGATGGGATGGCTGATTTTGGTCCAAATAAGGACGGACCTAGGCTAACCGGAAACATTGATGGTTCAAATTTCTCGAAGGGGCCTTATATAGGGCAATCAAAGAGTCAATAGAAACTGAAGCAGATATTGCTTGCTTGTCAAGTGGGAGTACATCACATGGTGTATTGAAAATGGCAGGGAACTCATTTAGGACCAAAAGCTTAGGGTTTGTGGATGGAGGATTCTCTTCAACATATGGGGGTAATAAAGTAACCAAAGATGCAAAGGTAGAAATAATATGGGGAGTGAGACTTACCTAGACCACAACCATCTGAACATTATATAGAGTGAACTCTGCTTCTTCTTCATGCTTGATTTCTACATCGAATATGTCTAGGTCTTGGACTCACCTTTTCTTTATTCATCCTGAGCTGGCATGTCCTGATCCTTTAGCAGATGATCCTATTGAAGCTTGGCCCTCTTATTCTATAGTTGACCCTCTTGGGGACCATTGGGTTCTCTTCTCCTTACTTTTTACACTAGTGGAGGATGCATCTTGTGATTCCTTTTGCTTAGAGCTTCTTTTGTCGGACTCCAGTGGTCGGGAAGCATGGCATGGAAGTCACTCCTCTATTATCTCATGGCTGGTATCTAGGTTGTTTTTGTTAGATTCAGCCTCTCAATCATAAATTTCTTCAAACTATTCATCATATGGGATAAACTCTTTGAGAAACATAAGTGGGCATACCATCTCCAATTAGAACCTCTAGAAATAAATCTTCTTCCTTTTTTACCACCCCTACTACTTGATTTGATTTTTGAGTGTATTAATTATCAAAAGGTTCCCTTGATATTATGCTTGTGGTGCATAGAAACTCAACCACCTTGGAAGTTTGGTTGGTATGAGGGTCGGGCTGATGTATAATTCTATCTTTTCTTGAGTATGATTTTTCCTAGAATCCACATACTCCCAATTCTCATGTTTTAAAGGGAATATCTTCCTTAGATTTTAGTCCCATGTTTCATAGATAAGGACTAAGGGCCTCCAATAGATTTGTAAGCTCCCTCTATGCTTCACGCTTCTCTAGTATCACCTTGTTGTTTGCAATGCAAAGGGGAAGTAGATACAACCTTGTCTTGTTTCTTCCTCTACCATAGGTATTGTCAGCAAGAGTTGCTTGATGGCATGCCTCCAACACAAAATCCTATCTGTCACAAATCTAGGGAGTCAGAAAGGCTCTCCAACAATACCATGGAATATGATAAATGTGAAATATTCTTTGAATAAATTATCCATCGGAGTCGATGTAGTTTTGATAAATTTTTCAACCTTAGGAAGAAAATGACCCATTGAATGTAGAAATAGCTCTTGAAGCATTGGTATCATAAAGTGATTCACAAACCAATAATAATTACTTTTTTTTTATAGCACATATTTCCATACAGAAACTAGCTGACATAAGCCATTTTCATCAAACCTAGAAACTCACAAATGTCTCTCTAGAAACCCAAAATTTTGATGTAGAATTTAGTGAGCTAAGAAAGAAGAATACCTGAACTTATACTTGGTATGGTAATTATTCGATTCCTCCAACATGTTTGTAGCTACTTCATCAAAAAATTCAAAGTACCTCTTCCCTCTCTCCCATTTGCGTATTAGTGTCAGGCCCATCTAGAAAGCATGGACCTGTTCATCATCATCTAGACCGAAAATCCAAGCCAAAATCGAGAAAAGATCCTATGTATTGATTTTGAACTTTTTAGGTACTAGAGGAAAAGAAAACTAACCTCCCGAAAAAATTTCTTCTATGTCATCTTCATAAAAACTTTCTCTCTAGTTCACTTCTTCCTAGTAAATCTCCATATCTTCCTCACTGAATGAATCAGTTCCCTAGTTGGGGGAATACAAAACATATCTTATATAGCCGCAACAAAAATCATGACCTTGATCTTGTTGCATGCAATGGTTCCATTTTGTCCATTGAGCCTGTTGGCACATGCATCTACTAGCTCTGGGCATTGGTGTATGACAGGCAACATGAACTATGACAAACCATATTTCCAAAGCCAAGAGGAAAAACCCTCAGATGCACCATAATATTTCATTATTTGAAATGCTCCCTCCTTGAGACCCTTATGGTTTTTCACCAATTTTGGATAAAAAATGTTGTCAGTAGCATCTCACACCGCCTCTCTAGGAACACCTCTATCTACTAGCACCTTTCTACAAAATGTGAATGGTCAATCTTCTGGCACTGGGGAATTGGAAAATGACTTTCACCCAAAGATATTGGTTAAACCAAGATTTTTTTATGAAGACTCAACTCCTCTACCAGTCATTGATGGCTCCGCCATGGCTACTTCCAAAGTTGTAGAGAGTATTTTCACTAAAATGGCCACTTTCCTTTTTCTACCTTAGAAAAAAAAAAAATTGTGTAATTAATTCCCTTAGCAGGTACATGCAGTTAAGGATATGTCATTACTGCTAGTCCATTAAATGTTGCCAATGAGATGATACATGTTGGTTGGATATTTGTATCCCTTGGGAATACCAAACACTTTGCAAGAATGGAATTAGTACATTTCCTTCACCGCATTCCTTTACAAATAAGTTCATTGTCTTGGGGAGAGTGTCATTAGTTACGTCAATTGTGCTTAGGTGATACAAAGTACATTTGAAAATACACGCTAATTAATTTGTCAATTAATAGTACATTAATCCATGTCTTTTCACATACTCAAACTAGCTGATGCTAATGATGAAAAAGGACACATGTCGATGATCGACTTATGTGAGCATTTACTCCCAACACCCAAATTTAATTTTTAGGACCTTATGTCAAATTCTCCATATGATTTATTCTTTGTTCCCTAGTTTCTTTAGTATTTTCTTGTTGTTGTCCAACCAAAAATAGACTTTCTACTATTTGGGTTCACTGGAACCTCTTTTCTATAAATAGCTATGCCACCTTAAGGAATTATTCATTCAAGAATAATCCTTTTAAGTTAACCCAACCTTTTTCTCTATTTTTCATATCACCCTTCATTTTACTACTTTAGCCATGTCTGTCAGCCTAGGCACTCTTGTTCATCTACTTCCATGAAGGCCACAATACACCTTTGTTGGGGATATCACTGCTAACAGAATCAAGTGCTTGGTGAAGAGGTGTGTCTGCCTCAAGGTAATTGCATTTCATTGGGTCATTGGCCTGACTTTATCAAGGATGAGAACTAGATGAGGATCATTTACAACATCGTATCTCACTTCCTAGCCTCTCTCCTGGACCTAAATATTGCCAAACCTCAGATATTAGAGTTGTGCCACTAAATGTTTGATGCCTCTCTATTGTAAGGCCTTTTTGAGATTGTGCAAGTTTCTATCCCATACATTGGTATTCCAAGTGCAATGGACCTGCGTAGGCGCATTGATCATGGTGCGATCGTGCACTAGCTACTCTTTCTAAGTGAATTTCACATGATGGACCTCAAAAGCCACCACTCCCTATCTCTTCCTATAGCCAACTACTTCTTGTGAGAGTACAACATGGAGATCATTCCTAGGTTGGACATTAGGAAGCACTTCACATTTCAAGCATTCAATCGTAGAGACTAGCGGCCAAGGTCCATGGGTTGTGTGTTGTTGTGTCCCCTACTTTACTATGAGCGAAGAAGAAGAAGAAGAAGAAATAGAGGAAAAGAATGACTATGGGAAACACGCCTGTGTAACTATGGATAGAGGCCTAACCTTTTGATCTTTTTTTAGTATGCCTCCATTTTGGTCTTTTTCTCTTTTCGCTCAAAAGCTCTTTTGGGTTTTGCTCGAAAGAGCTTCAAGTTAAAATTTAAGCCTCGAGCTGCATTATACTTGTAAATTTTTTGGTGAATGTAATATAATATATTATTTCACTAATTATTTTGTGTTTTTTGTTTTCCCTCGTGGATTATTCATAAAACTTAAAACCTTTTTACAAAAAATTACATATGGTACATAATTGTAATTTTTTTTTAAATAAGGTATTTTAATGGAATAATTTTAGATAAATATTGTTCACCAATATCTATAAATAATTTCCCTCCATATCTTCATGCTCATACACATTATTTTCCTTACATGCTTTGATTCAGAAGGATTCCTTCCACAACGCTTTGAATTTGGTGTGCTACCCTGGTTTTGCAGTACACTCATTATATTTTAGCACTAGGCTTCCTTCCTGTAAATTTGGGTTGGAAGTATTTTTGTCAAACCATCGTTTGACCATCTTTTGACGACCAATCATGGCTTCAAAAGCCTTCTCTTTGTCTTCCTCAAGCTTGAGGATTTTTTCTATCCATACCTCAATTCCGTCGCTTTCCTCTATTTATAGGAATTTAAGTAGTTGTAAAGTGGGGAGTTCCATGGAAATAGGTAAAACTACCACTTTCCCACACACTAATTCATTGGGAGATTCCTTCAGGATCTATTTTGGCATGATCCAATTTACCCAAAAAGAGCTCATAGGTGTTTGTGTCAGTCTCTTTTTGGCTTAGACCCAATGCACTTGATTAACCTAATTAGGTTTTTATTTATTGAATCCGCTAACCCATTTCCTTGTGGGTAATAATTTGATGAGTTCTTGAGGTAGATCCCTTTTTTAATAGAAAAATCTGACATTCATGAACATTCAAAATCCCGATCATTGTTAGATATGATATTTTTTGGTTAACCAGACATAGTCACCAGCTCCTCCAGTAAATTAACAATCTCACCCTCCGTAGCATTTTTAGGGTGATGGCTTTTGTCCACCCTGTGAAGTAATTAGTCATAGTGATGATCCATTTGTGACTAGAATTGGAGATAGGATTTCTGATTCTGACAAAATCCAATCCCCATTGAGAAAAAGTCTCTTCAGTTATGATGGGACATAAGGGAAAAGAATAATTTATTTTTTGCCAACAAAAAATTTGCACTGAGTACATTTTTGCACCAAATGGTACACTTCAAGAAACATTGAAGGCCAATAGTATCTTGCCTACATTATCTTCAAGGTTGTAGTCTTAGCGAAGAAGTCTCCTCCCTCAGGATTGCTATGGAATTCCTTAAGAACTTTTCAGCCTAGCACTTATCTAAACAATAGAGCAAGATGCCATCATAATTTATTTAAAATAAAGTCCCTTTAGTTAATACATACCTAGTACCTTATAGTTGGTAGTATCTTAGTTTGTGGAATGGGAGACTTATCGAGTAGTGTCCCTTTTGCATATATTGGGTCCGATCCACCACCTAGGAGTCATTGGACTCAAACTAATTTGAGTAGACCTAGTTGATCTCCTTGTCAACTTCAAAACTGAACTCCTATGCAAGGTACTCACAGAGGCCTCTTCCCTCAACTAGCTTAGTCGGTCTAGTGTCCACATCATATTCTAAGATCTTGGTGATCCAATTAGCTCTCTTCTTTGTTATTTCTCCTTTAGTAATATATTCCCTTACACTCGGGTGAGCAACCAAGATGGTAAGTTTATTAGCTGACACCAAGTGTTAGAAATTTTTAAGGCTCTTAGCAATTGCAAAATCCTACTTTTCTAGAAAGTTGTATGTAGTTTCATAACCCTTTAGGGTTCTTGAGTGAAAAGAAATCGGATGATTCCTATTATTCTCTTCATCCTTCTGATTGAGCATAGAGGCTATGTTGTGCTAACCACTACATACATAAAGCAAGAAATATTTAGAAAAATTTAGGTTAGCTAACACCGAAGCAATGGAGATAGCCATATCTATCTGCTAGAAAGTTTCCTTTCCTTCAGGGGTCCATTTGAACATCAAGTTCTTCTTGGTCATCAGTGTGATAGGTCTTGCAATTCCCACAAAGTCTAAAATGAACTAGCTGACAAAACTAATCTTGCCTAAAAAATATTGCAGCCCTTTTTGATTCAACGGTAGGGGTAAATCCATTATAGATCTCACTCTTTTGGGATCTATTTCAATTCCCTCCTTCGATACTACAAAACCAAGTAGCTTACTATGAGGTACTCCGAAAACACATTTTTTGGGATTTAAAGAAATATAGAACTTTTGACACCTCCCTCTTGAAAACCTATTCTAGATGATCAAAATGATTAGCCTTTAGCTTTGAAAAAATTGTCAGGTCATCCAAGTAAATTAGTATGATCAAATCGATCAATCCTCTGAAAGCAATTTCCATGGCTCGCTGAAAGTTGCACCAACATTTGAGAGTGTGAAGGGAATATTTGCATATGCAAACATTCCCCACTAGGTGGTAAACATCATTTTATGTTGGTCACCTTCCTTGACATATACCTAGTTGTATCCTGAAAAACCATCAAGTAGTGACAACATCTCCAATCGAGCCATAGTCTGCAGGATTTGCAAAATTGATGGAAAAGGAAATTGATCTTTTAGCAAAGCCTTATTAAGGCCTTGGAAATTGACACAAAGTTGAATGTCACCATTTTTCTTCCCAACCAATACTAGATTAGAAACCCACATTAAGTGCTTAATCGAGTAATTGATTTAGGACAATCAATTTGGTGAGCTCCTAGGCCATCAATACCTCAAATTTTGGATTGACATGCCTTTGCTTTTGTTAAACTGGTTTTGACCCTTCCACCAAGTCAATGATATTCTAAATTATGTTAGGATTGTATCCTCTAATATCATCATAGGTCCAGGCTATAACTCTATTGTATCTAGAACATTCCTTCTGAATTTTAGCTTTCTATCATTTCCGACATCGAATTCCTCATAATCCTTTCCATAATCATAAACCTTTTCTTTCTACTTCTTACATATTCATAGTCAAAGAGGTTTTTGAGGGAGATCAGACCTCGAGGGATACTATTTACTTTTAGCTAGATAACCTGCTATTCAAAAGGTTGAACTCCTGGTTGTGAATAGTCAAAAATTCCCTTCAAATTTTGGATGAAAGTGGCAATCTGAGTGTCATCTTCAAACACTTTCTAGTTCATCATTTTCAGGGATCGATGGTCAGATGATGATCTACACTGTGCTCTAATTTGAATAAAAAATAGGATCAAACTATGACCCAATTGAAGCCATTTGATCTACAATACTATTTTGGGATCGGGGAATGACTTGCACATTGAATGCTTCAAAACCTTTGATCAAATCCCATATCTGATGTTTATATGACTTCACTCTTACATTTTTAGAAGCCACTTGCCCATGGACTTGGCTCACAATTAATTTGGAATCTTTGAATACCTACAACCTCTTTGTGCCCATTCGCTCTGTCGGCCTCCTAAAATGATTCTAATAACTAAGCCTTTATAGTCGTGATTCAGATATTGGAAATCTAATCCGAATAGCTAGTTTAACCATCTTGAAGTTGCATTTAAATTGTCAACCCAGTGACATGAACTTGAAATGGTTCAATATAGTATGAGCACTAGAGACTCAAAGTAGTCATCTTCATTCTATAGCTAAGAAAGATTCAATACGGAAAGTAAATTGCATGGAAAGGAACAAAGTAAATGTTGAACATCACTCAAAAATTAAACTAAGCTAAACATGCATGACAAGAATGGAAATCTGATCAACAAATAGGAAACTACTCTATCTGCTTTGGCTATAAGAACAGTCACAGAATGGAATCCTAGTGGCTGCAAGAACAATCGGTGCTAAATTTTTAACTAAGTACTAAATAGAAACTAATAACTAATCTAGCTAAACTAAAAGACAAATTATTCACCAAGTGGGCCCCCTTGTATGAGTGTCCTCTAAAAATAATATAAACTCAAATTCTTTACTCAGAACTTCATCTTATTCATTGGGAAATGAAAATACAAAAGAGTAGCATGTTTGCAAATGCTAGTATACTATCGAATCATACAACATCAATAACACAACAACCCAAAAACCTCCTAAAGAAGGAAGATCTGAACCTTATTTATGCTATCAACTAAACAAGGTAGTTAACTCCCACAAACTGAGAGGACGCCATTTAGGGAAAACAAAGAAAAGAATAGAAGGGCAGCTACACATGCAAGGAATCTAGTCACACATGCAAGTCCAAATGTAGACTCAACACTACAGTAATGCCCGTAATTCCTCAACATCATGAAAGATCAATACAAGGTAGTTACATGTAGCTGACATGGGGAATATCCTATCATCATCCTTCAATTTACCCTTGAACGATTCCTTTGCATGAATAGCTAGCGACTGCATTTCTCAATTTAGTATCCTCAAGTATGTATGCATGGAAATGTTAGTATGCATAATAATTGCACATCTATAGCCACCTTAAAGAACATTCATCAACCATATGCAAAATTAATATAGATAGTCCACATAATAGGTAATGTCATTAAAACTGGAAGAAATGGAATTAAACCCAATGTTTATGGTTTGAGGGAAACATTATAAAAATATCAACATTTAATATCAAAGTCCATGTCAATCTTCAGAAAATAAACTATAGATTCTACCCAAATTTGGATGAAAAACTAGGCTAATCACTCCCCGCAACCTAATGTTTTTCTAGTCCTCCAACAGGGGAAAAACTATTTTTATGTTTGGTCAAAGCTCTAAAATTTGCAACATATAGCTCTCCAATATCATTGTCTACTGAGCATGAGTCAATGTCCTAGAAGAATCCTCCCAATCTGTCAAGTCTTCAAAATATTTGATTTTCTTCAGCAACGTCATAGCAGTAGAATCTAAAATTTGGAACAGGCCACATGAGGATAGGTGGTTGAGAATTTAAATGGATTATGCTGACTAGATATCTAACCTTGTGCCAGTAACAAAGCCAAATGGAAGATCTGAGTCTACATAGATTTTAGAGACTTAAACAAGGCATGCCCAAAAGATGACTTTGCTTTGCCGAATATTGATATCATAGTCGACCCCATAGTAGGGTACGAGATATTGTCTATCATGGATGGTTTCTTAGGCTATAATAAGATTTGTATTCCCCTGAAGATCAACATAAAACAACATTCACTTGCCCTTGGGGTACATACTTTAGGAATGTCATGTCGTTTGGTCTTAAAAATGCAGGTGCCACATATTAGATGGCTATGACCACAATATTTCATGACATGATCCATAAGATAATGGAAGATTACATGAACAACCTTTTGGCTAAATTAGTAACAAGAAAAGATCATCTAAAAGTGTTAGACACAATTTTTAAGAGACTAGAAGAATATAAGGTCAGACTGAATCCTAAAAATGTGTCTTTGGCGTAACATCTAGAAAACTTTTGGGATACATAGTTTCTCGAAGAGGCATTGAGGTCAATCCAACAAAATTCAAAGTCATCATGGACATGCCTCCTCCCAAGGAATAAGTGAACTTAAGACATTACAAGGTAGGGTACAATCTATTCGGTGGTTCATAGGACAATTGGCCAACAAGTTTAAACCATTCCAATATCTTCTATGCAAAGGCATCCCCTTTGTGGTGATAGATAAATGCCAAAAATCCTTTTACAAAATTAAAGACTACCTAATTTCACCACCACTCCTTATGCCTCCTATTCATGGAAAGCCTTTAATTCTATATATCTTAGCCACTAATTTAGCACTGGGGGCATTACTAGCATAGAACGACCAAGAAGAGAAAGAAAGGGAAATATATTATATCGGTTAGACATTGGTTGGGTATGAATTGAATTACACATCAATTGAACGTGCTTGTCTAGTAGTCATCTTTGTAGCTCAGAAGCTAAGACATTACATGTTGAGCCATTAGACATAGTTGGTAGCAAAGATTGATCCCCTCAAATATCTATTGAGTCGTGCAACATTGACACAACATATGGAAAAATGGGTCACGATTCTAAAAAAATACGACATCCAATATGTAGAAAGAAAGGCAATAAAGGGACAAGTCATAGCAGATCAACTGGTAGACATTCCTATACAAAGTCACAATCCCTTAGTGGCAGATTTCCTAGATGATTCAATATTCCATATGGAACCAAAGTCAGCTTGGAGGCTATACTTTGACGGATCGCATACTAATCATGGCTCAAGGGTAGGAATACTATTTATAACCCCTCAAGGAGATTCCATTGCTAAGTCTTTCCGCATAGCTTTTCCATGTATAAACAATGTGGCAGAATATGAGTCACTTGTTACATGGCTTAGAATGGCAATAAAATGGAAAATCAGAGCATTGCATGTATATGGCGATTCTTAGTTAGTCATCAACTAGGTTAATGATGACTATGACACAAAAGATGAGAAACTAATGCCCTACAAATGAATGGTTGACAACTTCTAGACAAGCTTTCACATGGTGACTTCTAAGCAAGTTCTGAGAACACAAAATAAGGTGACAGATGCCATGGCTACAATAGGCTCTCTCCTCGACATTCCAAGCAATATGCCTCAGCCAAAATTCTTGATAGAACAACTATTGGTCCCCGCCTATGATATTCCCAAATCAGAGATGGTTTACGAGCTTGTTGGTCCCGATTCTCCCTGGTACCATGACATTCATGACTACCTTAAGTCCCAAACCCTTCCCCCTAATCCATCCAATAACCAAAGGAATTCCTTTATCTGAAAAGCGGTAACATATGCCATCATGAGCAACACCCTTTACTATCGTAGCTTTGATGACACCCTCCTCAGATATCTCAACAACAATGAAGCAAGCACAACCTTATGCAAAGTACATGAGCATATATGCAGGTCTCATTCGAGTGGTCCTACTCTAGCCAAGAAGATAATGAGACTTGGGTACTATTGGCTGACCATTAAGAAAGATGCACTAGAATATGTTAGGACTTGTCACCAATGTTAGATTCTTAGTGATTTGATTCATGCTCTAGCACATGAACTTTGGTCGATCACTTCTCCTTGGCCCTTTGCACAATGGGAACTTGACCTTGTGGGAAAGATCCATCCCACCTCGTCAAATTTCCACAAATTCATCATCACCACCACTAAGTATTTATGAAGTGGATTGAAGCCATCCCGCTGATGTATATAACCAAAAAACAAATCTCCAAATTCATTCTTAACTATATCATTTTTTTGGTATGGTCTTCTACAATCCATCATCACTAACAATGGACGTTTGTTTAAAAACCAAGACGTTCATGAGTTATGTGAGTGATTTCATATCCAACCTCATTTTTCCTCTCCATATTACCCACAAGGAAATGATCAAGCCAAGGTGTCAAATAAAACCATTGTTAAAATCCTTTAAAAGATTGTCAATGATGTTGGTCGTGACTAGCATATTTAGCTCAACCCTGCTTTGTGGTCTTATCGTACCAACATTCGTACCCCTATGGGAGCCACTCCATTCACCCTAGTCTTTGAAGTCGAGGCCATCTTTCCCATCAAGGTTGAAATTCCTTCCTTAAGAGTCTCCCTAAAGGGTCTGACTTATGATGAGGAGTATAGATAGTCGCACCTACACGAGTTGGAGATGTTAGAGGAAAGATGGTATAATTCCCTAAACCATGTGTAGGCATATCATAACTGTTTTTGTCACAATTACAACAAGAGAGTCATGATCAAGAAGTTTGACATTGGTGACTTAGTTCTCATGCAAAACCCTAAGAATAGGCAGAAAGAGAAAAATCAAGCAAGTTTCAACCAAACTAGTTGGGTCCTTACATCATCATATCCTCTTTTGGTTTTGGAGCATATCATCTGGCTACTCTAGATGATGAACAACTAATGAAGCCTATCAATATTCTACATCTCCACAAATTCTATACATAGCATCAGAAAGCTGAGCCAAAAACCTTAAAAAATACAAAAAAATTGTCACCTTGATGAAAACCTGGCAAACAAGCATCTTGGTGACACCAAAAAAAATGAAAAATGACAAAAATAGTAAAGAGAAATAATCTGTCCAATAGTGAAAACCTGGAAAACAGGCGCTTTGGATAAGTACCATGGTGAAAACCTGTTAAACAGGCACCATGCATAGTCAATCATTACTTTGTCATCTACTATTACTTTATTTGCCTTGGCCTATGATGAAAAACATTTTATGTCACCACCACGACATCTACCATGACATCATACCCCTTCTCTCATGGTTGACATCAAAGTCCTGCATACTATCCATCCAACATCCCATGCATATCCCTTTCACATCCTTTAAAATTGGCTAAGTCTTGGACTTGACTAGTAGTAAAGTTTTATATTGTGACTATAGTGGGTATTGTACATGGTCTTGGCAATTGTAAAAAGTCCTGAAAAAAGACAAAAACATTATAAAAAGTCTTAAAAAAAGACAAAAACATCATAAAAAGTCCTCAAAAAGACAAAAACATCATAAAACATCCTGAAGAAAACACAAAAATAAAATAAAAATCGAAATATCTAGAAATCACAAAAACATAGTCATATCTTGTCAAGTCCGTCGAATTAGTCAGTCTTTGTCATTTGTTTGAACTACGTTGTCTCTATGCATTCTCTATGTAGGCAAGGCCATCTATCGATGGGTTCCTGAGACATTAGGTAAGTCCTTTTAGGGTTGTCAAAATAAAATGATGGCTCAATCTTTTTTCAACAAGACAAATTCATTGGTCATGTCAAACTACGAGGTCTCTGAGTGTATGACATAGGCAACACCATCTGTCGATGAGCCCCTGAGGCTACACTAGGTCAGTCCATTAGGGTTCATGGCACTACACTGGCACACACATCAAATAGTCTTCAAGTAAAGACAAGTCATTTCCAAATGGGAAAACTCCTAAAACAAATTACAACAGTCACTTCTTCAATATGACAATCACACCAGCACGTCAACATCCACATGTAGTCAACACAAGTCAACTTTAGCCAATTTCAGTCAAATTTTGCAAAACATGTCAAATTATCATAACCAGTCAAACTTTAAATTCTCGGTTATCTTTCAGATGTGTCCTTTTGAAGAATAGCCTCTGCCATTTATGCCTTAAGATGTGTCCTTCCTAGGCATCGTCACTATCATCTGACATTTTGAGTGATCCCCTCAACATCTAAGGATCATTCCTCTCGACATCAATGTTCATTCAGATGCGTCCTTATGAAGAACACCCTCTATCATTTATGCCTTAGGATGTATCCTTCCTAGGCATTGTCACTTTCACTGGCATTTTGAGGAATCCCTTTTTACATTTAAGGATCAATCCTCTTGACATCAACATCATTCAGGATGTGTCCTTCTTGAATTTGGCAATCTTCACTGTTCATTATCTTGGCATTGTCAGAACCTTGACACCCTTACATCCTAACATATTCAAACCGGACATCTTGACATTAAAACACTTGGCATCTAGACACACTTGGCACTTGTCTTTTGCGTTTTCATGATGTTACTAGTTTTTTAGCGAGATCCCATCAACAAGATTTAGAGAAGTGGTAATGTATCATGACATTTATCTTGTCTTTTAACATTCATGTTACTAGTTTCTCAACGATGTCCTAACTATGGGATTTAGAAAAGTAGCGAAGTAACATGGCCATGGCTTTCTTTTGTCCTTTTGGAAAATCATGTTGCTAGTTTCTTAAGTATGTCCTAGAAATAGGATTTAGAGAAGTAACGACATTTCATGACTTGTCCTTCTTGTCTTTTTTTGCTTATGGTTGGTTATGACAAAAAGATTGGGGCAACTGAGCCCTTAATATGAGTCATGATCATCCTTGTATGCGATTGCTTGTCTTATGTGATGGTACAACCTTGCACACCTTGATTTATGTCATATCATGGTGTTTGTTGGCCATTACAGTAATCTGCCCAATGATGATTAAGAGAAATAAATATTAAAGTCCTATGGTAATATATTGAAGGATTTGGTCTAGGAACTAACATGCATCTCCTTTTGTCTTGTCATCTTCTCTCTCTCATCTCATATAGGCATTGCATCCATATCATCATCCATATAATTTACACTAACATTTATTTGTCTCTAGTCTTCTCATCTATTTCAAGAGCGCACCCATGTTCTTGGAACTCGTCTGTCCTCTCGAGGGGGCATACTGCTACCCTCCTCGTCATTCTTCCTTATCTTATTTTGCACTAGGCCATATTTTTGACTTATTTTCTTTGTCACAATTCGACATGCTACATTATGACAAAGAGGATAAAAATGTAGACACTTAAAAATGACCAAGGCCTCCAAGCTTTGTTTTACCACTTTCTTCCTAGCATAATTATGACATTTAATTATGCCCTTGGTCCACATTCGACTATTAATTAATTCATTATTATTTAATTCATTCATATCTATTGTATTCTTCATGATTATTAAATAAATAAATAATATTTATTTATTCAATACGTCATTAATTGTCTATTTTCTTCTTACAATTAAATTAATTTATTAATTTATTTAATTATCGATCATAACCCTCTAAATTAAATGATTATCTTTAATTATTTAATTACCTAATTTAACATTTCTCTCATTTTAAATAAATGAAATTATTTAAAATGATTTCGTTTTTTTAACTGTCACTTCATTTTAGTTAATAATCCGAAAAATATTATTTATTGTCACATAAAATCCTTATTTTGAATTAATTTAATTCAAAATGGTAATCTTCTTCCAACAATCAAGTAATTGAGAAAATTCTTGATTTTCCAAATCTACTTTTTATATTTTTGACTAATTATCACATTTATTCTCTACCACTGATTTGATTTTATCAAATGAAATCTTGGCCACTCATTTAACAATCTTTCCCTAACCCTAATTAGGGATTTTCACATGAAATCTTGTCCACTAATTTTAGGATTTGTCAGCTTTTAATCTCGTCCATCCATCCAAAATTTTATTTTCTATAAAATGTCAATTTTTCTCAAAATTTAGGGACCACGTAATTATTATATACATTTTATGCTTAGAATTTACTTTGCATCTAGCTCATTTAACTTGATTATTCTCTCATAGGCATATTGTCATCAAATCCTTCAAAACTTGCATATGACATTGTCATAGTCAAAATGCTCACACACTTGATCTGAGGGCAACAATCATACACCACAAACTAGAAGGTGCTATGGAGGTGAATCATGGAAGCAACAAATATCTAGTATAATAATTTATGTTTTAAGATTTCTTTGTATTCCATAGTTTCTTTGGGTTCTGTTTATTTAATCTAATATGCTAACTTACCTGAAAATACCCATTGATACATTGGTGAACCCGACATCTTTATATTTTTTGTTTTTCGTACAATTTTTTGTGTTTTCTATCATTTTTGTAGGTACAGATACGAAGTGCTGCATCTGATGCATCGTGATGCATTCATGGACTGAAATGATGGAAAAGCTTTGCTAACCTGCATACACAGTCCAAAAATCCATGTTTGATAAACCGGGACACACTCGCAATTTCAAACGACACATTTGATACAAGGGATCCATCTGCCTGTTAAAAAAGGATGTGGGCCCACGATGCATTTTCCGCATAGAGGGACACATTTTCTCTATTGTGATGCATCTTCCTGGTAATCAGTTTCCTTTTGTGCATTTAGGTTTTCCAGATTTCCTTTGGAATTCTAATTTTTCTTTTCAGAATTTTGACTAGCATAGGTGTTTTTAGGGTTACTAATCTTTGTTTGCAGTGTGTGGAACCAAGATTTCATGGGTAGAATTCTTTTTTCTAAGACAACTAACTTGTGGTTTTACAGATTCGTTTGTCCAATAATTTCCCATTTGAAAACATTGTGCTTCTTATTTTTAGATTAAAACACATTTCTTTTGGTGCACTTAAAATGAACATGTCTTCCATTTTGTCTGATTGTGTTTGAAGGTGGTAGGCGAATATTCTCTCACCCTGTGTAAACTAGGTGATCAGAAAGCCAGACCCACTTTGTTTCTATGTAACCTTGATGCAATAACCGAAGTATCATCTCCCCTTGTGCAATCATGTGATATTGGGTGTAAGATAAATGATTATTTCCTTTAGAAATTGGGCCTACCTGGGGATATCATCACCCCAATGTGACTAAAACCAGCAATGGAGCTAAATCCAAGCTACCCTTGACTGGTATATAAATGTGAATCTTAAGGGAAAACCTAAGATTACGAGTGCAAATGTGTCATATGGACCAAGTAGTACTCCCCAAAACCCTATTAAGCTTAACCTCTTTAGGCTAGAGTGCCTCCTAAATGGAGATTAATCTTGCACCCCATGTATGGCCACTCGAACAGGGGTCCTGAATTAAAAAATCTTGTGTAGTAAGCCAAAAACCTTTTATTTTCTAGTACAACACCAGTCGATGTGAAGCCTTCCACATGTTTGCAACCTTTAGTAGACGTGATCAATTTGCCATGGGAGTTTCATGGCAGTTGGACGCTTGGTTGGCTGAAAAGAGAGTGCACTGTAAGGGGAAGCCCGTGCAACCAAGCTTTTGCATTCACATGCTACTGATATATGGCTGGGGAAACCAATGTAGAGTCTAGCGAATACTGTCCTGGATTAACCATAGGATTGTACTTGTTCTCTTATGTGCTTGATTAATTTTCAAAATATCATGCTTGCCAAGTTTTTGCTAGATACTGAAACAAAACAAAACAAATAGTCAAACTTTAAATAATTTAGGTTTTTGACCACAAATATCAAAAATTTGACTTTTTACATCCTACAACATATCTGTTAAACTACAATTGCTCTATCATACCACACTTGCAATACTTCGCAACACGTCTTCTCTTCTAAAATGCATTTACTTCTCCAAACACCGCTTTTACTTTTCTTGAAATGCATTTTCCTTCTGTAAAGCCGCATCTACAATAATGAACTGCATTTGACATCTCTAAGGTCGCATTTGCAAAACTGAACCGTATTTGACATTTCCAAAGCAACATTTGATCACTACAATGCATTTCCTACCTGTAATGATCCAATCGCCTGATAGAAAACCAAACACTATCCCAGACTAGAATCTAAGTCCAGACATCTTAGCCTATTGTCAAACATATTTTTTAGAAAGTCTCTGTCAGAAACTAGAATTTAAATTTCTCAAAACATCCATCATTTACATTCATTAGCTCACATTTTAACCATAGGTTTAAAAATTCCAAATTGAAGTTGCATTCCCTAGGCATCATAATCGTCATTTTTAGCATAAATTTGTCCTTAGGTTTCATCTTGGCAAACTTTGGATTAGGCCAAATCTCCACACTTTGCAAAAACCATTATTTTCAAAACTAGGTTATCTTGGGAGTTGGTCATTATTCCTCTTTTCAGTCATTATCCTTTTTGTGAGAATATCCAACTCAATAGTCTATTTAGGTAGGCTCACTTGTCATTTCGACCTTGTCATTTAGTCCCTTTAGCAAGTCCCTTTTGATAACCTAAATTGAGACATACTTCAAGCTTAGAGTGGTTATGCAAAAATTTCTCCAAATATTGTCCAAACTTAATCCTCATTTTAAACTTAGACTTTGCATTGTCCACCTCTAGTCCTCATTTTGAACCTAGACTTTGCATTAATCATCTTAGTTCTTAGTCAACATTATCATCTTAGTCCTCATTTGACACTATGGCTTTGACAACCTTGTCATCTTGCATCAACCATTTCCTTAGACAAATGTCATCATCACCTTGCATTGTCATACTTTATTCCAAAATAAAAATAAAAAAATTAGTGTCATAACTTGTCATCCTAGTCGTCATTTTACATTAGCCATTTTCTTTAGAAAAAATAAGTCTTGCATTAGCATCCTTTATCAAAAATCCAAAAACATAGTCTTACACTTTCATCCTTTATCAAAAAATATAAAAACATAGGCTAGTGTCATCCTTGAATTTAGTCATCATTTTCATCACTCTCATTTGAGAAATTCCCTTTTATGGTAGAAACTAGACTCCAAATAAAGAAAAAAAAATGGAAAACTTTGGACAAGATTCTAATTCCAATGTCACCAATCACACTTACGACCCAAATCGGACTTTTGATGACCCATTTAGCAACACAACTACTCAATCAATTATGACCATACCATCCTCATCAAACAACCCTTTTGAACCATTCCTACGTAAGGATGAATATGGAAAAATACTTGAGGAAAACCTAAAGGTAGCATCACAAGATCCAGAGACAACCTACTTCATAGAAAAAATGGTCTTATATGACAAAGACAAATATTTAGCCATACTTTTAAGTCAAGGAGCTAAATTACCTCATGGTCCGACATTAATACTTTGAGACTGCCATCTCCTAACCGTAATGTCAACAATACAAATAAAATGCCCAATAGTGTCCAACCTCCAAACAACACACACAATACATTTTTTTATGCTACCTTGCAAACTATCACAATGACCATGAGTGCTACCTCCAACATTCCAAAAAATTCCAATTCAATCAATGCTACATCCATTGGAGGAACACAATCCATCACATTGCCTACACTATCCACAACATCATCACAATTGTGTAGAGCCACATTTGGGTCCTCTGCAATGTGGGAAAGTTATTCCAATCCTCTATTTACCACTATGGTAAATGCCTTGGGGGAAACATCAAGCCATTAAAATCCTCCATTTACGACTACATCCAATACAATGAGTGCATCCTCATCATATTCTCTCATTGGTACCTCACTTAATCCTTTGGGTGGAGGTAAATGACATCACTTTATTCAGGGTCCACATCCAAATGTTAACACGTGAACACAGTTTAATACCAACCCCTCCTAAGGACAAAACATGAAGATTCCTCTAGGATAGTTCCAACAACCCCGACAAGGCAATCAAAACACACAACCTATGGCATCTACTAGACTCCAAAATGTTCCAAGTCACCATATTCCCCAAATATTGACCCTGTAGATATCGAAAATTGGTCTAGGCCTGCAAGTACACACATTCGCCATAATTTTCTATAGTCCGTTGTCTTGATTAAATAATGTTAATTATTTAATTAACCTTTCTAACACATATTTCCTCTATTCATTAAATACCCCTTTTTAATTAATTCATTAATTCATTATTAACCTTTATCCAACTTGATTAATTAAATAAATCATATTTATTTAATGATGTTGCAAACTAATTAATAATTACCCCTTTATCATACTTTTCCAACTATAATTAAATATCTTTATTTAATTATTCATTTAACCCCCTTTATCTATAATTAAATATTTATTATTTAATTATTCACTTTATCCTTTTCAAACAATCAAATTAAATAAATTACTTTATTTATTTAATTAAAAATCTCTTATTTTGAATGTTGAATTAAATTAACATTTAATTCATATTTAATTAATTATGTCACATTCCTCTATCATTCAGTTATCTAAGTCATTCACTCACCTTCAGACTCAAGTTCTTTTTTTAGTTCTCCAGTTATCTCTTGAGTTAAACACCAATTTAACTCTGTGAGAGAACTCTCTATCACAACTAGTCGATTAAGTAGTTCTAACTCATGTTTGCATTTGAATGCATTTATTCTTCAACTTCTAACTTTGGCTTTTGAATACAAAGTCTATTTCTTCTATTTTTGGAGATTAGATTGTGAACTCGTGTTCTAACTCACGTTCTAAATTAGTCTCTATCTGCAGTTGAACTCACATTCTATCTGTCACATAACTCATTGCATGGCATTGATCAATCTTGTCCGTCGATCTCTCTTTCAATTTGAGCCAATTGTTTGAAAACACAAAATCTATAAAATGGCCTATCATAATCATTATTCCTCCTCTCGAAATTATACACTTTTGAGAAGAAACAATCTTCGATATTTTGCTTAGACATTCAACATAGCTATACTTGCATTCAAACACAGAAATCTAAGGGCAAGAACACTAAAAAGGCAAAATGGAGAAGAGAAATGGAGTTAATTCGAAAGGGTGAATGCATATTCGGTGAGATCAATTCAGTTTGTTAATTATTCATCATGTTTTCATATTCGTTCTTTATTGTTTGATTTTAGATTAGGATTAATATTATTCATTCTAGTTGCAGATCTTATTATCATCATAGATTTAATCTATAGTTACATTTGGTGAACCTGACATGAATCGCACTTCAAATCCGCACATCTTTTCGTTTTTCCATTTTTTGTTTTTCATTTTTCATAGGTTTTCCATCCAGTGAATTGCATCTATCAAAAATAGTGATGCAACTATCATTACGAGCCGCATCTGCTATGCCATAAACTGCATCCGCCTATCAATCACCGCATACGACTGTCAATCGTCGCATCCACCTGTCAATCACCACATCTGATTGTCAAAACCCACATCCACCTATCAATGAGTTACCGAACCGCATCTATGGCTCCAAAAGCCGCATCTGGCTGGTAAAGTTTTTTTTATTTTTTTTATCGATTTTCATGCATCCATATTTTTCAATTTTCAATTTTTTTTTGGTGATTTGGATTTTCGCTAATGTTTGTTACAGTTGTCTTAAAGGTGGAATAATAAGTTTTTGTAGGACGAAGCATAGAAGACAAAAAAAAAATCAAAGACAAATAATTAACTACTGACAAAGTTGCATGCAGGACCTAATGCCTTTATCTTTTTAGCAAGCTTTTCATTTGATAGATAGATAATCATCATGTGTGTTAAAATGAACTTCTGTTTGGTAGTGTAAATAATCTCATTTGGGCTTAATAATTTATTAGTGTTTTTCATGTCTGCATTGTTAGTTTAGAACCCCATGATTTAGTAATCAAAGTATCCTCTCCCCTTGCACATTCATGCAATCCTGGGTGTAAGAGAAATGGTTACTGACTCTAGAATTTGGGCCTATCTTGGTGGGAAAAAGTACTCACCCCAAGATGACTCAGACTGGTAGCACGCTAAAGCCAAGTGACTTCCAGCCGGTATATAAAAGTGGATTCTTGGGGAAACCCCAAGAATCACGCGCACTATTCCAATGAGATGGACATAAATGGACTCTCACAGACGTTGGATAGTGTCCCATGAATGGAATGCCTGAATTAAACACCTTGTTGTAGAGTTACCAAAATCCTACCTACTTGTTGGTGCAGTAGGGTCTCCCCTATGAAGCTGTCTTACAATCTTACAATTTACATGTAGAGTTGAAAGGTATGCCATGGGAGATTCATGGGTACTGTAGCTTGGTTGCCCCATATAAGTGAGTGTCGTGGAGGGGAGTTGGTGGGGTCAAGCTACTAATCATCCACCGTAAATATGCGTAGCTGGAGAAATCCAAGTAAGAATTCAACAAGTATTGTCCTAAAAGCCTAGGGTGTAAATGTTTTTCGAGTCTCAACAGTCCATTCATCACAAAACTGAAAATACTTTGAATGTTGTGTTTGCTATTTGTTGTATTTGCTAAAATCTTGATCAAATAAACAAAGTTAGTCAAACAACTTTCATGAAAAATTTCAGCTGTCAGAAAACAGAGTCGCATTTGTTAGTTTAAATCCCGCATTTGTATTAGTGAGTCGCATCTGCTAGGGAAATACCTGCATCTGTCTATCAAAAAAATTTAGTTTTTCACAGTTTGGAAGTTTCGAGTTGCATCTGTCATATTCTAGGTCGCATGTGTCCGTGCAAATCGCATCTGTCAGTTGTTGAGCCGCAAGTGTCTTTCAAAATATCCAAGTTAGCAGTGTCCAGAAATAGAACCAGAATTGTCAGAAAAGCTGCATCTATCATATAAAAAGTCGCAACTATCAAGAAAACTGCATCTGTCATAGGGAAAGCCACAATTGTCAGAAACACTGCATCTGTCAAAGTTGAATCACAACTGTTAGGTGAACCGCATTTGCCTGTTAACAGAAAACACCCAAAACTGCAAACTGAGTCCGAAACAACACTGTCATTTTGCCTCTAGTTCTTAAGATCAACCTTGAACAGAAATTGTCAAAATTTTGCTCAAAACCTTGCATCGATTAGGTGTAATATATGTCTTAGTTACAATCCACATCTTCGTCATAGTCATCCTAAGTTGCATGCATATAGATACTTCCTAGGAAATCGCATATCATAGAATAGATAACTGTCCTTGTCATTGGATAAGTTCATGTCCCAGTTTGTCACAATCATTGAACCTAGTCACTTTTAATCCTATCTACTAGATCTTTTCAACTCAACAAGTCTAGTTTGGAAAATTCACCTTGTCACCGTGATTATCCTACAATCAAGTTCCTTGGTCACAACAAATCCTTGCATGCATTTACTCCATAGGTAATAGGTTATACACATTTTAGAATCATTTGTCATCATAGTCTACACGAGATTTTTGTATATTGTTTGTCCTACCATATGTCATCTTAGTATACATCTTTTTTTAGAAATCATTTTAGCAACCTCCTTATTGTTAGAAAATCCAAAAAAACATAGAAATAGGACATATCCATTTTTAGGCATAGTCTGCATACCCTCATTTTGAGCAACTTTTTCGTGGTCGAATTCATCAATCCATTTGGAAATCAACCATCAGGAAGTAAAATACCCCACAGACCTTTTCTTGAAGAACACGTCACTAGGGACACACATGGTCAAATTTACATAGAATATATAGACACGACAGTGCAAGATCCTAAATTTGCATCCTTTATGGACGAGTTTTTGGCAAATGATCCCCAAGGATATCTAGCAAAGTTGCTAGCAGAAGGTGCCAAACTACCCATAGGATTCGATCTTACTACTTTGCAAACACAGTCAACTCAACCAACACAAACTGCAATGTCAACTGTCTCTATTCCCCAAATTATCACAGCGATACCGACTGGTATACCAACTCAAACATTGTCAATTGTAAACAGAACCCCTTTCAACATAACACAAGGTTTACTATTTACTGCGGGGGCAACTTCCTCCAACCCATTTGGCACCAACACGACTGGTAGAAGATCCAAAGTTGGTGGAAATATACCTATACCAAATCAAACCATTCAAATAGGAAGCATTCCTATACCAAATCAGACCATTCAAATAGGAAACATTCCTATACCAAATCAAAACACTCAAATAGGTAGTATCCCTATACCAATTCAGAACATTCTAACGGGATATATTCCTTCACCAAATCACAACCCATCATAGAACATGGCATTTCAAAACACCTACATTGATCCAAAAAATGCCAACAACATGTCCTTGGCACAAGTAGATGTCCTTCAAAACCAAATGCAAACTCTTCAACAACAGATGGACAACATGTCCATGTCAGGCAAATGAACTATCTCAGCACAAGACCTATGTCCATGTCCATTTGACAAAGCGCTTTATATGACACCTTTCCCCCATGGGTACATTATACCAATTTTACCTAGGTATAATGGGAGAAAGAATCCTTTGGAACACATTAGAGAATTCTCAATACCATGCATGGACATATCATATGACCCCACATACTTGATGAGACTATTTCCACGAACCCTTGTCAGGATAGGACTGGAATGGTTTTCTAAACTACCATATGGTATACGATCTTGGGGTGAATTAGTTGAGAATTTTTTTGAACACTTTGCCTTCAACATAGATAATGAGGTAACAATAGCAACCTTGTGCCACATGACACAAGAAGATGGCGAAACCTTCACCACTTTCTTTCAAAGATGGAGAATTCTAGCTAGTAGATGTGCAGTTGAAATATCAGAAAAGCAAAAGGTCACGGTATTCCTAGAGAACATCAACCCAAAATTGCGAAGTGACTTAAGGGTACATTGTTATACTTCATTCTTCGATTTGGTACAAAAAGGCGTCATCCTTGAGAAAGGTCTTATAGACAAAGGAGAAATTAAGGTACCAGGTAGAAATCTGGTTGTCCAACATCAAAACGCGCCAAATGATAGAAACAAATTCTGGTCTAGGAACAAAAATGTTACAAATGACGGCATTGTTGATTCTAAAAACATACACACGGGACCAACTATCATGTTTAGAGGTTACAACTCCAATCACGAAATAATGAATAGTCCAGATCAAATAGCTAACTATGTCCAAAATTCACAACAACGAAGACCGCAACAACGAAGATTTCCTATGCGTGAATTTACTCCTTTAGGACAACCAATTGAGGTTATTTACAAAGAGTTGATTAAACACAATCTCATCAAACCTTTGGAACCAAGAGAGTATGATCCTAGACAGTTTAAACCTTCATGGTGGGATGACAAATCCTATTGTGAATACCATTAGATAAAAGGACACGGCCTACAACAATGTCGCCAACTCAAGAATATTATCCAAGACTTTGTTGAAAACGGAACCATAGAGGCCGGTGGGCAGAAAAATACTAAGAACAGTGATCATAAAGTCTTCACAGACCCCTTACATGACCACATGAAAGGAAAATCCTCCAGTTCGGCATCCAGAATGTAATGCGACCACACGTTGAACTAAGATTACTATTCCAGGTTCTTCTTTTGAACCACCTACAAAAGCTTCCAAGTTCAAGTACAACCTTCTTGATCAATTGAGTAAAACTCCTGCGCAAATATCTATCTTGGAATTGTTGACCTTATCACTTGAGCATTGAGCCATTCTTGACAAAGCTCTATAGATATGACTATCCCTATTGACTTAGATGTCAATTGTTTCGAAGAGATGGTGGAATATTTGACGAACTCGCATCATGCCACATTTTCCCAACAAGATTACTCAACTAAAAAGTTTGATCATAATGACCCTTTACACCTTGAAGTCTTAGTCCATCAAACCAAATTTAGACGAGTCTTGGTAGATGGAGGAGCAGGTTGAACCTGTGTACCCTAAAATTGGTTAAGGCATTAGGATTCTCATAATATTGCATAGACACCTCTAAGAGTATAGTCATCAAGGCTTATGATGATGAAGAAAGATCATCCAAAGGAGTGGTCACACTCCCTATCAGAATTGGCCCAGCAATCATGAACACCAGCTTCCAAGTCTTGGATCTCACCCTTCCATACAACTTGTTGTTAGGTAGACCCTGGATACACATAATGAAAGCCATACCATCAACATATCACCAATGTCTTAAATTCCCACATAATGGCACCAAGATCACAATTGATGGTGATCCACATCCTTTTCAGTATTGTACAAGCCTAAAGGGAATTCCACAAAGATAGGTACCCGCTAACAAAGTAGTTTCATCATCCACTTTATCCCAATACATTGACTCATCACATCTTACCAAGTCCAGTTCATTCACACCTCCAGCAAGTACTCCTAAGCTTGAGATCCAAGACAAGGGCTTTGGCGAATATCATATAAAGGCATCATATTGTGTCAGTCAACTGATTCCACCTAAGGCATATGGCCTACCCATGGTAGATAGAAGACAGTCAATGGTCACATTTCATGTACCCCCTACAACGACATTGACCAAATGGGGAGAGTTAAGTGAAGAAATTGTGGATCAAGGTGATTCCTGGTTATATCAAGAAGAACATGAATACCCCTCCCCATCTATTCAAATAGCTAAGGACCAGTATGGAAAAGGCTTTAAGATAATGCAAAAGGAAGGCTATGATAGGCACAGTGGGTTAGGTCTACATCAGAATGGAAGGACGAAACCAATCACTGTCTACCCATGACTGAAATACTTAGGGCTAGGGTGTCAACCGCTTAGAATTGGGTTTCCTGGTACTTCGTCATCATTTCAAGAGGAAGTGAGTTCTTACATAAACACCGAGATATCTCATGAATCACCTCCCCCAATTTATGACAAACCCCTAATTTATGACAACCCTCCAATTTATGATGAATCCCCTTACTCAAGCGATGGTGAATGGGATTCCCTTTCATCTACTAGTACCATGAACATAGATGTCCTATTTGGAGAATTGGACCTAAAACTGAAACCTGTGGCCAAACCATCTAGTCCTCGTCCTAAGAAACACTTGTCTAAAGAAGAATGGAAAAAGAACTATTATTGGGAAACCCTTGATCATGCATCTTGGGCACCTAATAAACCTTCTTTTGGTGACCCACCCCCTACAATGGTCCCATATCAAAGTTTACCTACCCGTAGGGAAAAGACCAAGCAAGAGTTAGTCCAAAACTTTTGTGACCATCTCAACCACTCTTTATTCACCTTATCAGTAGCTACCTTTAAAAACTCTGATGATGACATGCCCCTTATATATCCTAAACTCATCGACTGGGATCAACAAGGTTCACCTATCATAGATACATTCAAGAACGATGAAGCAATTGCTGAGTTCATGGGACTTAGAGAAGGCATACCAAGAGGGGATCATAAAGATGGTTTTACCATAGACTTGGATGACAAAGCATATTTTGGGGAGTCTATTTACACCTCTAGTCACAAAAATTAAAAGAAAAAGAAAAAAGACAATGAAAAGAAAAATGATGAGTCCCTAGGTGAAAACCGAAAGGTGCCTTTGGACGAAGAAATAGTCAAAATAAAGGATGTATCCGAGGGCGAAAACCTCTTTGAGGCACCCAAGGATAGAGGTTTAAATATTCTCCCCATTGAATAGGAAAATTCATCGATGCTAGTAGAAGAATTTGTTGAAGTCAACATAGGTACAAAAGAGAATCCTAAGAAGGTATATTTTGCAGCTTCGTTAACAAAGACAAAGAAACTTGAGTTTAAGGACTTCTTTCAAAAGAGACAGATAAAATTTGAATGGTCATATGCTGACATGCCTGGGCTGGATCCAGACCTAATATTGCACCATTTACCACTACAACTAGGTATTAAGCCAGTCAAATAGAAATTAAGGAAAATGCATCCGCAAATTGCTCTATTGGTCAAGACAGAACTCAAGAAACTATTAGATGTAGGATTCATAAGGATAATAGATTATGCAAATTGGATATCAAATCTTGTACCAGTGACTAAACCAACTGGGGGCATTCGTATTTGCACAGACTTTAGAGACATCAACAAGGCATGTCCTAAAGATGACTTCCCTTTGCCAAATATAGATATGATAGTAGATCTTATAGCAGGATACGAGATGATATCCCTTATGGATGGTTTCTCTGGATATAACCAGATTAAAATAGCACCTGAAGATCAACACAAGACTGCGTTCATCTGTCCATGGGGTATGTATTGTTGGAATGTTATCCCATTTGGGCTTAAGAACACAGGGGCTACTTATCAAAGGGCAATGACTACGATCTTCCATGACTTTGTACACACCCTCATGGAAGATTATGTCGATGACATTATAGAAAAATCAGAAACAAGGGAAGATCACTTAAAGGTTTTGGACAAGATATTCCAGAGGCTAGAGAACTACAATGTAAAGCTAAATCCGAAGAAGTGAGTCTTTAGAGTCAAATCAGGGAAATTATTAGGGTATATCATTTCTCGAAGAGGCATTGAAGTAGACCCAGAGAAGGTAAGAGCTATAATAGAAATGCCTCCTCCAGTCAGCATAGGACAACTCAGAACTCTACAGGGCAGACTATAGTCAATCAGACGATTCATAGTACAATTGGTGCATAAAATACATCCATTTCAGCATCTACTCAAAAAAGGAGTACCGTTTGTGTGGAAGCCTAGATGTTAGGAAGCCTTCCAAAAAATTAAGGACTATTTGCTTACTCCACCAGTCTTAATGCCACCTACAGAGGGAAAACCATTGATATTATACATCTCAGCTACTCAGTCGGCATTAGGGGCTCTTCTCACACAACAAGATGATCAAGGTCATGAGAGAGCAGTCTATTATATCAGTCGTACCTTAGTGGGCTATGAATTGAATTATAGCAACATAGAACATGCATGTCTTGCGGTAGTATTTGCTACCCAAAAAATTTGACACTACATGCTCAACCGACAAATAGTGTTAATTGCAAAAATTGATCCAATCAAATACCTACTTAGTAAGGCAGCTTTAACAGGCCGATTGGCGAAATGGGTCATGATACTTAGCGAGTATGACATTCAGTATGTCGAGAGAAAGGCTATAAAAGGACAGGTAACTACAAATCAGTTAGTTGATGTACCTATAAAAGCACACCATCCCTTAGTGGTAGATTTTCCTGATGAATTTCTCTTCAACATTGACATAAAAACCGACTAGAAACTGTACTTTGATGTGTCACATACAAATTGTGGTTTAAGGGTTGGTATCTTATTTGTCACACCTCAAGGTGATACCATTCCCAAATCATTCAGAATTGCTTTCCCTTGTACCAACAATATAGCAGAATATGAAGCCTTAGTGATAGGCTTAAAAATGGCAGCTCAGTGGAACATTAAAAGCCTACATGTCTTTGGTGACTCTCAACTAGTAATTCGCCAAGTCAATGATGAATACGAAACTAAGGATGAGAAGCTTGCCCCTTACAAGAGAATGGCTGATAGTTTCAAATAGTATTTCAAGGACATAACTTTTCAACAAATACCACACATTCAGAATAGAGCTATAGATGTTATGGCAACCGTGGGTTCCTTGTTGGATATTCCGAGTAACGTGCCTAAGTTTGAGTTCTTGGTTGAATAGTTGTTGGTCCCTGCCTACGATATCCCTGATACTATGATGGTGTGTACCATTGTTGGTCCTACGTCTCCTTGGTATAAAGACATATTTGACTACCTAACCAATCAAACTTTACCTCAAGACTTGTCCAATAACCATCGTCAAACTTTCATCCGTAAGTCAGCTATGTATACCATCATCGGAGAAACCCTATATAGACGTACCTTAGACAACACCCTCATGAGATCTCTTGATGCTGAGGAAGCACAAAAAACTTTGCAAGTGGTGCATGAGGGTATATGCAGATCCCATTCGAGTGGTCCTACCTTAGCCCTTAAGATTATGAGACTATGCTATTATTGGCCTACAATGGAGAAAGACTCATACGTCTTTGTAAAGAAGTGTAGACAATGTCAGATACATGGAGACTTGATAAGAGCACCAGCACAGGAGCTTCATCCAATTACTTCACCATAGCCTTTTGCCCAATGGGGACTCGACCTCATAGGTAAGATACACCCTTCATCATCCAACGACCACAAATTCATCATTACCACCACCGAATACTTCACTAAATTGATTGAAGCTATTCCCATGACCTACATCACCGACACCCAAATTATATCTAAGTTTATCCTAAACTAAATCATTTGTCGGTATGTTGTACCCCAATCCATAATCACAGATAATGGCCACCCATTCAAGAACCAAGAAGTATGCCATTTATGAGAAGAATTCCACATCAAGCATCATTTTTCCACCCCGTATTACCCACAAGGTAATGGCCAAGCCGAGGCATCTAATAAAACCATTGTTAGAATCCTGAAAAAGACTGTCAATGATGTTGGTCATGACTGGCACCTACAGCTTAATCCTACCTTATGGGCTTATCGCACAAGCATCCGTACTCCCACCGGCGCCACTCCATATTCCCTCGTATTCGGGTCTAAAGCTATCTTACCTATTGAGGTTGAGATACCTTCTCTAAGGGTATCCTTGAAGGGTCATGTTGATCATGAAGAATATCGGGTATCTAGGTTACAAGAGCTAGAATTGCTGGATGAACGGAGACAGAAAGCATTAGATCATTTACAAGAATATCATAATCGTCTTCATCGTAGCTACAATAGGAAGGTTCTCAATAGACACTTTGATGTTGGTGACCTGGTATTAATGGAAAATCCTAAGAATCAAGCTGAAAGAGAGAAACTAGGTAAGTTTGAACCTAACTAGTTAGGGCCTTATATTGTCACAGAAGCCTTTGGATTAGGAGCGTACCAACTCTCTACTCCTGAAGGAGAGCCGCTTTTGTCACCTATCAACAGTCTACATCTAAAGAGGTTCTATGCTTAGCTTCTGAGAATCCGTTTCTTAATCTAGAAAATACAAAAAAAGTGAAAAAACAAAAAAATGGTTACCTTGATGAAAACTTGGCAAATAGGTGTCTTTGTAACACCAAAAAAAATTGAAAAAATTAAAAAAAATAAAAAATAAAGAGAAATAATCTGTCCTATAGTGAAAACCACTTCTGTGGCGCTAGGGATAAGTACCATGGTGAAAACCTGGCAAACATGCGCCATGTGTAGTCAAGCTCACTCTTTCATCTACCATCATTCATAATAAAGGGTTGTTCTATCCATTGCTTGGAACGATTGGCATCTAATGTCCCATCCCATCACATTATCTAATCCATCTCACATGTCTTATTCCCGACTAGGGGAAAATCCTTGTCCTATCCCATGAACGCCTTGTACATAGTGTCACATCATCGAAAATGTCCTGAAAAAATCCCAAAAACATTAGAAAGCTTCAAAAATCCAAAAAAATCAAAACATGTCAGAAAATACCCAAAAACGGTGTCAGTCATGTTAAGTCTATCATTTCAAATCAGTCATGTTAAGTCAGTCGTAGAAATAGTTGAACTATGTTGCCTCTATGACTGGGATGAAGGCAAGGACATCAATCGATGTGCCCCCGAGGCATTAGGTCTATCAGTCTAGGTTTGTCATGTATCACACACATTAAAATCATGACTCTTTGTATATTCAAAGTCATTGGTCATGTCGAACTATGAGGTCTCTGAGTGTACAATGTAGGCAAGGCTAATCAATTGATGAGCTCCTGAGACCACACTAGTTCAGTCCAATAGGGTTCATTCACAATCACCATCACACACATTGCATATCATTCACTTAAGTGCATGTCTTTAGCCACATTATGTCATACTCTAGGGTATCATCTCATGTCATACATTGTCTACATGAACACACTTTTATCAGTCAAGGAATCAAAACAAGTCATGCAACAACAAGGTAAAATATCAAATTGTCATCAAGTCAATATCATAACACATTGTCAAACAATCAACTATTGTCTTAGCAAGATATGTCTTTCTTGTCTATAGACTTCATCAAATTGTCATAGTCTCATGTAGCTTGTTATATCAACGTCATCAGATTCCAATGTCTTATACGATACATGTCTTTTCTAAAACCAGGCTTTGTCATGCCTTATACAAAAGTCACCAAGTCAAAACCAGACTCAATGTCTTATGCAGTATGTGTCACACTCTCACATTATGCTATGTCAAACATCAACAATCAAACAATCCCACAAGATTAAGTTTTGGCAAAAAAAATTATTTGGCTTTATGACTTTACATCTTATTTTGTCTTATCTTTTTATCGATTTGTGAATTAAGTCCGGTTGCTAGCTTTCTCAAGGATGTCCTATCCTGGATTTAGAGAAGCAACGATGTATTAGGGGTCTTTTTCTTTGGCTGCTATTTGTCAAATGTCTTTTAAACTTTGGAATTTTGAATCATGTTACTAGTTTCCTCAAGGATGTCCTATTAAGGATTTAGAGGAGCCATGACATCTCATGATCCATCTTTTGTTTGTCTGTTGTCTGTGGTTTGTCTCGACAACAATGACTGGGGCAATCTTGTCCTTAGTTGGCGTTTTGACACTCCTTGTCTACAATATCTGTTTTTTGCAGATGGATGACTTTGTACACTATGTTCTATCTCATATCATAGTGTGTACCATCCATTTGTGTCATGTCCGCCTAGTGATGATAAAATTGCAAGCATAGCATATTTTGGCAAGATATCAAAGATTATATGTTTTCTCAATCAAATCAAACTCATTCATTCTTTTATTTTTTCTCAATCAATCAACGCATTCATTCTTTCTTACTAACATCCTATAGTCATTCATATTAGCATTTCTCTCATCCAACATATTGATAGAGTCATTGACACAACACAAACATTAGGTCATATGCATATGCATCCATTTTATAAGCCTTTTCATAATAGACATTGCATCTCATACATAATGTAAACATTAACATTCACAACACAAACATTAGGTCATCTGCATACGCATCCATTTTATAAGAATTTTTATAATAGACATTGCCTCTCATACATAATGTAAACATTAACATCCTCATCACAACCATTAGGTTATGCATCATCATTAGCACACATAATAGAAACATTTCACCATCACATATAATAAAATCATAAACATTCATTACATTCATTATCCACAGCATATAGAATTATCCATAACATCATAAAATGAATAACTCATAACATGTAGGAACATTTAATTCATAACACATATACATACATTATCTAGGAAACATAATCATACAGAGGTAATACATCACCATAAATAGAATTGCATATCATATAGAAGCCGCCAAAATCATATATATATATCGCTCACAAAGTGTGTCACAGTACAATATCAGAATGTATCAATAAATAACACACGAGCTCGTAGGCTCTATGATCAAAATACAGATGTCTACATGTATACAAAAGTATGTCATCGTGTCCCACTACCACTGCTGTCATGTGGTGAAGGTGGTGGGAACATCCTCAAAGGTGCTCTCTACGAGGTGGAAGGCCTCTCATATGGGCCTATCCTCAATGGTCCTACCACCCCCTCTGTACTCTATGTCCTCTAACTCCTACCCTATGACCTCTGACTCTGCACCTCTGAAAAGCTAGGAGCCCATCTCCTTGCTAGCACCGTTGTCTCATATAAATCCCTATAATAAGTTGCTCTCTCCATTGCTCTGACCAACTCTCATACCATACCATCAGATGAGGACCCACTGCAAAGGCATCTAACCTCTATGAACTGCTGCTCTATCTCATGTCTCTGCGCTATTGCCTGATCTCTCTCCATAATAGCACAACCCCTCTCTGCACAGAGATTGTCCCTCTTTGTGTAGGCACTGTCTCTCCAGTCTCATTGCGTCAAACTCTACAGTCATAAGTCTGAGTCTCTCCTCCAAGGCCTCCCTGTCACCATCCCTAGGAGCATCCTCCTCCCATCTCCCCTCCACTATCCGATCTTGGAGTTGTCTCTCCTGCTCCTCCATCGATGACTCCTCCTCAACATCATCTTAAATATCATCCTCTACATCATCCTCTCAGTATCCCGCCAAAATACCCAATGGGTCAAGATCCATCTCCACATCCAAATCCTCTACAACATCCTCTAATCCAGCATCCACATCTACTTTCTCCTCAACCACTACCTCCGCTACAGCATGCTCACCCCTAGCCTATACATCTACTCCACCTCCAATGTCCACCATCGGTACATCAACTACTACTGCCTCCTGAATAGGTGCCTGTTCCCCTCTCCATCCTCTCCATCCTCATCTCCCCCCTCTACCTCCACCTCTGCCATCATCTCCATCACCTCTACCACCAACTCTACCCACTCTGGCACATCCACCTCTCCATCATCCTCTCAGCCCTGTGCCTCATCTCTCTATTGGTGCTGGAAAATCTAGATCTGTATATGGAATAGGTCGATGTACTGCCCACCATGCATCGTATGTTGCAGTAGTCCCTGGATCTGCTAATCTATCTCTCCATCCCCACTGTACTGGATGTAATTCCTGTATGTCTACCTCCGCACTAGCCACTAGAATCATGGGTCCCCACCATGGAACCTCTCTGGATGAACGAGCAAACTCTGCTCTGCTCCGAGGCACATCCCGAACCTCTCCGAACTATCTCAAAACTCTATCTGGAAGATGTCGCTCAATAATGTGAACACTAGAAATAGTCCTCCCAATAAGGTACTATGTCTATCTACATAACAGAAAATGTATATCATCATCTACCCACACCTCACAATCCATGTAGGGTCTCCATATGAATTGATCAAGAATATCCAATGCATGTCTCTAGTATCCTGTGTCACCAACATGTATCTGCATAATCTGTCCTATATATCAGAACACATATGGAAGTCTCTCATCTCGCTCTACTATCATTGGAGGATGAAATACAACTATCCTCTCAAAACCCCATATCATCAACAGTGTCATCCCACAACTCAATGACTGTCCATCTCTATAAGCAATGTCGTGTAGATGGAAATACAGCATCCCAAGTAGACATGGACCCCATGCATATCTCATCTCACTCTCCAACATACCAACCAACATAGCTCCCCATCCCACTTGAAATCCATGACCCCATCTTTCTGGAAGCACAATACCCCCAATCAATGTACATAAGATACAATCAATCCTGCTGTATCTATCTGCTAACACTGGCCATCTAATCTCGTAGTGCTCAATGTCGAGCCTACTGATGTCATCAACCTGATAGAATCGTGCCAACTCAGTCAACCCTCACTAGGGATCATATGTAACCTGCTCTCCCCTAATAAGTAGTCTCAAAATCATGTACACATCCTCTAATGTGACAGTGGCCTCCCTAGTCGGCAAATGAAATGACGATGTCTCAGAATTCCATCGCTCGCAAAGTGTCGTCAACATCCCCCTATTCGCCCTAATGGCAAGCATAGACAAACAATGCCATAGACCTAGAACCCATAATAGTCGAATCTCTGCACTTGTTAGATTATCCCTCAGATCGAAGGTATCTGGTAACGACTCCCATGTATATATCGGATCTAAAACCACCCACATTTAAACCATGATGTCAGAAAATTTTCAAGTTTTACTTAGCAAATTTTTTTGAAAAATTCACCAGCCAAATGCGGCTCACATAACAGATGCAGTGCATTTTCACAAATGTGTTGCACAATGCCTCATATGCGGTGCATATTATATATGCGTCACATATATTCCAACTCCCATGTCACCTATTGCACATGTGGTTCATAAAACCACATGCGGTGCATTTTCCCCACCCTACATTTCTACCACATATGTGGTCACTAGCGCATATGCGGTGCACTAGGTCACATGTGTCTAACCCCTCAACAGATGCATTGCATGTATACACATGCGGTGCATTCATCTTCAAATGCGTTCAATTTCCTCAATGCCTATTCTAGCCTACGTGTGAATTCACACATGCATCGTTTCACAGTCAAATGCGGTGAATACGATGGCATATGCGTCATTCACGATGCACCACATTTGCTTGAAGCTTTTTCTACGCTAGAAAAATGTGCAAAAACATCATTTCAAAGGTTTGTTTTCGAGTACATACTAGTGGTCCTGCGTCGGCTGGCTGCTTGAAGGTCCAGATCCGATAATCGTGATGTTTCATGTACGGAATGGGTGCCATTTCCTCCGCTAGTCAAAGCAAATTCTTCTCTTTTTCTATCTCCTCTGGGTGCAAATGAATTAGGTTTAGCCCTAATTTCTATTTATAGGTGGGTTAAAAATGGCATTTCTTTTGACCTAATCTACTGGCCACATAACCTTTCAACTTCAAACGACCCGTATTCATCCGTATTAACTCCAATTTCATTTCCGTCAACTCCATAGCATTTATGACTATCAAATTGACTTATTGGGAATATTTCCTAATTTTTTTGACACTTTCAAAAATTTGTCAATTTTCCTGAGGGGGCATACCTTACCTTGTTTCATGCTGGGGCACGATCGGGGCATATCTTTTTTATTTTTCTTTGACACAACATCGTAGCAACATTGTATCAAAGAGGGGCAAACTATAGATACTAAAAATTGGTCTGGGCCTGCGAGTACACACATTCGACATAATTTTCTATAGTCCGTCATCTTGATTAAATAATGCTAACTATTTAATTAACCTTTCTAACACATATTTCCTATATTAATTAAATACCCCTTTTTAATTAATTCATTAATTCATTATTAACCTTTATCCAACTTGATTAATTAAATAAATCATATTTATTTAATGATGTTGCGAACTAATTAATTATTACCCCTTTATCATACTTTTCCAACTATAATTAAATATCTTTATTTAATTATTCATTTCACCTCCTTTATCTATAATTAAATATTTATTATTTAATTATTCACTTTATCCTTTTCAGATAGTCAAATTAAATATATTACTTTATTTATTTAATTAAAATTCTCTTATTTTGAATGTTGAATTAAATTAACATTTAATTCATATTTAATTAATTATGTCACATTCCTCTATCATTCAGTTATCTAAGTCATTCACTCACCTTCAGACTCGAGTTCTATTTTTAGTTCTCTAGTTATCTCTTGAGTTAAACACCAATTTAACTCTGCGAGAGAACTCTCCATCACAACTAGTCAATTAACTAGTTCTAACTCATGTTTGCATTTATTCTTCAACTTCTAACTTTGTCTTTTGAATACAATGTCTATTTCTTCTATTTTTGGAGATTAGATTATGAACTCGTGTTCTAACTCACGTTCTAAATTAGTCTCTATCTGCAATTGAACTCACGTTCTAACTCGCATTCTATCTATCACATAACTCATTGCATGGCATTGATCAATCTCGTCCATCGATCTCTCTTTCAATCTGAGCCAATCATTCGAAAACACAAAATCTATAAAATGGCCTATCATAATCATTATTTCTCCTCCCGAAATTATACACTTTTGAGAAGAAACAATCTTCGATATTTTTCTTAGACATTCAACATAGCTATACTTGCATTCAAACACATAAATCTAAGGGCAAGAACACTAAAAAGGAAAAATGGAGAAGAGCAATGGAGTTAATTTGAAAGGGTGAATGCATATTCGGTGAGATCAATTCAGTTTGTTAATTATTCATCATGTTTTCTTATTCATTCTTTATTGTTTGATTTTAGATTAGTTTTGATTTAGATTAGGATTAATATTATTCATTCTAGTTGCAGATCTTATTATCATCACAAATTTAATCTACAATTACAGACCCAAATGGTTGGGGACACATTCTGAAATATTCATCCCACATTCATACCCATCAACATATCCCCAATCCAAACTTTCAGTACCAACACACAAACCAAAACACATCGTACATGTCACAACAACATATCCCTCAACAACACACCAACATAAACTCACAACAAATGAGGACCCATGGTGTACCAATCAATCCTATGTATCGGCCCACAAATGACCCTATAATCAATGCCTTGCAAGCTAAGCTCATGGGTCTAGAGAAGACCATAGAAAACATACAAATATCGGACAAGAAATTAGAAGTGTCATATTATTTGTCTGTATATCCCTTTGACATGAACTTATACATGCCACCATTTCCTCTGGGATATGTGTCGCCTAATTTTACCAAATACAAAGGAAATACAAACCCTATCAATCATGTCCAAGAATTCACAACCAACTATATGGATGTTGCCTATGAATAAACTTACTTGATGATAATCTTTTCTAAAAGTCTTGCAGGTCCTACCCTTGAATGGTTCTCTACTCAAAAGGATATCCAAACATGGGATGAACTTAAATGAAAATTCACCAAAAATTACCATACCATCCATAAGAACCCATTGCACGACCATGGGTCTAATAACACTTCCACGTTAGGTCCTATGATAAACACTAATCAATCCAATTATGCCCACGCCAAGTATGACTATTTAGGTGGACCTATTATTAACAATGTCTGAACTGATAATGAATGTGTCAACACCATCATAGTGAAATGAGCACCTCAATGCAATGCTACTACTCGAAGTGGCAATATCACCATAGTTGGTCCACCTCCTGCTAGGAAACCTAAGATCACCATACCTGGTCCATCTTCTAGGTAGTCACAACCCACCTCGACCATAAATCACTTGCAACCTAAGAGTCACTTTAACCTTATAGACCAGCTTGGGAAAAATATTGCACAAATTTCTATACTCGAATTACTCTGCATTTCCCCCATGCATAAAGCTATACTCGATAAAATCTTACAGGATTCCTCTGTCCCGCAGCATATTGATGTCAACCTATTTGAGACCATGGTGGGATACCTCACGACACATCATCATGTCACCTTTTCTGATAAGGATTATTGATCACCCAAGACCAACCATAATCACACATTACATATCAAAACTTTTGTCCATAAGCACAAGGTTAGAAGAGTATTAGTAGATGGTAGAGCAGGATTGAACATATGCTCCTTAAAACTAGTTAAAGCCCTAGGATTTTCTGATGTGTGCGTAGACCCTACAAAGAGTATAGTCATAAAATCATATGATGATGAAGAATTTTCTTCACAAGGCATTATTTCCCTTCCTATCAGAGTGGGACTAGTCATTGTGGACACAAGTTGCTAGGTCCTAGATCTAGAATTACATTACAAAATATTTCTCGACCCCCCATGGATTCATGCCCTAAAATCCGTTCCCTCCACATATCACCAATGCTTAAAATTCCTATTTGATGGTACATAAATCACCATATATGGTGACCCCAACCCTTTTCAATATTGTACCAACCTAAGGGGTGTTTCTGAAAACCAAGTTCCTATCAACTGAGAAGCTCTTAGCTGCTCTTCTACTAAATACATTGATCCATCCACACTCGCATCATCTTCCACGTCCACTCCATCGACATCTTCCACCACGCCACCATCTTTCTCAAAACCTAATGATGAGTCCAATGTCAAGATCCAAGACCTTGTCTATGGAGAATTCAAACTAAGTACGACATATAGCATCACAACAATACCCAAGTATCTGAAGGTCCATGGTCGACGATGTTTTAGAATGGAACCCAAATAAATTTTCAAAGTTCCACCAAAAACAGTTTTCATCAAATGGGGAGACATGAGCAATGAGGACCTTACTGATATTATAGGGTGGCACTATAAATAAATGGAAGACCTACCCCCATTACTAGTTAATAAATATGGAAAGGGATATGCAATGATGAAGGCTAAGGACTATGATAGAACTAAGACTGGGCGAAGAGAGCCAATATAACCTTTTAAAATACCAAAGTATCTTGGGTTAGGGTATGGATTTCCCGACAATGACAACCAACATACCAATGGAATTTTGAGTGAGCACGTGTAGGCTTCAGAGAGTGTCGAGACCGCTAGGGAATCCTTCACTGACACTGAATCCCATGAGTGGGAATTTGGTTCTCAATGATCCTTAAGTGACTGTTGCCTTGATGATTTGTTCCTTGAAGCTAGGGAGCTTACCTCAAACCAATTTTTTTGGCAAACATTTAAAATCGATCATGCACCAAATAGTCACAGTCCCATTTCCCTTCCCCATGACATACAAGCCCCACCATTTGAACCCCATAACCATCAGTCAAATACATCTAACTTGATAGATAACATTGATACCCATGACTTTGAGTCCTTCACCCCTTACTTTGACAATGAATATGAGACAAGTGAAGGGGAATATTGGATAGAGTCCACCATGGAACTGGATGATGATAATTTCATCTACAATATCTATGAATCCATCTACATGCTTTATGCATCCTCCCCACAATTCACTAATGCTGACAATGGAATTTCCCTAGTCTATCCTCAATTAATCGATTGGGACCAACAAGGCCCGCTAGTCTTAGACACCTTTCAGAATGATGAGGCTATCATAGAATTTATGGGATTATGTGAGGGCATACCCCATGGTGATCACAAGGTAGGATTCACCATCAACCTAGATTGCACAGCTTACTTCGATGAGACTGCTCCATCCTCCAGTCACAAAATTAAAAATAAGAATAAACCAAAAAATGAAACGTCTTTAGGTGAAAACCGAAAGGCACCTTCAAATGACAAAAAAGTAAAAACAAAGGATGTATTTATGGGTGAAAACCTCTCTGAGGTGCCCAAATATGGAGGATTGGACTTTCTTCCCGTAACTCAAGAGAAATCAACTATGCTTATAGAGGACACCATAGAAGATAACATATCAATAGGTGATGATCCCAAAATGGTCCTCTTTGTCACATCCTTAACTGAAGAAGAGAAACTAGAATTTCAAAGTTCTTTGCAGACCATAAAATCAACTTCACATGGTCCTACATTGACATTTCAGGACTAGACCCCGAACTAGTTCTGCACCATTTGCCATTATTACCAAATGCCAAACCAGTTAAACAAAAGTTACACAAAATGCATCCTCAAGTCGCTCTATTGGTCAAGGATGATTTGAAGAAACTTCTAGATGGTGGGTTCATACAGTCTATTGATTATGCTAACTAGATATCTAATCTTGTGCCTGTAACAAATCCAAATGGAATGATCCGAGTCTGCACAAATTTCAGAGACTTGAACAAGGCATGCCCAAAATATGACTTTCCTTTGCCAAATATTGATATCATAGTCAACCTCATGGTAGGGTACAAGATTTTGTCCCTCGTGGATTGTTTCTCAGGCTATAATAATATTCGTATTGCCCCTAAAGATTAACATAAAACAACATTCACTTGCCCTTGGGGTACATGCTACTGGAATATCATGTCATTTCATTTTAAAAATGCAGGTGCCACATATCAGAAGGCTATGACCACAATATTTCATGACATGATGCATTAGATAATGGAATATTATGTGGATGACCTCTTGGCTAAATCAGTAACAAGAAAAGATCATTTGAAAGTGCTAGACACAATTTTTAAGAGACTAGAAGAATATAAGGTCAGACTAAATCCTAAGAAATGTGTCTTTGGCGTAACATCTGGAAATTTTTTGGGATACATAGTTTCTCAAAGAGGCATTGAGGTCAATCAAGAAAAATTCAAAGCCATCATGGACATGCCTCCTCCCAAAGGAATAAGTGAACTTAGGATATTACAAGGCATGGTACAATCTATTCAGCAGTTCATAGCACAATTGGTCGACAAGTGTCAACCATTCCAATATCTTCTACGCAAAGGCATCCCCTCTATGTGGATAGATAAATGTGAAGAAGCCATTCAGTAAATAAAAGATTACCTACTGTCATCGCTAGTCCTTATGCCTCCTATTCATGGAAATCCTTTAATTCTATACATCTCTTCCACTACTTCAGCACTGGGGGCATTACTAGCACATAACAACCAAGAAGAGAAAGAAAGGGCCATATATTATATCAGTCAAACACTGGTCAGGTATGAACTGAATTACACATCAATTGAGCACGCTTGTTTAATAGTCATCTTTGCAGCTCAGAAGCTAAGACATTACATGTTGAGCCATCAGACACAGTTGGTAGCAAAGATTGACCCCCTCAAATATCTATCCAGTCATGCAAAATTGATAGGATGTCTAGAAAAATGGGTCATGATTCAAAGTGAATACAACATCCAATATGTAGAAAGAAAGGAAATAAAGGGACACGTCATAGTAGACCAACTAGAAGATGCACCTATACAAATTGACCATCCCTTAGTGGCAGATTTCCTAGATGAGTCAATATTCCATATGAAACCAAAGTCAACTTGGAGGCTATCCTTTGACGGATTGCATACTAATCATCGCTCAGGGGAAGGAATACTATTTATCACCCCTTAAGGAGATTCCATTCCTAAGTCTTTCCACATAGCTTTTCCATGCACAAACAATGTGGCAGAATATGAGGCACTTGTTACAAGGCTTAGAATGGCAATAAAATGGAAAATTAGAGCACTGCATGTATATGGGGATTCTCAGTTAGTCATCAACCAAGTTAATGATGACTATGACAAAAAAGATTCAAAACTAATTGCCTACAAACGAATGGTTGACAACTTCCAGAAATGCTTTCGCATGGTGACTTTTGAGCAAGTTCTGAGAACAAAAAACAAGGTGGCAGATGCCATGGATACAATAGGCTCTCTCCTCGACATTCCAAGCAATATGCCTTAGCTAGAATTCCTAAGATAACAATTGTTGGTCCTTGCCTATGATATTCCCGTATCAAAGATGGTCTGGGAGATTGTTGGTCCTGATTCTCCCTAGTACCAAGACATTCATGACTACCTTAAGTCCCAAACCCTTCCCCCTAATCTATCCAATAACCAGAGGAAGTCCTTTATCTGAAAAGCCGCAAGATATGCCATCATTAGCAACACCCTTTATCGTCGTAGCTTTGATGACACCCTCCTTAGATGTCTCAACACCAACAAAGGATGCACAACGTTACGAGATGTAGATGATGGTATATGCGGGTCTCATTCAAGTTGTCCTACTCTGGACAGGAAGATAATGATACTTGGGTACTATTGGCTAACCATTGAGAAAGATGCACTAGAATATGTTAGGACTTTTCACCAATGCTATATTGACAGTGATTTGATTCACACTCCAACGTAACAACTTCGGTCGATCACTTCTCCTTGGCCTTTCACACAATGGGGACTCGACCTTGTGGAAAAGATCCATCCTACTTCGTTAAATGGCCACAAATTCATCATCATCACCACTGAGTATTTTAAAAAGTGGATCAAAGCCATCCCCTTGACATACATAATCAAAAAAAAAATTCTCCGAATTCATTCTTAACTATATCATTTTTCGTTATGGTCTTCTGCAATCCATCATCACTAACAATGGATTTCCATTTAAAAACCAAGACATTCATGAGTTATGTGAGTGATTTCATATCCAACATCATTTTTTCTCTCTATATTATCTGCAGGGAAAGAGTCAAGCCAAGGCATGAAATAAAACCATTGTTAAAATCCTTAAAAATACTGTCAATGATGCTAGCTGTGACTGGCATATTCAACTCAACCTTGCTTTGTGGGCTTATCGCACTAGCATTCACATGCCTACGGGAGCCACTCCATTCATCCTAGTTGTTGGAGTCAAGGCCATCTTGCCCATCGAGGTAGAAATTCCTTCCTTACGAGTCTCCCTGAAGGGTCTAACTGATGATGAGGAGTATAGATAGTTGCTCCTACACGAGCTAGAGATGTTAGAGGAAAGATGACATAATTCCCTGAACCATCTGCAGGCATATTAAAACCATCTATGTCATAGTTACAACAAGAGTGTCATGGCCAAGAAGTTTGACATTGGTGACTTAGTCCTCATGTAGAACCCTAAGAATCAAGCAGAAAGAGAAAAGTCAGGCAAGTTTGAACCAAACCGGTTGGTTCCTTATGTCATCATATCCTCTTTTGGTTCTGGAGTGTATCAGGTGGCTACTCCAGATGATGAACAACTGATGAAGCCTATCAATAGCCTATATCTTCACAAATTCTATGCATAGCATCACAAAGTCAAGATGAAAACCTTAAAAAATATAAAAAATAGAAAAAAATAGAAAAAAATCATCACCTTGATGAAAACTTGGCAAACAAGTGTCTTGGTGACACCAAAAAAATTGAAAAATGACAAAAATAGTAAAGAGAAATAATTCATCCAACAGTGAAAACCTACCAAATAGGCACCATGTGTAGTCAATCATTGCTCTGCAATCTATTGTTACTTCATTTGTCTTGGCCTGTAATGAAACACATTTTTTGTCACTACCACAACATTTTCCATGATATCATACCCTTTCTCTCATGGTTGAAAAATGGTTGACATCAAATTCTTGTATACTGTCCATTTGGCATCCCATGCATATCCCTTTCACGTCATTTAAAATTGGCTAAGTCGTGGACCTGACTAGGGGAAATTTTTTATCCTGTGACTACAATGGGTATCATACATGGTCTCGACAATTGTAAAAAGTCCTAAAAAAAGATAAAAACATCATAAAAAGTCTTGAAAAAAGACAAAAACACAATTAAAAAGTCCTGAAAAAAAAGACAAAAACATCACAAAAAGTCCTGAAAAAGGATAAAAACATCATAAAAGGTCTTGAAATAAGATAAAAACATCATAAAACATACTGAAGAAAACACCAAAAAAATAAATAAATCGAAATATCTAGAAATCACAAAAATAGAGTAATATCTTGTTAATTCCGTCGAATTAGTCAGTCTTTGTCATTTGTCTGAACTATGTTGTCTCGACACATTTACTTCATAGGCAAGGCCATCTATTGATGGGTCCTCGAGAAATTAGGTTAGTCGTTTTAGGTTTGTCAAAATAAAATCATGGCTCAGTCCTTGGTCAAGAAGACAAACTCATTGGTCATGTCAAACTACGAGGTCTTTTAGTGTATGATGTAGGCAAGGCCATCTGTCGATGAGACCCCGAGGCTACACTAGGTTAGTCCATTAGGGTTCATGCCACTACACTGGCACACATGTCAAAAATTATTCAAGTAAAGACAAGTCATTTACAAATGAGAAAACTCCTAAAATGAATTACAATAGTCACTTATTCAACATGACAATCACACCAACACGTCAACATCGACATGTAGTCAACACAAGTCAACTTCAGTCAATTTTGGTCGAAACATGTCAAATTATCATAACCAGTCAAATTTTAAATTCTTGGTTATCTTTCAGATGTGTCCTTCTAAAGAATAGCCTCTATCATTTATGCCTTAGGATGTGTTCTTCCTAGGCATCATCACCGTCATCTAACATTTTGAGGGATCCCCTCGACATCTAAGGATCATTCCTCTTGACATCAATATTATTTTAGATGTGTCCTTCTAAAGAACACCCTCTATCATGTATGCCTTAGGATGTGTCCTTCCTAGGCATCATCACTGTCACTAGAATTTTGAGGGATCCCTTTTGACATTTAGGGATCAATCTTCTTGACATCAACATCATTCAGGGCATGTCCTTCTTGAATGTGGCAATCTTCGACATTCATTATCTTGGCATTGTCAGAACCTTGACACCTTGACATCTTAACATCATCAAACCAGACATCTTGACATTAAAACACTTGGCATCCAGACACACTTGGCACTTGTCTTTTGGGTTTTCATGATGTTACTAGTTTTTCAGCGAGATCCCAACAACAAGATTTAGAGAAGCAACAACATATCATGATGTTTTTCTTGTCTTTTAACACTCATGTTGCTAGTTTCTCAATGATGTCCTGACTACGAGATTTAGAAAAACAACAATGTATCATGACCATGGCTTTCTTTTGTCCTTTTGGAAAATCATGTTGCTAGTTTCTTAAGGATATCTTGGAAACATGTTTAGAGAAGCGATGTTTCATGACTTGTACTTCTTGTCTTTTTCTACTTATGGTTGGTTATGAAAAAAAGACTAGGGCAACTGAGCCCTTAGTATGAGTCATGATCATCCTTGTCTATGACTTCTTGTCTTCTATGATGGTACAACCTTGCACACTTTGATTTATGTCATATCATGGTGTTTGTTGGCCACTACAATAATTTGCCCAATGATTATTAAGAGCAATAAATATTAAAGTCCTATGGTAATATATTAAAGGATTTGGTCTAGGAACTAACATGCATCTCCTTTTGTCTTGTCATCTTCTCTTGCTCATCTCATATAGGCATTGCATCCATATTATCATCCATATAATTTACACTAACATTTCTTTGTCTCTTCATATTCTAGTCTTCTCATAAATTTTGAGAGAACACCCATGTTTTTGGAACCCATCTGTCCTCTCGAGGGGGCATACTGCTACCCTCCTCCTTGTTCTTCCTTATCTTATTTTTCACTCGAGAATATTTTTGACTTAATTTCTTTGTCACAATGCGACATGCTACATTATGAAAAAGAGGGGCAAAATGCAGACACTTAAAAAATGGCCTAGGCCTGCAAGCTCTATTTTACCACTTTCATCCTAGCATAATTATGGCATTTAATTGTCCTTGGTCCACATTCAACTATTAATGAAGTAATTCATTATTATTTAATTAATTCATGTCTATTGTATTCTTCATGATTATTTAATAAATAAATTATATTTATTTATTCAATACGTCATTAATTGTCTATTGGCTTTTTACAATTAAATAAACTTATTAATTTATTTAATTACCTTTATTCATTTATTCTTCTTGATTATTAAATAAATGAATTTTATTTGTTTATTTAATATGTCACTAATTCTCATAATTAAATTAATTTATTTAATTATCGGTCATAACCCTCTAAATTAAATGATTGTCTTTAATTATTTAATTACCTAATTTAACATTTCTATCATTTTAAATAAATGAAATTATTTAAAATGGTTTCATTTTATTAATTGTCACTTCACTTCAGTAAATAACCTGAAAAAGATTATTTATTGTCATATAAAATCCTTATTTTGAATTAATTTAATTCAAAATGGTAATCTTCTTCCAAAATCAAGTAATTGAGCAAATTCTTGATTTTGCAAATCTTCTTTTTAGTTCAACTCTTATCTTCTTGATTTTTTGAATCTTACAAATCAAGCAGTCTTATCTTCTTGATTTTCGAAAATCTTTATCTTTTTGACTAATTATCAAATTTATTCTCGACCGCCGATTTGATTTTATCAAATGAAATCTTGGCCACTCATTTAACAATCTTTCCCTAACCCTAATTAGGGATTGTCACATGAAATCTCGTCCACTGATTTTATTCTTTTTCAGCTTTTAATCTCTTCTGTCCATCCAAAATTGCATTTTCTATAAAATGTCAAGTTTGCTAACAATTTAGGGACCACGTCATTATTATAGACATTTTATGCTTAGAATTTACTTTGCATTTAGCTCATTTAACTTGATTATTTTCTCATAGGCATAGTCATTTGTCATAGGCATTTTTTCATCAAATCCTTCAAAATTTGCATAGGACATTGTCATAGTGAAAATTACTCACACACTCGATCTAAGGGCAACAATCATACGTTGCAAACTAGAAGGTGCTATGGAGGTGAATCATGGAAGCAATAAATATCTGGTATAATCATTTATGTTTTAATCTTTCTTTGTATTCCATAGTTTCTTTGGGTATTTTTTATTTAATCTAATCCACTAACTAACCTAAAAATACCCATTGATAAAATTTCTTCTCCCACTTCTTGTTGCATGGCCTCTTCTTGTTCCTGTAGTTGTTTTAGGAACTCCATTTTTTCTTCATGCTCTCGAATTTCAACTTCCTCTACAATGGTAGCAAGATCTTCAAGGGTCACTTTTTTTGTCTCTGTGAATACATTTTTTTCTTTGACATTTTCCCACCCCATTGGGGTTGTTGTGCTCTTAAGTGATGTGCTTCCATGCTTAGGATTTTCCCATGAAGGCATATCAACAACTTGGTTTGATTTCTTAAGAGGACTCTCACATTTTCCTTTGGCTATAGGATGAATAGTGTCATCCTTTCTCTACTTAGGACTTGGCACCTCTCTTTCCATAGGTTGTGTTTTGGCTTTTCCTTTTCTTGCCTTCGCCTCCTTCTTTTGTGCCCTAGTTCTTACTAGGGTTTCAATTGTAACATCATCATCAGAATCTAATGAATAAATTTATTTTTCAGAGTGCTTTATTTCAAAGGAACTAATGTCTATGGTCCTTTTTGTTGCAAGAGGATTCATACTAGAGCCAACACCAGAGGTTGAAGCACCAAGGGTGGCTTCAGCCATGCTTAATATTATGTTAGACCTACGTGGTTGAGGTAAAGCTCTAGATTGTAGCTGCTCAGGTTTAAATTGATCAACATTTATGAATTTCTCCTAGGTTATTTCAGGTGCTACATCATGCAAATAATTTTCAACCAAAAATTTAATGACTCAATGGTGTGAGATAGAATTGTCCCTACCTTTTTGTGTTTCAACCACCATGATGGAGATAATTTTGTACAATATGTCAAGCGCATTCATCCTCCTCCCATGCCTAATGTGACTCAAAAGTTTGAAATGCATTAAATCTTGGTTTGATGGTCAACCTTCACAAGTGATGTACCTGATATTGTGGATAGTTGTCTGCTTCCATGGCTCAGACAAAGAGGTTCTTTTGGCACCCTATTTGTCTATACTAATTGGAGGGTCACCATGTAATGTGAATACGACCCTTGTTGATATGTCATCTCTAGAAAATTAGAAAATCAAAAACCTAATGAAGAAGGAAGATCTGAACCTTATTTATGCTATCAACTAAACAAGGCAGTCAACTCCCACAATCTGAGAGGATGCCATTTAGGGAAAACAAATACAAGGGTAGCTATACATTGAAGGAATTTGGTCAAAAATGCAAGTCCAAATGTAGACTCAACATTGCAGTAACACTCGCAACTACTCAACATCGTGAAAGATAAATACAAGGCAGTTACATGTAGTTGACATGAGGAATCTCATGTCGACATCCTTCAATTGACCCTTGAACTATTCCTCTACATGACTAGTTGGTTGTTGTACTTCTCAATTTAGTAACCTTAAGTATGTCTGCATGGCAATGTTAGTACACGTATAATTGCACATATATAACCACCTTAAATAACATACATTAACCACATGAAAAATTAATATAGATAGCCCACATAATGGCTAATGTCATTAAACTAGAAAAAATGGAATCAAACCCAATGTCTATGGATTGAAGGAAACATTATAAAAATATCAACATTTAATATCAGGGTCCATGTCAATCTTCAACAAATAAAGTATAGATTCTACCCAAATTTGGACCAAAAACTAGGCTCATTATTCTTGGTGAGAAAAAAATTATGGATCAAGGCTTCATATTCTACATCATTATTAGAGCACAAAAATTGGAATTAATAAGCCTTGAGGGTCTCTGATCATGTTAGGGACAGTAATCAGACTCATGCTCTTGAACCAACTTTGCACTTAGTGACATTAAATTATAGGTTCCATAGAGGATTATTTGTCAAATCATCATATCTTTCTCGATTCTTCATCAGTTTCAAATAGATTAGATCATCATCGAAGATCATGTATGTGCCCAGTCCCATGGCATGGAAATTTAAAAATGGGTTAGATTCAATGAACTGGTTGAGGAGAACTTCTTTGGGAGTCTACTCACTCATGTCTTCTTCATCCTCTAACATCTCCATGCAATATCCCTCTTGTCTTGAGAAGAGGTATACACTTTTTCAAAACAAAGGACTTCATTGTGTGCTATATGTTTGGGGTGCAAATATTTTGAGAGGATATTTATCTTCACCCTAAGTTTGGTCCTTAATATTAGATGGGACCAGTCCAATTCCAAGTATCCACCAAGATTTATAGTAAAATCTCTAGAAAGACAAATCTCAAAGATCGAGGGAATGTCTATCACCACCACTTCTTATGAGACTGTCTAGCTCATGAATGAAAAGAGGGTTACAGATAAATATTTTATCTGATTCATTTCTCAAGGGGCTCATACTTAATCATTAAAGCATTAGCTACTTGATAGGGCATGACTATTGTACTAGCTCTTGAATCAATCATATTATTGTGCAAAATTTTATCTCCCACAATTAATGTTAAAAACGTGGTCATGGGCTTCGACTTGCTTACCTCTTTCTCTTTTGCATCGCTCACATCATTTGTATAAGCTACTATTTTTGGAGCTTGAGGATCTGATGTAGGTTCTTTGTCTTTAATTTAATCATATGAAGAAATTGCATCCATCTGCGGTCCTTGTTCCTCATTTTCCAATGCCTCTTGAAGCAATGTCTTTTGATTGAGAATAGATATAACATCCCAAAGGGAAACATTGGTAGGTCCCTTCTTTAGTTTCTCCACCATGTTGAGTGTTCCAATTGGTGGGGCCTTCAACCTAAAGGGAAGAATCTCCCTTGGATTTGGAGGAAAATGGTCCATCGAGAATGGGTTTGGAAACTTATCTAATAGTTTGTCGGGTGATGGTGGAATCCACTATTGCCAAGTTGGTCAAATAGTCAACTGTGGAAACTATTTCTCCTATGACAAAGGTTGGTGTGGCTTAGTATGAGGTGGAGCTTGTGGCTCGTACTCTCCCATGATCCTTCTCTTGGATCTAGTGTTCTAGTCTTACTGTACCTGTGGATTATTGGTTGTTGGGGATTCATTCGCTAATACCACATCTTCATCTTCCACCTAGGAAAAAATATCTTGATCGGGTGCAATATCCAACTCTTTCTCTACAAACATCCCTTGCATTTGTACTCTAAAATGGAAATTCTCTATTTTAGAAGACTCATATCCTTTTGCATTCAGAAGTGCACCTTTGTTTCTTTGCTCTACTATCTTCTATTGGATATTTCCCCTTGGCCAGTTTTGGGGTATATGGCTTTCATTGCAAGGGAAACACCATGCATTTTCATCATCCACCAGGTTGTTCTGACCTAGGATTAACTCTTTTCTCTAGCTATCCTTGACCATTTGTAATGACATGGTGACCAAAACTATTTGGTTGGTAGACAATGCTTGTTGACCTCTCCAACCTGAAGGTCCTTGGTATGTGCTATGTTGATATAATGGCCTTCCTCCCTAATAGGTTTTAGTAGCTTGCTTTGGAGTGGTCACTTCTTGTCACTTAATGAGAACTAACTCATTAACAAAAGACCACATTAGTTTTTTCATATCGTTGATGTCTTCTGGTATAGAGAAAGAACCTGATGTGTTTGGCTACATGGTGGGGTATACAAATATGGATTGTGAAAACCTAAAACTATCACTTATACCATGGAAGTACTCGAAGCAACTTCCTCTTGAACTAATGTGCCTAAAATTTTCATAAAAACAAGAATCATAGGTCATGGCGGAAGCTTCCCAATATCTATTAAACTATTATCCATGTGTACCACCACCTCGTATGCATTAGGTAAGATATCCCCTCCCATGGAATTTATCATCACTGTGATATCCAAATTGATAGCCTTCAGGTAAAACATGAACGCCATCGCAACTTGAGGTCAAGCAGTTTCTAGGATCCTCTGCCAGTTTTTATGGAACCTGGTATTGAAGTTACTCATGGCCTCCTACAGATTTCTCTTGATGGTGATGAGTTGTTGTAGCAGCGAATAATGATCTCCTTTATCTGAAAAGTGTTAAAAAAACTATTCTCCAATATCATCCCATGAGTTGATAGAACCAGAAGTCAGAGATCTATACCAATCTTGAGCCTTCCTTTTGAAAGAGGTAGCCAACAATCTTATAGAATTTTTTTCCTCCACTATATTGTGTGCTCTACATACCTGCACAACATCTTGGAGATTTCTGAAAGGGGTTTTAAAGTCCTCTCTAGAGAATTTTGGAATAGCCTTGAGGGCATTAGCGAGTATGGCGGGCTAGAAATTTTGGAGAGTAGGTGGCTGTAGTAGACTACCACTATCCCATGTTGTGAAATTTCTTGGAGAAGGATGGGTACGTGAGCCATAGAGAAAAGTTTCATATGAATCAGATAAACTAGTATTCTTATTTCGAAACTTTGACCCCCAGGCAGAGTAGATAAGACTCTAGACTCTAGGCTCTCACTCCTTTCTCTAAAGCTTCTTACAGGGGATACCTAACATGTATGTCTTCTCCTCTTAGGTACCAAAGAGGGTAATTGGGATTACTAGAAATGACCTTTTCAAGATGCTCTTGTTTGGACTCTAGGCATGAAACTTCTAGTTTCTTTCCTTGGCCTGACTTAAGCAATAATTTTTACTTTTGATCAGACATTCAAAATACCTATTCCACTGAGCGTTCCAAAAATATAATTGTTGATCATCAAAGCTTGTTCCTATCTAACTTTCTTATGGGAAATTTAGTGAGTGGGGGGACAATATGTCCCTCACTGAATACCTTTGGGATTTTTATAGAAAGTTGTCTCTTCTTTGAGTTTGCGAAAAGGAGTAGAAATAAATGTAAATATAAAACATGAAAGTGGTGATGCGCCAACACTTTTACAACATTTCAAAACCTCAAGTTATTTTATATGAATGATATGATAGACAAAAAATTCCACAACCCTTCATTGTTAGGAAGAGAACAAACAAAAGAGGCTAGATAAAAGCATAGTGTAGTCATTCAATCTACTTGAAGGAAGTGTTCGTTAAGATCCGACCAAACATAGAAGTTTCAAGAGGTAACATAAGACATTCAAAATCCACACAAACCCTTCCTCTCAATATAGCATTTAACATGAAGAAATAATAACCTTTAAAGAAAACAAAGAAGTCTAATGACATAATCTAACCGTTATAGATTACAACTTTATCATACAAACATATAGCATGGAAATCAAATAATCAAACTATTTAGATTAATTTAGACACAATGTTCTATTATGAATGAAGATATACAGAAATAAAAATTGACAAAGGCCATATCATGAAAATTTTCAAATATTTCTCTTGAATAACTCGTACTTTAAATATCAAATGAACTTTAAAATAGAGGTCAGA
>CM021106.1:149899443-150465471 GCA_007115665.2 Sequoiadendron giganteum | reverse complement strand
ATGTTATCAACCATGTCTTCATGGTTATTTATCAATTATGATAGTGATTTCTTTGTTCAATGCCTCCATCCGTAGAGCACATTCAAACACTCCTTCCCTGTATTGTTCATAAATTTTGGTTTTGAGGGTGAATCCATTGTTCTCCTTTAGTTTCTCAAACCAATACCTAAAGACTTTTGCTAGAATTTTGTCAAATGCATTAAGCTTTGGCACATTAATTATGATGATTGCAATCCTTAACCACATGCCAATACAAAATTCTTGTTGTTGCTCAATTAAATTGATCGCATGCCTTACATGGGTTAAGCTCCATCTAATATTATTCAAACTTATTGGTTCCCTTATCCTTAATGCTTATGGGATGGAATCATATCTTTCCCTACATGCCTTTAGTGCCAACAGAGGAAGTGTTCATTATCCTAAAAAGTTGAAATACTCTGCAATAAATTTGAAAAATAGATAGGATTGATATGATTCTATCTAACTATTGATCTAAACTGTTAAATATACTACATTGCATGAGGATTTTATTCTCTCATAGGTAGACCATATCTTTTATGTGCTTCTTTGTATTCCTCCATTATTTTTGTCCATTCAACTTGAATTTGCATTAAAGAGACAAATGATCTTATTTGTAATTCTCCAACATAAATATTCAACAAGGAATCATCAATGTCTCCCATGATAAATCCATGCTGGAAGAAATCACACATTAAATTTTGAACATCTAGATGACTTGAAAAAGTCGTCCAAAAACTCTTTGTCTCCATTATAATCAATTTTTATTTTCAACATCAATTGATTCATTTTCCATTGCAAAAATTTCTCTCTTAGAAATAGTGCATACATGCCTGATGGTTTCCTCATTGCTAACATTGCAGAAGATATTTCCACCACCTATTCAAATCTTCTTTTTGCTTCATTTCTTTCTTCCTCCAATTGTTGAACTTGCCTTTTTAATTGTTCATTTTTATGTTTCATTTTCAATGCTTCTAAATAAAGTTATCCAGATTGAGCTCTTTGCGGAATATCTAATGGAATAACTGATGGAATAGGAGACAAAGAAAGATATCTAGGTGGAGTAGATGAAGTGGAAGATTCCTATGAATTTAATTTAATAGATTGTTGTCTTAGTTTCTCTTCTTTTAATTCCAACTCTACTCTCAATTTTGTGATTTCTTATGAACTTTCTAATGTTTATGCATTAGCTTGTTAGAGAGATTCCTTTGTTTGATTTAGTTGTTCTTTCAAAATAAAAAAAATTTCTGCAATTTATTTCTCCATTTTCTTAGTTTTATGGACTGATTATTGTAATTCTTCTTCTTTTCTTCAAAAAATTGCATGTTCTTTCTCTCCTATTCTATTTTAGCTTCTATTCTTGAAATTTTCATTGTTCTTAATAAATTTTTTGCTTCTAACTCTTCTTCCTTTTGCATGTTAGGGGATTCACCTTCCTTAACAACCAACTCTTTACCTTTTCTTCTCTTAATAGTCAGGGAAGGTGAAGAAGATTGTTCGGCCTCTTCATCCTTAAATCCTTCTAAGGCTTCCCTTTCTTTAGATTGTGTGTCAGAATTTTTAGCAGCGTCATAATACTTTCTCACATGTGTTATTTTAGGAGATATAATTGAGGCTTCAGGAGGGCTATGAGTTTTTTCAAGGGACTGCATTGGTGTTTGAACCTCTACATGGAATTCAGAGGTCTCTTGATGGGTTTCAAAGATAGGTGTTTCTTCAGAAGTTGACATAATAGTTTCAAAAGTGATAGGGTTTTCCTTAATCGACTCTTGCTTTCTCTTTTTGGAAGCACTATGAGTTACCCTAGTGGATTCGTGTAGTTTTCCCTTGTCCTTTTTCTATTCTTTCTTAGAAGATTCTCCCTTTTCTATTTTTTCCCTTTTTGTTGTGAGCCCCTTTTTGGGTTTTCCTTTTTATTTTTCAATAGCTGCAAACAAAAACTCAAGCCACCCTTGTTTAGCAGATTCTTTCTTTAATAAATGGTGTTTAATTATCAAATGAATTAAACCATGATATATTATTGAAGACTCACCCCTAGATTTTACTTGAGATATCATTTAGGAAATTTGTGAAAAGAGAAATGATGGTAAATTAATTCTTGTAGAGGGTTTTTCATTCCCATACCTCAAATGTATTAACATATGCATTCCTCACCCTAATATTGTGTCGTATTGTCCCTCACAAGTGAAGAAATTCATAAGCCACATGACAACAATTCTCCAAGTCTCCTCCAAGCTATTGTGGGCAATTCCCCATTGTTCTCCTTTGTGCAAAATAATCTCAGGCTTCCTTTCAGGTTCTTTATGAAATGTCGACACCAACTTTTCAAATTTTCAATGGCCTTTATTAAACAGCTTCCCCTCAATAGGAATGCTTGATATTTCACTTATGATTTTAGGATGAACTTCAATTATCTCATCTCTAACCCTTGTGACATTCACATGAAGATTCCTTATGAACTCCTCAACTAATTCTTGTTGAAATCCTTCATACTTCATAATAAAACCCAACCATCCTGATTCTCTCAACAACCTCTTAGTCTTAGAATTGAGATTGAAATTTTCTAGTTTTGAATTCCTTATATTTCCCATTCTTCCTCTATTTCTACAACTCGGCAGTAGCGGACTTTGACTGTTCAAACAATTTTTTGAATAATTTTTTCTTGTTCATGAAGCTGCTATATTTAAATCATGACACAATGTGTCATAACATTCTGCATTAATTCCCTTTATTGTGTCCAGACACCTCACATGCAATAACCTTGCACTTTCAATTTGATTTGCAAAGTTGGCAGTGGTGTTGACATATGCATAATAAATTTTGAAATGACATAAAACTTTTCAGCATGACTTACAATCATTGTGATTCATTCAAATATCACATCAACCTCTTTGCCCACTTTTGGAATTATTGAAAGAAATTTATTAACATTAATAAAAAGTTGGCAGAGGTTTCTATGCTCATAAATATCTACTTAATTTCACATTATCTTAACTAAGTTATAAAATAATAATTTGAAAATAATATTCATAATAAATGCATACCTTAATTTTTTTTGAAAACATTTGAGACCTTGAGGAGTCATCAAGATTCATTAGGAACATTAGAAGTCATCAAGAGTAGCTCAAAGTTAACCCAGATAGACTGCCATTGTTGGTTTTTAGTCACCTTATCATTTTTTTCTTTTCTTTTTCCTAGAAGCAAACCGCCATTGCTAGTTTTCAGTTTACTTCCTTTTCCCAAGGTAAACCACCATTTTCTGGTTTTTGATTCACCTTGTTTATTCATACCTTCTTAAAATGATCAGTTACATTCTCCCATGGAAGAAATTTCTTCCGTGAGAAAATTTTCAATTATATGATGTAGATCTAATAAAAATTATTCCTTTGTTGTTGGCTTATGATATATCTTCAATCGATGACCATTAACTAACATAAACCTTCTTTATCCATCGATTTTTATTAGTTGAACAAATCCATTTTCAAAAAATTGATCAATCTCATAAGGTCCTAACAATCTTGTATGGAATATCCCCTTAAACTCTTGGAATCTAGAATCAAATAATAATTCCCAATCTCCTTTCTTGAACTATCTGGTCATAATATTCTTATCATGCCATTCTTTCCTTTGCTTCTAGATTATCTCTATATGCTAAAGAGCTTCCATTCTCATCTCGTCCAGTCTATTCAATTATAGAATTATACTTTTCTCTTACTCAAATAAACCAATACCAACTTCTAATGCTATTTTCAATGTTTGTAACTCAAACTCAATACGCATTACTGGAGTTTTCCCATACACAAGTTCATATGGAGAAAATATTGTTGTTGTATTCCATGTGGTATTATAAGCCCATAATGCTTCATCTAGCCTTTCTACCCAATCTATTTTCCTCAATGAAATAATCTTTGTCAAGATATTATGTAATTATTGGTTAGTAACTTCAACTTTTCCATTTTCCTGAGGATGATATGGCAAAGATTTCCTATGTGTCATATAATATCTCTACATAAAAGCTTCCATCATAACTGATACAAACTATGGACCTTGGTCTGAAACTATTTCTCTTAGTGCACCAAAAATCTGAAGAATATGTTTGTACAAAAAATCAGCTACTTTTTCTTCCCTTACTGTTAGCAAGGCTTTCACTTCGACCCACTTTGTTACATAGTCTGTATAGAATAGAATATAATTATTTCCTTTAGAAGGTGGATCAATAGGTCCCAAAAAATCAATTCCCCATTTTTTAGATGGTTCCAGAGCAATCTAAGGTTGTAATGGCATCTCCATTTTTGGTGTAGGTCTTCCCATTCATTGAAATTCATCATAATGCTTAACAAAGAATGAAACATCCTTTGTCAAAGATGGCCAAAAATAACCAGCTCCTAGGATCTTATGAATTTTTTTGACCACCGAATAATGTCCTCCTTCTGGCTCATTATGGTAAGAATGTACAAAATCATAGACATCTATTTAAGCAACACCTGTGAAGAACGTGATCAATGCACATTTTAAATAATTCTATTTATCCACTTAAATCTAGAACTTTCATGAATTAACCTTCTTTTGTTTCAGGACTAAAGTGATCTGGACACTTCCTTGTTACAAAATAATTTGCAAGATCAACAAACCATGGTGGATGAATTGATATTGAAAACAAATTTTCATCTTGAAATGTGTCATCCAATGGTTCTTGATTACCCTGCAAAACAATTCTTGAAAGGAAATTAGCAACAACATTATTTTACCAGGCTTATCTACAATGGCTACATAAAATTCCTATAACAAAAATAACCATCATATAATTTGTCTAACTACTACATATTTATTCATCAAATATTTAATTGCAACATGGTATGTATGAATGTAGACTTTGTAACCTATAATATAATACCTAAATTTATTAATTGCATATACCACAGCTAAAAACTCTTTTTCTAGTTGTTGTATAATTCCTTTTAGTAGGATTCAGATTTTTACTAACATAATAGATTGCTTGCATTGCATCATTATTATCTTTTTTTCCCAAAAATACACCAATAAAAAAATTGGATGCATCAACATGTATATGAAATGGAACTCCCCAACTAGGTCCTTTGATAATTGGAGAAGTAGTTAAAGAATTTTTAATTGTCTCAAAAAGATCTTTGACAATCATCTATCCATAAAAACTGCTCATCCTTCTTGAGCAATGTAAACAAAGGTTCAACACTTCTACTAAATCCCTTTATAAATCTTTTATAATACACATCATGCCCAGGAAATCTAGGAACACCAGTTTGGTTATTATGAATCTCAATGTGTTGAATAATATCTACCTTCTTGGGATCAACTTGTATCCCATATTTTAAGATGTGATTGATAAGAACAATATCTTATGTCATCAAAAGGAAACTATTTTCATGATTTAAGGATAGCCTATGATCTTTACATCTCTGTAAAACCTTTTCTAAGTTTTCTAGTGTTCCCTCAAATGTTTTTGCACGAAATGTAAAATCATCCATATATACATACTTCAACACATGAAGTGGTTAAATCTACAAAAATGGAAAGGAAAACTATTTGAAAAGTAGTTGGTGTGCTACACAATCCAAATGGTAAAACCGTATACGCATACATGCCCTAAAGACATGTAAAAGTAGTTTTATCTTGGTCTTTAGGAGCCACTTGGATCTGATTGTATCCACTAAAGCTATCTACGAAAGAGAAATAACTACTGCCAAGTAGGTTATCAAGTACTTGATCAATAAATGGAAAAGGAAAATGATCTTTTTTAGTGGCTTTGTTCAATTCTCTATACTCCACACATACATGCCATTTTCCATTTTTCTTGGGAGCAAAACCCAATGGGGAAACCCATTGACTATCAGATATTGGATCAATGAACTCTACTTTCAGTAGCTTTTCTATTTCTTGTTTAAAAATATCCTGAAGAACATGATTGATCCATCTTTGACCTTGTCTTATTGGTTTTAAATATTTAGTGTAAATACGTTGACTACATATTGAAGGATGAATTCCTCTCATATCCTTATATTCCTAAGAAAATACTTCAGTATATCTTTTTAAATTTTCTTTCAATTCCCTTTCGTGTGTTGGAGACAAAGATGAATTAATGTTGAGAGGTTTATGCCCTCCTACTGTAATTTCTTTTGTATTCTTAGATTCAAGGGGATATCCAACAAGTGTATTTAGGGGACATGAATTTTAATTTTGTTGATGTAACTTTGTCTAACCTTTTTTGTTCTCTTCCTTACCAATATTTTTATAATTAACAAAAAATTCTTCACATTCCTTAACATGTTCAACCAAAGTAACCATATCTAACTCAATAATGATGTCACCCTCTGATTCTATATCCTCATCAACCAAAATTTGAGTGTTAGGCTATGATGGCACTCTTAAATTTTGCAAATTTGAGATGCCTATTTCAAAATTTTGCTTCTGCACTTTCAGAATTGCACCTGATGAATCAGTCTGAGTAACCTACTTTGGAGGCTTGTATTTTAAAGCCTATTGATTTTCTTGCCAAACCCATTTACAGACATATTTAGTTGGCACATGTGAATGTGTGTGTTAGTTTTCAGCTTCCCATGATAATTTTTGACAAAGTTTCAAAAAGTGAAGTTGGAGGGTTTTGACACTGTTATGTTGTTTCCAGATGTTCAGTTCTACAAAGTTGCATCTTGTTTGAGCTTGCATTTTGCAATTGGATGACCGTCAAGATAGAATGAATTTTGTTCCATATTCTCCATATCAAGATAATCTCACATGTCAGTTTTCAAAGTTTTATGATCTGATTTGTTATTTTTAACAAGTCGAAACCAAATGTAGTTTGTTCAGTTTTGCATATGTATTCCTGACAACATTTCAGAGAGGCTAACTTTGACTTACACTATCTTTTGATCAGTGATAATTGAAGAGAATTCATTTTGTACACCTGCTTAGGGTATCTTAATGTTCCACTATGTCTGATGGCAGCTTGCCAGGAGTTGATTCACTATTTTTACAAATTGGCAATTGAATGAGTTTTAATTGGTGCAAAACAACTGTTGTTTTAGAAGGTCCAACTGAGCAACTTTTCTGATTAGTATTTTTCACATCGTGATCTATTTCTCTGAGCCATCTTTTCCATTGTACTCTCGGATCAAATGTCTAAATTCTTGCAAGTTTTGATGTCTCCCGGAGGTCTTTTGACCAGTTTCCCAAGCCGATTCTAGAGCCCACTTGGCCTATTTTGACCATTCTGGAAAAGTGTTAGAAAACAGATTTTGATGAAGACCCAGTTCATTTTTCAACTTCAAAGGCACTCAAAAGCAAGGTTGAGTTAGTTGAGGGTAAAATTTGTTTGAAAATGATTTTTTTTTTAGCCAGGCCCACATGGGGACCCAACATGCTTTAGACAATTATGACACTCCTAGACTTGCAAACACCCAATTTTCTTCATTTGAATTAGTTTATGGATTGACTATCAGAGCTGATGCTTTATTGCAATTCAATCATAATAATGATTTTCACCTTGAGGGTTATATCCAGATAGGGAAGTGACAGAGGACAACATATATATGGATGAGAAGCATTCCCTTTCAAAGGTTAATTAGAGATGATTGTTCCCATGCAAAAAATTGGTTTTAGTAACAGGGGAACCTGACATGTGGTGCTATCTGAAGAAAACAATACACTGTCAAAATGAAGTCAAGTTTACTTATGATGGAACACGAAGATGTCTCAGTCAAAAAATTTCAAGCTATTGGAAATCCTTAACGAGTGCATATGTTGAAGGTAATGACCTATGTTTTAAAAAAATCAATGGGGATATGCAAGCTTCTAGTTTATCACTAGAAAATAGATAGACATAATGCTAAATATGGACATCCATCAATAATTAATGGATATATTATTTTTAGTTGATGTTGCATTTGTAAGTACCTTTCTCAATATGCATTCATGTATGTAAGCATTGGCATTAAGGGAAAATGTGAAGACTTCTATTGGTAAGGTAAAGTTCAAAGTATTGGAGCTTACTAGATATATAAAAAACTTCTCCTCAAATGAATAAGAAATAGGAAAGTGGGGAACTTATTTCCCTTAATCCAGTGTAGCTACACACAAAATGAATTTGTTGCACATGCATCAAATGTTTTCAAACATTGAAGATAGAGGAATGGCAGTAAGGCTTTATGTGTGAGCTAGGTATATCATAAAATGGATTTGTTCAAGAAGCCCGTGCAACAGGAGGAACTCAAAATTGCATGGACAAGCATAATGAATTTGTTGAAAAGGCTTTAGAAATTTTCAAACACTATGGAGGCGTGCACAATGCAACTGGCAGGTGAGGAAGGAGTGTGTGCATCCATCAAAGCATAGAGGAGAGGTGCATTGGCCATATAAGAGAGGTACATTGTTCATAAGGAATGATGCCCGCACCTGGTGAGGAGAAGACCAGGTGAGGGGTGCAACCAGCCAAGGAGAGACCCGTGCTAGTTTGGAGAATCCTGTGCAGTAAAGAAGACACAATACGCGCCAAGTACAAAGGAAGTAGAATGGAGGGGTGTAGCTAGAGAGGAAGCTAGTGCGCAGGCTTGGTAAAGGTATCCATGGAAGGAGGAGGCTCGATGGAGAGGATATGGCAGCCAAAAATAGAGCACGGGAATGAGCAAACACTAAAAAGAATTAAGGAAAACCTTGCATGCCTCGCATGAAAAAACGTGATGTCATGAAAAATGTGCAAGGTATGCGAGGCAAATAAAGGGCCCAATGATTTTTTATTTATTTTTAAATCTTTAAAAGGAATAAAAAATATAAATGTAAATGTTTGTGGGCAAATAATGAAGTGGACCCAGGTGAAATAGTGCAGGGAGGAATTATTTTAATTATTGATAAAATATTGCCCAAGGAGGTAAAATATAAAATATTTCAAACGTGAAATATTTAATGGTGCATAGGTAAATAGTTTATTTGCCAGGAAAATTTTATTATATAAAATGAATGAAGGAGGTGGAGTAGTTTTATCCACAGGGGTGCAATTTTAAACGGAGAGTGAATTAAATATTCACTGTTGGTGCTTTATAAAATGAATATTTCACTTTATAAATATGTATCATGTGTTGGAGATAAAATTGCAAAGTGTTCTTGCACCAAGTAAAGTGAATTTTATATCCATTTTACATTTAAGAGATTTTCAATGTGGATCATTCTCTTTGCTGGGGATTTTAAATAAGTCAAAAGGGATAAATATTAAAGTTATGAAACTTTGATATTTGGATTAAAATAATGTGCAACAAGTAAAGAGAACATAAACAAAATTTTGCATGGGAAAGAGGTATTTTCGAGTAGCTGGGTGAATGATGAGATTCTCCACATGGGAAGATTTTCAGTTGCAGGGCAATGATGAGCAGAGGCAATTTTGAGAGAATAAGTTTGTTGCTGCAAAGGAAGAAAGAGGAGATATTCTTTTCAGTTTGATCAACGGTGAATGAAGCTTCTAGATGGCATTTCTAGATCAGATTTAGTGTTGCTCCTACTGACTTCGCTTCTTCTATATCTTCTCTTATTCTCTCATTGAATAGGGTTTTGAGTTTTTGTATTAGGCTGGGTAGATAGAGAATTGTAAATTCTGGGTTATTTCCTGAGTCTGTAAGCTATAATTTTCTAAATTCATGAGTAAATATAGCCAGTTTATGCAAATAATATCATGAAAGTGTTTGCACATTCATGAATGTCTTCAGATTGTCTCCATATTTGTAAAGTTTTAGTCATGTAAATTCAATAATACAAAGTGTCTTTGAGTTTATCATCTCAAATTTCATAAGATTGTTTTGTCTGTTCATTGTTCTATTTCAAAGAAATGATTAAAATGCTTTGAGCAAGTGATTGTGATTTTAGGTGTGTAGATCGGATTTGATAAGGAGAATTTGATTGATAATAAGAGAGGGATTTTTGGTGCAAGACACTAACAGTTGATGCAAAGCATTAGCAATTAAAATCCACTGGTTGAAATCTGTTTGTTGGGGAATTCATTTTATGTGTTTCACTCCATCACCCAGAATTGACACTAATCTATTTTTCAGTTTTGTGCATCTCAGAAACAGTTAATAAATGCAAAATCATTCTAATATTATTATTTGGTTTATGGTATGTCCTGCTTTCCAATGGTTGAGAGAGGGTTGAGTTACTGAGAATGTAGCAGTGAACCTGAATAGTTTTGTAATCTGTGGTGCTCTGCTGGTGGAAAGGAACTCAAAAGAAGTTTACATGTGAAAGAACTTCATACTGCTTGAAGTTTAGTCCTCTGTGAAAAGAGGTGATGACTCTGTTAATAGAACCTATTGAAAATTTGAAGAAAGTTCTAGATCTACAAATATTACCAATCAAGAAGACAATTTGCAGCTGCTGCAAAGTTTCTAGGTATTCCTCACTCTTGGTTTTCAAGAAACTTCTATATGCAAACCATATTTGAACTTCTAAGAAGAACCTTTGCTTCCCTATTGAGTGAGTTAGCACTAACAAAGGGAAAGAGCAGTAAATTCAAATTTGCACAGTCCTATTTGTTGGATCTGTTGAAATTAATTTCAGTTCCATTGAAAGAATTATGTTTAGTGCTCAAATATATGCTAGTTCAGATGGTTAGAATGCATTTTTGTATCTTAGGGGTTTCCATCCATTTTTATTGTCATAATTTTCAAGCCTAGGTTGTCATTATGTTAGTAATTATCCTTGTTGTCCATCATGTGGTCAGGCTTGTAATTATGCACAATTAGTGAGCCTTAATTTGTAATATCTATGGATCACCAACGTAAAATAGCTATACCAGTGAACACTTTGATTCATCTTGTCAAGAAGTGTCAAAAGTATAATAATCTTCAAGCATCTAATATCCCAAAGTGTAAGAACCTGAGAGTTAATAAGCCTAGGTTCAGTCTTGAATGGAATGATGTATTTGAAAAGGACTTAAAGAAAGGATGAAAGGCACCAAATGTTTCAACAAGCTCGGTCAAGAAACCATCAAACTGTGTATACTTGTTAGGTCATTACACATGTTGTCAATTCCTTTGACCCATTGTATGCTCAATTAGATTTGTCATGGGTTGATTATGAAACTGAAAGTATTTCAGCTCAAGTCTACAAGGAGATACCTAGATTTGATGGGTATACCATATGTGAAGGAGATGGACATGTTCAAAGTTTTTCCAGCTTCATGGAGAACCATTCATTCAGAGATCAAGATATGCTAATGAATTTTTTGTTAGATCTCTTGAAGAAAGAGCTTGAGATTGGTATCCAAGCTTTCCCGAGAAGTCCTTTCCTTGTTGGGATAAATTAGTGATTGCTTACAAAGAAGAATTTGCAAGAGATCCCTCAGACCTTGTCATGAGGTTAAAGCAGATCAAGAAACAAAATGAAGATTCAAGTGTTGATTTCAGTCATATATTTGCTATTGATCTTTCACTAATCCTAGAAAGTTTTAGACCTAGTACATTAGACTATATCCATATGTACTTTGAAGCTTATGAAGAATGATCTAGTGCATTGTTAAAATAGTTTGAAATACTGAGCATGTAGATGGCATACACAGTTTTGGATGGTTTGGAGAAACAGAGGAATGAGTATGTTCAAAATTTGTTGTCTTCATTTATGGGAAAACATGTTGATGGAATCAGTTGTTGTGTGAATGGAAATGATCAAATGTTTTCAGACAAGTGCATACCTGAGAAGGTAAAAGATGAGAAGAATGCATCATCAAGTGATGAGAAAGTTGTCTTTGAATAACTTACAAAAGAAATGTACCCAACTAGAAATCAGCAGTTGAGTCTCCCAAGCCAAAAACCTGAAGAAGAATATGAGTTGGATTTACTCTTTGAAGAAGAGATATATGATCAGCAATATGATGATACAATTGATTATGTCAGTCCTACAAGTGTTGAGTGTAGCTTTGACACAAGTTTTCATAATGAGATAAAGGAATTTGTTGATTTAGAGAATACTCTTGAGAACATCAGTGTATCAACTGCTAGTGACAGAGTATGTGATGAATTTTAGTTTGAAAGACAAGCCACAAGCAGCTGCAATGAGATAACCATTGATGGTTTTTAGTCTGATAGTGAAGATATTTGTGTTTATCCTCAAGAGGATGCAAGTGACAAGTTCAGTGATGATACCCAATCTAATGTTGAAATACAAAGTGATGTGGATTGCTATTATGATAGCCCAGAAGAAAGTAAGAAGGGAGAAGTGGACAATTTATTCACTATGACTGGTTATGACCATTATTTTGATAATGTTGTCAGCAATTCTGCTTCCTATGATTGGGGAGATCCATTTTATGAGAGTTCTTAGATTTTGATGAAGAAGACATCACAACATATTCTGATTTGCAATTTGATAATGCATTCAATTCAAGTGAAGGTAAAAAAGAGGAAGTGGTTGAAACAATAGATCAAAACAATGATCTATTGAGTTATGAAAAAATTTCAGATCTATTGACCATAGGTATCAAAAATGTGCACATGAGGACAATTCTTAGTTGTGTGCAACCCCTATTGACTTTGACAGTGGTGATGACCTTCAAGATTCAAGGGACTCTAATTCTCTTTCCAATGATGAACCAGATGATGATGATGATGATGATGATATGGATGAATACAAACAACAAATTGATTGTAATGATGCACTGTATGATGAGTATGAAGATATGAACACTGATGAAATTTCAGATATCTCTTTTGATGAGTTTAAAGGAAAAAATAACCATGAGGTTTATGCCACCAATGAGAGAAATATTGAATATTGTAATGCAGATTTGGATAAGTCTTCATTTGCTAACTTGAATGAGCCTAGTCGTGAGTCTTTGAGTGAGAATGAAAATTCTGATTTCGATCAGAAATCAGATTATGCTTCTGAACTAGAATTGCTTGTTGTTGAGAAAACTTGTGATATTTAAGGGGTTGATACCTTATGTTCAGAGGATGACTATATGATTACGGATGATGATGAGTTAGAAATATCTGATAAATCTCAATACCAACATGATGAAGAACAGTTACAAAGTGTGCTAATGCATGAGTGTATTTATTTTCATACACCTAGAGATGGTTTGCATGATCAACAAGATCTTTTGGTAAGTTCTTGTGATAGTTTTAATTTTGATATCCAAACTAGTAATCGGTTTGAATTTAACAGTTCTAGCCATGTAGCAAAATGTGTGTTATTTTTGTCAACTGGGAGAGGTTTTCACAGAGTGTGGCAATGTGTAGAAAACTAAAAGTTGTTTTTAGCTTGAGAGTGATTTATGTGATAAGTTGTTGCCACATAAGAATCAACATTTTGAAAGTATTCTTGAATTTCAAATGCATAGTGATTGTGAGCATGTTGATGATGTTGAATATGATTTCCTATTAGGAGAGGCCAACATGTTTCATGAGGCAGATAGTTGTGATCAAATTATGCTTTCATATGTTATTGATCACCATTTTCAAATGTTGCCACTTGATACAAGATCAAAAATTGAAGAGAGTGGCATTGATGCTTCCTATGTGACTTGGTTGCCACTTGATGACAGAGTTGAATAGAAAGCAAGTTGTCACTTGCAGAAAAGTAGCCTGATACTTGTGTTTGCAAAGTTGTGGTTGTTCATGTTGTTACAGTTTGATAAGTACAAGCATGAGTTAAGGGAGATCAACTCTTTCTACAAAATTGTATTTGACAGAGATAAATGTTGATTCCTGTTTTTCATTTGGTGACCTAGGGTCATCAAATGAAGTTGAAAAAAGGATGATGAATAAATGAGCAGTTTGAGGACACCTGATGGATTCAACTTTTGGTCTACTCTCCAGAGATCTAGAATATTGCTATGACCACATGGGGCATACATCCCCAAATGGAGCCACTGATGGCACTCTCAAATTTTTGCAAATTTGAGATGCCTATTTCAAAATTTTGCTTATGCACTTTTAGAAGTGCGCCTGATGAATCAGTTTGAGTTACCCATTTTGGAGGCTTGTATTTTAAAGCCCGTTGATTATCGTGCAAAACCCATTTGCAGATATATTTAGTTGACATATTTGAATGTGTGTGTCAATTTTCAGCTTCCCATGATAAGTTTTGACAGAGTTTTTAAAAGTGAAGCTGGAAGGTTTTGACACTGTTTTGTTGTTTGCAGACGTTCAGTTTTGCAAAGTTGTATCCTGTTTGAGCTTGCATTTTGCAATTGGATGACTGTCAAGAAAGAAAAAATGTTGTTTTGTATTCTCCATATCAATATGATCTCACATGTCAGTTTTCAGAGCTTTATGATCAGATTTGTTACTTTTAACAAGTCGAAACCAAATGCAGTTTGTTTAGTTTTGCATCTGCATTCTTGACAAAATTTCAAAGAGGCTAACTTCAACCATCAATATCTTTTGATCGGTGATGATTCAAGAAAATTTGTTTTGCACATGTTCTCAGGGTATCTTAATGTTCCACTATGTCTGATGGCAGCTCGCTAGGAGCTGATTCACTATTTTTACAAATTCATACTTGAATGAGTTTTAATTGGTGCAGAACAACTATTGCTTTAGAAGGTCCAACTAGGTAACTTTGCCAATTAATATTTTTCACCTCGTGATATGTTTCTCTTAGCCATATTTTACATTGTATTCTTGGATCAAATGTCTAAATTCTTGCAAGTTTTGATGTCTCTCGGAGGTCATTTGACCAGTTTTCCAAGCTGATTCTAGAGCCCACTTGGCTTGTTTCGACCATTCTACAAAAGTGTCAGAAAATAGATTTTGATGAAGACCTAGTTCGTTTTTCAACTTCAGAGGCACTCAGAACCAGTGTTGAGTTAGTTGAGGGTAAAATTTGTTTGAAAATTATTATTTTTTTAGTCGGGCCCACATACTTTACACAATTATGACACTCCTAGACTTGCAAACACCCAATTTTCTTCATTTGAATTAGTTTATGGATTGACTATTAGAGCTGATGTTTTATTGCAATTCAATCATAATAATGATTTTCACCTTGAGGGTTATATCTAGATAGGGAAGTGACAAAGGACAACATATATATGGATGAGAAGCATTTCCTTTCAAAGGTTAATTAGAGATGACTGTTCCCATGCACAAAATTGGTTTTAGTAACAGGAGAACCCAACATGTGGTGCTATCTGAAGAAAATAGTACACTGTCTGAATGAAGTCAAGTTTACTTATGATGGAACACAAAGATGTCTCAGTCAAAGTTTTTCAAGCTATTGGAAATCCTTAACGGGTGCATATGTTGAAGGTAATGACCTATGTTTTAAAACAATCAATGGGGATATGCAAGCTATTGGTTTATCACCGGAAAATAGATAGACACAATGCTAAATATGGACATCCATCAATTCATAATGGATATATTATTTCCAGTTGATGTTGCATTTGTAAGTACCTTTCTCAATATGCACTCATGTATGTAAGCATTGACATTATGGGAACAAGTGAAGACTTCTATTGGTGAGGTAAAGTTCAAAGTATTGGATCTTACTGGATATATAAAAAACTTCTACTCAAATGAAGAAGAAATAGGAAAGTGGGGGCCTTATTTCCCTCAATCTAGTGCAGGTGCACACAAAATGAATTTTCTGCATAGGCGTCAAATGTTTTCAAACATTTAGTATAGAGGAATGGCAGTAAGGCTTTATCTGTGAGCTGGGTATATCATAAAATGGATTTGTTGAAGAAGCCTGCGCAACAGGAGGAACTCAAAAGCACATGGATAGGCATAATGAATTTGTTGAAAATGCTTTAGAAACTTTCGAACACTATGGAGGTGCACACAATGCAACCAAAAGGTGAGGAAGGAGTGTGCACATGCATCAAAGAAAATAGGAGAGATGCATTGGCCACGAAAGAGTGGTGTGTTTCCCATAAGGAATGATGTTTGCACCTGGTGAGGAGAAGAGCAGGTGAGGGATGCAGCCAGCCAAGGAGAGACCCATGCTAGTTTGGAGAAGCTTGCGCAGTAAAGAAGACAATCTGTGCCAAGTACGAAGTAAGTAGAATGAAGGGAAACAACTAGAGAGGAAGCTAGTGCGCAGGCTTGGTAAAGGTATCCATGGAAGGAGGAGGCTCGATGAAGAGGCAATGGCGACCAAATGTAGAGCACAAGAATGAGAAAACACCAAAAAAATTATGGCAAACCTCGCATGCCTCGCATGAAAAAATGTGATGTCATGAAAAATGTGTGAGGCATGCGAGGCACATAGAGGGCCCAATGCTTTTTTTTTTTTTAAATCTTTAAAAGGAAGAAAAACATTTAAATTTAAATTTTTGTGGGTGAATAATGAAGTGGGCCCAGGTGAAATAGTGCAAGGAGGAATTATTTTAATTATTGATAAAATATCGCCCGAGGAGGTTAAATATAAAATATTTCAAATGTGAAATATTTAATGGTGCATGGGTAAATAGTTTATTTGCCAGGAAAATTTTATTATATAAAATGCATGAAGGAGTTGGAGTAGTTTTATCCACTGGGGTGAAATTTTAAATGGAGAGTGAATTAAATATTAACTATGGGTGGTTTATAAAATGAATATTTCACTTTATAAGCATGTATCATGTGCTGGAGATAAAATTGCAAAGTGTGGTTGCAACAAGTGAATTTTATATTCTTTTTACATTTGGGAGCTTTTCAATGTCGAACATTCTCTTTGCTGGGGATTTAAATAAAGTCAAAAGGGATAAATATTAAAGTTATGAAACTTTGATATTTGGATTAAAATAATGTGCAACAAGTAAAGAGAACATAAACAAAATTTTGCATGGGAAAGAGGTATTTTACAACAACTGGATGAATAATGAGATTCTCCACATGGGCATATTTTTAGTTGTAGGGCAATGATGAGCAAAGGCAATTTTGAGAGAATAAGTTTATTGCTGCAAAGGAAGAAAGAGGAGATATTATTTTTAGTTTGATCAACCGTGAATGAAGCTTCTAGATGGTATTTCCAGATCGGATTTAGGGCTGCTCTTGTTGGCTTCTCTTCTTCTATATCTTCTCTTATTCTCTCATTGAATAGGGTTCTGAGTTTTTGTATTGGGATGGGTAGATAGAGAATTGTAAATTCTGAGTTATTTCCCGAGTCTGTAAGCTGTAATTTTTTGAATTCATGAGTAAATATAGCTATTTTATGCAAATAACATCATGAAAGTGTTTGCACATTCATGAATGTCTTCAGGTTGTCTCCATATTTGTACACTTTTAGTCATGTAAATTCAATAATACAAAGTGTCTTTGGGTTTATCATCTCAAATTTCATGAGATTGTTTTGTCTGTTCATTGTTTTGTTTCAAAGAAATGGTTAAAATGCTTTGAGCAGGTGATTGTGATTTGAGGTGTGCAGATGGGATTTGATAAGGAGAATTTGATTGATAATAAGAGAGGGATTGTTGGTGTAAGACACTAACATTTGATGCAAAGCATTACCAATTAAAATCCACTAGTTGAAGTCTGTTTGCTGGGGAATTCATTTTATGTGTTTGACTCCATGGCCTAGAATTGGCACTAATCTATTATTTCATTTTGTACATCTCTGAAGCAGTTTATAAATGAAAAATAATTCTAATCTTACTATTTGGTTTGTGGTATGTCCTACTTTACAATGGCTGAGAGAGGGTTGAGTTACTGAGAATGTATCCATGTTTGAAGTTGCCAATGCCTCCCTTAGTGTATTTTCATTGGGAATTATCTACTTTATAAAGACATGTCATTGTATGAGTGAATTAAGTTTTGGGCATTGTATAGGTTTACCCACCTTGGTCCTATAGAGCCAGAAGTGTAGGAGATGTCATTCTTTGACTAAATCTTGTTAGTTGGCCACTAGCCTTTGTGGTTCTTTAATAGAGAGGTTGGCTACCTCTTAGAGAATTTCAAATCCTAGTTGGGTTGTATTTTAAAACACCCACAAAATGGTGAATCTATTGGGGAAATTATGAATCTCCAATTGCGGACGGTTATAGAGTCATCAAATAATTTTTCATTCTAAATTTGTTTCAAATATTGAAGGATGTAAAACCTAGAGGTAAAGTTGTTCTAGTGAACCTGAATAGTTTTGTACTCTGTCGTGCTCTGCTGGTGGAAAGGAACTTAGAAGAAGTTTACATGTGAAAGAACTTCATACTGCTTGAAGTTCAATCCTCTGTGAAAAGAGGTGGCGACTCTGTTAATAGAACCTGTTGAAAATTTGAAGAAAGTTCCAGATCTACAAATATTACCAGTCAAGAAGATAATTTGCAGTAGTTGCAAAGTTTCCAGGTATTCCTCACTCTTGGTTTTCAAGAAACTTGTGTATGAAAACCATATTTGAAATTCTAAGAAGAACATTTTCTTTCCTATTGAGTGAGTTAGCACTGACAAAGGGAAAGAACAATAAATTCAAATTTTCACACTCCTATTTGTTGGATCTATTGAAAGTAATTGCAGTTCCATTGAAAGAATTATGTTTATTGCTCAAATATCTACTACTATGGATGGTTAGAATGCATTTGTGTATCTTAGGGGTTTCCATCCATTTGTATTGTCATAATTTTCAAGCCCAGGTTGTCATTATGTTAGTAATTATCCTTTTTGTCCATCATGTGGTCAGGCTTGTAATTATGCACAATTAGTGAGCCTTAATTTGTAATATCTATGGATCACCAATGCAAAGTATCTATACCAATGAACACTTTGATTTAGCTTGTCAAGAAGTGTCAAAAGTATAATAATCTTCAAGCATCTAATATCCCAAAGTGTAAGAACCCAAGAGTTAATAATCCTAGTTTCATACCTGAATGGAATGATGTATTTGAAAGAGGACTTAAAGAAATGGATAAAAGGCACCAAATTTTTCAACAAGCCCGATCAAGAGACCATCAAACTATGTCTACTTTCTAGGTCATTGCAACTGTTGTCAATTCCTTTGACCCATTGTATGCTCAGTTAGATTTGTCATGGGTTGATTATGAAATTGAAAGTATGTCAGCTCAAGTCTACAAGGAGATGCCTAGATTTGATGGGTATACCGTATGCGAAGGAGATGGACATGTTCAAAGTTTTTCCAACTTCATGGAGAACCATTCATTCAGAGATCAAGATATGCTAATGATATTTTTTGTCAGATCTCTTGAAGCATGAGCTCAAGATTGGTATCCAAGATTTCCTAAGAAGTCCTTTCCTTGTTGGGATAAATTAGTGGCTGCTTATAGAGAATAATTTGCAAGAGATGCCTCAGACCTTTTCATGAGGTTAAAGAAGATCAAGAAACAAAATGAAGATTCAAGTGTTGATTTTAGTCATAGATTTGATGTTGATCTTTCACTAATCCCATAAAGTTTTAGACCTAGTACATCAGACTGTATCCATATATGTACTTTTAATCTTATGAAGAAGGATCTAGTGCATTGTTAAAATATTTTGAAATACTGAGCATGCAAATGGCATACACAGGTTTGGATGGTTTGGAGAAACAGAGGAATGAGTGTGTTCAAAATTTGTTTTCTTCAATTATGGGAAAACATGCTGATGGAATCAGTTATTGTGTGAATGGAAATGATCAGATGTTTTCAGACAAGTGCATACTTGATAAGGTAAAAGATGAGAAGAATGCATCATCAAGTGACGAGAAAGTTGTCTTTGAACAAATTACAAAAGAAATCTACCCAACTTAAAATCAGCAGCTGAGTCTCCCAAGCCAAGAACGTAAAGAAGAATATAAGTTGGATTTACTCTTTGAAGAAGAGATATATGATCCGAAATATGATGATACTACAAGTGTTGAGTGTAGCTTTGACAAAAAATTTCATAATGAGATAAAGGAATTTGTTGATTCAGAGAATACTCTTGAGAACATCAGTGTATCAACTGCTAGTGATAGAGTATGTGATGAATTTCAGTTTGAAAGACAAGCCACATCCAATAATAAAATTCCTTCATAATTGGCATTTGGGTGGCAATTGATGGTTGTGCTGGAGGACAAAGTGATAACTCTTTTTGTTTTTGACCATTAGAAATGATCATGCTTCTTGATCTGCAATCTATCAATGTTGCAGCAGTAGCCAACCATGGTTTTCCTAAGATAATTGGATAACCAGAATATTTCTTCCCAACTTTAAGAACCAAAAAGTCAACTGGATAATCCCATGTGTCAATGGTAACCATGATGTCTTCAATAACACCTTCAGGTTTGGTAGTAGATTGATCTACCAACTATAAAATAGTTTTTGTGGGTTGAACAGTTGTCATTCCTAACATTTCAGTAGTATCATATCTAACAACATTAATAGAATCTCCCAAATCAATTAGAACATTAGGTATCTCAACTCCATTAATACTAAAGGTTATCACAAGACTACCAGGATCATTATATTTTTGAGGAAGCAATCTTCTTGACAACATGTCACTAAGTTTGGTACCTATCTATATTGTAGGAGGTAATTTCTTCTTTCTTCATGGATTTTTCATGTAGAGGGACTTAACCAACTTTTTTATTTTTGGCATGTCTTTAATGGCCTGCAATAATGGTATCTCAATATTAATCTTTTTTAACTCACGAAGACTTGAGAATCTACCATATTCATATAATTTTGTTGGGAGATGTCAGGACTGACTTTTTCTTCTTTCAAACACTTAGGATAAGGTTCCTCATTGACTTTTTGTTCATCATCAAAGTGTTTTTCCTTTAAATGTTCTTTTTCCTTCTCACCTTTTTGATCTTTAGCATCTTGTATTATTGGAAAATTACATGTTCTTAATTGAATATCATTGGCATCAATTGCATTTAGATTAGGGGGATTTGAATCATTACAAGTATTTTTTGGATTTACAATAGGCTGGGCTAGAAACTGAGGTTGATTTGCTTGATCATTAGTAGGATTAGAACCACTAATTAATGTGGGTGACTATGCTCAGGGATGCCTTGGCCCTTGATTTTTCCATGGTTGAAATTACATTTTATTTTTTTGCCATGATGGATGATTTGACTGCCATTATGGTTGTTTATTTTCTTGCCACTATGGCTAGTTTGATTGCCATTTTGACTGGTTACACTAAGGATTCATCCATTCATATTGACCCCAAAATGTAGGTGGTGGTTGTGGTTGATAGGGAGGAACCCATTGATTTGTATTTTTCCAAGGATTCTAATTCTAATTAGATCTAGAACTATATTGCCTCTGATTAGCATTATATCCTATGTTTTGAGATCTTTTTCCAACATAATTAGCCTCTTCCTCTACCATAGGTGGTTTCTTTAGACTATTATTAATTCCAGCCAAAACATTATAGGAACTTATGGCATGATGTTTTTTATAAATTTCATAGATATCAACTTGATTCAATGGACACTCTCTCAAAAGATGTTTCCCTCTAAATTTAGAGCAATAACTAGATAAAGGCTCACTAGTCTTCTTATCTCCTTTCATGTTGAGATGAAGAAGTAAATCAGTTTTCAGGTTTTCTATTTCCTCGATTGTTTGAGACACATCAGTAGTATGAGCTTTTTTTCTTTGAGAGTTTTTAATCCCTACTCTATTCCTAGAGTAGTTTCTACATATTTCAACAATATCATCCAAGGAAACCTTATTGATGTCTCCTTTCCCCATAAGATTCAAATACTCTCTAGATTCATCATCAATTCCTTTTAGAAAAATCATCTTACTAATTTCATTATCCAACCCGTTACCACACCTTTTGTGCACAAACTAAATTATATTAGCATAATCTTCCATAATTTCATCTTCCATTTGTCTCATTCAGAACAAATCCTCCTTCCTATCTCTTACTCGAAAGTAATCTTGGTATTTATCCAAGAACTCAGTTTCCATTTCCTGCCAAGTTGAGATTGTTTGTGCACCTAGACCCATGGACCAATGTAAATATAAATATTTCAAGGTAGAAGGAAATAATTTAAACTTCTAGTTATCAGCTATATAATCATAGTTCTAGCATAGAACCTTAAGCTCAAAGAGAAATTGATCAAGATCCTTAGAATTTTTTCCCCTAAAGGTAGGTAAAATTGAAGGTTAAATATTCTTCATATGAGGCTCATCATCCTATCTCTCTAGATTAATAGGATAGGAAATGGTCCTATTTTCCAGAGGATCATTTCTTGGTAGATTATTTTGTGGTTGGTCACACATTTATTCTTCTTCAAATAGTTCTTGATTCTCTTCTTGATTTTTGATTTGATGTTGTTGAATGTCTTGTTCTTGATCAAAATCAATATTTCATGGAAGAAACCTTCCTAGATGATCTCTAGCTTGTCTCATCCACAATTTAAATCTATCTTCCTTATCAACACTAAGGCTTCAAAATTAATAGCTAGATATTTAATTCCCCAACAACCACACCAAAAATGATGCGCAAGGTTGCTATGGTCACTTCTTGCATCCTTTAATGATTTAATTATTGAACCGACTATGTCTTAGAGTTGTATGGGATAAGGATGTTTTCCATAGGTTTTTCAGGCGGGTTTTCACTATGAACAATGACTTTTGGTTTTCATTGACTCCTTCAAGAGCTTTCAAGAGCTTTCAGGACCTCTTAGGAGTGGAACTTTAGAGACTAATTCCTAGAGATCAAATCTATCTTATTTCCTATTTTAAAGTTTTTTTGACTTATTTTGGACTTGACTTGTCTTGTTTGATACTAGTTCATGGAAAAGATTAAAAATAATTTAATTGATTATCTAGAACTCAAAATTCAAACTCTATTCTAATTTTATTTTAAAAGAAATTCTATTTTAAGATTGTAGGAAAATAAATATTAATCTAAAGAACATAAATAAATTGCAAGAAAATAAATATTAATCTAGAAAACAAAGATACTAATTTCCATGAATAAGTTCCAAAAAAGTTTCAATTTCATCTTCCCATAAGTTCTCAACATTGCTTCCATTAAACTTCAACTTAGTTCCTACAAACATCATTGAAATCTCAAGTAATCTGATAAATATTAATCTATAGTAAACGTAATAAACCATTTCTAAACTATGATGAACTTAACTTAAAAGTGATTAAACACATATATTGATAATGATTTAAATAGAAACTAACATTCCAAATTTGATATCAGTTGAACACAAATTAAACAAACTCAAAAGAAATACCACACAAGGTCACCTCCTTTGGTTGAGCAGGCCCTGCTCTACCTCTGGTGAGACCTCTAACATAGTGATTCAAGTTAACTTCTTATTTTCATTCAAATTGACCCAAATATGAACATAGAACAAAAGTAGTGCAACTGTTACAAATTAGATCATAGATTTTCTAGCTCCTTAACTAATTTTAAAGATGGATATTTATAAACATATCCTTATTGAATTCAAAAACATGGCGCTAATCACCAAGATAGAAAGCACCAACTAAAATACTAAAATAGAATTGAAATAGACTGAGGGAATTCACCACGTCACCACTGGAACAAGAAGTTCCCAAACCAACTAGAAGGAGCCAATTTGAAGCTTTAGTGAATCATCATCCAACCAAAGCTTGATTGAATTCATGTTTTTAAACAAAGAGTTTACCTTTTATCTTTGAAATAATTCATTAATCACCAGTCTTTAATTACCTAAACAAGATCATCAAAAAATAGGATACAATCATCATAGAAAAAGATTCAAACCGCATAATTATATCATCATTAACACCACTAAAGCAATGCACTAAATGCAAAGTATTACTTCTAATATATTCACTAATTAGCTAAACATAACGTAAAACAAGAAAATACATGAGCATATAGTATACTGCTACTAATGTTAATTAATAATAACAAAGTCTTTTTAATCATAAAATATCCATTTTAAAAGTAGCACTGAGGCCTCTCATCAATAACTAGAACAACTAAGTATCTGCAAGTAGTCATGTTGAATCTCTCCAACATGAATTTTACATACTTTCTCTGGCTTAAACAAATATTTTTGTTATCTCTGTGTCTTTTGATCTCAATCCCCATAATATACCTCGCTACACTCAGACCTTTCATCTCAAACTATGTTGATAATTGAGACTTCAAATCTCAAATCATGCTTTTGACATTCCTAATAAATAACATATCATCCACATATAGGACAATAATGAGAATGTGACCATTATAAGTATTGTAATAGACATAATTGTTAGATTTGGATCTAAAAAATCACAAGGAAAACGCATAGTATCAAAATTTTAGTACCTCATCCTAGGAGATTGCTTCAAACCATAAAAATATTTTCTCAACTTGCATAGTAGGTTCTCTTTTCCTTTCACAATGAAATGCTCTAGTTGTGGCATGTAAATCTCCTCCTCGAAATATCCATGAAGGAAAGTTGTCTTCACATCCATTTTATCGACTTCAAAGTCATAAGTTGCTGCAAATTATAATACAAATTGAATGGATGTTAGCTTGGCTAAAAGAGAGAAATTCTCCCCATAATCAATTCCCTCCACCTAGGAATATCTCTTTTGTGAAAAACCTTTTCTTATGCTTCTCAACACTACCATCAAGACCCATTTTCTTTTAGAAAACCCATTTGCAACCAAAAAATTCTAGAAAAGGTATCAAATCCCATGTAGCATTATTTTTTAATGCTACCATATCTTAGTTCATGGATTCCATCTAGGAATATGTATCATGCATATTCATAGCCTCTCTAATAGTCCTAGGCTCATCAGTGTTAGCAATCAAAGAAAATATGTAACCGGAATCTAACATAGAATACCCAAATCTATCATGTTGTCACCTTTCTCATGTAAACCTCTCCAATGGTTGGTTGAGGATTTGTCTCTTCCTTAGAGTAGTTAGAGCTGCTAGATCTCTCCTCATCATTAGGTCCACCAAGACTATGTAGTTCATCATGTCAAGTGTGGGATGAATTTTAGCTTCCTACTTCTTCTCTTCCTTATTCGGCTATAGATCTACTATGGGAGGTTTCAACTCATAGAATAAAAAAATTCTTCTATAGAGAACCTTATTTGTAATTGGATCCAAAAGATTTTATCCTTTCACACCGACACCATAGTGAATAAAGATACACTCCACTTACTTGTTCTCCAAATTAGATCTTTTCACATCAAGAACATGATAATATGCCTCACAATCAATGACATTGGGATATTTCATTGATGGCTTCTTGCAATACCATGCCTCAATGGGTGTCTTTTCAACAAGAGTTGAAGTAGGAGACCTATTGATCAGGTAAAATGCAGTAGCAACAACTTCAACCTAGAATATATGTTCGAGTCCAACACCACTTAAAATAATCCTAGCCCTCTCCATCACTGTTCTATTCATTCTCTCTATAACTCCATTTTTCTATGGGGTGTGTGGAGTTGTCTTATGTTTCTTGATCCATGGTCCTTATAGAACTAATCAAATTTTGTGGAATAAAACTCACCATTGACTTTTGTCCTCAAGTATTTTATTTTTCTACAAGTCTTGTTTCAACCAAGGACTTGAACTCCTTTAATTGATGAATTTTTTTATATTTACTTCCAAGAAAATACATAAATATCCTTCTAGAATAATTATATATGAATGAGACAAAGTACACAAATCTATACAAAAAAGGAACATTAATTGTATCAAACACATCAAAATGCACATAATCTAAAATCCCAAAAGATTTATGAGAACTAGAATAAAAAGAAGCACAATGTTATTTTTCATTTATGCAATGTTGATAAAAATAAAACTTGATATTACAATCATCAAGGTCTTCAACAAGGCTCTTATTTTCTATGGGTCTAAGACCCTCCTCACCAATATGGCCAATTCATTGGTGCCACAACATTTTTTTCTTTGTAGGAAGTTTTATTTCAAAGAATTGGCACCATTATGTACTTATAAAGCATGAACATCAGATGTAAACACCACAAACTTATTCTCTATTCAATCTAATATTGATGATGAAGAATCAAAAGTTCATTTCTTGGACTTCATAGAAGCACTATTACACTAAACCATGCTTAAATCCTAAACCAAAGGAAATAGGGGTTACACCTTTTGGGAGATGGAACTTAAGGGACCTATTCCACTCTTATTTGATTAGGAAACCAAGATCCCTCAACCAAGTGACTCAATTGAGGTAAGGACACTACAACAAGAAGGGTATTGTGGTTTGGTTTCCTTAGGTGTTATTAAAGAGGGGGTTCACCATTAAAATGAAGCTTCAAAGGAGAAATGAAAACCCTAATGCACTAAACCTTGGGAACTTAAGAGAATTAAATAAACTAAGGAATATAAACTAAACAGAAAGGAACCTAGCAAACTGATGGATTTCGAGCAAATTTTGCAACTCTGAAATTCTTCTTTTTGAAGTGCACTGGGACTCATATGCCAGATTGGGTGATTTAGTCCTACTAATTTGGAATCTTGATAGAATCTAGAATCTTCTATTGGAAAATCTATAGAAAATAGACAAAAAGAGGTATACTAGGACTCATACACCCCAGGTGGTGATTTAGTCTCGATACTGTTTAAAAAAAAGAAAGACCTGGAATTGTTGTCCTATCTCTATGCTTCCTTCCTATTTTTTCCAAACTTCTCTTTTGGACCTGAACCTGTTAAAAATCTACAAAACAAATTGTTATGTTGATTTTATTATGGGGGTTTTTCCTCATTCAAACCCCTAGTTGGTAATTAAACCTTCATGTAAAGAATAGATCTAAATTGGAAATGTGTGTGGAAGTCCTAATATTAAGTTTGACTAAGGTTAAGAGATCTAATATGAAACAAAACCATACTCTAATGTGCAAGAATAGGATTTATATATGAAACATGAAAAATTATAATGACTCACTTTGGGAGATCTTCAATCAGACTAATAAGATAGAAGAATGCATGTACCTTCCTTTAGGTAGAAAGTAGCATAACAATGGAATATGGAATCACTTAGGAAATAATTCATTAGGCTAGGTTCAATGGTTATTTTCACCTCCCCAACCTAGAATGCATCATTATCCTCCATAGGCAACCATCATCAATCTTTGGAAATGCTAGATATTGAAATGAAAGTGAGATTGAAGGCCTACAAAAACACTATAATACTTCTCCAATACTTCAACTTTTCTTTCTCCTAACTCTTGAATGCAAATTTTTGAATCTCTCTCTTACTAGATCACTTGTCTTGTTTACTCTAGCTCCTTAATTGTCAAAAATGAGTGTGAGACTTATATTTTATAGGCATCCCATCTAATTTACCATTTATTAGATCCCAAATGCTGAAATTTGTGAAATTTAAATTAAAAAGACTTTAATTTCCCACTCAAACCCTAAAAAGGCCCCAAACAAGACTCATATGCCCAAGGTGGCGTATGGGTCCCACCCTAGCTTTTCGAGGTGAGAGAATGTTGGTAGGTTGAAATATTGAGTGTATTTATTGATTTTTGGGGGATTTTAGTTTAAATAAGCCTTGTGATCTGTAATAAGGGTCTTAGGGGCATATTAATGATGATTTAATAGGGAAAGAATGCAAGGGTACTAAAATAGGTCCAAACGAAGTGTGAAATTGTACTATCTCCAAGAAGGGAGTACAATTTTTGACATAGCAAATAGTCCCCACTTTAGCACCCATATGACTCAATATTTATATGCATGGTAATGGAGTTTCAATAGTAAATTGTATCTCATAAAAAAGATACTCATATGGATTCATTTGCAAACATGGGAGAATGAAGCCCCAATTATAGCTATATGTAAAACCACAATGTTAGGAATCACATTTTGCAAAAGCACTTCATTAGTCATTCAAAAATTGTCTTATATAATTTCTTAAAGAAATAAAATTCAAGGGTATATGTATGCCCTCCTTTGATTCTAATTTCTTTATGGATGTGGAATCAAGGTAGAAATCTAACTACATCAAATTACATAAGTCATATCATAGGGTATTTCCAAGTACCATAACACATAATGATAGACATTTTATCATAGCGGGGGTGTAATTATGAATCCAACACAATAAATAGCATCAAAAATAGAGTTCGCTACTCCCCAATATGCTAATTTGAAACTAAAAGTACTTTTTACCTTAACATGTAAATGACCTAATTTGAGTATATAAGAAGAAAATTAAGTAATTTTTGATAATTTTGTCTTTTACCTTTTTGTATCTTGACTTTGGTGGAGAGTTATTGAAAATGTCGAGCATATGACCTTACATGCCTTTGAGACTTGAGAGCCTATGCGATGAGGTGGCGTGGGGTGAGTTGCATGATATAGTGGGTGGATGTTTCTCTACATTAGCTTTATTTTTATGCTTTTAACTTATGTTTTATGTATTTTTAGATAGATTTAGGACCCTAGAAGAAAAATTCACAAAGTGTCCCACTTTTTCACAAAGTGTCCCACTTTTTCGCAAATTATCTCACTTTGTCACAAATTTTTCCACTTTGTTGCAAATTTTTCCACTTTGTTGCAAATTGTCCCACTTTGTTGCAAAGTGCCCCAAATAAGGAATAAAGTGTCTAAAACTCCTAGAAAAGTACCCTAGAGAAACTTTAGCACACTTTTTGATTGTTGATGTATAGATTTTATATTTTTATGATGCTTATAAATGATAGTTTTACTTTTTTCTCAGATTCCTTAATCACAATAATGTCTGGGCACCAAGATGTTTTTTCACCTATGAGAGCTCATCTCTACACTTTCAAAGGATGATATAGTGATATTACAATAGAATGTTATATACTAGGCATATCTCATGCCTACCATGAGATACCATGCTACCATGCTTATGGAATTACCTGAGAAATGATATATAGATAGATGCACCTTTCATCTTCCCACTAAGGATATGATCATTAATCTAGAGGATGTGCATCGTATTCTTCAGATCCATGTTTGAGGTAATACTGTACATTTCATGAAGGATCGATCTTACCGAGAGATGAGAGCAAAAATCTAGTGTTTTATTGGAGGTATCATTCGAGAGAGGATCATGGGGCCACACATTGAGCTGAGGTGGATTCTTTATACAAAATCACCACTCCTTAGGTAGATTATTTTTTTTACTACATCATTAGTACTATTCCCATATGGTTAAGGAGCACATCTAGATGGAGGAATGGTACACATGATCAGGGAGATGGATTAGCACAAGATTGTATATGCTTGGGGTCATAGTATGCTAGTGCATTTATACTATGACTTGGGATAGTTCACCTATCAAGAGGTGGACAATATGGTTCATTGTACACTACTACATGTTTGGTTCTTAGAGCATATCACATTTACGATATTGATAAGATTTCCTTCCATTGGCACTATGGGCTATCCATGCTCCTTAAACTATCCACTTAAACGAGCATGACAGTATGGGGATTCACTATTTTGGAGAGTTGGCTTTGACCATCTTGATCAGGAGATCTTATGGAGACCTTATCAATTGATACCTCAATGCCTAGATGAGACACACCAGTTGAATAGGATATACAACGACCAATTTTTATTGGGGATACACAACTACATAGTGATACCTTTCTACTATGATTGTGTCATGAGGTAGTTTGGATAGATACATGTACCACTAGTTGTATGGCCTTTCTATAGACAAATAGTGTGGAGTTCCCGTAGGCTTGGAGATACGAGATGACTCACAATCGATGATGTTGTATCTAGTGATTCATACGATGAGAATCTCGACATGCCCCGAGTCTCTGATGCTAATGACATTGGTTGTATAGATGCATACAAGGAGTGGTCGTCCATAGCATGAACAACTCTAGTCTTTCCTATGGATCAACCTATAGGCTATGTAGGACCTCTTCCATATCACAATGATGATGAGGAAGAGACAGGTGAGGAGATCAAGACTTTAGATTTGTTTGTGGATGAGGATGCATTATTTATGTTTATGATTATTCTTTTTATTATTGTGTTCATGTTCTTTCTTTTGATATATATATTTATATGTCATAATGTGTACTAATTATCTTTATGATTTCCATCCTACAGGATCTATGAGAGAGTTACATGATCTCTACCAATGGGCCACTATAGAGATTTTTCATCCTTTTCTCATAGACAAGGTTATCTCAATAGATTACATGCCCCCAATGATCATGGAGAAACATCCAAATTTATTTGAACCTTTCACGAGGTTGAGAGGAGCATACGAGAGCACTACTAGTTGTGTTGATTAAGCCATGGGTGAGATATTAGCACTGTAGGATACCTATGATGAGTTCCAATCATCTTGAGATTTAGTGGAGCTCAAGAGACTATGTGGAGACATTTTTATGTTGTAGGCGGAGAGACACCACATAGATCAATAGTGCATGGAGGCTATTGTACATGAGGGTAAGATTGTTGGACAAGTACAAGGCATGCAACATGTACTGGGATCCATGGGTAGATCATGATCACATACTACCATCTCTCAATAGAGGCGATCACGAAGTCTTGAGGGATCTAGTAGTTAGAGGCCATAGTAGCATTGTATATTTGAGGATATGTACTTAAATTATTTTCATCTAAATATGATTATTTATGTTTGGTTTCTTATGTTAATGTGTTTGAGTTATATGGCAATGTGATTTTTCCAATAATATTTGTAAGAATATTTAACATATATCTCCATGATCTAACATGCTTTACGTGATCTAAATAAAAATCAGTTTAATTTTCTTTAGATGTGACATTATGATTGAGTATGTTATATTAAATTAAATGCACCTATGATCTGATTGGAGAACATTAAATGAATATAAGGATCTAATCTAATAAAACATACAAGATTATCTTGAATAGTATGAGATCTAAAGTAGCAATCCAAAGCTAATTTGAATAATTACTTTAATATTCAAGACACATAAAGAATTTTTTGTTAAGAACAAATCAATGTGAGAGATAAATAGCATATTACCTGCTAACTCTAACATCATTGCTTTAACATTCACACTATTCAAGTGGGAAGGTCAGATATAGTACTGGCACAATTGTGCAACATTAATAGGCTCCTTAAGATGTGTACCATCCATTTCTATTAATGTATATGCTCCAAACCCATAACTTTCATCAATTATTTAAGGTTCTAACCAATTAGGGATGAATTTTCCTTTTTCAATCAAGGTGACATTGATGTTACATTGATTCTCGAATAAAACCATATCACCTTTATTAATTGAACAAGGGATTGCATGATCATTTTAACTACATTTCATTTTTATAGAGTAAGTTGTTGGTGTTTAAAATAGAAACCCAGCTAAACCTTGAAACTCTCTAAGAGGTAGCCAACCTCTATATTAAAGAAAAACTAAGGCTAGTCGCCAACTGACAAGATTCAGTCAAAGACTGACATCTCCTACACTTCTGGCTCTGCAGGACCAAGGTGGGTAAACCTAAACAATGCTCAAAACTTAACTCATTCATACACTGACATTGTTTTATAAAACAAATAACTTCCAATGCAAATAAACTAAGGGAAGCAATGACTACCTTGAACTTGGCTAAATTATCAGCAACTCAACCCTCTCTCAGCCATTGGAAAGCAGGACACACAATACCACAGTAGGATTAAAAATGATTTTGCAATTAATTTTCTTTTTGAGATGCACAAATTGAAACATAGATCAGTGCCAGTTCTCGACCATGGAGTCAAACACATAAAATTAATTCTCCAACAAACAGTCTTCAACCAGTGGATTTAACTTGCTAATGCTTTGCATTAACTATTAGTGCCTTGCACCAACAATCCTTCTCTTGATATCAATCAGATTCTTCTTATTAAATCCAATCTGCACACCTGAAATCATAATCACCTATTCAAAGCATTCTAACCATTTCCTTGAAACAAAACAGTGAACAAACAAAAAAATCTCATGAAACTTGAGATGATAAATTCAAAAACACTTTGTATTATTGAATTTACATGACTGAAAGTGTAAAAATGTGGAGACAATCTGATGACATTCATGAATGTGAAAGCACTTCATGATGTTAATTGCATAAACTGGCTGTATTTACTCTTGAATTCATAAAATTATAGCTTACAAACTCAAACAATGACTCACAAAATACAAATTTCTATCTACATAGTCCAATACAAACACCCAAAACCTTCTCAGAACCCTTTACAATGAGAGAATAATAGAAGATATAGAAGAATGGAGGAAATAGAAGAAGCCCTAAATTCAATCTGTTGCAAACACATGGTAGCTCCATTCCCATTGAACAATCAAAAATAATATCTTCTCCTCTTCCTCTGCAACAAAAAACATATTCCTTCCAAATGCTCATTATTGCTCTGCAACAAAAAATCAGCCCATGTGGAGATTCTTTTTATTTCATCCAGCTGCAAAATATCTCCCTTCCCATGCACAAACTATTTCTGTTTTTTACTCTTCATTTGCTGCAGCAATACTTTGAAATATTTCCCCACTTTATAATGTTGTAGCTTTATTCTTCTTTAACTTTAATATTTGTGCTCTTTAATACTGCTGCATATAAAAACCCAGCACATATACTTGTTTATAAAATGAATAAATTCACTTTATAAAATACCACCAGTGAATATTTAATTCACTCTCCATTTAATTAGGAAAAAAACAAAAATTTACCCCTGGGCATGCTTTACCATTTAAATTTTTGGCCTTGGGCCCACCCCATTTTAATCACAAACAAGAATTCTACGAGGTTCGTGAGGTCGCAAGGTCACGAGGTTGCATTCTCGCCAACCTCGCACCTTTTTTATAACATTACCGATAATCCTGCGAGGTCAGTGAGGTTGTGAGGTTGCGAGGTCGCGAGGCTGCGAGGCTGCGAGGTTGTCCTAAATTCATTTTTTGGCACTTTTGCAAAATGGTCAAAACAAGCCAGGTTGACTCAGGAATCATTCTGGGAAACCATTCAAATGACCTTCGGGAGACATGAAAACTTGCAAGCATTTAGAAATTTGATCCAAGAATACAGTGCAAAAAATGGCTCAGAGAAATCAATCACGAGGTGAAAGATATTAATTGGCAAAGTTGCCCAGTCAGGCTTTTCTGAAACAGTAGCAGTTCCGAACCAACACAAACTGACCCAATTGCCAATTTGTAAAAATAGTGAATCAACTCTTGGCGAACTACCATCAAACACAATGGAACATTAAGATACCCTGAGCACGTGTCCAAAAGGAATTTATTTGAAACATCACCGATCAAAAGTTATTGACAGTCGAAGTTGGCCTCTCAGAAAGGTTGTCAGGAATGCAACTGCAAAACAGAACAAACTGCATTTGGTTTCGATATGCTAAAAATAGCAAATCAGATCATGAGGTTCTGAAAACTAACACCCGAGATCATTTAGGTATGGAGAATATGTCACAACATTCTTTTGTCCTAACAGTCAACTAGTCACAAAAACCAAGCTCAAACAGGAAGTTGTTTCGCAAAACAAATAGTCTGCAAACAATAGAATAGTGTGAAAACCCTCTAGCTTCACTTTTCGAAACCCTATCAAAAGTTATCATGGGAAGCTAAAATTTGACATGCCTGCTCACATATGTCTATTGAGTATGTCTGCAAATAGGTTTTGCATGAAAATCAATAGGCTTTAAATTATAAGCCTCCAAAGCGAGTCAGTCAAGACTGATTCTTTAGGTGCACTTCTGAAAGTGTAGAAGCAAATTTTTTGAAATAGGTATCTCAAATTTGCAAAATTTGAGAGTGCCAACAGTGGCTCTAACTGGGGATGTATGCCCCCTATGGGCATAGCAAGATTCTAGATCTCTAGAGAGTAGACCAAATGCTGAGTCCAACAGGTGTCTTCAAACTGTTCCTTTATTCATCCTTATTTTCAACTTCATCTGATGACCCTAGGTCACCAAATGAAGAATGGGAATCAACATCTACCTCTTTCAAATGCAATTTTGTAGAAAGAGATGATCTCCCTCAACTTATGCTTGCCTCTATCAAACCACAACAACACTAGTGACTACATCTTTGCAAACAACAATACCAAACTGCCCTTGTGCAAATGTGAACTTGCTCTCTATTCAACTCTGTCATCAAGTTTCAACCAAATCAGATATGTCACATCATTGTTACTTTCTTCATTCTCTGATTTAATATTAAGTGGCAGTATTTGAAAATGGGGATCAAGACCATATGAAAGCATAGCTTGATCACAACCATCCGCCTGATGAAACATGTTGGTACCCCCCTATCAGGCAATCATTCATAACATCATCAATATGTTCACAATCATTATGCATCTGAAAGTCGGGCATACTTTCAAAATGTTGATTATTGTGTGGCAACAACTTATTATATTCATCACTTAAATCATTCTCAAGCTGAAAACACAACTTTCCTCAGTGTTTTTCACATCGCCACATTTTATGAAAACCTCTTCCAGCTGACAAAAATAGCACTCACATTTTTCCTTGTGGTTGTAACTGTTAAACTCAAACTGATTACTAGTTTGCATATCAGAATTAAAACTATCACAAGAACTTACCAAAAGATCTTGCTCATCATGCAAACCATCTCTAAGTGTACGCAAACAAATACACTCATGTATTAGCACACTTTGTAACTGTTCTTCATCATGTTGGTATTGAGAGTCATCAGAGATTTCTGACTCATCATCATCTGTAATCATATAGTTATCCTTTGAACATAAGGTATCAACCTCTTCAATAGCACAAGTTTTCTCAACAACGAGCAATTCTAGCTTAGAAGCATAATCTGATTTTTGATCAACATCAACTTCTTCATTCACATGAAAAAACTCATGTCTAGGCTCATTCAAGTCAGCAAACAAAGACTTGTTCAAATCTGCATTACAATCTTCAATATTTGACTCATTGGATATATAAACCTCATGGTTATTTTCTGCTTCAAACTCATCAAAAGAGAAAACTGAACTTACATCAGTGTCCATATCTTCATACTCATCATACAATGCATCATCACAATTAATTTTTTGTTTGTCTCCATCCATATCATCATCATCATCATCAATTAGTTCATCATTGGAAAGAGAATCATATTCACTTGCATCATACCTTGCATATTGAAAGTCATCACCATTGTCAAAGTTAATAGGGGCCGCACACAATAATTGAGAGTTGTCCTCATGTGCACATTTCTAATATCCTATGGTCAACAGATCTGAAATTTGTTCACAACTCAATAGATCAATGTTTTGATCTATTGTTTCAACCACTTCCTCTCCTTGACCTTCACTTGAATTAGATGCAATATCAAATTGTAAATCAGGGCATATCAAAGGATTCTCATCTTCAAACTCTGAGAATTCAATGGGATGATCATAAACTGGATCTCCCCAATCATAGGAGGAAAAATTGCTAACAACATTATCACAAGAAAAGTCATAACCACTCCCAGTGAATAAACTGTCCACTTCTCCCTTCTTAATTTTTTTTGGGATGTCATAATAGCAATCCACATCACTTTGCATTTCAACATCGGATTGGGTATCATCACTAAACTTGTCACTTGCATCCTCCTAAAGATAAACACAAATATCTTCACTGTCAGGCTGAAAACCATCAATGGTTTTCTCATTACAACTACTTGTGGCTTTTTTTTCAAACTGAAATTCATCACACTCTGTCACTAGCAGCTGACACACTAATGTTTGCAAGAGTATTCTCTAAATCAGCAATCTCTCTTGTCTCACTATGCAGACTTGCATCATTGCTACACTCAACATATGTAGGCTTGATTTGATCAATTGTATCACAACATTTCTGATCACATATCTCTTCTTCAAAGAGTAAATCCAACTCATAGTCTTCTTCAGGTTCTTGGCTCGGAAGACACAACTGCTGATATTTAGCTGGGTACATTTCTTCTATAATTTGTTCATTAACAACTTCCTCACCATCTGATGATGCATCCTTCTCATCTTCTACCTTCTCAAGTATGCATTTGTCTAAAAACATCTGATCATTTGCATTCACACCATTGTTGATTCCATCCGCATGTTTTCCCATAATTGAAGACAACAATCTCTGCACATATTCATTCCTTTGTTTCTCCAAATTATCCAAAAATGTGTATGCCATTTGCATGCTCAATATTTCAAAATATTTTAACAATGCACTAGATCCTTCTTCATAAGCTTCAAAATACATATGGATACAGTCACAAGTACTAGGTCTCAAATTTTCTGGGATTAGTGAAAGAGCAACACCAAATCTATGACTGAAATCAACACTTGACTCTTCATTTTGTTTCTTGATTTGCTTTAACCTCATGACAAAATTTGAGGGATCTCTTGCAAATTCTTTTCTATAACTATTCACTAATTCATCCCAACAAGGAAATGACTTCTAAGGAAAACTTAGATACCAATCTTGAGCTCGTGCTTCAAGAGATCTAACGAAAAATCTCATTCGCATATTGTGATCTCCGAATGAATGTTTCTCCATGAACCTAGAAAAAATTTGAACATGTGCATCTCCTTCACGTTCGGTATACCCATCAAATCTAGGCATCTCCTTATATACTTGAGCTAACATACTTTCAGTTTCATAATCAACCCATGACAAATCTAACTGAGCATACACTAGATCAAAGGAATTGACAACGGGTGCAATGACTTCACAAGTAGACACAGTTTGATGGTCTCTTGACCAGGCCTGTTGAAACATCTGGTGTCTTTCATCCATTTCTTTAAGTCCTCTTTCAAATACATCATTCGATTTAGTACTGAACCTAGGCTTATTAACTCTTGGGTTCTTACACTTTGGGGTATTAGATGTTTGAAGATTATTATACTTTTGACACTTCTTGACAGGTTGAATCAAATTATTCACTGGTATAGCTACTTTACGTTGGTGATCCATGGATATTACAAATTAAGGCTCACTAATTGTGCATAATTATTGGCCTAACCACATGATGGACAACAGGGATAATTACTGACATAATGACAACCTGGGCTTTAAAATTATGACAATACAAATGGATGGAAACCCCTAAGATACACAAATGCATTCTAACCATCCAAATTAGTAGATATTTGAGCACTAAACATAATATTTCAATGGAACTGTAATTACATTCAACAGATCCAACAAATAAAAGTGTGTAAACTTAATTTACTATTCTTTCCCTTTGTCAGTGCTAACTCGCTCAATAGGGAAGCAAAGGTTCTTCTAACAAGTTCAAATATGGTCTACATACACAAGTTCTTGAAAACCAAAAGTGAAGAATATCTGGAAACTTTTCAGCTGCTGCAAATTGTCTTCTTGAATGGTAATATTTGTAGATCTAGAACTTTCTTCAAATTTTTAATAGGTTCTATCAACAGAGTCGCCACCTCTTTTCATAGAGGACTAAACTTCAAGCAGTATGAAGTTCTTTCACATATATTTTTTTCTTTGAGTTCCTTTCCACCAACAGAGCACCACAGATTACAAAACTATTTAGGTTCACTGCAACAAATTCTTCTCCAGGGCTGAAATCCTTTAAACTTTGAACTAAATTTAGAATGACAAATAATAATATGACTCTATAACTGTCTGCAACTAGAGATTCAAAATTTCTCCAGCAGAGTCGCCATTCTGTTGGGGTTTAAAATAGCAACCCAGCTAAACCTTGCAACTCTCTAAGAGGTAGCCAACCTCTATATTAAAGAACAACTAAGGCTATTGGCCAACTGACAAGATTCAGTCAAAGACTGACATTTCCTACACTTCTGGCTCTGTAGGACCAAGGTGGGTAAACCTAAACAATGCTCAACACTTAACTCATTCACACACTGACATTGTTTTATAAAACAAATAACTCCCAATGAAAATACACTAAGGGAAGCATTGACTACCTTGAACTTGGCTAAATTCTTAGCAACTCAACCCTCTCTTAGCCATTGCAAAGCAGGACACACAATAACACAGTAGGATTAAAAATGATTTTGCAATTAATTTTGTTTCTGAGATGCACAAACTGAAACATAGATCAGTGCCAGTTCTGGGCCATGGAGTCAAACACATAAAATTAATTCTCCAGGAAACAATGTTCAACTAGTGGATTTAACTTGCTAATGTTTTTCATTAACTGTTAGTGCCTTGCACCAACAATCCTTCTCTTGATATCAATCAGATTCTTCTTATTAAATCCAATCTGCACACCTGAAATCATAATCACCTGTTCAAAGCATTCTAACCATTTCCTTGAAATAGAACAGTGAACAACAAAATAATCTCATGAAACTTGAGATGATAAATTCAAAGACACTTTGTATTATTTAATTTACATGACTAAAAGTGTACAAATGTGGAGACAATCTGATGACATTCATGAATGTGAAAGCACTTCATGATGTTAATTGCATAAACTAGTTGTATTTACTCTTGAATTCATAAAATTACAGCTTACAGACTCAAACAATGACTCAGAAAATACAAATTTCTATCTACACAGTCCAATACAGAAACTCAGAACCTTCTCAGAACCCTTTACAATGAGAGAATAATAGAAGATATAGAAGAATGGAGGAAATAGAAGAAGCCCTAAATTCAATCTGTTGCAGACACATGGCAGCTCCATTCCCTTTGATCAATCAAAAAGAATATCTTCTCCTCTTCCTCTACAACAACAAGCATATTCCTTCCAATTGCTCATTATTGCTCAACAACAGAAAATCAGCCCATGTGGAGATTCTTTTTATTTCATCCAGCTGCAAAATATCTCCCTTCCCGTGCACAAACTATTTCTATTTTTTACTCTTCATTTGTTGTAGCAATACTTTGAAATATTTCCCCACTTTATAATGTTGTAGCTTTATTCCTCTTTCACATATTAAAGTTTAATAACTTTAATATTTGTGCTATTTAATACTGCTGCATATAAAAACCCAGCACATATACTTGTTTATAAAATGAATAAATTCACTTTATAAAATACCACCAGTGAATATTTAATTCACTCTCCATTTACTTGGGAAAAAAACAAAATTTACCCTTGGGCATGCTTTACCATTTAAATTTTTGGCCTTGGGCCCACCCCATTTTAATCACAAACAATAATTTAGTGAGGTCGCAAGGTCCGCGAGGTCCACAAGGTTGCATTCTCGCCAACCTCGCACCTTTTTTATAACATTACCGATAATCCTATGAGGTTAGTGAGGTTGCGAGGTCGCAAGGCTGCGAGGATGTGAGTTTGTGAGGTTGCCCTAAATTCATTTTTTGGCACTTTTGCAAAATGGTGAAAATAGGCCAGGTTGACTTAGGAATCATTCTGGGAAACCATTCAAATGACCTCTGAGAGACATGAAAACTTGCAAGCATTTAGAAATTTGATCCAAGAAAATAGTGCAACAAATGGCTCGAAGAAATCAATCATGAGGTGAAAGATATTAATCAGAAAATTTTCCCAGTCAGGCTTTTATGAAACAACATCAGTTCTGAACCAACACAAACTGACCCAATTGCCAATTTTAAAAATAGTGAATCAACTCCTGGTGAACTATCATCAGACACAGTGGAACATTAGGATACCCTAAGCATGTGTGCAAAAGGAATTGCTTTGAAAAATCAGGGATCAAAATTTATTGACGGTCGAAGTTGGCCTCTCAGAAAGGTTCTCAGGAATGCAGCTGCAAAACAGAACAAACTACATTTGGTTTCGATCTGCTAAAAATAGAAAATCAGATCATGGGGTTCTAAAAACTGACACTTGAGATCATTTAGGTATGGAGAATATGTCACAACATTCTTTTTGTCATGACAGTCAATTGGTCATGAAAACCAAGCTCAAATAGGAAGTTGTTTCGCAAAACAAATAGTTTGCAAACAGCAGAACACTGTGAAAACCCTCCAACTTCACTTTTTGAAACCCTATCAAAAATTATCATCGAAAGCTGAAATTTGACATGCCTGCTCACATATGTCTACTGAGTATGTCTGCACATGGGTTTTGCATGACAATTAATAGGCTTTAAATTATAAGCCTCCAAAGCGGGTCAGTCAGGACTGATTCTTCAGGTGCACTTCTGAAAGTGTAGAAGCAAATTTTTTGAAATAGGTATCTCAAATTTGCAAAATTTGAGAGTGCCAACGTAAGCTTGGAGATGCTCAAGAGCATTAATGTATTGTTGATCAAGCATTTAAATCTGATGTAATCGTTGTTCTTTATAACTTTTATCATCAATAAGTCCTTGAAGAGAGATTCTTAATGAAGGATCTCTAACTCCAAGGGTATTATCACCTCAATAACATAGACAAGGTTATAAGGAATATTTCCGATTGATATTATAATACTAGTACAATAAGCCCGTAACACATATGTTAACTACATGTGTCAATCCTTATTATTTTTTGTTACTGTTTTCATTAATATTTACTCAAGAGTCTTATTAATTGATTCAACTTGACCATTAGATTGCAGGTAGTAGGGTGTTGAAAAATGATGTTGGATGTTAAACATCTCTAATAACTTATTCACGTCATTATTCGTAAATGGTGTCCCATTATCTAAAACTAATACAAAAGGATTCCCAAAGCGAGCAATGATGTGTTCCAATATGAAATGACATATTACATCAACAATTGTTGAATGAAGGGGAATAGCTTCTACTGATTTCGTGAAATAATCTTTTGTGGTAATTTTAAATGTATGTCCAACAAAAGAAGGTAGTGATATTTTTCCAATAAGATCTAGACCCCATACCGAGAATGACCAGATAAGAACATGAGCATGAAGCTTGAAAGAAAGAACATGAAACAAATTGTTATGTTCTTTAAATTTGTGACATTTGTTAATGTATTCAAATAAATATTGTTACATACGTCTCTAATAGTATCCTATGTGGATTAGATTTTGAACCAATGATATTCAAGTCCAAAATGGCTTCCACAAGCACTCACATGAGCTTCTACAAGTTGTATAGGGATTTTAGATTATTTAAGGAATCTAAGAATAATACCATTGAAAGGCCTTCTATACAACACATCGGCAAGGATTATATATCTAGATGCATGTTTTCGAAGGAGGGTTCAAATTTTCTTAGTTGTCGGCTCAAGAAAGGTACCTTCTTTCAAATAATTAAATATTGTTGTGTACCATTCACTAGATCTTTTTGTTGTGGTTGATAACACTTATTTGACCTTATCTTCTATTGATATTTGCATAATTGCATGGACAATGAATGAAAATTTTGTTGAAGGATCTTGAGGAGATACAAGGGAGGCCACACTTGTCATTGCATTTGCATGCCAATTTTCTTTTCATGGGATATTATTCTAAGAGTCATTGTGAGATCCTTATATTTTGATATTTTTTCATGCTTTACTTGATATGATCCATTTATTTGTTTAATGACTAATTTTGAATCAACAAATATCTTAATACTTCAAGCTCCCATAGTTAAAGCAACACATATTTCGACAATTAAAGCTTCATACTCTATTGTGTTGTTTGTGCATAGGAAGTTTAAGCTGTAAGAAAAGGGAATAGGATTTTCTAAAGGAAGGATTAGTGTAACCCCTGCACCAAACCCAGTTCTACACTTAGAGCCATCAAATTACAATTCCCATGTATTAGTTTCAATTGTCAACACATTATCATGAAGGAATGAATCAATATTAGGTAACGATACAGGAGAGGGAGCATCAGATAATTGGTCAGTCAAGGCTTGTATTTTTACTACCTTTTGAGAGAAAAATTTAAGATCAAACTTAAATAACAACATAACCCACTTGGCTAAGCATCTAGATAATTGGTTTTAGTGAAAAGGTGTTTTAAAGGATCAAATTTTCTCATTATATGGATTTTAGAATTTAGTAAGTAATGTCTGAATTTACTAGTAGAAAATATGAGATCTAAGCATTGTTTTTATATCATTGTATATCATGTATCATAATCAATCAGAGTTTGGCTAATGTAATAATTAGGATGTTCTTTACCGCTTTCATCTTGTTGAGCCAATAATGCTGCTAGAACATGGGACGATGCTATTGTATAAAGGATACATGGTTTGTCTTGCATAGTGGGTTGTAAAATAGGTGGAGCAGAAAGATAATCTTTCAAACTCTCAAAATATTGTTTATAATCCTCATTCCAATTAAATTGAACCTCTTCCTTAAGGATTTGTGTAAAGGGTAATGTTCAACCCACTATGGATGATACAAAATGATAGATAACCTGAATTACTTCTTGTAAAGTGCACAATTAATAAATATTTCTATGAGGTGGCATGTTAAATATAGAATCAATTTTATTTGTGTCCATCTCAATGACTCTATGAGATATGACAAAACCTAAAAAAAATCCAATATCTACACCAAAGACACACTTTTTTGGGTTCAATCTCATGTTATATTTTTGCATTCTTTCAAATATTTTTTGAATGATATTCACATGGTCTTCTCTAGTTAAATATTTGGCTAGAATATCATTGAAATAATCTTCCAAAGTATTATTTATGTAATCATGAAATGTCAATTTCGTAGCTCTCTAATATCTTGTTCCTGCATTCTTCAATACAAAAGGCATGACTACCCAACAAAATGCTCCCCAAGGTGTAGCAAATATTGTTTTTATTGATCTTGAGGTTTAATAAAAAATTCATTATATCTTGAAAATCCATCTATGAATGAAAACAAAGCATGTCCCATAGTCGAGTCCACTATCATGTCAATATTAGGAAGGGGGAAATCATCTTTTAAAGATACTTTATTCAGATCACAAAAAAATGTACACATCCTAATACGATTATTGAGTTTCATGATTGCAACAATGTTCGAGATCCAATGAGAGTAATCAATAGGTCATATAAAAATATCTTCAAGGAGTTTCTCAATCTCGGCCTTAACTAATAAGGCTATCTTAGGATTCATCTTCCATATGTTTTGTTTCACTAGTTTAGCATTTTCTTCAAGAACTATGTTGTTTGTTACTATCTTAGCATCAATTCATAGCATATATGAATAAGCCCAAGAAAAAAGTTCGGGTAAAATATTGAAGTAAAGTTGCATGGTATTCTTGTTCATCTTCATCAAGGAACTTTCCTATTTTAATCACTTTCTCCTTGTTAGTGATATCCATTGGTATGTTGATTGTATCTCCCAAAGGAAGTGTAGTTTGTTTTGGAATTTTAGGATTGTATTTTTGTTTTCCTTATCATTATCATTACTTTCCTTCTATTCATATTCTTTCTTAACACTAACCATATCATATGTAACCTATTTCTTTTTAAGAGGAGTAAGTGGATTTTCATATAGTCCTAACATTTCTTTAAAGGATTCATCATCTTCAAAGTCTTCCAATTAATCTTCACAAGTTGTATCAATCAATTCAATATTATTCAAATTTAGAGTTATTTTATTAGGGTTACACATAATAGTATTGATGTTTAGTGAAGGTATTTTCATTGCTTGTGTTATCTTAGAAGAACAATACCCCAAACCACTTTTAGCTTCTTTTGTGTTAGGCTCTATAGGAACACAGATTCCTTGCTCTTTCCTTCAACACCTTTTTACACTATAGCCAAGTTGCTTCATAAGCTCATAACCTTTTTCATAATAAAAATCCATTTCTTTCAGGTTTGGTGGTTGTTGATAGTCTATCTCATCAAATTTTGTTGTATAGCTTGTGTCTTCTTCTAGAATGGATGAAGTAGATGGTTGTGAGTTTGCTTATGAATTCTGCATTAACATTACCATTATTTTCTTTTCCTTTTCAATTTCTTTTGTTATTGTTTTACATTCTCCCATGAACAAAGGTGTGAAGTATAAGGAAACCCAATCATCTTACAATAAATTTGATACTATTTCCATCTCTTGTTTCTCTTCTTTCATAGGTTCTATCTTTGAAGTTGGGATTAATGTGTTTAGAGGACTTGTCATTCCTTTTTAAAAAAATTTAGGTAACTTTCGGGCTTGGGATCTATCTAAATTTGGTACACTTTGTTGTTATAGACATAATTCATGATACGATGAAGATTCAAAGGAACCACATGCATATCATGAACCCAAGGTCTTCCTAAAAGAATATTTTATGAAATATCATGAGGCATAACATGGATGGGAGATTGTAATGTTGGCCTTTCCAACTATAATAGGCAAGGTGATCACACCAAGGGATTGCTTTCCTACATTGTAAAATCATCTAATTGATAAGGAATCAGGTTCAATTCTTGATTTATCCATGCCAAGCTCATCCAAAAGGGTTACACTACACACATTAAGAGTGGAGCCATTCTCAACTAGGGTTTTCTTTATTTTTGTTCTAATGAATTTAGCTATTATCATGAAGGCATTATTTTTCTCTCACTTCCAAGGGAGGTAACTCATTTTGATGAAAGGTAATTTCTATATTAACCACATTCATTCCTTGAATAAAAGTTGCTACATCATTTAGATTTTCACTAGAGGGAACCACAACTTGTTGCAAGGCTATTTGAACCATAGTATGATAGCTAGGTGAAGTTTAAATTAGATCCCATAGGGATATCTTTGTGGGAGTATTCTTAAGTTTCTCAACAATATCATAATCCTTCCCACTATGCAAAGCCAAATGTGGATCACTAGGAAAAATGGGTTGAGGCAAAGAGAGATATGTTGAAGTTGTTTGTCTTAGTTGTGGATTGTTTCTAGTGTTATATGTATGAGAAATGGTATTATAGCTTGATTGTTGTGAAAAATTATTCTTAGGTGGTTCGAGGATGAGAATGGTTTTTGTTTTTTAGTTTTAGGTTGGTTTGAAGGTGGGTAAAGGATGAGTTGAGGTTGGAAAACATTAACTTCTTTTTTCTTTTCTTTTTTAATAACAAGCCTTAGTGGATGAACCTTATCTGATGAAACCCTCAAGGGCTTCATCTAACATGTCAAATTCATCACTACTAAAGGGATTGAAGGATAAGTTAACATGGAAAAATATATTTTACATACTCAAATAACTATGCTTTCTCCAAGGGGTTCATCGGTTTATGGTGGTTTTGGTTTTGATGTTTTTTATTTTTTTGTTTTCTAACGAATTCTAAAAGTAATCTAATCTGATCAAAATAATGCAAGAAATGAAACAAAAGTGCAGTAATATAATTCTATCCATAATCAAAATATGCACTTCAATTGAAACCAATTTAAGCTAGATCTATTTAAATGAATGAAACATAAAATCAGGAAACTAAAACAAGGATCTAATAGAAACAAATAGGAGCACAAAAGTGAAGTATTTGATGTTGTAACATGAAAATTCAGGTCTGATACAAGACTAAATCACCAATATGGGTGAATGAGTCTAAGTTAGGATTTCTAGAAGGTTCAAACACTAAAAAATAGACAACACAAAATTCCCAAAAAATTAGAAAATCATCTATATAGGGATTAAATTGACTAGGTGGGTGAATGAGTTCTAGATTAGGATTTTTACACCAAATTCAACAAATTATGAGTTATTGTTAAGGTTTCTAAGTTGTATATTCAAATGATTATTTTAAATTATAGTTTTCCAATGAAATTCAATGATCCAAGATGAAAAAATGCAACCTATATGCACTTTTCCCTAATGCAACATTTGAAAATCCTTAATGCAATTAAAATAATTCAAATGCAAAGTTAACCTAGATCTAGGATTATAATGTTCTCCAAAATAGAAATGAAAGTGTCTAAAGGTTGGTTTCACCAAAACTAACCAAAGGAAATAGGGGTTCCAACTTTTGGGAGATGGAACTTAAGGAACCTATTTCACTCTTAGTTCATTAGGAAACCAAGATCCCTCTACCAAGTGATTCAATTGAGGGAAGGACACTATAACAAGAAGGGTAGTATGGTGTGGTTTCCTTAGGTGTGATAAAAGAGGGGATTCACCACTAAAATGGAGCTTCATAGGAGAAATGCGAACCCTAATACACTAAACCCTAGAAACTTAAGAGCTTTAAATCAAACTGAGAAACATAAAGTAGATAGAAAGGAACTTGGTAAACTGATGTAATTTTAGCAAGGTTTGTAAATCTGAAATTCTAATTTTTGAAATGAACTAGGACTCATACTCTAGACTAGGTGATTTAGTATTGCTACTAGAATCTAGGAAAAATATAGAATCTTCTACTAGAAAATCAAGATCTACAAAAAATTGGCAAAAATAGGTATATTGGGACTCATATGCCCGAGGTGGCGATTTAAAAAGGACCTATTTTTAAATCAAATTCTTGGCAAGATTTTATTATCCTAGATCTGATGTTGACTTGTAGTATTTTAATTTTAGGATATTTGGTATAAACAAGTATCAATACAAGGTTATTTAACATAATTTCTCCTAATCAATCTTATGAATCATTCTTATAGAAAAGGTTATGCTGAAGAGCATTCAAGAGAATTCAAGAGATAATTATCAAGAATTTTGGATCAGCATTCAAGATTCAATCATCATGTCAAAGTCTTCATGCATCATGTGTTTTTTTGAGCTAACATTCATGATGTATGTTTTCATGATTCAAGCAATCATTCAAAGACACTATCTCATATCAAAATCAAGAGTCAAGGTCCACATCCATTATAGCCGTTTCACATAATATTTTAGCCCTTATTTGAAGTGTTTGGTGAGTTCCAACATTGCATATTGTTCATTCATCATTCCTTCATTCTATTTCATTTCATTTTAAGGTTTGATTACCAAAATGAGGTTAGCCAAGGCAAACGCCTATTCCCTAACACAACAAAAAAATTCTCTCTTCATGTGTGATGTAGAACTAGTTGGTTTTTTTTTCCTATTTCCAAGTTCCTCCTCTCACTAAAGTGGGGGATAAATGTAGTGATAGAAAAATTATCCCATTTCTGCACTTAATTTGGGAATAATAGAAAAATGAGCTAAGTGATGCCTTAATTTGGTGTTGTAATATGTTTTATATATTCACATTAAGTTTTGAGCCCTTTAAATTAAAATTTGGCTTATATATGCTCTAATTGGTCCTATTTTACATCCACAAGCCTTATTAAATGCATTTTTATGTGGATAATCCCAACATTTAATAAATGGAAAATCATAATTCATGTTTTTGGGTTATATTTTCCAGATCTAGTGATCTAGGACTCATACACCACCTTAGGAATATGGGCTCCACCTAGGTCTTGAGACCTAATTTCAAATTTCACATTGAACAAGACACTCCTAGAAATCTATTTCCTAGGTTTTAGCCATTGAGACTTATATACCTTGACTAGCATATGAGCCCCTCTTTAACTTGGACCTATTTTAAATCAAATTCTTGGTAGTATTTTATTATCCTATATCTAATGTCAGCTTGTAGTGTTGTAATTTCGATAAATTTGGCATAAACAAGTATAAATACAAAATTATTTCACATAATTTCACCTACCAATTTTACAACTAACCTAACAATTTTGATTCAAGCATCCTAATATTTCACAAGATCATTATAGATTATTCAAGAGAATTTGAGCAGGCATTCAAGGGTAGATTCGTAGAAGATTATTGCAACAATCAAGATCTATTATCATGTCAAAGGCTTGATGCATCATGTATGTGGTTTTGAGCTAATGTTGTGATTTATTGTTTAAGATCAATTCAAGTATTAAAATGCATTATCTTTCATCAAGAATCATGATCAAGATCTACATCCATTGAAGACACTTCATTCTTTTTTTCAAATCTATAAGGTTTCAAACAAGGTTCTATTGTTTCATCTTATGTTTAATATTTCATTTCATTCATACTTCATTTCTCATCAAGGTTTGATTACCAAAATGGGGTTTGACAAAGGAAAACTGCCATTCCCTAATGAAAAAATATTTTTTCCCTCTCTTTGTATGTTGCAGGTTTATAGGTTGAAGAAAATGTGGGCTTGAAGCCTTCAAAAGTACAAAAATTACAAAGTTGCAAAAGTTGCAAAAGGTGTCATAAGAAGTTGTCAAGAATCATGAAAACTTAGATCCAGAGAAAGATATCCAACTTATTTACATGAAACTAGTGGGAAAGTGCTTATTTAATCCATATTCAGAGGCTCACAAAGTTTTAGTTCAAAACATTTCTCCTAGGACACTTTGCACTTATTAAGACACTTTGCAACTATTTGGGCATATGAGTCCCAATATACCCATTTTTCAATCTTTTGTAGATCTAGATCAGTGATAAGCAGATTCTAGATTCATCCTAGAAACCCTAGACTAGGACTAAATCACCCAGCTTGGCATATGAGTCCTAGAGCACTTTAAAACAATAGATTTAAGGTTTTCCAAATGTTGGTTTTACCTCTCCATTCTTCCAGGTACTTTTTTGCTTCATTTTTCAATATGATTTCATGTTCTTATGTTTCTAGGGTTTTGTGCATAGATTTTGTATTTCTCCTTTTAGGCTTCATTTAAAGGTGAACCGCTATTTAATCACACCCAAGGAAACCATCATTGTGTCCTTCCCTCAATTGAGTCACTTGGTTGAGAGATCTTTGTTTCCTAATGAACTAAGAGTGAAATAGGTCCCCATGTTGCATCTCCTAAAACATGGTACCCTATTTCTTTCGGTTCATTTCCAATGTTAGGTTCACGAAAATGAACCGAAGCAAATAGGGGTTCCACATTTTAGGAGATGGAACTTAAGGGACCTATTTCACTCTTATCTCATTAGGAAACCAAGATCCCTCAACCAAGTGAACCAATTTAGGGATGGACACTACAACACAAAGGGTAGTGTGATGTGGTTTCCTTAGGTGTGATTAAAGGGGGGGCTTACCATTAAAATGAAGCTTCATAGGAGAAATGAAAACCCTGATGTACTAAACCCTAGAAAATTAAGAGCATTAAATCAAAGTGAGAAAATAAAATAAAATAGAAAGGAACTTGGTAAACTGATGGATTATGAGCAAGGTCTACAACTCTAAAAAAATTATTTTTGAAGTGCACTAGGAATTGTATGCCAGACAAAGTGATTTAGTTCTACTATTAGAATATGGGAAAAATCTAGAATATTTTGTTGGAAAATCAAGATCTACAAAAGACTAGAAATAAGAGGTATAGTAGGAATCATACACCATAGGGTGCTTTAGTCTTGATACTCCTTTCTGAAAAAGTAGGACCTAAATTTTTTCTTGTATCTCTCTACTTCCTCCCTATGTTAATAAAAATTTGTTTCTAGATCTGAACTTGTTAAAATCTACAAAACAAATTTTTTTGTTGATTTTCTTATGGGGGCTTTGCCTTGATCAAACCCCTAGTTGGTAATTAAACCTTGATGTCTAGAATAGAACTAAAATGGAAATGTGTGTGTAAGTTTTAATCTTAAGTGTGACTAAGATTACGAGATCTAATATGTAATAAAACCCTACTCTAATGTGCAAGAATATGATGCATATATGTGTATAGGAGTGAATTTCCACCCCTCTTGTAAATTCCCCTTTTACATCCCTCCACCTTAGAAAATCAAAGCTGACTAAATAATTCCACATCACCTACCAACCTTGCATCCACTTGGTGGTTGTCCTTTGTGTTATTGGATGCATGAATGATGTGTAGACATCATCAGGGATGCACACAACACGTGAACGCCTATGCAACACACTGTTGTCCCTGATAGATTCATGCCTCTCAAATTTACATGGACATTATGTTCCTAATTGGGAATGAAGCATAATGACTCTATGTCGACCAATCGACCCAATAAAAACTCTTTCCCTCCCATTTTGATCTTCAAATGTATCCATCTCATATTCATTCCATATTGTACAATCTCTTGGACAATTCTACATAATAGCTTCATCGTTTGAGAACTTCAACACATCTTCTTCACATCTTACTGCACCGTTTTCCACCATTAAAGTTATGAATTGGTGTCTCAAGGGATTGCTTCTTCATTATTGTGGTAGCATAGACCTTAACAAGTATGCATCCTCCTCTATGTGCTTGAGGGCACCTCAATTGAGAAGGTGATATTGTTTCTTGATTTGCATAGCATAATGTTGTTGTGATTGTTAAGTACTCTTTCCTACTATTTCCTTTATCACATTTTCTATCCTATGTCTTTGCTAGCTATCTGTGGAGGTGGAAACACCAAATCAAGGTTTTTACTAAGTCTAACCCCTATACAACCCCAATATTTTTCCTCTCTTGGTTGTGTGTAGGTACGTGTATGTGTGGAGCTTACTAGTGAACATGACACTTAGTGAGTTGATCTTTGTTACCTTCATTTTCATCATCTCCTTATCATCTTTATAGTATTTTATTGTACTTTGACATTTTTTTTAATATATTAAACTTCATTAACTAGACTATCAGTAGGTTTTTTGGCATTTTGTACTATACTTTTACACTTTCTAGCTGTAAGGATGCTAGCACCCCAGAGACACACCAACACATTGTGTTTTCATCCCTGACTTGCATTGCTATCCTCAAGTAGAGAGCTATTTGAGGTATCGTCTAGGTTCCAATCACCAGATCATTTAGTCTCATCCAAACATTTAGATTAGTAAAGTGACATAAGAAATTGAAATTTCTCTTCATTTCTATCCTTGACGTGGAAAATTTATTTATGCCTTTGTTTGTTTGGTCCCCCTATCTCACATTTTGGTGAACCCAACATGAACCATTTTGGTTCCATTTAGCAATAATGAAAGGCCCTTTCCTCTTATCCTAAGAGTGTTGTGGGTGTGAGTGTTGTGAGGCGTTTCACCTTGCAACCCAACTTGTGACCACTAGTGGCATAGTTGGAAGGTTCTGTAGGTATTTTTTGATGGGTGTTTTTGCACCTTCTCAACACAAGAAACACACAAGTATGCTACCTCTCTTGAAAAATAATTTCTAGAATTGATGTCTTAGAAATCCCCCCAAGGTCTCTCGGGTGTCAGGTCATGACTTACAAAAACAACTCAGTTGGTTGATTTGATTTTATGGTAATCACAAAGGGAATTTATGGTTCACTAAGTTTGGAAGGAATTGGATCTTCAAATGGATTTTTATTTAATTTTAGAAATGAGATGTAATTGCTGCAGGTTCAAAACAAGAGTCTAAAACTCCATGCTTAACATCAGGTTTGGCTTTATAATGATGTTGGAACTTTTCCTTAACTACTATTTCAAATAAAATTCAATAGGGAAAAGGGATAGAAGAGTTCCTGGACCTATAACTAATGATGAACAGTGACAATGGAGGATGCTACAATGGACAACCTTCCCAAAACTAGATTTCACTTAACCAAAATATCTAACAGTCTCATGAAACTAGTGCTATCTTCTAAGGTCTATAGATTTTCAACTATCCTTTCACCATGAAGCATGAACAATAGATGAATTTCAATTGCAACAATAAGTTAATTTTTAGCCTAAATTTACACTATTGTTCATCATCAACAAACAACAAAAAATCAGAAACAAGGAGGGCGTGAACACCATAAAATTCTTCAATATCAATGTACAACATGAACTAAAATGCTAAAATTAACTTGAAACAATTAGAACAAAAAACTAAATTCTAGCTAAATCAATCAATTTTGAGAAGATGAATCATGCAATATGTGAGAAACACAAGAATCCACCAAAACAATGAAACTTTATTGAAACTTTTGCAGCATTCCTTTATACAAAAACTCAAATCTTTGTTTGAATATGAGAGGAGACTCCCCATTTATAGCTTTCAAAAGTGAAATGAATGGCTAGGATTTACTTTCATTATGTGGCCAATATTCATTCTACATTAGGATTTTGCCTACCCCCAAAACATATCATTATAAAATACATCTATTGTATCTTTCCTACTTTGTCTTCTAATGGTTTTGACACTATAGCAATTTTGTTTTCTAGTGACTACCTTCTTTTTCCAGCTATACTATCATAAATTCATCATCTATCACTAGCTTCATTGCATCTTTCTAGAGAGTGGCATACTCCACAAATTTTCCAATTAGAGCCTAGAGCTTATCCCACTCCATAATGTTGTATTGAAGGATCAAAAAGGACACCTTATTAAATCTTCCAATGATTTTCTCTCAATTATTAGTGCATGTGGGTGTGGAAATGACTACCTAATCGGACTGGGTGAATGCTCTTACAAAAAATTCAATGAAATACAGTGCAAGCGCATCTATTTCCCCTAGCTCCATATTCTTGTTGAATTATGGTTTGATTTTATCTGGATCCATCTCTAGGGTGGGAATGTCATAGTCTATCATCATCTTAAGATAGTATTCACTATTTTTTATATGCTCTAAAACCCATTCAAGGTCTAATTCAACCTCATGCAACACCCTTTCAAGGAATTCCCTTTGTGATCCAAGCCCATTTTCTAAGTATCCACCAACTAGTGATTATCTTTGACGAGCCCCAGTTCCTTTCCCCATGTCTTTTCTGACATCTTGACGATAGCTTCAAGCTTAGGATAGGTAATTTTGTAGAGCTCGATGAACTTGTGACATTTTTTCTCAGTAGCCTATAGTTTCTTTTGTAGATCTCAAAATTAATTAAACATTTGACCGACATGATGGATGGCCATGTTGCCATTGTACATCACCCGTTGGAACCAATCCAATATGGCCTTGGTCTAGTTCTTTATTTTCTCCATTTGGGTGAGCTCTTCTTGGGAGAGAAGAGGTGTAGATGATGTAGTGGGAGCCTCTTCTTCCATGGATGTCTCATTGCTAGATATAGGAAGTGATATCTGCCACTTGTGCCTTTAGATTTTCTTTGGAAGACTGGTCCTTGTTCATTTGTTGTATGATTTTTTCCACTGACCCTTGGATCTCATCAATATTTGTTCTCTGGTGGTTGGGCCTAGTTTGATAGTGGAGATGTTGTAACTAAAACCAACCTCCTTGTCTATCATAGGGGTGGAAATAAGCACCATTCTTGATCCAAAGGCATTAGTTGTAATATGGGAGTGGACTCTATTGAGAAACTATGTCTCAACTTCCAGCTTGAAGCCCCATCTTTACATACTTGGCGTTAAAATTGTTTATTTCTAGCTTTACCGCCATATCACACGCAGTCTACTTCCTCACCGCGGTGGCCATGGTAATAGTCATTTTGCATTGGCTGGCGGTTACCGCCATACCATGTCTAGTCAAGAGACTGACCGTGGTGGTTGTGGTAAGACCGCTAGTGGCCTGGCTGGCGGTTACTGCTATACCACGGCCAGTCAAGTGACTAACCGTGGTGGCCGTGGTAAGACCACCAGTGGCTTGGCTGGTGGTTACTATTGTATCATGGCCAATCAAGTGATTGACCACCAGCGGTCAGCCAAGTCGGTTCACCACCATACCACGAGTCGAACTCGATAGGGCAATGATAGCATGGTAAGAGAGACAGAGCTTGGTGAAGTCGTCAATGAGCTTAGATGAGCTCACAGCTATTCCGTAGGATGTATCAATCCTAGCTGCGGTAGTGCGATAAGAGCTCAGATGAGCTCAGTTGGCTTACCACCATAACGCAAGTTGGTCGCATGGGCTTGGCAGTAGAGCGGTAAAGACTTGGAGAGCTCGGTCGAGCTCGGGGCTAGTCTTGACTGAGTTGGACTCGGTGACAGAAGCAGATGGAAAATGAGATGTGGACACGTGGCTCAGTGTTTGAATGATGATTGGATAGAAACCAAAAGAGTAACTGTAGCAGGTGCAGGTCATCCCAAGGTGGTGAAACAAAACTCAATTTGGGTGATTAATGCCTAGGTGGCTCGATGCTAGAAGATTGGTATGGGTAGATCATTGGTGTGATTGGATCAGAGATTGATGTAGCTTGTGAACGGTGGTTGACTGATAGAATTGAATGCAATGTATGACTTAAGTAAGTCAAGTATGTAATTGCAGAAAGAGAGTTTTTGAATTGTATGTTAGGAATAACATTGTAATAGTGAGATAATTTTGGGAGTATTGTTGTGAACTGATCAGAGAAGACTATAATATTGTGTGTAACAATTTTGTTACTGTAATACAAAATACTCTTGACTTTGTGTGGTGGGTTTTTTACCTGGAAAGGTTTTCCCACGTATATCTTGTGTCAACTGTGAATGCTCAACTGTTTGTTCTCTATTTTACATGTTGTATTCATCTCAAGTAGTTTTAGATGCTATTGAAACCTATTTATGCTCCTCTCCTCTATTTTATTAGTGTTAAGGGAATGTATTCCACACTATTGGGTCTCTAGATCCTGTATGTTTTTCCCTTTAGACTCTTGACTTCTTCTCCTTCTTTGTCTTTGTCTATGCTCTAGCTAATATTTCCTTGAGTCTGGCCTTTGGATCAATGACTATAGGGGCTTTCTTTTGTAGCTACTTCTCAAGCCAATTAGGAACTTGAGATTCTCCTTTAGGTGATTCATGATCACCTTCCTCCTCTTTTTGAGGCTATTTCTCTTCATGGCTCAAGGCTTCTTGATTTGTTTTATCTTCTTCATCGAAGTCTGTAATCTTTATAGCCTTCTCTTTCACATCTCAGTGGAGGCTATTTTTCATTTGGTGACATCCTCTTCTTGAGTTATTTCCTCTTTTTCTTGCTCGAGTTCATGGTGTTTAGGTTCATGGGTCCTCCTTGGTGTATCTTTTAATTTATCTTCTTCTCATGTTTCTTTCTCTCCTTTTTTATGAGGTACCTCTTCTTCTTGGATGGGGCCCTTATCTTGGCCAATCAATGGAGGCTCTCCAAGTATCTCCACTTTTATTTTAGTATCTTCCTTTTCTTTAGAGGGATGTCCCTTAGGTTCAACCTCTTCACCTATATCCTTGAGTTGTTGGGACAACTCCTCTTCCAGATCCTTATCTAAGGTTTCTATTATGTATTTTTCATTGAGGGCCTTAACATCCCCCTTCGATGACTATGAACCTTCTTCATCAATCACCACTTTTTCCAAGTTTTTAGTTAACCAACCCTTTGGGTTTTCAAAGTAAGGTTCTTCGAGTTCTTTAATTATTCCTCTGATGGCCTTCCTTTAGAGTTTCTTTTTGTCAGATATTTTCATGGTGACCTCCATCTTTGGTGGCTCCATAACTAGCAGAGGAACTGGAAATATAGAGGAAATATAGGACATCAAGGCTTGAATAGTAGGATTCATAATTACTCCCAAGATTTTGGAAGGTACTCCTTGCATATATTTTGCAAAGGCCTCTAGCAGAGTGAGAAGAGGCATAGTAGGAGTAGTTACTATAGGCATTGGAGTAGAGAGAATGGGTAGTGGATGAGTTTGTGAGGATGATGATGGTAGGGATGTTGTGGCCAAAGAGGAGTCTAGTACTACCACCAGATCCATGGGTGGGTTGGAAGAGAGCTGGATTGAGACTTCCACGATGGCCAAAGATAAAATAGGCAATTCTTGAGAGATGAGAGGTGAAGGAGTGGCAACAACAATAGTAGTGGTGGGTGCAAAGGTTATCAGTGGTGATTGTGGCCACTCAATTTCCTCTTCTCCCTCATGTTGGGGATCATCCTTAATTTTAGGAATCTTAGTTGTGAATCCCCCTATTTTCTTTTGTTTCTTTGAGGACTCCCCCTTTGTGGCCTTTCGTGTGTATACCTTGTGTTTGGGATGGTGCTCAGGCACATCTTTCCTTTCTCTTCATCTCATTGTCAAAGGATATTTGGGTGCTTCCTTGGTGGAGGTAGTAGTTGCCCCACTATAAGTTTCACTCTCAATCTCATCTTCAAGCTCACCATATGTTAGTGTTGCACCTTATACTTTAAGTTGAGCAACTTAGGCATCTACCCATTGCTCGGTTCTATATGCAACTAGCTATGTTATTATGTCAAGATCATTGACCTCTTCTTCATTCCAATCTAAGAACAATGAAATTTTTTCCATGAAATTAAACCTCTCATTAATAATTATATAATCTTTTATAACAACTTGATCGGGCACATGGAACAAGTTTATTGATTTCACAAATTGGGTCGCCATCTGCATGCAGCATCTCATCCACACCTCTTTATCATCCCGACAGTTGGCCTAGAAGTCTTAAATATGTGGCCGATGGGCATATTTCTTTCCAATCTATTTTTTTATTTTCCCATACGGGTCGATTCTTTCTCATGTAGTGTGGAGGTCTAAATTTTACTCCACTATCTCCTTTGAATACTCTATGCATTGGGCGATGGGATAGGAATACATTCCTTGTCTGAAGGTCAGTGGATATGGGATCCCTACTTTGTGTTTATCACTTAATAAGGTGTGAGAATTTTGCAATTGTTGGGAGACCTCCAATAGGATCATTCGGTCATTGGGGTACCATGGTAGCTTATAAGGCCTCTCGAAGAACCCTTATGCTCTAATTAATGTAAAATTTGGGAATTGTATAAATAGATACCCAAATATCTGAATGAAAGCTCTAGTGTTATGTGAGACTCTTCTCTCAAAGTCTCCCCTAAGGAGTTTGATGATATACCCAATGATGGCATTATTCACCCTTTGATAGTGTTTCTTGAAGTTTTTGTATTGTAGCTAAGGGTACTAATCATATACTTTGAGTTCTCTCCTTAGATCCAAATTATGTTCAATAGAGAGGCCCTTATATGGGAATGGCTCCGCTAAAAGATATACCAAGTAGGAGGACATGTAAAATTGGGATGTCTTATTTACTGCCAACAACTGGCTATGAATCTTCTCCCAGTGGAACTTTATTTTACCGTGGATGATCTCCTTGATGAAGTAGAACATCCACTTTTGAAGAAGGTAGTAGTAGGGAGGCCCATTACCCTACTAAGTAGAGTAACCAAGTCATGATATTCCTCATGGAAGTGTCTTGTGAATAACTCCTATGGCACTTTAGCATAACTACCCCTCTTATCCTTCAACCAATGTTGGTTGATAAACTTCTTGCATCCCAAAGGGTCTACCTTCCACATATTCTTAGCAAATCCCTTCTCTATTTTCTCCATCTTTTCAAATTTGGGGATATGAAATGTTTTGTGTATAAATCTAGTAGACAGATTTTCCCAACACTTTTCCATTGTGATCAATGGTCTTCCTACTACTATGATAACATTCCCTACATGCCATTACTAGTTTTGGGGAAATGAGTGTAGGAGGGAAGTTGACCGCCTTGGCGAGGCCACTCTTTTTCATTTCTAGTGTGTTCTTAGTTATTGGGTTAACCATCACACTTTGTATAAATTCATCAATATCCACATGCTCAAAATTTATGTTTGATATAGTGTCCCGATTAGAGGCAAGCTTGGAGGTGCACTCTACAACATGGAATTCATACCTCATCTAATCTTTCTCCTCTTTCTCCCTTGGTGATTTTGTAGGCTTCTTTCCCTTTTCCTTCTCAATAGATTTCCCTGATGGTCCCCTCGAAAATTCCATAAATCCTACACAAAGGATGTAGTAAGTGCATTCATATAAAAATTAAGGGAGTGTTAGTTAAATCTTGCAAAATAGGGGTTAGATCTAACAATTTATCTTTAAAATATCTTCGAACCCATTAACATCCATCATCATTCATTGTTTGAGGATCGTTTGGGTTAATTATAGGAATGTGAGCCCAAGGATGCAGATTTCCCTAGGATGACAACTATTAGGATTGATCAAGAGTAGGATGACATTGGGGTCATGGAAGCCTGCAAACAACCACCCACACCCAATGTTTTGTATTGTAGATTTGGTAGTCAGGGTCTTCGCAAAGGAATCTGACATGTGGAGGAATTAGTTTAGAGTCCCTTGGATAATTTGATCGGTCATTTTTATCATGTGGGTTCAATGGATGTGGAGGCTGGAGGCTTCATGGACATTTGCAGTTCTGTCATTGAGAAATGATGGTGAAGAGGCATAAATATACAAGAGGAATCCCATAATACGGGATTCGTAGGTGGCTAGGATGATCTAACTTGAGTTATTTGGTTTGAAAATTTTGAAGCATGTAGGCGGGACTGGTAGGAAGCCATTAGGTGAAGGTCATTGAGGAATGGTGAAGATGAGACATTGGTCCACACACAACAGTCCACACAGTTGAGTTTGCCAATCACTTAACCTAACTTATTTTCTTTGAATAGACTTGGATGACAAAGAGGAGAGTGAGGTCCACACCATAGGTAGGAGAGGAGATGCACCCATTAGCCAACTTCATCTAGGAAACAATGAGCTACAGATGATGACCTATAAGGAACTATTTGTAAAGCACTATACTTATTGGTTTTGAGTTAAATCCTTAGAAGGAAATGGTGAGGGTGGAATCGACAAAGCATACCAATGGGTTTGTGTGGCCATTTTAGAGTGGTGAAAATGGTGGGGAAATCTATGGATGGTCCCCCATGAGGTTCAACCACATTGGATTAGACTTAGTGTTTCTTCGTTTGTGAACCTAGGTGGTGAGGAGGACCAAAAAGTCCATGGTGTGGGTAGGATCAATGACTTCACCACTTGTGGAACATGTTAAGACAATGGTGAAGGGTGGACAACAGTTTGCAAGGAAACCTAAACTTAGTTTTGCCTCATGAAAGTGGCAAACAACCACTTAAGCGGGGGGGTCCATGAGGCGGAGTAGAGCCTTGGCCTCATCGTTAAAGGCATGAAATTCATGGAACAATGATGAAGAGTGGTTTGAAACCTATGAGAAATGATCTATAGAAGGAGACTTAGGTTTTGATAGAGATGATCTTGGTGGAACCCGGTTTTGATATAGATGATCTCGGTGGAACCCGCAATGCAGGATGCTAGTAAAAGGTGGTCATTTCAAAACAACAGTAAGATGAGAGCCATTGGCAAGTGGCAGCCCGCAAAGGTGGACCCACCAAGGCTCGGGGCATGGTTTTTTGTTTAAGTGCTTTCACCATTTCATTTTGCTTGGGAGATGAAATGTACTAGACAATTTTTTCTTTGAATTTTCACAACACAACCAGCACTAAACCAACTTATTAGTATTAGCTCTCCAAAACCATAAGAAAAATAAAAAATCTCAACACTAAGAATGTGCCCTAAAACCTAATGTGGGTGAGGGGTTAGCATATGGTGGAGATAAATTCTCAATAATTGAAATTAAGTTACAACTAAAGGTAATGGGGAGGTGAACCAGCCATGAACAATTTCCACACTTTCACTTATTTAGTAGGGGGAAGAAATAAATAAAGAAAACTAATTCATCTACCGCGGCAGGCATCCACTTGTGAGTGGGAATTCACCACATTTTAGTGGCTATAAATGAGAGATTATTAAGTTATTTTTCCACACTGGTGGTAAACCATCCAGGGGTTACAAATATGAGAAAATAAGCACAAGTAAGTAGTAAAGAGTGACTAAAATAGTACTACTATTTTTAGAATTATAATGAAAAGAAGTACTGAAATTTACAAGTGATTACAATTAGAATTGAAGCACAAGAAATAGAAGATATCTCTCTAGAATCTCTCAATTATTGAAGTAATGAACTAAAATCAAAGACTAAAATGAAACTGATATAAAATCAGCAAACTGAAAGTTTGAACTAGAAAACATCAACTCACAAAAAATGTCAAATCTCTTATCACACACCACAAACTCAAACCAAACTTAAAGTGTCTCTCTTCTATGGCTAGGCGACCAAGAAACCATCACTTTTCAACCCTCAAACTCAGCAAAGACAACCAACAAACATTATAATCTAATGAATGAGTGGTAAGACCCTAGGAGAGGGTTGACCTCACTTATAAAATCAACCACTTCATATTAAATTATGTCCTTGCACCAAAGGGGAACCTCTAGCATATAAATTAATATAAACAATACCCACAAGCAAACAAAAATCACCCAAAGAGTTGTATGCAAATTCAAATTTCAGCCATGAGTGAATCGACAATATCAAAATATGAGAAACACGTCAAATTCTCCAACAATGAAGGTCAATGTGCACTTTTTAATGAAGCACACTCTCAATCCACCATCTAGGGAACCATCGTTTCAGGCCCAAAGAATGGAGTCAAATTGCTAAGCTTCCCCTTACTTGGGTTTTGAATTCAATCTAGAAATTTTTTGTTATAGTTTTCCAAAGATACCAAAAGCTGGAGCAAAAGCCCTCTTAAATAGAACTTTGAGGAGACTCTTTGAAGTCCATCCTTTTCCCTCCAAAAGTGACACCCAAGCTCATATTAAAATATTTTAATCTTTTAAATATTTATTTCACCTCTTCCATAGGTATCCATGTCTTGAGGAGACAATAAACATTGTAAAGCATTTAATTCCCTCCAGATGAGGCATCCACCCTTCAAGGCCACACTTTAATTTAACTTTAAGTCATAACATTAGGCCAAGGGGGCCAATTTGGAAATATAACATTAATGACTTAAAATAAATCATTTTACCAAAAAGGGCCTCAAAATGTTGAAATCCAATTATGTTCCAAACTGCATTGCCTGAAATGGAAATTGAGCTAACTATTGATGTTATTTCCCAAGATGGCACTACTAAAAATAGAACTTACTACAAATAGTAAATTCAAAAAAAATTCCCAATGACTTTGCATGCCATATCATTGTGAAGCTCTCTAAAAACCCAGAAAGAATCTTCAATCCTCATACATACAAACCTTCTTCAGAACCCCTATAAAATAGGAAATCCTAATTTCACCTTTAACGAGCCTACTAGCTTCTGGGAATATTCTATTAGATACTAAAGAGCGTATGGCTAAAAATGGGGACATTACACTCCACCCTTCCCAAAATTTATTGTCCTCAAGCAATTCTAATGCCAACCCAAGAACACCATGTTGAACTAGACTAAAACTGAATAAGATCCCTGGGTCCCAAATCAACCTAGGAGAAGAATAGCACCAACTTATATAAGAATTGCACTGTTGGATTCCAATACAAGAGACCTCCTAGTTAAAAATAAATTGAAACATCATGGAAGAAAATTCTAAAAGGCCAATATTGATTTCATCATCTTCCACTATTGGATTAGAAACCCAAGTGATTCTTGGATTCCATATCATTCGCAAGAACATTGATCCTCTAATCTTTTGTGCTACTCTGATTAAAAAAATTGAATACCTAAGGTGGAGCAACATATCATGGTCCAAAAAAAACAATACACCAAACATGTTAGTGACTAGGTCCCATATCAGTCTGTAGAGCCTGCAAACTTCACTATTGTAATTCTGATCAGCAACATAAAAGATTTAAACATGTTACCAAACCAATGCCAATCATAGAACAACACAAACCAGCTTCCTAACAGGTCTAAAATAAACATCTTAGGATCTGATTTTTCAAAAATCAGCATCCAAAAAGATAAGCAGTAGCTGCAAAATAAGAATATTTCATTAAAACTGTTATGACTACTCATGAATAAGGCTGGTGGCACCTTCAACAAGGGTCCCCATGCCACCATAAACCAACTTCTGATCATAATTCCTTCACAAATCACCAATTTATGATCCAAACTAATGAACCAATGATAGGAAAAGAAGGAGGCACCAATCATAAAATTGAAAATTTGACACTTATCTCTCCATTCAACCTTCTTTTTATGCATATTATTCTTCATAAAAATATACTTGAGATCCCAAATATTGATTTTCAATTGAAGACATTTCCCAACACATAAGCAAATGGTCACAACTAATTTCTAAATATTATATGTTGGTTTATCCCTGGTGCAGGAGCACCAACATCTTGTGATGAAATCAAATTTAGTTTGAAGGTCTTGTGATTGTCAAGCAATGAGGAAGTTGCAAAATATGTTGAAATTTGAAGAAATGTAAATCAAATGTCATAATGATAGGTGAGGTCTAGATGGGTGTTGTGTTGTAAGCTCATGTTTTTAATTCTAATAAGGTATAAAATACCCTATAATATGTATTTGAGTTTGTTTGGTGTCTTAGCAGGTCAATTAGGTGAAGTTTGTAGTAACATTTGTAATTAGGAGGCAGTTTAGGGGTTGTTAGTGTTTGAAAAGTGATTCAAAGTAGTTATAGACATTGGGGGAGTTGATTTTGGATGAAAATAATACAAATATGAAGTAAAATCCCAAATGGAGGGGGATGAACAAAATAGGAATCATATTCAATAAGAACTATGCCTGATTTAAGTATTTTTTTGTGTTGTATAGTATTCTCTTTCTTTGTATAGACCTGTACATGTCTTCCATGGTCTGATCTCTCTTGTGAATGTGGACTAATATTTTTACTTGCAATTTCCTTTGTTTTGAAGGTTTAATCTAGTGTAAGTTGTGTGGAAATCATAAAAACAGTGACTGACCTGTTTTAACTATGCAAGGGTTTGAGGGACTTAAACTAGTGGTTTTCACCAATCCACCCACTGTAATGGACTTGTAACTTGGTTGATTAGTGTGTAAAATGTTTTAATAAGTGTTAATTATTTTTAGAAGTCCATTGGAGCATAAAATTGGCTAGTGGAATGATACCCCTGGCTATACATTGATGTTTTATGTGAAATTCAAGCAACCTAGGTAGGGTTTTGGTGAGCTAGTGTGTGTTTTGTCCTTGTGAATGTTTTTCAGGCCTGGACAGATTTTTTGAGAGGTTTTTGGAGTGTTGGTTTGATTTGGGAAGGATTGGGGTTGTGTGTTCCACCAAAACCCTTGATTTTTGCATGTTTTAGGAGGGTTTTAAGTTTGAAGGTTTAAATGAGCACATGGGATCAAGAAACCTAGAAAATCCCTTGTCTTGTATCATTTCTCAAGACTGTTTTGGGGGTTTGGGAGCCTGGTGAGGAAATTAAAGGGTGGCCTCTTTGGAAAAGTGGCCTAGTTAGAGGCCTAAAATAGTGGAAAGTCCATATTTGAGGAATTCAGTCCAAAGGAGTGGTACTTGGTTTTGTAGTATGCTATGTAACCTTGAAATGGGTATCTAAATCCATATTTATTTCTCTGAGTTTTTTGAATAGGTTTTGTGAAAGGCTACAAAAACCCATTTTCCATTGCTACAAGGAAACTTTTGTACATGGGGGTGAATATGAGAAGTTCAATGAGCCTGTCCTATTAATTGTGAAAAATTGTTTCATTTGTAATTTATTGGATGTTGATAACCTTGCTAGAAGTCTTGTGGAGTTTTGATTCTCTTTTGCAAGTTGGAGTGGTTTTGGGTCCCTTGGCTCTATATCATAGTCGTATTAGTGAGGAAGTAGATCTCTTGAAGATTGAAGTAGAAGCATTTGGAGTTGAAAAGACATCATGGCTATCAGAGGTTTGAATGAGAAAGAGATATAGATGAGGAATACAATTTTCAAGACTAAGTGCATCTGCAAAGGTAAGGTATGCAAGGTTATGGTTGATTCAAGTAGTTTGGATAACTTGGTAGCTCTTGAAATGGTTGAAATATTGAACTTGGAAAGATTTCCACATGATTTGCCTTATTATGTTTCATTGATGAATGGTGAGAATACACTTTTGGTTAAATAGAAGTCATGGGTTGAATTTCAAATAGGGGAATAGAAGGACAAACTATTGTGTGATATTTTACCATTGAATTCTTGTCATCTAATGTTTGGGAAACCATGGTATGGGGAAAGATTTGATGTGTACTATGGTAGGGATAATAGGTACCAATTTAAAAAGGATGGAAAGATTTATAATTTCATGTCATTGGTGGAAGAAGATAATGGCCAAGACAAGGAGACAAGGGTGTTTCTATAAGAAAGATAAAAGTTCCTAGGATACAAAGAAGACAAAAACAAGGAAGAGGAAACCATTACAAGTGGAGAGGTCACTGAGACACCAGGGGTAGCAACATATTCAAAATTGGAAAATATAAAGGATGGTGAGAAATAAGAGGTCAAGAGTGAAGAGGCCTTGAGGATGCAAGGTAAGCTTGAGAGTTGTGTGGAAGGAAAAGAGAAAGTGAAAGTTTATTCATTAAAGACTAAAAATGATGCAAGGAAAACTTCCATGAAAGATACAAGGATAGGTGAGGTTGAGACTGAGTTTTGTGATAAGAAATTTATTGGGATAGAGAGATTAGAGAGGGAAAGAGATGTGAGTGCAAGTTATTTTTAGGGATGGGAAATCAAGGGCATTGATGAAAGGATATGTGGTCCATTGAGTGGAAAAGAGCACAAGGTGCAGTAGGTGTTTGAAGGTAAGGATGGAAGACCTATTGATAAAAAGACATTACATACTGAGATTTGGGTGAATAATGAAGTCACAGAGGGTGACAATGAAGAGAAAGATGATAAGAGGCTTGAAGAGCATGTGGAGATTGTGATAGGGATAGTTTGGTGTCTTGTGAAGTTGATTGAAGACAAAATCCAGTCTACTACTGGAAATACAGTGAGTATGGATGCTGGAAATACAATGGTAAAGGTGGATAGTGAGGTGAAGGTAAATGAGAAAGAATCCCAAGGGATGTGGCAAGTGAAGGAGAGTAGATTGGTTGAGGTAAGAAAATGTGAAAGCATGATGATAGGAGGTGGCGAAGAATAGTTAGGTTGTGTTTTTGAGGTTAGTAGGATAGAGGTCCTTGAGGAAGAACATAAGAGGCAAAGTATGGACAGTCAAGAGGATGAGTTGCATAGACCAATGATGAGACAAGAATGTTAGGAATTTGAAAGGACGGTGCAGGTTAAGAACACAGGGATGAAGGAAGGTGAAGGTCTAATGCAAGGCCTTAACATGGATAAGAAGTTTATGATAGTCAAAGAAAATATGGTGAGCCAAGAAGAATGGCAGGGAAAAGTGCAAGAAACTATGATGGAGGTTGTGGAGTTTGAGAAAATGCAAGTACAGGTTGCAATCACCATGAAGGGTGAAAGAAAAGAGAAGTTAAGGAAAGTGCAAATGGTCTCAGTGGGAAAAGAGACTAAGAATGAGCCAATGTAGATGACAATCATGGGCTAGAGAATGGCTAAAGATAAAGGATATGTGTGGTCTCCAAAGGAGATAGATAGGAGAAGAAAGTCTGAGATTGGGGTAGTGAGTTGTCCTTGGTGGATGAATTTAGTTATGGGGTAGTTATATACTATCATGACAAGGGTTCCAAGCATAATGAACCGGAGAATGGATGTGAGGAGGAAGGTTAATAGATAGAGTATGTTGGGAGCTAAGCCTAGGGTAAAGATGAAGGAGGACAATCTAGATGTGAGTTGTTCCACACTAAATAAATTTGAAGAACAAAGTGAGAGTATATGGATGGAGACAAATTAGAGAAAATTGATCCAACTTGACAAAGAAAGTATGCAAATAGGTGCAAGGTAGGCATGCATATTGGAGAAATGGACAAGTAAAATACCAAGGTCAAGATGAAGCAGTTGCATGGACAAAGGAGATTTTTTAACCATGTTTGTTTTGCAAGTTCAAAGGTTCCAAGGGACTAGGAACATTTTCAAGCTGGGATGTATGGTACAGGAGCATCAACACCTTGTGATGAAATCAAATTTAGTTTGAAGGTCTTGTGATTGTCAAGCAACGAGGAAGTTGCAAAATATGTTGAAATTTAAAGAATTGTAAATCAAATGTCATAATGATAGGTGAGGTCTAGGTGGGTGTTGTGTTGTAAGGTCATGTTTTGAATTCTAATAAGGTATAAAAGACCCTATAATATGTATTTGATTTTGTTTGGTTTCTTAGAAGGTCAATTAGGTGAAGTTTGTAGTTACATTTGTAATTAGGAGGTAGTTTAGGGGTTGTTAGTGTTTGAAAAGTGGTTGAAAGTAGTTATATACGTTGGGGGAGTTGATTTTGGATGAAAAATAATATAAATATGATGTAAAAGCCTGAATGGAGGGGGATGAAAAAAATAGGAATCATATTCAATAAGAACTCTGCTTGATTTAAGTAATTTTTTGTATTGTACAGTATTCTCTTTCTTTGTATGGACCCGTATAGGTCTTCCATCATCTGATCTCTGTTGTGAATGTGGAATAATGTTTTTACTTGAAATTTCTATTGTTTTTAAATTTTAATCCATTGTAAGTTGTGGAAATCATAAAAATAGTGACTGACCTGTTTTAACTGTGCAAGGGTTTGAGGGCCTTAAACTAGTGGTTTTCACCAATCCACCCACTGTAATGGACCTGTAACTTGGTGGATTGGTGTGTAAAATTCTTGAATAAGTGTCAATTTTATTTAGAATTCCATTGGATCATAAAATTGGCTAGATGAATGATACCCCTTTCTATATAGTGATGTTTTGTGTGAAATTCAAGCAACCTAGGTAGGGTATCTGTGAACTAGTGTGTTTTTTGGCCTTGTGAACATTTTTTTTGGTTTGGGAATATGTTTTGAGAGATTTTGGAGTGTTGGTTTGATTGGGGAAGGATTGGGGTTGTGTTTTCCACCAAAACCCTTGATTTTTGCATGTTTTAGGAGGGTTTTAAGTTTCAAGGTTTAAATGAGCATGTGGGATCAGGAAACCTAGAAAATCCTTGGTCTTGTATCATTATGCAAGACTATTATGCAGTTTGGGGGCCTGGTGAGGATATTAAAGGGTGGCCTCTTTGGAAAAGTGGCCTAGTTAGAGGCCTAAAACAGTAGAAAGTCCATCTTTGAGGAATTTAGTCCAAAGGAGTGGGACTTGGTTTTCTAGTATGTTATGTAAACTTGAAATGGGTATCTAGATCCATATTTATTTCTTTGAGTGTTTTGGATGAGTTTGGTGAAAGTCCACAAAAACCCATTTTCCATTGCTACAATGGAACTTGTGCACATGGGGGTGAATATGAGATGTTCAACGAGCCTATCTTGGTAATTGGGAAAAATTATTTCATTTATCATTTATTGGATGTTGATAACCTTTCTGGAAGTCTTGTGTAGTTTTGATGCTCTTTTACAAGTTGGAGTGGTTTTGGGTCCCTTGGCTCTACATCAATCCCCCATAAAATTCATAGTATTACCTTCTAGCCCAGTAATGCCAAGATCCCAAATTATCAACCATGAAGAACTGCTTCTCAAATGGAGAACTTCTCTCACATGAATCCTCTTATTTTATCATTCCATTTGAATTGATGCTTCTTGAAACTCCAAGAAATAATCAATCAACCTACGTTCGTTGAAGAAATAGACTCCAGAATCTTGTGACATGATTTTTTAGAAAAAATCCATGAATCTTTCATTAAATGCAGTTTTGAAATATATCACTCTAAGAGAAGATGAAGATGTACTCAAATCTAACAAAAGCCTCACAATAATCCTCATCAAATAATGAATTGAACATTCATCAACATGCAATTCATCTCTCTGTTGATGAACAATAAGAATGTCTTCATTTTTTTGTGATTCATGAGTTATCATTTCTTCTTGAGAGGATGCACTAGGAGTAGTAGTAGATTCAACTTTGTGCAACTCATGTATCAACTCTACAATGTTGGAAGACAAACTCAAATTTCCTCTAGTAATATTTGAAGCAATTCCTTCATCATTTTCAAAAAGAGGATTTACATAAACCTTACTAGAACCTTCTTCATACAAGAGATTTTCAAAAGCCTAAAAAACTTGAGAATTTGAATGCTTAGGTCTCTCAGGGTAGCATTCCAAATAATATTTTCCTTGTATGAGATCAAGCTCATCAAGAATTACTTGAATCCCCATTGATCTTCTTTTTTTTTCTTGCTCCCATGAATATTGAACAACATAAATATTATTCTCTTCTTTAATTAGAGTCTCGTGCACTTCTTGCAAATTTTCTTTGGTAAGCTTGTTCCACTCCAATGCCCTGTCAACAATTTTGGCCACTTTGTTATTGTCATGAATGATGTGCAAAAGACTTGATTTAATTTCCTCCAAGGAAAAATTAATGGACTTCATATCTTCAATTGAAATGAAACATACAAATTCTCCCCTAGGAACATCATAAATCAATTTTTCTACATGCCTATGAATTCTATCAAGATTGACAAAATTTGAATTCCATTTCTAGCAATCTGTGAACTTGAGCTGTAATATTCATATGTTGGTTGAGATGATGTAGAAATAATTTGATGGATAAAGATTTAGAAAAAGGTTTGAGTTGTACTCCTCAACTTGTCTCGCATGTGATGAAGATTCTTCATCATTCCATCCATAGTTCCTTCCAATTCCTTAGATTTTTTCCTTAGCTTGATTTCAGGTGAAGAGAAATTTTCCTTATAACTACTAGAAGCTTCACCTTCCATGTTGTCTTCTACGCATGATTCAAGGGAATTGATCAAATCATCTTTGAAGTGGGAAGAGACTTCAGCTTCCTCTTTCTTCTTCTCCTCCTTCAATTGACTTTCAAACCAACATTCTCTAGAATTGTGAAAAAACAATTCGTTGGCTGAACACATATCTTCAACTAACCAAACTTCTCTTTCATTTGGATCTGAACTTATGGCCTCTTCATGCATCTCTGTTTCAACTTTTGTTTCCAAAAGTTCTTTCTTTGAATCTTCAACATGAAGCTTCTTAACACAAGTCAACTCATTGTTCTCCTCTGTAGCAAATAAGAGTACCTCACTAGTCTTGAAGGCTTCCATTGACACATTACATTTTTTTGCAAAATGCTCGAATGAGTGAAAATCCATAGATAACCCTTGAAATATTGCAATGTCTTCAAAGGGATTCCAACTTTCATCCCCCCCTTCAGCTTCAAAAATCTCCTCTTTTTTCATGACAATCTCCTTGAAAAATAGTTTCAACTTATCTTCACATTGACTGAAAATTTCCTTAACTAACAAATTAGTAGTGGGAGAAATATTCTCTTCACATTTATAAGCATCCAAGAGAAGATTTTGGAAACTTTTAGGAAGACTATCAACTTCTTTAATTGTAGATATTAAAACATTCATGATGGTTGCAAGAATTCCCTCTTCTTCCTCACTCCACGTCGAGGTGAAGAGATAATTAAACAAGTGATAAATTTTATTCTCCATCTCCAATTCTATCAATAATATGCAAGCATTAATCTCAAAAAATGTCTTTAAAACAATTGCTCTTCTTGAAAAAAAATACTCTCAGTTTCATCCAAATCTTGAAAACTTTCCACTATCATTTTTAATATGATCTTCATAGTTTCATCATCATATGGAAACTAGGGAATTACAATTCATATTATCTCCACGAAACAAGAAGAAATCAACAACTTGGTTTCTTCATCAACCAATGGGGTTGATTCAAAAAATTCACTACAGGTGCTAAAGCCAACTGCATTTCCTCAAAAGGTGATGGATTCACTTGTCTTAGACATTGTTCTAACAAATGAAGAATGTTCTCTTCATTTCTTCTTGATTGAAAGTCTCTACCAAGTCTCTTTCTAGCAAAAAAGAGAGTGTCTGCCAACTTCATCTCTTCTTCATTAGCCATGGCTAGCTGCTAACTTTTGGATACCACAAGGAGTTGAACCAGAATCTATTTAGATTTTTGATGTAGTACTAGCGATCTTTGTCACTCATCTGCCTAAACATGAAACATTGATCAACATGATGGTAGGATCTTCTGGTTTGGTACAACTGAATTGTACTAGACATTTTTTTCTTGGAATTTCCACAACACAACCAACACTTAACCAAATTATTAGCGTTAGCTCTCCAAAACCATAAGCAAACTAAAAACTCTCAACACCAAGAATGTGCTCTAAAACCTGATGTGGGTGAGGGGCTATCATATGGTGAAGGTAAATTCTCAATAACTAGAAGTAAATTACAACTGAAGGTAATGAGGTAGTGAACCATCCATGAACAATTTCCACACTTTTACTTATTCAGTGGGGGGAAGAAAGAAACAAATCAAACTAATTCATCTATTGTGGAAGGCATCCAGTTGTGAGTGGGAATTCACCACTTTTCAGTGGGTATAAATGAGAGATTATTAAGTTCTGTTTCCACACTGGTTGTAAACCATCTGGGGGTTACAAATATGAGAAAATAAGCACAAGTAAGCAGTAAAGAGTAACTGAAATAGTACTACTATTTTCAGACTTACATTGCAAACAACTACTACAATTTACAAGTGATTACAACTAGAATTGAAGCACAAGAAATAGAAGGTCTCTCTCTCTAGAATCTCTCAATTATTGAAGTAATGAACTAAAATCAAAGAATGAAATGAAAATGATATAAAATAAGTGAACTGAAAGTTTGAACCAGAAAACATCACTTCACAAATAAATGAAATCTCTTACCACACACCACAGACTTGAACCAAACAAAAAGTGTATCTCTTTTATAGCTAGGCAACCAAGAAACCATCACTTTTCAACCCTCAAAATCAGGAAAGACAACCAACACACACTCCAATGCAATGAATGAGTGGTATGGCCCTAGGAGAGGGTCAAAATCACTTATAAAATCAACCACTTCATATTAAATTTCGTCCTTACACCAAAAGGGGCGCCTCAAACATATAGATGAATAGAAACAATACCCACAAGCAAACAAAAAACACCCAAAGAGTTGTATGCAAATTTGAATTTCAGCCATGAGTGAACCAACAACATCAAAATCTAAGAAATACATCAAATTCTCCAACAATGAAGTTCAATTTGCACTTATGAATGAAGCACACTCTCAATCCACCATCTAGGGAACCATCGTTTCAGGCCTGAAGAATGGAGTCAAATTGCTAAGCTTCCCCTAAGCCAGGTTCTAAATTCAATCCAACAACATTTTGTTATAATTTTCCAAAGATACCAAAAGCTGGAGCAAAAGCCTTCTGAAATAGAACTTTGAGGAAACTCTTTGAATTCCATCCTTTTCCCTCCGAAAGGGATGCCCAAGCTCATATTAAAATATTTTAATATTTTAAATATTTAATTCACCTCTTCCATAGGCATCCATTTCTTGAGGAGACAATAAACACTGTAAAATATTTAATTCCCTCTAGATGAGGTGTCCACCCTTCAAGACCACACTTCAAAACCAATTTAAGTCATAACATTAAGCCAAGTGGGGCAATTTGAAAATATAGCATTAATGACTTAAAATAAATCATTTTACGAAAAAGGGCCTCAAAATGTTGAAAGCCAATTATGCTCCAAATTGCATTACCTAAAATGGAAACTTAGCTAACTGTTGATGCTATTTCCCAAGATGGCACTGCCAAAAATAAAACTTACTAAAAATAGTAAATTCAAAAAACTTGCTCAATGACTTTGCATGTCATATCACTGTGAAGCTCTCTGAAAACCTAGAAAGAATCTGTAATCCTCATACATGCAAACCTTATTTAGAACCCCTATAAAATAGGAAATCCTAATTTCACCTCTAATGAGCCTACTGGCTTCTAGGAATAGGATAACAGATACTGAAGAGTGTATGGCTAAAAATGGGGACGAAGAGGGGTTTTCAAGATGTAAAGGATTTGAGGCTTTGTGAAGAATGGCCGCGGGGAAGCTAAGTTCCACATTTTCTTTTACGGGCTCATTTTGTATGTTTTAGTCAATTTTCAATGGGTTTTGAGTGTGGGATAGATTTCTAAGTGATGAGAGCCAATTGTGGCCCATTTTATGCCACATTTTAGCCTATTTCATATACCTTCAAATCCACTTCCACATTCCAAATCCATTCCATATCATACTATTTCACTATTTTATGTTTCATATGATTAAATATATAAAAGTGGTATTTAATAGAGTTTTGGATGAAATATAGAAATTAATGATTGGTTGTATTTACTAATAAGAATTGTGAATTTCATACTTGAGAAATAAATTTTACAGCATGCAGATCAAAAGAACTTCCTATCACCTTTTATGAAGAATATCTTCCTGTCACTTTCTGGTCAGGAACTTTTGTGGATTATGCTTTAACCAACAATTTATTTATGTCAAGGTGGCATCAAGATGACTATGCATTTTTTTTATCTAATGGTGACCTTCCTTTCATTCCTTGTGGCAGTTCCCATATGTATTCTTCATCCATGTGAATCTATTTTATGCTAAGATATTTATAACCCAATAATTTTGCGTGGCCACTTCAACACCATTGTATTCCATATGGAAACCCGTGATGGAGGATTCACTACTAGTTATGTGGTGGATGTGATATCTTGAGGAAAATACAAATATTAGTTTATGAAAAGTAAGTTTTTGGTAGTTGGAGAAAAACTTGTGGAGGACAAGCTTTCCAGCTGGAAAAAATCAAAGATATTCCCATGTCCTATATTTTCTCACTGTTATAACAACGATGTTTTAATCTATGGATTAGTGACTCATATCTTTGTCTCTTCTAAGTTTGTTGGCGGCAGGCCAAAAATAACTTAATATTTTCTTTATTTTGTTGTTTCAAAAAATACGTATATATGTAAGCGCATTGTAAGGGAGGATATAGAATATAGACTTTGACAACAGACTTTTATAGCATATTTTATGCATCAGACCTTTTGATAAATAAAATAATGATTATTCTAAGCAATAAAAGGTAACAAAGCTTTCTTTCTATCCATCATGTGAACCAGGAGCAAGGGCCCACTCCTTCGGGAAGCACGGTAATATTTTCCTAGATGATTTATTTCGGTAATGTGTTTTAATTTTTGCCAGCATTTTTTTTTCATGTGATTTAATTTTTTGTGTTTTATTTACAACCTAGTTTAAAATTGATTTTCGTTTGATAAGCATTTTAGCTACTAATATTCTATCAATGTTGGTATATTTATTTGAAGCATAGATTTATAAAATATTTTTATGCTCTATGATAGTTCTTGTGAATGTTGTTCCCATCACAATTGTTGACACAGTTCCTATCACACTTTCAACAAAAAGATATAATAGGAAAGTTTAACCAAATTTTCACTAGGAAATTTATGCATGTTCTAGCTACATTTCATCCCCACTTGATTCAATTCTTTTCTTCCTTTAGGTATACTTCCACAACACCTCTCGCAAGCTTGCAATCCTTGGATTGACACTTAGACCAAGCTGAAATATTCTTTATTCTTTACCCCAGTTTTGACCTATCACTAAGGTGGCCATTGAGGGTTGGAAGGGTTTTTTCCTTTTAGATTTTCAATTAATTAAAAAAATCCATTCGAAAGGATTCTTTCCATGTTAAGGATGGTGGAAATACTTTGGAAACACAAATTAATGTGATGAAGGTTGAGTCTCAGATCCCTACAAGCTCACGCGAGCACAAAGGGTATGATTTTCATTTCCTCTAACAAATTTACAATTTGTAGGAGGTGAAAATGACAAGTCAAGCAGACCTATTTATAGTAAAAAGTGCATTTATGACCTACATTTAATGTACGTATAGTGGCCAATGGGGTAGATGGGAAAGGAGTTCAAAAGAATGGTAGCAAGAAAGGTGGAGCTCGCAAGGCAAAGGGACCTTGAGACTTTGTCATTTGATGGGCAACAAAAAGAGGGTGGTGAAGAAGCTTGCAGGACTCACCATGTGGGTGGATGTCCCAGGTCAGCTATCGATGAAGCGATGAAGAGTAGACAACACCACACAAGGGGAAGCCCATAGCCATGGACCCATAGGGGTTAAAGGAAACTAGAGAAAAACACTAAGGGAATTTTTCATTGAAATCTCTGTAGGAGCTAAGGCTTACAAATTTTTTGGGTGGTGAATTTTGGTTAGTTGAGGATGATGACTTTAGGGTCCTTGACCATTTTAAGTTCAAATTTAGGGGCACTCAAAATGAGGTGAAGGAAAAAAGTGACCTAACAAAGCCCAAATAAGAGGTTCCCCATTTCGAATAGGGCATGTGTGCTATAGGAACAACGAATGGAAACTCTATTGGGGGAATGGTCCTGATCATTGTAAGCGTAAAGATTCATTATAAACCCAGAATCTTTGGTTTCACAAACTAGAAGTTGATTTCCATAGGTGAACTAGGACTCAAAGGAGGACGAGATCCTCAGTTGAATCAAGTTATGAGAATATCTCAGAGGTGTGGACATAGTGAATTCATTCCCTTTCATCAAGAACCATATGAATAGTCATGAATCAGTCACGGAAAGCTACATATATTGTCCCAGCCCAAAAATAACTTGGACATTTCTATGCTACCTGTTGTGCAATTTTTGCACACACACCCCACTGGGACCCTCATTTTCTTTGCTTTGTAGTATCTTAGCCTTTATTATTTAGAATTTTGCTCTGTTAGGCATGTGCTTTGATGTTCATCCTACTGGTCGGAGTGGCCCATTTATGATTTATATTTTCTACCTTAAGTTCTAGGTGTAGTTTGGGTTTTTCGGTATGTTCGAGAAAATATGCCCTAGCCAGACTTTCCCGGTTTCCCTTCGATATTTGGAAATGGCTGCCTTTCTGCTCAAGTCCGGGGAATCCGTCATGTATGGATTTTTTTGAAGTCTGTTGCTTTGTCAGATTTCCATATTTGGGTCTTAGTCATTTTATCGATCGCATTAATGGCGATTGTGCAACCTTTCAGGACAATGTTATATTGAATTTTGGGAAGTGATTTTCCATTTGAGTTTGATTAATTGTCATTTGAGTATGGAGTGCTGGAGCTTGCAGTGTGTTGCTAGATTTTGCAATTGGAAGAGATTTCGAGTGTTGCATTCAGATTTATAGGGCATTGCTGGTATACTGCTCATGCTTGAAGGTTGTTTGCTGGCAACCCAGGTTTCAGTTCCTTCTATTATCATGTTATGTGGATATTCCCTCTTCCTCTCCTATTTTTGATGCTTTGATGTATGCACTTTCATGTCATTCATTGCTTCATTCTTGCTTGTGTGTGTGCACCATGTCTAGGCGTTTGCGGTTTCCATGTTCTGCTAGTCCGTCTGAGTGATTGTCTTGAATATCTGCTTTAATCTTGGCTTTCGAGGCTTTCTTTCCTTTTCCACAAATTTTATTTCCTACTTTTCAAGTGAGTTGTAATTGAGCTTTTTCGTGCTTTCATGGAGGAGGTTTTCAGGGTTCTTGACCTAGGGCATAGCCAATCAGTTTCAAATTGTTGAGAGGATAGTTTTAAATTCCTGGTTGATCCATTGGAAATGTAGGTTAAGTCATTGTCGAGCTACAAGCTCTTGGTCCATTCTGTTTGATCTATTTTAGGTGAGGATGAGGAAAACATAGACGTTCGGGTTTTCATTGCCTCTATGGAATTGTGCCCTTGCTGGATTTCTTCGAGTCTTCCTGTTTTTCCTTCTTTCTTCGTAATTTTCTATTAATATAGACTTTTGTTTGCCTCATGGAATTCCACTTCCTCCGGATTTTCTCGGTCTCTGTTACCTGGACATTTCACCAAATTCATGCTTCCATGGTGAATTTGTCTTGATTCCGCTAAAATATTCTTCATTGGGATTTTCCCAGATGTTCTGGGCTTCCTTCATTTTCCTGAATTACTGAAACCATTTCTATTTTCGGGGATCTCCGTCTTTGGCGGATTCTTCCGAAGTTTTGTGGAAATGAAGAATCTAATGATTACAAGAGGAATTTGTTTATTGATAATACATTTAGATGATTAAATGAACTTATGAGAAGTGGTTTCAAGTTATTTCTTTATTATACTGATTGATTGTAATGATATTGTGGGGTTTGTATGTTTATTTTGTTGGATTCTTCCTAGTTTGGATTTCCCTAAAATTCCTCTCCAGTCTAGATTTCGCGGAGGAGGCTAAACCCCAAACTTTGAAATAATTGATGTTGAAACTTGTGGTTTGTCTTGGATCTCATTGTGGTTTTTTTACTTGTTTGCAGGGAGGATCGAGACAAGATGTTGCTGGGCATGGCAAAGGAAAGGCAACAGATTCAGGTGCTAAAAGTTCTGCTATATCTGATGCAGAAAAGTTGAAAATGGACATAAAGAGTAGGATTCCTGAGAGTACATTGAGTTCCATCTAGTCAGGGATCACTGATACCAATGTGGGTATGTGGTATTATGAGGGGTTCAAGGCTGAGATGGTAGCAAAAAAATCCCTTTGCTGGCTAGAAGAACTCTAGAATTTGGGTTAGCATATGTAGCTGGCTTCCCCTCCATAGTACAATGCTATGATTTGGTGCTTGAATGTGCCAAAAAATCTAACAAGGGAACATAAAGGATAGTTGGCCCTCAAGGAAGAATTGTAGTGAGCTTTGATCCTCTATCCATTTTTAGGACTTTTGATATACCTGATAGGTCACATGTGGTGGCCTTTGATATGGATACAAAAAAGAAATATTATGAGGAGAATGTGGTTAAGTCCCAATAGGTGATCAATTCTTGGTTGGAGAAGCCCAAGTCCCACTTCTCCAAGTTACCCAAACAACTATTTAGGCTTAAGTTCAAAAGGGAATACTATAATGTTATCACTCTCCTCAACAGGTTGGTAGGGCTAAAGAGTGCAGGAGTTCTTGAAATTTGGATGTTTAATGTCATTGCTCAGATGAATCAGAGTATAGCTTAAAACTAGGAAAGTGCCATAAGTGTAGTAATCCATAAGCAGATGTACAATGTCTTGTACACCAAGACTCTCACCATGACTTCCTACCTGGTGTATGCATTGGAAAGATTCCACCTGTAAAAGGGGTTGAGCACTAGAGGTGTATTCAGATAGGATGGAATCTATGAGGTGTATCAACAGCTGCACTTGGTAGGAGGTAGCTACAAAAGAGAAAATGATGATTTTACAATGTACATTACTAGGTTGCTGCAGGGTGCAGAGCATGTGAGAATTTCAGACAAAGCTAAGGAATTGATAAGGAGGTATGGGGTATGGTTCATCCAATTCCCCACCTTCTCCTACATTAGGATTGATGGTTGTAAATGGCTCCCTATAGAATCCCAAGGTACCCAACTGATCATATCATACTATTGGAGGTCACTAGGTAGATTTGTGACTTTGATGTGATTGTGAAGGGGGATAAACATAAAACAGGGTTTGGGAATGATTTCCCCTTGAAGATAGGAACAAATGATGTTTTCCCTTCCATCTAGTGTGCTCATGCTTCTGAAGAGGAGATGAGTAATTTTGGTATCTCTTTCCATTCTAAGAGGGCAAGGTTTGATATTAATGGTGAGGCACAAAAGAAGGGTAGCAGAGAGTACAACCACAAAGATAACATTGAATATTATTGGGCTAACATTGGCGATGAATTTGATGTAAGGAAGAAGAAATTATCTAGGTTGCAAGTAGACTTGGTAAGATTGTACAACATAAAGGCCATTATTGACTAGGTGGAGGAGGATGGAAATCTGATTCAAGGTCATATCTTTGAGGCTATGAAAGACAAACCAGTTGGAGAGATTGACTATTTGGAAGAAGAGAAGACAGAGTTGGAGAAAATTATGACTCCGGTGATAAACTATACTAAAATGTGGTTGAAGCACAAGATATTAGAGGTAGAAAGTGAAGGTGTCCAATACACCTATGATTTGATGGGAGACTTGGAGTCTTATTCTTGTTTCGAGGAATCACATGAACAAGATCCTAAGGGTAAAGCTAAGGTGGACTCTCCCTTCAAGATTAATGTTAGATATGTTCAAACTGAAGAGGTAGCAGATGTGAGTAAACAAAGAAAGCCTATCGTAAAAAATAGAAGGCATGTTTCAAGAAAAGAGGCTAAGAAAGATGAGGAGAAGGAAGATGTTGCTGCTCCTTTGCTCAAAAGAAGAAGACTTGTGAGAATTTCACAAAAAGAGAAGGAAAATTCCAAGTCGTAAAAGGAGGTTGAGACACCTATGGTGGAGATAGAACATTCAGGGGAAAGAACACAGGTATATATGAGCAGGTCAAGGACTCCTTCCCCAAAGAATGATAAAACAAAAGAGGATATTCCTGTGATGTCTCCTATCATTGAACAAGAGAACATTCCCCCTCCTCAAGATACTGGCAATGTGCGAGAAAATCCAAGGAAGGATGAGGATTCTAAGGAATTGTGTGAAGAAGAATTTCAGGCAGGAGACCTCTACAATGCTAAGGCAGAAATAGATAAGGTAATCCATTCTCCCTTGGTGGCCTATGTGGATTCACATAAAAAAGAGCAATTTAACAAATCCCCTCAATAGGAGGAGATACCAACTAGGATCCCTTCACCGACACAGGTTGTAGAGGAGAAGTCTTTAAACAAGGAGGATCCAACTGAGTAAATCCCTAATGTGCCTAGTATTGAGAAGGATGCACCTAGTGTCTAGCAGGAGCAAGATAAATAGGATAAGGTGCCAACCTAATCCAATATTTGAGGTTGGCTGGATAGAGAGTTAAAGAGTAAATTGGTGATAGTGGAAGACACTCCTCCCAATTGGGATGACCTAATGGCCAATATTGGGAAAAGAATAACCAAGAAGAAGGCTAGGGTTGTATCCACGATTGAGAGAGATGGATTAGGCAATAGGGTGGCTCACATTGTTACCCCTGCTCTAGACAAAGATAGAGATAATGTGACTTAAAAGGATTATCATGTGCATACCATTGACTTAGGGCATGCTTCTATGGAGCAAGACATTGAGGAGTATGAAGGCTCCAGTGCTGTAATTGTGGGTAGATTGAAGAAAGAGGTAGAAACCAAGCATGAATTGGAAATAGAGAATGAGGAATTGAAGAAGTACTTTTAGGATTTGATGAAACCCTTGCGATCTATTGGCTCTTCCTCCTCTACCGTAGGTTTCTTTCCCTAGGAAACAATCTCTAAACTTGAAAGAATGAAAGGCACTACACATGCCATAGGTTGTTGGTTGTAGGGAGTCCAGACCAAAGGTGATGGTTCCATCAAGGATGTCTTGTCGACTGCAGGGAATGACATGAGGTCAATCGATTGGTTAAAGACCGTGTTAGCCAAATACAAAGAGGACATTGATCTCTTCTTGCAGAAAACAAGAACAATCATGGAGTTTATTGAGGATAAACTGGTGAAGAGTGGGATTCTTCCTTTTCCAAGGATTTCTGAGCCTTGGGAATGGTTCAAGATCTTGCACATGAGTAAAAAGGCCTTGAAGAAGATTCACAAACAAGGGTGGCAGATTGAGGACACTTTGACTGGCATTCATGATAAGTGCATCACATTCTTTGAAATTATGGCAGGGAGGAAGAAGTTAACTCCAAAGAATTTCAACTTGGAACAACTTAGGAAATGGTGGAGAGATGTCTATTCTCCAGTCAGTGATGGTCTAGTCACTAAACATCAGCTAGATGATGCCACAACCTACATTGGAGTTATTGATAGGTATTTAACAAATAGGGCTGATTGGGATGGCATAGTAAGGCAAGCAAGAGATGACATTAAGTCTCTTGAAAGAAGAGTTAGGGCTTTTCCTGTGCCACCTATTGCCGAGTTGGATAGAGTGTTGCTGGAAGTGCATGCTAGAGTGGATCGAGCTAAGGACAAGGATGTGAAGTAATTATATAGGGCTAAATCAAAGTTTGTGCTTCCCATTATCTGAATGCATTGGGCTGATTTTTTGAGACCACATGGCAACTTGGATAAAATTGGTGCAAATTGCACATTTCATGTTGTGTTCGAATATCTTTTGAGGCCAACCTCTTGTGTGGCATTTTTATTGTAAAACTCTTAATTGGGCTGACCTATCTTGGGGGATTCTCTATAAATTGGGCATGTTGCCTCATTTTTTGATAATAGTTAGAGAGATAAGTGATACATAATAGACATAGAATATAGATTTGAGCGAATTAGGGTTTACCTTCAAGCAAGTATTTTAACAAAAGACTGGAATTGTTTCCATTTTGGATGACCTAATATAAGAAAGTATATTGTGATTTGGTATCTCTCTTGTGTTAAGTTTTATTTGGCATGGTTCCTGTTATTCTATCCTTAAAATTACTTAAGTTCAATGTTAGATAGTTTGGTGATGCTTAGGGTTTCATGTTTGGAATGTTTGCAGTGATCTCTAGTCCATACTTTTTGTAGTTAGTTGATTCTTAGCTGCTTTGAAAATTTATCTTGGACTTAAAATTGTGCTTAGCTCAATTGAATGTTTGTCTATTTCAGTTGGAATAGGATTGTATTGAATGAATGTTTATGATTTGAAAATATTTAAATACCTAAGAAGATTGCACTATTCTTATGAGATTGCAGATTTATCTGGGTCAAACAGAAACTAGTTTATGAGAGATCGGTCCATTTTGAGCATCTTATCTTTTGGCATTGTCAGTTTTACGGTTAGAATTAGTGTTAGAATTATCTCTGAAACCTTTATCTTTTGTTATTTTATTTATTATCTGAGTTCAATTGAGGGTTTCAAGTATCAATTCAATGTTTAGATCTAATAAATTCAAAGTCTAGTATTTTCTTGTAGTAAGGTCCCTTTGTGATTACTAACATTTTCACATTATCTGCTGGGTTTTTTTGTTGCATTGTCAAGACCTAACATTAGAGACCTTGGGGTTATCTCTTTTCCCATAGATATTTACCTTTTAAGAGAGATAGGATATCTAATTCTATTTGAGTTTTTGTTGTGCAAAAAACACCATCGACAAATTGGTGCTAGAAGGAGGGCCTTTAATAAGCAAGATGGAGCATTTTCTAAATGCCATTTCTCCAAAAAGGCTTAGAAGAAGAACTAGATCTACTCTAGGAAAAGAGGAATTTCAAGAATTATAGACCCCTACTATGTCAAGAAGGGCCAAGAGAGGGGAAGAATCATCATCCACTCACCCACTTCCATCATCTCCATTATCCTCATCTTCATCTATTTTGAGGGAATTCCTATTCCACAGCCACAACCGATGATAAATCAGCCATTACCACCCCCACCTCCACCAATGGCTTTCCTCACCAACAACCCATCTCCATTGGTCTTCAATAATTACAATGTCATGCCCAAGAACCCTAAGAATTTTTTCTCTAAGTTCCATACTCATGACCCCAATAGGAGAGCAGAAGAGCATATTAGGATTTTCCAGACTTATCTGAGGGATAGAGGAATAAACCATGAGGATGCGGCATGTATAATTTTCCCTTATTCCCTTGGGGAAGAGGCCTTTTAATTGTATAATGACTTGCCTGATGCTTCAATCCATAATTGGACTGAACTAGAGACTGGATTTTTGTAGAAGTTTAAGATTCCCATTAGTGCTAATGAGCTATACCTGCAATTTACTCTGGTAAAATTGGAGATTAATGAGCCAATAGGGTCATTCAATAACAAGTTTCATTGGTCTTATACCAAACTCTAGGCACCTTATGCTGGAAATGAAGACACTGCCCTAGCAGTTTACCTTGAACCCTTGGATAGTCTTACAACCACTTTCCTTAAATAGAGGACCAACCCCCCAACTACTTTTCTCACTACATATGCAAAAGATGTGAGGGTCAGTATGGATTTGAGGCAACACTTATCAGGACCTCTTCCATCCTTAGGACTTGTTTCTCACCTTGGACAAGTTCAAGCTCTCAATCAGGCTTTGACCAGTCATGCTCCCCTAATGAATCCAATACACTCATTTCCTTTGGTCTCTCATCCAAGTCCTTCATTAATTCAATCTCAACCTATGAAATATTATCTTCAACAAAGGGCTAATCAACCCCTTCATCAACAATAGACTAGTTTTCCTACATATTTGCAAAATTTAGAAGTTTTGAATTAGGTTGTTGGTTCTGGAGGAATACCAGGATACCCTCTTGATAATGTGAATTCGGCACCACCTAATGGCCGAGATAAGGAGAGATTGGATGAGTTATCTGAAGAGGTGAAAAAACTAAATATGGAGGTAACTTACTTGAGAAGTTAGAATAGCCAACCTCAAGCCGCTCAAAAGAACATGCAATATAACTATGGTAGGGAGAGTAGGAACTTTGAAAGAGGGTAGTATTTTGACAGAAATCAAAATTATGACAGAGGACAAGGTTTTGGTGAGAATTTTGATAGAAGATAAGGCTTTGGCTAGAATTTTGATAGAAATCAACAAGGTGGAGAAGGATTTGACAGAGGGCAACCACCTAGGTAGAATAGATCATGAAATACTGGACCTAATAATGGAGGGATTCCTACTCCATTGTGTTGGAACTGTAGAAATTTTAAATTTTACAGCCTATCGCATTTGTGAGGTTCCATCATTAAAGCCCTTACATTAAGCATAAAGTCTCCTCATGTCATTAATTGGCCTATTCTATGTTGTTTGACCCTTCTTGAATTCACTTGCTCCCTTTTGTTTCATTAAAAGATCCCTATCGGCAAGACATGGTAGAAGTCTTCCCGAGATGTGTTATCATTAACATGTATTGGTTGCAGATAGTCGGCGGGACTTTGCAGAATGTTTCGGCAACTAAAAGACTCATACCGGCATATGTTGGAGCATCGTCATAACATCACAGCGAACTTAGTAAGTCTTGCCGACTGGAATATGGAGGGGTCGTTTCGGCCTAACTAATAAGTATCGGCATGAAGTCATAGCGACATCCTTATGTCTTGCCGATTGACTTATATGCAAAATATTTCGATGTGACTTAAAATCTTCGGGGAGAGTCTTGGCGAGGTCACATTTGTTTTGCCGAACTTGATGTAAGGAAATCTTGGGACTGCTGGAAAAGGTATTGGTGTCTTGCTGACTCGAAATATATACCGATGGAGATATGTATCGCTAAGAAAAGGATCCTTCGGCGTAAGCTTCATCGAGGTTCAAATGTTACATCGACAAAGTGGTTCGAGGTAAGTCTCACCGAATGAAAGAAGTCTATGGAGATGTTTTCGGTAAGACATTTGATATCGGTATGAGTCTTCTCGAAGCTTTATTGTCTTGCCGAAAATATAATTTCAGTTATAGTTTTTCGGTGAGACAGTTCAGAGGATATGCCGAAGTGTTAAGTTTTCGGCCAGAACGGTAAAGTTTCTTGGTAACCACAGTGTGAAGGGGATGTATATCGGTGTGAGATGGTGGAATCTATGTGATGACTCCCTGACTCAGAATGTTATGACGACATGTAAAATGGAGTAGCAGTTGTCATATTTGGAGTCTGAATTTCGATAAGACTATACTTTTGTCTTGACGAAAGGATGTGATAGATGTTGAATATGATTTCTCCCTAGATTTGAAAATCTCTTACCGAAGGGACATCTGATGCGACAGTGCCAGTTTCAAATTGATGTTCGTTCATGTTTCATTAATGGTGCAATGGAATAATACAGTAGGAATTGAATCATTTCTTTTATCCGAAATGATTGCAAAAGAGTTGGTGTGAGAAGCAGAGAACCAGGGCTATTCTCAATTTGAAAGCTCAAAGTATAAGATTGTAAGTGATTATTTCTTGGCTCTTGTGTTTTTGATTATATAAATTTTAAAAATGGAGTCCTCTGGTTCTGGAAAGGGTAAAGGTAGAAAGTTGGCTATGACCAGCTCATCAAAAGGAAAAAAGCAAAAGGTTGATATAGAATAGGAGGGCGTTGAGAGAAGATTAAATCAGGATCTTATTGACCAACTGCCTGGCTCGGGCCCAAAAGCAAGGAGATCTGCATAGCTTAGGGCTGAGGTAGATAAATTGGATGACAAATGTAAGTTCATAGGTGATGTCTGGACTGCAATTAGGGGTTACGAGCTTTTCAATTTCCATTATCATAGAAGGCACCGTTTTGAACCAATTTGCAACCCATGGAAATTGAATGTGGGGAAACTGGTATGCCCTAATGTCTTTGTGAATACAGAATTGGTAAAAATTCTTGCTGATAACTATGATCCAAAGCATAAGGCTATATGTGACCCATCTGGAAAGCCACAGATACATGTATCCTGAGAAGCCATAGGTGAATTTTTCAAGCTAAAAGGGTTTTGTAATGAGGAAATCAATTGTGAAGAGTTGGAGAAAGAATTTTCATGAATGGATACAACATATAAGGGCTGGAGGTTGCCTATTCATAGGATTAAAAGGGGTAATAGTTTAAAACCGTTACAAGATTCTGAGGGGCCTCCTTATCATGTAGATTTGTTTGAATCTTATATGAAGTATACATATTTTTCAGTATGTCAAGTATTGGGAATGGATGCCCCAGAGCTCATGTCAATTGTGCCAATGGTTATCATAGCAGACATCCAGTATCACAACTCCAGGCCATTTGATTATGCTTCATATATTGCCAAAGAGCTTGATTCAGGGTTGATAGCCATAAAGAGTGGAGCTTCTATTGTTCATTTAAGGCATTATTCACTACTGATGCACTTAGTGTTGTATTATGGACAAGAGTTGGGAGTATGGCCATCAGAGATGAAGATTTCTCAGGTTGGAAAAGAGGGTGAAGCATTGCCTATTCAATTGTGGACTGCTATTTGGGATAGCAGGTTTGTTAACTCTAGTTTCATTCATTTTGAAGAGTATTTTGTGAAAACTTTATACAAATTGTATAGACATCCTTGTAATTACTCATTAACCCCTGAGATTAAGAGGTTTCTTCAGCCAAAGGATTTCAATGGGCCAATTGATCATAATTGGGGTGATTGGTACTGTTTGGAGGGAGCCACAATGATTAGGGTGTATGGGTTTGAGGATACTCCTTTTATTTTACCAAGGACAGTTCCAAATAGAATTGCTTATTTGGAGATTGTTAGGCAATTGGACTTTAGTAATGTGATGCTTTTTAGTTCATATGGGAAACAGGCTTTCATGCCTAGCACATTATGTTTTGGTGATTTCACTGTGTTAGCAAAGGAAGGATATAATTCAATTCTTGATAAATTGTTGCAATACAATATGAAAAGGGGACCACCTAGGAAGGATTTTGATCCTGAGGGGTATATCAACTCAGCTAAGGAGAGGATTAATTTTGGGAAGTATCATCATGTGCCTTATCTTTTTGATGATATGATCAGAAATCTGGATGAGGAAGAAGCTGAAGCTGTGGTTGAGAGTTATAATCAGGGACTACAGGATACAGGATATTTGTCTTCTGGAAGTGAAGACATTCCAGCGTGTAAAGTACCACAGGGTATGACAGAGAAGATGTCTAGACAGAGGACTCAAGAAATATGTTTGCCCGGTTAGGGAACAGAGTCTGGAGACAGGAGATATTGATGTGAGGCATATGGAGTATAGGTCATTTGTTTCAGATAATGAATTTATAAACTCTCCAGAATTTAAATCATTTTTGTACAAACAGAAAGGAAAAGAAATAAGGGAAGGAGTTGGTTCAATCACTTCTGGGAATGAGGAGCAGCTTCTGGACCAATTACGAAGATGTGTAGATGAGGAAATGGCAAATATGACTCCTGAAAAGGGGAGGAAAATGTTGGAGAATGCTGGAGTAATGATTTTCCTGGTCTTGATTTAAATTCTGCATTAGTATTTGATAGTTTTCTGAAGGATACTAACACTGTGCATAAATTGGATAAGGATAAGGTAATGGAGGTATATGCAGGATCGAAATTTAACACTGATGAAGGTTCATTAATGATATGGGCTTTGTACCCATCTCATAGGAAATCAGTGGTGATTGATACTGAAAAGGCATTTGGTCATGTCATGACCTTAAAGGTTGGAGAGGTAGACCCTGTGGTTACTGCAGAAATTGGTATTGATATTGCCAAATTGAATAAAGCACAGATTTAGGCGTTGATAAGGGAACAAGAGATGTATAAAGTAAATAATGAGAGACTGCTCAGAGAGAATGATAGGTTGAAAGATTTGGTAGGTGTTCCTGCAATGCCAACCAAAATGCTTACTCAAGGAGAAAGTTCCCAGACAAAAGAACATTGGGTTGGATCGAGTGCTTATAATCAAGGAAGGTACGATGCTATTACAACAATTGTAAAGAAGCGGCATATCAATTTGACATCTTGGCTGAATCAGTTGTGGGGAAAGTTTTCCTCTACTATGAATGCAATAAAAGAGCATGAGAGGATGAAGGAACGGGTAATGGATAAATTTCAAGAATTGACCATGCGTAACGAGGTTGGTAGCACTGCAACTGAAGGAGCAAATAATATTATCAGTCGTCATCAGAAGTTTTATGATGAGTTGCTCGGGGACAAAAATGGATTGATTGAAGCTGCTAATACAGTTATGGTTACACGTTTTGATGCTAAAGGAGAAGTCAAGGATGCTACTAGGTGGAGGAACGAGTGTGGTGCGATGCTGAAAGAGGTTATGAAGACATCCTCTGCGGAAGATACATCTCTAGAAGATGTGAGTGAGCGGGTGGAAGATATGATTAGAATGGAAACAGCAATTCAGAATGCCGTTGAAGATGCAAATACTTTTAATTGTCAAGATTACTTGGATTACCTTGCTACAACTCACTTATGGTTAACAAGGGCTTAATTGTCTTCAAGGCTTTTTGTATTTTGTTTAATCTTATTTCTAAAGGGACGCGTCCTTTCATATTCTGCATGTATAAAAGCCGCTTTCAAGAGACAAAAGAGTCGGGGCTTTTTGTAAAAAAAGGGGGATAAGACTGGTAGCATATGTAAATGATGGAGATATCAAAAGAACAAAATTTTAATATAATGGCGTAACATTTTCTGGCATCAGTTGTTTATGGTAATTATTAATTAGTATTATTGAGGTTGTCTCCTTATTTTGTGTTTCCTGGTTGTTTGGATTTATGTAAACAAGTTTTTACATCATTCATCAATGCACATTTGTTGTATTTGTATGATCAATTCATTGTTTCTTTCCAGCAAAGATTAAAATTCTTTGCGTTGATCATAATAAACAGGGAATATAAATTGGGATTATTAAGAAGAAACTTAGTGATCATAAATGGCATGTTTATACAAGTTATAAACCAAATAAAATACTAAATATCTTGAATGTTTGCAAGTAAAATAAACCCATCTTTGAAATTTTCTTGACTCCGTAAATCCCATAAGGCACTAGTCTTACTTCTCAGTTTAAGTTTCATTCACATTCTCCATGCTTGTTAAGTTTTTAGTCTATCCTTTTCAAATATTGGTATGTACTAATCATTAAATCCAGTGTTAATTCATTTCAGAATTGCCATTGTAGATTAATTGAATAAGATTGAGCTTTCCTGAGTCAATTAGGTATACCCACCTAGGTTCAGCATTACCTAAAGAGTAGAAGGTTGAGTTTTCTTAACCTTGTCTGTTACCCTAAAGCGTATCAAGAAGTTGGCATCTTCTTGAGGCATCTAGCCTGCATTTTTGAGAGATAACACATTGGATAAACCCTCTACTCAGGAAAAGTCTCCAAATGGTGTATACTTGGTAGAGGTAGCTTTGTCTAGTTTATGCAGACTCCATAAGACAAGTTAGCATTTTGAGTTGGATTGTACCGAGTTTTAGACTGCTGCTTCCCTTTTTCAGTATGAAGTTGAGAACAATTCAAGTAGTTAGGAAATTGTGCCCTCAAATCCCTATGATTCTCTAGTGCTGGTACTCAATCATGCACCATTTCCAAAAGGTGAGGAAAATGAACCAGAAGAGGAGTCTAGTGACTAGGAGAATGAGGCAGAGCAGGTGTTAAATGAGGATGAGATCTCCTAGTTCTTTAATAAATAAAATGAGAATGATAATGGCCCTTTGGATGAGGAGGAAGTTAGTGTTGAAGAAGTTCAAATGTTTCAACAACCAACAAAGAAATATGATTTGAGAAATAGACCTAATAGGAGTCCATGGGTTGGAGGTCCTTTCACTACTTCTATCCCTCCTAAAAATTTTACTACTCCACCGGATCCACAAGCTAGTAATAATCCACCTTATTCTCATGTACCAACACAATACTTGTCAAAGGGAAACAATATTGAAGTCTCAAAAGATAGGCAGGATAGTGGCCACAAGGAAACCCATTCTGATCTGAATGTGGAGCAATTGGGCAAGTCTGTGACTGAAGAATTCAAGAAATTAAATGTAATTCTTTCTGCTTTTGAATTATTGAGAGTTCCTGTTATTAGGAATGCAGTTTTAGGGTCATTCAGTCCAATTAAGTACCATAGGGGGTAACTGCCAATGAAGCTCTTACCTGGTCTTCTATTTCATAGGCATCTAGAGGTCAGGTTCCATCTATAGATAATGGGAGAGATAAGAATAAGCATCAAGTCGCACAAGCTGACACTCAGTTGAGTTTGTTTCAAGGCAAGATGGAAACCCCTCCTTTCCTAAATTTTGTTCCTATCTTTGGAAAGAATCTACATAATTGTCTTATAGATTCAGGAGCCTCTACAAATTTTATGCCTTTTGTTGTTTGCAAAGCATTGGGTATTACCCCTATAGCTTCTCAAAAGTTCACTCAACTGGACAAAATAGAGGTAAGTGTAGTGGGAAAATTGAACATGATCCCTACACAGCTGGCATCAGATCCTAGTGTGCAACAAGTGATAAAAATCTAGGTTTCTAACAATCCTGATACTTATGGATTGATTTTAGGTTGGGATTTCACCAAGGCATTGAATGGATATACATTTAAATACCATTCAAACATGTGTCTACCATGGAAAGGAGTTCGAAATAAGATCATAATTGAAAGAGACCACTGAATGAAGTATGAAATCACTGAATACCAGAATATTTCGAATGAGGTGTTGGTGTTCGAAGTTAGCATGGGAAATTATGTATTGGCTGTAGTAGCTTTGGAAGATGAAGAGGTCTTTATGTTGTAGGAACCCTTAGAATATTTTTTATCAGAGGTCAGTGATTCTAGACCACTGATTGCACAAACTAGTGAAACTGATTTTCAAGAAGATGAACAACTTAGTTTGCTAGATAAATTTTAGGAATTCATCCAGAGGTGTATGGAAAATCAGATACAACTGGGAGGAAGGATGACTTTTGAAGAACTATTGCTTCCCAATTGGTGCAGAGTCCATGATGCTCCTCACTCTGAGCTAGAATGTGACTTGTGTCAAATTGCTATGGAACAAATACAAAAATGCATTACTCCAGTCCCAATTGTTGGACTTGATGTGCAGATGGAGTTAGATAATGATAAAGGTGAGAGCCTAATGCTTCCTAAGATCCCCCTATTTCCAGCCAAGTAAAGGATAAATTAAGGCCACTAGAGCCTGATGGCTATTGGACATTAAGATTTGATGGATCTAAATCTAAGCAGGGTGCTGGAGTAGGATTTGATTTGATCAGTCCTAAAGGTAAGAATTATTTTTTTGCTCACAGACTCCAATTCCAATGCAGTAATAATGTTGTTGAATATGAAGCTTTGATCCATGGCTTGTTAATGGCATCAAGGAAGAAAGTTTAGATATTACAAGTATTCGGGGACTCTGAATTAGTAGTCAAACAAGTAAGGAAACAATATTCATGTTGTGATAGGAGAATGACTAATTATAGGCATAGAGTGTGGGATCTCATCGAGGAATTTGATGCTTTCAATATCCAGTTTATCCCTCATAGCAAGAATCAAATTGATAACTCTCTAGCACAAGTTGCTAGCACCTTGCGACCTTTATCACTTTCAGGATTGAAGAGGTTTACATTCAAACTCATTCCAGTACCTTCAGTTCCTGATAACATTACTAATTTCTAGTTATTTGAAGATGATAAGCATATTTTGGATTTTATCACAAGTTGTGATGTGTTTGATTCTCAAGTCATTGATGAGATGGATCCCCAAGAAGCAGAAATAGACTTGGGAGGAATCATTAACCTAAAGAACAACACTATTCCAAGAGTTATGGTGTAGCTTGAATGAATCTTTGATTTGGTTAAGATAAGAGATCAGGAACAACAAGTTAAAAGGGAGTCTGTTAGTAGCCGGTGTGAAACATACAATATGGGGACATCAGATGACATGAAGAATGTTTTTATTAGTAAGCTGTGTACTCCAGAGGAAAGGAAAGGGATTATTGATGCCTTGCATACATATCGTGATGTGATATCCTAGAGTTATGAAGATTTGAAAATATATGATACTTCAATCATTACACACACAATTCCTTTGAAGACAAATGTCAAACCATTTAGACAGAGATAGAGGCTGATCAATGCCCTGTTAGAACCCATTATTTAGAAGGAAGTGTAGAAGTTACTTTCAACACAAATTATATTTCCAGTAAGACATTCAACTTGGCGTGCAAATCTGGTTCCAGTAAGGAAAAAGAATGGAGAAATTAGATTGTGTGTGGACTTTAGGAATCTGAATAGAGCATCAGAAAAGGATAACTATCCAGTTTCGTCACTGGATTAAGTACTTCAAATAGTTAATGGATCCCAGATGATGTCTTTCTTGGATGGGTATTCTAGATATAATCAAGTTATGGTGCAATATGAGGATAGGCACAAGACTGCCTTCACTACAAAATGCGGAACTTTTTCTTATAGAAGGATGCCATTTGGGTTGGTCAATGCTAGAGCTACATTCCAGAGAGCTATGGACATTTCCTTTAAAGACATAATTGGTGAGTGCATCATTATTTATATGGATGACTTGATTTTTTTTCTAAGAAACAAGTTTATCACATAACATATTTATGCAAAGTATTTCAAAGGTGTAGAGAGTTTGGGATTTAACTTAATCCAGGGAAGTGCATCTTTGGAGTCATAGAGGGAAAATTGTTGGGACGTATCATAACAGAACAGGGTATTTCTATTGATCTTGAATGAATACAGGATATCCTGAAGATACAACCTCCTACAAGTAAGAAGGAGATGAATTCATTCTTTGGTAAGATTAACTTTGTTAGAAAATTTATCACTGGATTTGCTAAGATAGTGAAGCCATTGAATGCTATGTTGAAACAAGAAGAAAAAATAGAATGAAATGCAGAAGCTAAGGAGGCATTTACAAAAATCAAGAAATCTATTGCTGAGGCTCCAGTATTGGTGAGTCCATATTATGCTAAACCTTTTTAGATATATTCATTCACTTCTAATCGCTCTTGTGCTAGAATGCTAACCCAAAAGTCTAATCAAGGCGACGAGCATCCTATAGCCTTCATGAGTACCCCTTTGAAGGATGCATAATTAAGGTATCACAATGTTGAAAAGCAGGCCTATGCTTTGGTTAGAGTAGTGAAAAAATTCAAACACTATATTTTGAGGAATAAGGTTTTTTCTATAGTGCTTGATCCTACAGTAAAGTTGTTATTAATGTAGAATGAGTTAGGTGAATGAAGAGCGAAATGGGTGACTATGTTGTAGGAATATGATATGGAGATTCAGCCCATGAAATTAGTAAGAGGATAGGGACTCACAAAGACAATGGATGAGATAGGTCCTGATCTCACAACTCAACACTATTATCTTCATGAGGTATCTCCAGGAGATTGGTATGGTGAAATCATTTTTTATTTAACGAATCAACAATGTCTTGATCACCCTAGTACAGTTCAGAGATGAGCTTTGTGCCTGAAGAGTGGAATTTTTATGATGAAAGGAGCTATCCTATATAAGAAAAATCATGAGGGTGTATATCTGAGATGTTTGGGAAACGAAGAAGCTACTAGAGTGATGATTGAATTTCACGAAAGATATGGCACAGGCCATGGTTTTGGATCATCCATTGCAAATCAGATTCTAAGGGTAGGTTATTATTGGCCTACTTTGTTCAAATATGTGCACCAACATGTGAGGACTTGCCACATATGTCAAACTATAGAAAGTAAGGAAAACTATGCAATTCTTCCACTTCAGCCGGTCATAGAGGTAAAACCATTCACCCAGTGGGGAATGGACTTCATAGGTCCGATTAATCCTCCCTATTTTGTAGGCCACAGGTATATTCTTACTATAACTAATTATTTTACTAGATGGACAGAGGCTCTTGCTTGGAAACAATGTACTTTAGATGTGGCAATCAATTTTCTTGAGTCAGGTATCATTAATCATTTTGGTTGTCCATTGTCTTTAGTTTGTGATAATGGCCCTACATTTGCATCACTGAAATTTTCTAATTGGGCATTTGACCATGGGATTGTTGTTAAATTTTCATCCAATTACTACCCTCAAGGTAATTGTCTAGTTGAGTCTTCCAATAAGAATCTATTAACAATTATATGTAAGTTGCTAGAACAAAATCCTAAGGATTGGTACACCCAGTTTTGATTTTCTCTCTGGTCAGACTGTACTAGACAAAAAACATCCATAGGGACCTATCCTTATCACCTAGTGTATGGTTTGGATCCTGTATTTCCTATCCAATTGAAGATCCCTACCCTTTAATTTATTAATGAATACTACAATGCGGAAGATAAATGTGAAGCCCGTTTGGCTGAGCTGCTACACCTTGAAGAGAAAAGAGATGAATCCCTAGAAAAATTTGCTAAACATTAGGGTGTAGTGAAAAGATGGTTTGATAGGAGATCCAAGGTGAAAGCCTTTAGAATCTCTGACTTGGTTCTCTACTAGGATAAAGCCCATGATCGTAAGGGAGAGCATGGTAAATTTGATAAACTCTGGCTTGGTACTTACCGAATTTTAGAAACTCTAGGAGATAATGCTTTTCATTTGAAGACCCTCACTGGTGAGGATATTCCATTTCCTGTCAATGAGAAGTATCTAAAGCATTATTTTAAACCTTGAGTTGTTTGCGGCTCATCCTGTACATGGCTAGAGTAGGTTTTCTTTCTACTTCGCTTCACTCTACTTTGCTTGTTTTCTTTGGTTAGTGTAGGTTTTCTTTGGTCCATTTTTCTGTCATTTTTCTTTTTGCTTTTGGTTTCTTGCTTTCTTGGGGTTGTTGCATCTGTATAACAGGCTATTTGCCTGGGGGTGTTCTTGAAATTTCTTTAACAAACTCTAATCAGTTTTTCAGAGTTAAGTGGTGGAATTCCTTTATCTAAATGTCCCTTGTGCTTAGAATTAGAGTCACTTGTTTCAGATAAGATGTGGAATATATTTGGGTCTCATACCTTCACATTAAAATAAAAGATTCTAGAGTTGTATAGGGTTCCTATGTAATTTGGCCTAGTGAAAAATCTTATATTCTACTTTAGTGCCACTGTATTCCTCATCCCTGAGTGTGAGTTTTGTTACTGACAAGGTTAAATAAAGGTTCTATTAAATTTTTGGAAAGAAAAGAGAAATGGGAAATATCAAAATCCAAAATAACTTTCACCTTATCAGGGGTATCCTAGTATCTCTATCGGGGCTATAAATGTTTGGCTGGCAATAGAGCTATGCTTGGGAGGATCATAGTGATAACCTCATCGGGGCTATGGATGCCTAATTGGTAGGGAGGCTTTATCCATGTTTCTTTTGAAGTTAGAACTTTTATGTAGCCTGGTCAAATTTTTTTTGGTTCCCATTGCACCTAAGGAATAGGAAATAAATGCAAAATACACACACTTGGACCCTGGTATAGGAAAAATTCTTCTTGCTTGTGGTTTCTAAAACTTTTTCCATAGGTGTCTTGATGAAAGGATTGAAACCAAATATTTTGGGTTCTTCATTCTAGTTTGTTCTTGAAATGCTTTGGGGCATTTCCCCAGCGGAGTCACCATTAGTTGTGTAGTTTTTGCACACACACCCCACTGAAAGTTGGGACCCTTGTTTTCTTTGCTTTGTGGTGTCTTGGCCTTTCTTTTTTGGAATTTTTCTTGCTTGGGCATGTGCTTTGATGTTCATCCTGCTGGTCGGAGTGGCCCATTTATGATTTATATTGTCGACCTTAAGTTCTAGGTGGAGTTCAGGTTTTTTGCTGTGTTCGAGAAAATCCACCCTGGCCGGACTTTCTCGGTTTCTCTTCGGTATTTAGAAATGGCTGCCTTTCTACTCAAGTCTAGGGAAATCCATCGTGTCCGAATTTTTTTGAAGTTTGTTGCCTTGTCAGATTTCTCGATTTTGGTCTCGGTCATCTTGTCGATCGCATTAATGGTGATTGCACAACCTTTTCAGGCAATGTTATATTGAATTTTGGGAAGTGATTTTCCATTTGAGTTTGATTATTTACTGGTCACTTTAGTTTGGAGTCCTGGAGATTGAGGTGTGTTGCTATATTTTGCATTTGGAGGAGATTTCATGTGCTCCATTCAAATTTCTAGGGCATTGCTTGTATTCTGCTCATGCTTGAAGGTTGTTTGATGGCATCCCAGGTTTCATTTCCTTCTATTCTCATGGTATGTGGATATTCCCTCTTTCTCTCCTAGTTTTGATGCTTTGATGTATGTGCTTTCATGTCATTCATTTCTTCATTCTTTCTCGTGTGTGTGCACCATGTCTGGGCATTTCAGGTTTCCATGTTCTGCCAGTCCGTCTGAGTGATTGTCTTGAATATCTACTTTGGGCTTGTCTTTCAGGGCTTTCCTACCTTTGCCACAAATTTCCTTTCCTATTTTGCAAGTGAGTTATGATTGAGCTTTTCTGTGCTTTCATGGTGTAGGTTTTCAGGGTTCTTGACCTACGGCATAGCCAATCCCTTTCAAATTGTTGAGAGGATAGTTTTAAATTCATGGTTGATCCATTGGAAATGTAGGTTAAGTCATTGTCGAGCTGCAAGCTCTTGGTCCATGCTGTTTGATCTATTTTAGGTGAGGATGAGGAAAACATAGAAGTTTGGGTATTCATTTCCTCCGCGGAATTCCGCCCTTGCTAGATTTCCCCGAGTCTTCCTGTTTTTCCTTCTTTCTTCATAATTTTCTATTAATACAAACTTTTGTTTGCCTTGTGGAATTTCGCTTCCTTCAGATTTTCCCAGTGTTCATTGCCTGACCATTTTACTGAATTCATGCTTCCATGGTGAATTTGTATCGATTCCACTAAAATATTCTTCATTGGGATTTTCCTAGATGTTTTGGGCTTCCTTCATTTTCCCGAATTACTAAAACCATTGCTATTTTCGGGGATTTCCATTTCTGGCGGATTCTTTCAAAGTTTTGTGGGAATGAAGAATTTGATGATTACAAGAGGAATTTGTTTATTTATAATACATTTAGATGATCAAATGAAATATGAGAAGTGGTTTGAAGTTAGTCCTTTATTATACTGATTGATTGCAATGATATTGTGGGGTTTGTATGTTTATTTTGCTGGATTATGCTTGGTCTGGATTTCCTTGGAATTCCTCTCCAGTCTAGATTTCGTAGAGGAGGCTAAACCCCTAAATTTGAAATAATTGATGTTGACACTTGTTGTTTTTCTTGGATCTCATTGTGGTTGTTTTACTTGTTTGTAGGCAAGATCAGGACAAGATGTTGTTGGGCATGGCAAGGGAAAGGCAATGGATCCAAGTGCTGAAATTTATGCTATCTCTGATGCAGAAAAGGTGAAAATGGACATAAAGAGTAGGATTCCTGAGAGAATATTGACTTCCATCTGGTCAGGGATCACATATACCAATGTGGGTATGAAGGATTATGAGGAGTTCAAGGCTGAGATGGCAACACAAAACCTCCCTTTGCTGGCTAGAAAAACTCTAGAATCTAGGTTAACACATGTAGCTAGTTTCCTCTCCATAGTACAATGCTATGAGTTGGTGCTTGAATGTGCCAGAAACTATGACAAAGGAACACAAAGGATAGTTGGCCCTTAGGGAAGAATTCTAGCGAGCTTTGATCCTGTGTCCATTGCTAGGACTTTTGATATACCTTATAGGTCACATGTGGTGGCCTTTGATATGGATACAACAAAGAAATATTATGAGGAGAATGTGGTTAACTCCTAGCACGTGATCAATTATTGGTTGGAGAAGCCCAAGTCCCACTTCTCCAAGTTACCCAAACAACTATTTAGGCTTAAGTTCAAAAGGGAATACTATAATGTTATCACTCTCCTCAATAGGTTGGTAGGGCTAAAGAGTGCAGGAGTTCTTGAAAGCTAGATGTTTAATGTCATTGCTCAGATGGAGCAGGGTGTAGATTACAACTGGGTAGGTGCCATAAGTGAAGCAATCCATGAGTAGATGTACAATGTCTTATAGACCAAGACTTTCACCATGATTTCCTACCTGGTGTATGCATCAGCAAGATTCCACCCCTACAAGGGGTTGAGCACTAGAGGTGTATTCAGACAAGATGCAATCTGTTAGGTGTATCCATAATTGCACTTGGAAGGAGGTAGCTACAAAAGAGATAATGATGTTTTTACAATGTACATTACTAGGTTGCTAGAGGGTACAGAGCATGTGAGAATTTCAGACAAAGCTAGGGAATTAATAAGGAGGTATGGGGCATGGTTCATCCAGTTCCCTGCCTTCTCCTACATTAGGATTGATGGCTTTCAAAGGGCTCCCTATAGACTCCCAAGGTACCCAACTGATCATATCATACTATTGGAGGTCACTAGGCAGATTTGTGACTTTGATGTGATTGTGAAGGGGGATAAACATAAAACAGGTTTTGTGAATGATTTCCCCTTGAAGATAGGATCAAATAAGGTTTTCCCTTCCATCCAGTCTACTCATGCTTCTGAAGAGGAGATGAGTAATTTTGGACTCTCTTTCCATTCTAAGAGGGCAAGGTTTGGTATTACTGGTGAGGCACAAAAGAAGGCCAGCAGGGAGTACAACCACAAAGATAACATTGAAGATTATTGGGCTACCATTGGTGATGAATTTGATGTAAGGAAGAAGAAATTCTCTAGGTTGCAGTAGACTTCGTAAGATTTTACAACATAAAGGTCATTCTTGACCAGGTCGAGGAGAATGGAAATATGATTCAATATCATATCTTTGAGGCTATGAAAGACAAACCAGTTGGAGAGATTGGTTGGTTGGAAGAATAGAAGAAAGAGTTGGAGAAAATTATTACTCCCGTGATAAACTATACTAAAATGTGGCTAAAGCACAAGATATTAGAGCTAGAAAGTGAAGGTTTCCAATGCACCGATGATTTTATGGGAGACTTGGAGTCTCATTCTTCTTTTGAGGAGTCACATGAACAAGATCCTAAGGGTAAAGATAATGTGGACTCTCCCTTCAAGATTAAAGTTAGAGATGTTCAAATTGAAGAGGTAGTAGATGTGAGTAAACAAATAAAGCCTATTGCCAAAAAGAGAAGGCATGTTTCAAGAAAAGAGACTAAGAAATATAAGGAGGAGAAGGAAGATGTTGTTGCTCCTTTTCTCAAAAGAAGAAGACTTGTGAGAATGTCACAAAAATAGAAGGAAACTTCCGAGTCAGAAAAGGTGGTTGAGAAACATGTGGTGGAGAGAGAAAGTTCAAGGGAAAGACCATAGGTATATATGAGGAGGTCAAGGACTCCTTCCCCAAAGAATGCTACAGAAAAGAGGATGTTCCTATGACTATTAATATCATTGAACAAGAGAAAATTTCCCCTCCTCAAGATACTAGCAATGTGCAAGAAGAATCAAGGAAGGATGAGGATTCTAAGGACTTCGGTGAAGAAGAATTTTAGGTAGGAGACCTCTACAATGTTGAGGCAAAAATAGATAAGGTAATCCAGTCTCCCTTGGTGGCCATTGCAGATTCACCTACAAAACAGAAATTGAACAAATCCCCTCAATAGGAGGAGATACTAGCTAGGATCCCTTCACCGACATAGGTAGTAGAGGAGCAGTCTTTAAACAAGGAGGACCCAACTAAGGAGATCCCTAATGTGCCTAGTATTGAGAAGGATGCACCTAGTGTCCAACATGAGCAGGATAAACATGATAAGGTGCCAGCTGAATCCACTGTTCTAGGTTGGCTAGATAGAGAGTTAAAGAGTAAATTGGTGATAGTGGAAGACACTCCTCCCAATTGGGATGACCTAATGGCCAATATTGGGAAAAGAAAAACCAAGAAGAAGGTTAGGGTTGTATCCAAGATTGAAAGAGATGGATCAGGCAATAGGGTGGCTCACATTGCTACCGCTACTCTAGACAAAGATAGAGATAATGTGACTGCAAAGGATTATCATGTGTAGACCATTGACTTAGGGCATGCTTCTATGGAGCAAGACATTGAGGAGTATGAAGGCTCCAGTGCTGTAATTGTGGGCAAATTGAAGAAAGAGGTACAAACCAGGAATGAGTTGGAAAGAGAGAATGATAAATTGAAGAATTACTTGCAAGAGTTGATGAAACACTTGCAATCTATTGGCTCTTCCTCCTCTACCGCAAGTTTCTTTCCGTAGGAAACAATCTACGAACTTGAAAGAATGAAAGGCACTACACATGCCACAATTGGTTGGTTGCAAGGAGTCCAAACCAAAGTAGATGGTACCATCAAGGATATCTTGTCAACTACAGGGGATGCCATGAGGTCAGTGGACTGGTTAAAGACTATGTTAGCCCAAGACAAAGATGACATTGACCTCTTGTTGCAGAAAACAAAAACAATCATGGAGTTTACTGAGAATAAACTTGTGAAGAGTGGGATTCTTCCTTTTCCAGGGGTTTCTGAGCCTCGGGAATGGTTCGAGATCTTTCAAATGAGGCAAAGGGCCTTGAAGAAGATTCACAAACAAGGTAGGCAGATTTAGGACACTTTGACTAGCATTCATGATAAGTGCATCTCATTCTTTGAAATTATGATAGGGAGGAAGAAGTTTGCTCCAAAGCATTTCAATTTGGAACAACGTAGGAAATGGTGGAGAGATGTCTATTCTCTAATCAGTGATGGTCCAGTCACTGAACATCAACTAGATGATGCTACAACCTACATTGTAGTTATTGATAGGTATTTAACAAATAGGGCTGATTGGGATGGCATAGTAAGGTAGGGAAGAGATGACATTAAGTCTCTTGAAAGAAGAGTTAGGGTTTTTCCTGTGCCACCTATTGCCAAGTTGGATAGAGTGTTCCTAGTAGTGCATGCTAAAGTGGATTGAGCTAAGGACAATGATGGGAAGTAATTATATAGGGCTACATCAAAAAAAAATCTTCCCATTATCTGCATGCATTGGGCCAAATTTTTGAGAACACAGGCCAACTTGGATGAAATTGGTGCAAATTGCACATTTCATGTTGTGTTCGAATATATTTTGAGGCCAACCTCTTGTGTGACATTTTTATTGTAAAAATCTTAATTAGGCCGAGCTATCTTGGGGGATTATCTATAAATTGGGCATGTTGCCTCATTTGTGGACAATAGTTAAAGAGATAAGTGATACAGAATAGACATAGAATATAGATTTGAGCGAATAAGGGTTTACCTTCAAGCAAGTATTGTAACAAAAGATTGGAATTGTTGCCATTTTGGATGACCTAATATAAGAAAGGATATTGTGATTTGGTATCTCTCTTGTGTTAAGTTTTATCTAGCATGGTTCCTATTATTCTATCTTTAAAATTGCTTAAGTTCAATGTTAGATAGTTTCGTGATTCTTAGGGTTTCATGTTTGGAATGTTTGCAATGATCTCTAGTCCATACTTTTTGCATTTAGCTAATTGTTAGTTGCTTTGCAAATTTAGCCTAGACTTAAAATTGTGCTTAGCTCAATTGAATATTTGTTCATTTCAGTTGCAACAGGATTGTCTTGAATGAATTTTTATGATTTGAAAATATTTAAATACCTCAGAAGATTGCTCTATTCCTATGATATTGCAGATTTATCTGGGTCAAACATAAAGTATTTTATGAGAGATTGGTCCATTTTGAGCATCTTATCTTTTGGCATTGTCATTCTTAGGGTTACAATTATCTCTGAAACCATTATATTTTGTTATTTTCTTTATTATTTGAGTTCAATTGAGGATTTCAAGTATCAATTCATTGTTTAGATCTGATAAATTCAAAGTCTAGTATTTTCTTATAGTAAGGTCCCTTTGTGATTACCAGCATTTTCACATTATCTTTGGGTTGTTTTGTTGCATTGTCAGGCACTCACATTAGAGACCTTGCGGTTATCTCTTTTCCCATAGATATTTACCTTTCAAGAGAGACAGGACATCATATTTTGTCTGAGTTATTGTTGTGTAGAAAACACCATCAACACTACCATTCAGGCATCCATAGCCCCAATCGAGTTGTCACTGTGACCCGACGATCATTTCTCTATTGCTATCTAGGCGTCCATAGACCCGATAGAGTTGTTTGTATACCCACATAATTGTGTTTTTTAATACTTTTCTTTTCATGATGTTTTTCTTTGGGTACTCTTTTCTCTTTTTTCTCAACTACATGAGCACTAAATCTTACACTGGGTTTGAAATCACAATGGTCACTGTGGTAGGCCTAGTATTTTTCACTTGCCCAACCATCCTAATAGCTATTGTATAGCTCTTCAAAAAAAATTTAAAGTATGTTTTCATGTGTGATCTGAGATAGACATAAAAAGATTCAAACAAGAGTTTTGTCCTAGGTCAAGCCAAAGTTGAAATAAGGAAACCAACTCCATGAAGGTGGTCAAAAATTAATCGTTACGAATAAAGATTCGTCCAGAGAACAAACAAGAGTGGTCAGCAAAGTGAATTGCTCGTCAAGCCAAGAACGACCACCACATCAAGAATTTGGGAACACCCTCTGAAAAAAACAAAACCAACGAGGAAATCAAACAAAAGTAAAAGTGAAGTAGTAAAGTGAAAAGAACCTAAGATAACCAATGTACAACTATATACAATGTTGAGCTTGAGAAGCTCAAGCAAGGAAATACTTCTTGATATATTGCCCATTGATAGGAAACAAAAAATCCTCTCTGATGAGTGTCTTGAGGTGGAATTCATTATCTCCTAAATTTTTTGAGATTTGAAAGGGGCCAAGCCAGAGCTTGTCAAATTTATTATGTCCCCCTTTTTTTCACGGGCCTTGTCCCAACAAAGGACAAAATCAGCAATCCTAAAGGCTTTTACTTTGGTTCGATGATAAAAAAACCTTTTGAATATGCCCTAGTGTTTGGTGAAATTTTTGGTTTCTTTATCACAAACTTCTTCTAAATTTAATAACTTAGCTAGATGGGATTCCTGATGGTCTCCCTCCTCATGGTATGTGTTGAGAAACTCGAGGGTGGGAATTTTAAGGTGGACAGGAAAGATAGGCTTTAAGTCATAGACCAAGTGAAATGAGGAATTAGCTAGGGTAGCCTTATGGCATGTACGATCTGCCCAAAGGGACAAAAACCACTGAGTGAGCCAATCTTTAGGGTTCTTTTCAAGTAGTTTCTTGATCATAATTATCATATTTTTATTGGTTGACTCAGCTAGCCCATTTCCTTGAGGGTAATAGTTGGACAAAAATTTGAGCACAATCATGTAATTGAAGTCCCAACTAGAAAATTTAAGCAAGGAAAAGGTAGGGCCATTATCACATACAAGGGAAAATAGGCAACCGAAGTGATTCAAGATAAAACTTTCAAAAAAGTTGGTTACAATTTCAATAGTGCATTGCCTACACACTATTTCTTCTATCCACCTAGTACAATAATCATAAGTGGTTAGAATGCACCTATGGCCTATGGAGGATGGTGGGCTTATTGGATTGATGAATTATATGCCCCATTGAGTGAACTATCTTACCTCCAAGACTGGTTGGAGTGGGACAATAACATTTCTTAAACTGGTAGTGATAGTCTGGAAAATGTGATAGGTTCTGACATGGTGATGCGCATCCTTGAACACAATCAACCAATAATACCCAACCCACAAAATTTGGTGGGAAATCAAAGGACTGGACCCATGGATAGTGTTGAATTTATCATTAAACTCCTTAATAACTCTGGTTGCTTCCTCCTTGCCAAGGAATTTGAGACAAATCCCCTCATGATTTCTCTTGTATAGAATAGATCCTTGAACCATGTAACTACTTCTCTTCAGTATTAGAGCATTATTTTTTACTCCTTGCCGTCAATATGAGCACTTGTGGTTTAGCAAATAGTAAACAATATCATCATAACATTCTCCAAGAGAAACATCATCGAGTTGATATTGTTGCATAGTGATCTTAGGTCCTCCTTCAACTATCATTTCGGCTATCATTTGAGTGAGGGCCTATTCTCTGACTAACTTCATGGGTTGAATTTCCATGTCATATTTTTGTAATAGAGTGATACATTTTTCTCATCTTTCTCCTATTTCATTCTGCATTAACAAAGTCTTAATAGCTGGGTTTGGGATGATGGAAAATACCTTATTTCACAAAATGTAGTGCATGAATTTTTTAACTCCTATGACCAAGGCATATGATTTATTTTCAACACTGTGATACATTCAATTTACATCTTTTAGTGGAGCACTCATGAAGGAAATCAGATGCTCACTTCCTTCACCATCTTCCTGAGTCAATATGCTAGAACAAGAGTGATCTAAAGAAAATGAGTAGATGTAAAATGATTTCAAGTAGTCTGGACTAACCAACACTGATACATCAGTAATCATTTTCTTAATTTCTTCAAAATTCTACTTGGCTTCTCATGTCCATTCAACTTTGGCATCCTAATTTAGCATAGCATTCAATGCCTTGACTATTTTAGAAAAACTTGTAATGAATTTTCTGACAATTTTTATCTTTCCAAAGAAAGACTTCAATTCCTTCTTACTGCCTGGAAGTTGAATTTTCAGTATGGTCTAGATACACTTGGGGTATATTGAGATTCTCTTTTGTGAGATCACATGTCCCAAAAACTTTCCTTTGGTAACTCTAAAGATGCACTTCTTTGGGTTCAAATAAATGCCAAACTCTCTACGCTTTTGGAAGACCTTACATAGGTTAGAGATGTGGTCTTCTCTTTTCATTGAAAACACAATAAGATCATCCATATAAATTATTATGTATTTTCCAATTACATCCTTGAAGGCGATATCCATTGTGCATTACAGGGTGGTGCCGATGTTGATTAATCCAAATGATATTATTTTATATGCAAAGGTTCCCCATTTCATGGTGAATGTTGTTTTGTGCCTATCATCATATTGCACCATCACCTAAATATATCCCAAGTACCCATCTAAGAAGGACATCTATTAGAATCCAAGATCACCTGCATGAAAATGGATACCTGTCACATGCAAAAGACATTCAGAACAAACAAGATCTGTAAACCTCAAAGTATAAAATGCATTATGAGAATCTCGTATTACAAAGAGATCAATCCTTATGAAGGAGATCAAGAAACCCTAAATGAAACCCTAGTGTGCACACTTAATAATTAATAAATAATTATTAATGCACCTAAGTTTAGCTTAAGCAACTAGAGGAATAAGTGACTTAATTAATTATCCAGTATGATATAATTAATTAAGCATAATAAATTATTACTCTAACACCCCCCCTTAAGATGAACTTAGGAAGAACCTAAAACACTAGAAGAAGATGCATGCAAGCAAAGATGGGTCCCGACAACTAGGCCTGATCAGGTACCCATTTACAAATGCAAGAAAGAGGTAGAGGAGGAAAACCCAATGGGACAAAACCCCCCTACAATGATATGACACGCTGCAAAGAAGCACTGGAAGAGCACTGTAGAGTAACACTGGAACCGCAATCTGGCAAGCAAGGAAAGATACTTTTGTCTACAAGAAACCATATTGAAATCATAATAATGTGACAGCAAACCCGATGCCACGGAACACTCGAAAACACCAAACTGGAACAACCCTGGAATCCATAGAGCAACAGTAGATGATATGATGATGATAGAATCTGGAAGCCGTGAATCACGATGCCGATGTCAAAACTAAGACTGAAACTCTTCCATGGGAAAAAGTACCATAGAGACTCGGGAACAATAACCACAAATTTAGTGGCCCTCAAACTGAGATGGATCCGATGTGGATCACTAACCATAGGCTCTCAATCTAAAGTGTGAACCAAAATGAATCTGGTATGTGTCAATCTAAGACAAAATATGGCCAAAAGAAACTAAGAAACCAGATTACAACCCATGCGAGTTGTCATCAAAACATGATGAAGATTACTATGCAAGAAACCCCCTTGATGGAACTTTATATTAGTTCATTTATTACAATCCCCAATGACTGCAAAAGGAGAGAATGACTAATATGCACAAATAGAAAATGAAAATAGACATCATATCTATGTAGAGGACTGAACCAGCTTTCCAATGCCATAAGAATGGCAAAAAAAGGATCACCGAGTCAAAAGATATGCCCTTCGGAGTGAAAACAACAACATCTGAGTTCAAGGACCTGCAAAATGGCCAATTTTGTGAAAGGTGCTCCAAAATGGCCAATATGGCCTACAGGCAGCCCAGGGGGCTAAAAAAAATGGGCCCATGGTCCTGCATGCAACTAGGGGCTGGCTGACAGGGGGCTGGGGTGGAGCCCCTGGTCGCCCATATGACTGCCGCTGTAGATTGAAGCCCTCAGGGGCTGGCGGGTAGCCCCCGGTCCTCCATATGAGCGGGGCGGAGCGCAGAAGGGTCGTGGGGGCTAGGTGGACCCGGTGGCAGGTGGGCTGAGTGCCGCTCAATGGAGCAGCCAGTGGGTGGCTGCCTAGTGGCGTGGCAGCGGCGGGATCCTTTAACATTGGCAATGCAAAACCTAATGTGCATTTTGATTTTTTTTTAATTTTCGTGCAAAAACCTGCATCGAAATGTGTGCTGGGGAGGCCGTACCGCCTCCCTGACAAAATTTTTTTTCCCTCCAAACTAACTTCGCCAAAATTGACGAAACGAAAGGCGATCTTAGGGTATTTGGCCACTACGAATGCAATGGTGACCTCCGTTTCTGCTCAAAATGCTTCAAAAAAATAGTGACCTCCAGAGTTTGCAAAAACATACCAAAATTGAAACCCTCACAGATCTGGCAAACAATGGCCATATTCTGCAAAATAAAAGCCAAACCTAACTTTTTCCAGTGCTCTAAATCCAATGGTGAGGCCCGATGTGATCCAAAATGCTGCATAGATGAACTTAAGGCATGAAATCCTCAAGGAAACCCTGAACGAAATCTGCAATGGTTTTCTCCAAAATTTGAGAAGGGGCTGCATGTCAAGGCTCTGATACCATGTTAGAAACCCTAGATCAGACATGCAAACCTAAACACCTTCCACATAAGAGAAAACATAAAAAAGCAGAGCTTTGCATGCGAATGTGCAAAATGATATATTAAGGAATTCAATATTACAATGAGATGATTTGCTTTATAAAAGCAAAGTATGCAACCCTAATGTTGACCTAAAAAGAGTTCAACTAAATAAAGCTTACTTATTAATTAAGTAAACTAATTATTACCTAAGCAAAACCTAAGTAAAGTTATGCAAGTGTAATTAAATATTAATTACACCAACAACATCATCTGTGATCCATTAATTATTTGTAATACCTCATCCAATGAGGGGATTGGGTAGTTATCCTTCTGTAAAGATCTATTCAAGTTTTAGAATTCTAAGCATAATCTGATTTCTCCATTCTTCTTCTTGACTAGAACCAAATTTTCTACCCAAGTGGATTGGTTGACTAGGAGAATCATTCTTGTGGACAACAAATTTTGGACTTCTTTGTAAATTATAGGTTCTAGCATTGCATTGGTTGAGCATTGAAGCTACCTAAAGGGTCTCACATTTAGTCTAAGGGGGATGGTGTGAGTAATAATCAAAGTATCATATGTTTTGAAGTCTTCAAAACTCCAAGAAATCAGATCATGATACACATAGAGGCAATCAACAATACCTTTCCTTTCTTATGGCGTGCACATTTTTCCAATGAACACATTCTTGACTTCTTCAGCCTTTCCCAAGTTACAAGCATCACATTGACTATCGATGGAATCTTTCTTTTCTTGTTGATCCTGATCCCTTATTTGATCTAATTCAAATATCTTCTCTAGCCAAACCATGCCTCATGGTATTGTGTTTGTTTTGATATTGATGACTCCCTCTAGGTCTAATTTAGCCTCTTTGGGCTCCACTTCATCAATGATTTGAGTTGCAAACACATCATAGCTCATGATGAATTCTAGGATATTCTTATAATCATTGAACACCTTGAAATTGGTGACATTTTTTGACAATAATGGAGTGGGATTAAGTTCAACAGTGAATTGTTTTAGGCCAATTCGGGGGAAAGACAATAAGGTGTTGGTTGTCTAGGCTAAGGCATCAACAATATGATTCTTGGAATTATGGATCAATTGAATGTTGAATGAATCTAAGCCTTGTATGAGGTACCATACCTTATGCCTATAATTTTCTAGTCTTCTATCATGACAGGAGTATAGTTTCCTTACTTGCTTCATGACTAGCTCAGAGTCACCAAATACTTGGAGCATTTTCAATTTCTTTCTTAGTGCTAACAAAATCCCATGAACCAATGCTTCATACTCTTCTACATTGTTGGTGTAATAAAATTGAATTCTATGAGCAACAAAGTATTTCTTACCTGTAGGGATGATTAGTTCAAATCCCGCTCTTGCTCCTTGCTTGAACTTGGACTTGTCAAAGCACAACATCCAAAACTTGGAGGGATATTTGATCTTGGGCTTCATGGAATTATTTTCCTTTCTTGGTGGTAAATTCACTTGAAAAACCTTGGATGATTGAATGGATTCAACATGGCTTTGATTGGGATGTAAAGTTTGAATTTCCCATTTTGGGGTGACTTGTCCTTTGATGTGCTCAATTAATGTTTGGCACATGCAACATTTAAATTTTGAGTGGGAAACATTATGTACTCTACACCAACTAGGTAATAAGATCTCCTCAAATTCCATTCTTGTCGCTAAACTGAGCTTATCTTGCACACATTTCTTCATAAAATATTGGAAACCATCTAGCAATCCAAGATTACCATCCGCATAGGGTTCTTTATCATCTGATTCAATCATTTCCTTGATACTTTCAGGTGTGTGGGTCAAGTTGATAGGTGGAATACATAGGACAAGAAGGACCTCTTCGACCAGCTCTTCCTCAAAATATTATTGCCCATTTGGATACATGATGGGATAGTAGTTTCCCAACTCTATTTCTATGAACAATACCTCATTTTTATTGTTGTACTCCATATCATAAATTTCATATGGGGCTCTCTATGACTACAAATTTGGTTTGGAAACCCTTTCCAAGGTAGCCAAAAGTAACAATAATCCATTTCTACATATTTGTTTAGTGCCCGAGTGAAGTCTCATCCAAGTATGATGCCATATGTATCAGGGATATCAACAATTTGAATATCAATGACATGTTGGACCCTTGGGTCAGTGGCAATCTACATAGGTATTTGATTGATCTCTCTAACTATGCTAACCTCAATCTTATCCAATTGAGTTACCTTCCATTGGGAGGGGGTTGGGGTTATTCCCAGAGCTAAGAATACTAATAGTAGCATGACATTGGCTGAAGCTCCTAAACAAAGGAGGTGGTTTTTCAGCTTCTTTCCAAAAAAATTGATGGTGGTCAAGCAAGGCAGAGTCTCTAGCTTCCCCTAGAACATCCCTATAGAGACATCTGCCTAGGATAATTAATATTTATCCCTATGATTGGTTTTATCCTAGGATTATGCTTGATCCTATTATTTAACATGTTTATTTTCTTGTTAATTTGAAGACTAATCCACTTTCTTTTTGAACATTTGTCATATTACAAGCTCATTTTGTGAATCATCAAAAGAGACACTTTTAGTAGATGCTTCTTGAACCAATTTAGATGGGGTGGTCCCATTGAGCATCCTAAAGAAGGCATTACAGACTATTGGGGCCCTAAGAAATTCAAAGGATGATAGAATCAACTTGAATTTCTTGAATTATTTTGCCACATACTCCCCCATTTGTTTGATTTCTACTTCAAAAGAGTTACCTTGGGAGGAGTTGGTAGACTGACTTTGGGTTTGGCTCTGCTACTTGTTCTTATTGAAGTACTGGGTAGGCACTTGAGGAAAGCTCAGGTTATTGTTGGAATTTGGGTTAGGAGGAGTGGTGAAGTTATTAGGTGGGGTAGAGGTTGTAAAAGGGCCTCCTACTTGTCTATTTATTAAATTATATGGAGTCTCCATTTGATGGAACATTTGGACTTTATCTTCTCATGACTCTTCCACATCTACTAGACCATTATCTACTGAATCAAAGATTTGGGATAAAGAATCATAGTTACTTACCTCTTTTACTTCTTCATTCTTTGGGGAAGAAATATCCTTATTAGGTACATTGTTTTCACCTTTTGGGAAAGGGGATTGATTGACCAACAACACTGAAGAATGATATGGTTCAGATGGAACTATGTTGTGGCACCCTGAACCATCAACAACATTTTGAACTTCCACTTGAAATTTTTTGGTGGTGGTTTAGAATTCTGGATAATCTAACACTGAATGCCTACTTTTTTTGTGGATGCAACACCAACCAGATAAGGAAGCCTCATCCAAGTATACTCCACTTGTCATATTTTCAATACTACTTGGCTAGTTGATAGGTATGGGAGCACCACCATTGTTTGGCCTTGTGTTCCATGTTCTATTTTTTCTATGGGAAGGCCTTCTTTCATATTTCTACCCCAAATTCGACCCTCTTTCATAATTTTGGCCTGTAGACGTGGAAACATCACAATTGTCATAGTTTTCTCGAATGAGATTTTCTTTAATGCTCCATTGAGATGCCTGAAGTTGGTTATTTTGATTCTTAAAATGTGTCATTTTACTCAACATATTCTTGACCAATTATGTCAGCTCCTCAATCTAATCCTTTTCTATGTTGCTCAATTGTGGTGTTGAACTCTAAAGGAAGACCGACTGTACTGCTGGTTTATTTTTTTGAGTGGGTGGAAACTAATTACTCTATAGGTATGCAAGCACTTGGGGCTACTGGGGGAATCTTGTTGCTGCTATGGTTGTAGGCATTGATGCACAAGAGGTACCTGATTTAATGGCTTCCCTAGATGAGGCACTATCAAGAACTGCAAAACTTGATTCATCAATGGTTTTTGATGTGTCAGTGTATGGGTAAGTCCTTGGATCTATGTTGGATGGGATACTGGTGCCAAGGAGGGAAATGAACCGAAAATGTGTTGTCCCAAATTGGTGGTTGTTGTAACTGATTCTACATAGGCATCTGCCAAACTTCTTGGCGGTGAGCACATTCTCTTTACTAGCATGGAAGTGAGATTATCCAAGGCTACATAATACACCAAGTGAGAAGAGGGATCATCAACCACATAGGGTGGCTAAAAATTCATATAATCTTGGTGGAATCTATCATTGAAGGAGATAATTGGTTCGTTAACTTCCCTTCAAATGAACATGAATTGCTAATACAATTTAGAGGGACTGACTGAGATCTTGAATTTCTACAAGAAAGTGTTCTTCAACTGATCCCAAGTAGTTATGGTCTCTGTCGGCAAGTGGATGTACCAATAAAAGGCTTCATCCTCCAATGAGTAAGGGAAGAGTCTACAAGCCACGTTTTCATGTTCAATATTCATGTCTTTTAAAGCTATTTGAAAGATCTTAATGTGCTCTTTTACTATCCTTTGTGAGTCTTGGGGATAGAGCGTACTACAAAATCCTTCTAATTTCTTAAGCATTTCATGATAATCATTGAAGGATAGAGGAGATGGGTTATTTCCCAGCCACACCATGGGAGGCGAAGGTGGAGGCAGATGCACCAAAGTGACTTGAGGTTGTAAGGGGATGGCACTAGTTCAGAGAAAACCCTCAAAGTGATGTGTTGGGAGAGGGAAAGTGGCCTGGTTATTGGAGATGAGGGGCTAGAAGGCAGTTTGGAGTGGTTGGGAAGAGGAAGGAACTACTAGAAGTGAAAGAGAGGAGTAGGGTGAATGGATGGAAGGGGAAGGCGAGGATGGAGGTGAAGTGTGCTAATTAGATTTATTTGAGGTAGATGATTCTCCCTTTCTAGCTCTCTTACGCTTGGTAGGGGGTAGTAGCTCTAGAAACTCCCCTTTATCTAGTGTAGATCTTAATAATCTATGAAATATTTGAGGGGAGAGGAAACCAATTCGATCCATCTTAGCAAAAAGGAAGCCCTCATTCTAGTGCCAATTCTATTGATGGGTTTTTTTGCACCTTCTCAACACAGGTGGCACAAAAGTATGCTACCTCTCTTTAAACGCAATTTCTACAATTGATGTCTTAGAAATCACCCCAAGGTCTCTTGAGTGTCAGGTCATGACTTGCAAAAAAACTCAGTTGATTAATGTGATTTTTTGATAATCATAAAGGGAATTTATGGTTCACTAAGTTTGGAAGGAATTGGATCTTCAAATGGAGAATTATTTAATTCTGGAAATGAGTTGCAATTTCTTAAACTTCAAAACAATGGTCTAAAACTCCATACTTAACATTAGATTTGGCTTTACAATGATGTTGGGACCTTGTCTTAACTTCTATTTCAAAGAAAAGTCAAAAGGGAAAAGGGATAGAAAACTTCATATACCTGTAACTCATAATGAACGGTGACAATGGAGGATGCTACAATGGACAACCTTCCCAAAACTAGGTTCCACTTAACCAAAATATCTAGCAGTCTCATGAAACTAGTTCTATCTTCTAAGGTTTGCAGATTTTCAGTTATTTATTCACCACAAAGCATGAACAATAGATGAGTTTAAATTGTAGCAATAAGTTAATGTTTGGACTATGTTTACACTACTATTTTGTTGACCCCAAGTGGGCATTTAGTTTTTGGCATCAATGTCAAATACAAGGCACAAGGTTTCAAGATGTGTGCATATCTTACTTTGTCACTTATGTGTTCACACATGGGCAAGTGAAATTATAAAATAATTTGACTAGAGACCATCACATGGGTCTTATGTTTTCGACCTTATCATACATTTGTGGCATCCATTGAAGGTTTAGTGCTATTTGTTTGGTCACAAAGGCATAATATATTTCAATTTTTATGGGTGATTTTGGCATTGGTAATTCATGGAGGAATCAATACTTATTGGGGCTTCAATAACTAATATATTTGAGATTTTAAATTATCACAAGGCTTTGACTATGAGCCTTGGTCATTATGCAGTTTGTTCACATTCATAAAAGTGAATAAGGTGGACCAAAAAATGTTATTTGGCATTATTTGTTTTTAAATTCTTTGCAAGGAATGGTTTATTGTCCACATGTAAATGGTGATTATTATCGACATACTTATGTGTTTTTGGTTTCGTATTCACTAAGGAATGTATTGTGATCACTAACACAATAATTGTGTTGCCTTGAAAGCTATCATTTGGAAAATCAACCAAGCACGGGTTGTGAATAGTCTACTTAGGGTTTGGAAGAAAATTTTGAAGCTTGCTATATGTGGTATGGTGGCAAGGAGGAAAGAGGTAACAGTTTTAGGAAGAAGGTTAGCAACTATGAGGAGGTTTTTTGCAAAAGTTTATGGTCTCAATTTGGTCGACATTTTTGGTAACATTGTTTCATTGTTTCTTAGTCTGCAACTTATTTATTTCGTTGAACTTCTATTTCATATGTGGGTCTAACAATGGAATTTTTGTGTATCTTTGTTTCTTGGTTATATTTTCTCTATCAATAGTGTTTTACAATCTTTAATTTTGACTATGTGGGTCGAGTTTGTGTGATTTGGGTTTGAGTAACCTTAGTGTTTGCATAGCATGGGTTCTTGTTTTGTGCATAGTTTGTGGTGTTAATACCTTGGATTTATAGTGCATACATTGTATTGATCATACATGGGTTAAAAGACAGTTTTATGAAGTTAATAGGTGGAGTTTGATGGAACCCTCAAAAAATTCTTCGTTCCATCTTGAAGAAATGTGAAAAGTCTGGCTTAGTCCTTTTTGTTGATTTAAGGCCATGTTCCTATCAATGTGATAGGGTTTTAAATTCATAAAATATTCAATAAAATTATTAAAAACCCTTGGTCATTTTAATCTTACATTGACCTATCTTCCTCATTCCTATTCACTTAAGTGGTCACTTGTGCCATGATAATCATTGATTTACCAGCCCTTGATCTTAGGTTTTTCGGTTGCATGAACCCTTTTGAATGTAAATTTTTCCTATGGTCGAAGGCTTAATCCTAAAATTTTAAATCTTTAGCCTTTGTTATGGATCATCACCTCATTCACCTAGTTGTGTCCCCCTTTTTATGAATAAATTTTAAGGCATCTGCAAAATTAAAGCTTCATATGGTCTGTCTAATCAAAGGAATCAATCTTGGTCATTCCTTATATGTTTGTCATGATTTGTGTCTCATGTAATGGTGGACCCAGTCCCTTTGGTAAAGATGGTTGGTGCCTTTCAATGTGGATAGACAACTAATTTATGGAAGACGACCATTTTTGTGTCACTCCCCGTGAGCTTGTCTTGTTTTATTTTTTAATATTTTAAGGATATGGTCTAGCAGGCGATGGCCATGTGATACTATTAAAAATGAGGTTTCTTCCTTCACAAGGTGATGAATGTTGTTCAATGTATGTTCAATGGTGTACAATGAATCATGTGTTCCTATTTGGGCTCTTTCCCAATCTCTCATCCGTCTGCAATGATAAGATGTGATAGTCACATGGGCTAGTGGGTGGTGTGACATTTTTTGTATGATGGGAACCATTGGGTTTTCAAAGTAAAAGGCTTGTTTTGTCATGAATAAAGTTGGTGGTTGATAATTTTTGATGTGGTAAAATCTTGACCACTCCCCACTATCCCATGAGGACTTCTCCCATGTACCTCATTCCTTGACGGGTACACGGGCAACTAGCATGTAGACCGCTCCAAATTAAGAAGGCTCTTGATATGAATAGATGTAGTTGGATATATTAGTTGATCGTTTCAAGATAAAAATGGTGCTAAAGTTGGAGATATTTATTTAGCATGAAAAAAATTTAGAGCTGCCCAATATATCAGAGGTTGGTACACATGGGAAATTGAAATTGAAGTAAGGCAGGGTATGGGCAGATATGCTGAAAATAAAGCATGATCGTTCCTCGTTGTCCTGCCATGATGAATTACAAGTGAGTTATTTTCTATGGGAAAGTGGGTAAATGTGACATGAAATGTCTGGTTGGAAAATTAAGCATGTGATTGACATGCAAGTTAAAGAAATACTTATCCCACTCAATTCTTTTAATTTGGGATGAGTATCAAAATGCATGCACTTGATTTTGTCATCATTAAGGAGCTAGAGTTTCTAACCATTGATTTAGTTCAAATTTTAGATTACTATTTGAGATTTAAAACAAGGTTAGTTGATTGATAATACTCTCACACAAGCTCTCCTTGAAAATTAATGCAGACACATACCCATTTCTCTATTTAATGTGGTTCATTCACTTGATTTTTTCACTAGCCAATTGTAAAAAAAATTGTGGTTTGAGTGAGGAAGTGATTTTGAGATAGTCATTTATAAGTAAGTTGGTAATTTTGTTTGGAGAATTTTTTGTAGAAAAGTTGGAAAATGGGAAAAATAAGTGTGAATGTCAGCCTGGTTTGCCATTCCACGAGGCTGAATCCTCTTGATTTTTAGAATTCTCCTCCTTAGTGTGAGGAGGGTAAACCAGAGGTACCAAAAACATAGGTGAAGAATACAAAAGCTACCAAAGATTCATCATGAGGTGTCCTTAAGTGTGCTTACAACCTTAGGGGTTGAACTATCTCAGAGGAAATTACCAAAGGAAAAGGTAAGAAGGTTGAGAGGTTAGAAAGGGAAGCTACCAGGAAGAATAGGTGTATCGTACTTATATGGGACATCACCCATCTCCCATAGAGGTCTCTGATGATTATTTTGACAGTGGGAATGAAACTGACTCTAGCTATCTCCAGTATCTTATGGCCATGAAGGATTGGGTTGATTCTGAGGATGAGGTGATGATGGCTACTCCTCTGAAGATGAGGACATCAAGTAGGCACACTTATTCACCAGGTGACAAGGCAAAGTAATATCCTATTGCTTGTTAGGTGCTCAAAATTTTGGTCTTGTGTGATGATTGTTGGGAAAATGTGCCTCAACTTACCGGGTTGGACCTCAAAGAAAGGATTGACGAATTTATGCCCTTATCACTTTATTGTGGGGTTTTCTTTTGGTCATCGAGACTTAGTCTCATTGGTGAGACCCCGAGGGTTGTCATAGTGATGGGATGATGAGTGTGGAGTTGGAAAAATGTTGTTTGCCTTGCTTACATTGGTGGAGTAGTCATTCATCAATAGGAGGCAGCGCTAAGTTCCACCAATGTGTCAAACACTTGGATCAACGCCTGAGATTGGCTTCATATGACGGTATTGGCTACTTTCCGCGGCATCCAAAAGCAAGTACATGATGTGTGGCGGCTTCCTAAAGTGATGAGCGTAGTGAAGGAAGGTGGGTCCCCCCAGAGTTGCTTTATACGAAGGTTTGTCCGATCGTGGATACTTGTTGGTGCCTCGGGAGTTCCCTGGGGAATCTAGCGGATGCAGCTAGAGATTCCCTGAAGGAGCTCCAATGGCTTCCATGTAAGCCAAGTAGAGTCCATGAGTGGTGGACACCTGGAAACCTTAGAAGCTCATTTTAGGCAGACTCATGGGAATCCCAGAGATTCCCTCCTAGATGCGACGGAACCTCTTGAGCGGTAGATGCGTGGCATGTGGGACCCGATAAAGCTAGTGATTGGTGTTTTGGTGATAGCGGATTATTGCTTACCCTGAAAAGTGATGGAATGGCTAGTGACAATGAATGGATTTTGGCTGAGAAGTAGAGCGAATGATAGTGCGAAATGTGGTGAATTTTCATTGGTTGTTTTTGCACCATTTTTGCAAAACAACATTTAGTGTCAGGAGCTGGATTGGTGAGAAGCGACATATTATGCAGTTAATATGAGATCAGATTTTGGTGGTTGAAAAAGCTTGAAGTTAGTTTTTCTCTACAATGAATTAATTGCGGGAGAGGCTCAATGCAAGATTGTAGGTTGATTCGATCTGAGATTAATTTGGCATGTTAGTGAAGGACTGAAATTAATGCATCCTAATCAGTGGTTGGTGACAGACCTGATATAATCGGTTGAGACTAAAAGAAGAGAGGGGATTTTGAGAAAATAGAGTTGGTATTTGATGTATGTCGAAATAGCATTGTAACAGTGAGTGCATAAAAATTTAACTTCTGTTGTGAGCTAACTATCAAAGAGTGAGGACTATAACTTTGTATATAATCTTTTCTTACTGTAATATAAAGTGCCTTTCTCTTGGTGTGGTGGGTTTTTTCTCAAAAGGGTTTTCCCATGTAAATCTGGTGTTATCTCTATGTTTGATTTCATGGTTTCTTGTTATGCTTTGTTTATTCATCTTAGAAATTAGAAAATTTTAAAAATTTGGTCTTTGCACTTCTCCTATTTGGTCTTAGCATTGGGAAAGAATTTCCACACCCTACTTTTCCCTTTCAAGTGGTATTCAGAGCCTGGCTAGTTTTGTTACCCTTGTCAGTGAGGCTGGTTTTTAATATTAATATTGTTCTAGTAGGAGTCTTGCAAAGTTTGGACCAAGTTTTGTCTAAGATGGTGAGTACATCAGGAAGAGTTGATATTAATAAATTCAAGGGCGACAACTTTGAGTTGTGGAAACTCAAAGTGAATGACCTGCTAGTGGATAGAGACCTCTTGATAGCAATGTCTAGAAATATGCCACAAGGTATGAAGCAAGAAGAATGGGACCTCGTAGATAGAAAAGCGAGAGGTCTGATAAGACTTTGTTTGGCCAATTCTATACTTCTGAATGCCCATGAGGAGAAGACTATAGCTTCATTATGAAAGAAGCTTGGTGATATTTATCAAGGAAAGTCTTTGGAAAATAAGTTATTCTTGAGGAAGAAGTTGTACTCCTTGAAGATGGAAGAAGGTGCATTTGTTGTAGACCATCTGAACCTATTTAATATGGGTGTTGCTTAGTTAGCATATGTGGGTGTTAAGATAGAGGAGGAGGGTCATTGAATGCTCCTATTATGTTTGTTACTTGACACTTGGGATCACTTGGTGATGGCTATTGGAAGTACGACTGCTACTTTTAGGATGGAAGATGTGGTTGCTTTGCTGTTGTCTAAAGAGATGCGGAGGAATTCTTCTGAGATGGTGAAAGAGGCCCTTGCTATTCAAGGTGGATCAAATGAGAAAGGCAAGAAGAAGGACAAGAAGTCCTGATCTAAATCTGTAGGGAGATCAAAGTCTCCTGGTAAAAGGTCCAAGGTGAAATTTTGGAATTGTGGGAAGTTTGGTCACATCCGAAAGGATTGTAAGGAGAAGAAGAAGAAGAAGAAGAGAAATGCCTCAGACTATGATTCTTCTCAAATTGATGTAGATGCTTTCATTACAGCCTTGGAAACTCAAACATTAGATGATATCTGGCTAGTTTAATTAGGTGCATCATTCCACATGACATCTCATAAAGATTGGTTCACTAAGTACAAGAAGTACGATGATGGAAAGGTGTACCTAGAAAGTGACTCATCGCTGGAGATCGTTGGCCATGGAAGAGTAAAAATATAGTTCCCTGATGGTAGAATCAAAGGGATTGGTGATGTACTACACATACCAGGTTTGGCTCAAAACTTACTTTTTGTCAATAAGTTGAATGTTGTGGGTGTGGAAGTTTCTTTCTCGAGTAAAGGATGTAAGATGGCTAGAGGTGCAATGGTGTTGGCTAAGGGTGTTCGTACTGACACTCTATACAAGATGGATGCAAATCCTATTCAATGCAACAACGCCTTTGTAAAGTCAAGAAAATCTATTCCTGTGGAGGAGGATGAAGATGCTTCTTTGGATGCAAATGCAATCGAAGTGAAACTCCCACTAGATAAGACCATTTTATGGCATCATAGACTCATTCACATAGGTGAGAAAGATTTAAAAACCTTGAAAAATAAAAATATTGTTGAAGGGCTTGTAAATTGTAATCTTGAGTTTGATTTTTGCAAACACTGCATTTATGGAAAGCAACAACGTGTTTCTTTTTCCTTGAGTTCTCATAAATCTTCTGGTATACTGGACTCTATTCATTCTGATGTGTTTGGTCCAGTGAATTTTCCTTCATTATCAAAGTCTAGATATTACTTTATTGATGGAATTTTGAGAAGGGCATTTGTATACTTTCTTAAAAGTAAATTAGAAGTCTTCAGTCATTTTAAAGAGTTTAAAAACTTGGTAGAATCAGGCTAGAAGGAAAATAAAATGCTTGAGGATGGATAATGGTTGTCATTTTGTTCTTTAGATTTTGATAGATACTACAAAGACCATGGGTTAAAAGGCATAAAACTACACCTTATAATCCACAACAGAATGGAGTTGTTGAAAGGTTGAACAAGACGTTGATGGAAAAGGTAAGGAGTATGTTAAGTAGTGTTGGTCTAGAGCAGAATTTCTTAGTTGAGGCCATGGCTACAACATGTTACTTGGTAGATCATTCTCCTTTCTTTGCTCTTGTTGATAAGACACCTTTGGAAGCATGGTTTGGTAAGAAGCCCTCTCTAAGACATGTTTGTGTTTTTGGTTGTGAGGCATATGCTTATGTGCCAAATGAGAAAAGATAAAAGTTGGAAATAAAAGTTGTTCAATGCATCTTCATTGGCTATAGTGTTGGTGTGAAAGGATGCAAGCTTTGAAATCCTGTTACTGAGAATTTTTTGTATAGAAGAAGTGTAATACTTTGGGAGCTAAAACCTTCTACAACTGATCCACAACTAGAGACATGTTGGTTCTCAAAAATCTACGTTTTAACCATAAGATTTTTCCAAGCTCTTACAACACTTTTGGCCAACGTACAAGGCCAATTACACAATTGAACCTTCTGCTCTTTAGGTTATGTTAGACCTAGGTGGGTGAACCTATATGAAACATGCAAATTTGAACTGAATTTCCTGCTAAACAATCTACCCACACTGGCAATTAGGAATGGATAGACCAAATGATACTACAGCTAATCCTACTACATAAATGAAAGGTTTTTGAATAAATTTTTTATAGTGAATTCTATCCTCTGGGATATGGCAAATCAATGCCTTCTATCTATTGAGCAATGGAGTCAAAAAATATTACTAATTACATACATATCTTCCTTCTAACAAAATTCACGTTGTTAAACACTTTAAGGGATGAAGCTCTAATGACTGGCATAAATGGTGTTGAAATATTTCGTTAACTAGCTCTCCTTCAACAATCCAAAAGAAATCTCACAAACATAGTGACTTACTCAAAGCAATTTAATTTTTCCTTGCGGACACCAGTAAATAAAATCACACAAAGTTAAGAAATACACTCTGATGAATCAAAAAATACTTGATATTTAGAATCAAATGATCGAAAGATTTCAAATTGGAGAGAACCAAGAAAAAATATTAGTTATGACATCACCACAACGAAATAATCAGAAAGGAATTTGGTCAAAAATAATCTCCATTGTATTGTTTCCTGAAGGTTTTTTTACATTATTTCATTCCCAGTTTCATTCCTGAGAAAAATCTCCCACTACTCTCGAATTGACCTTGTGACTAGTTTTCCTCAATACTTTATACATCACAACTCAAGGGGTGTGACCCTTGAATTAACCAGTTAAAACCGTTTGCATTCTCTGGCAGTAACAAAAAATTAATTGCATTGCCTAATCAGAAAATTAATATTTTCAACTATAGTTTTGCGTCTAATTTTAACTTTAATGCTTTTCCCACCCCTTTGTTTCACTTTATACCTTGTTGCAAGGTCTTCATTTTGTCTTACCACTCTACCACGGTCAACTTGTTGACTAGCCATAGTATAGCAGTGACTACTTCTCACTAGTCTCTACTTCTTCTTACCACTCTACCACAGTCTTGAGTTTTGTTCACCATGATATAGTGGTGGTCCATTAACTGTTACCCTTGATGTCTACCACATTACCACAGTCATCATCCTAAACACTAGCGGTGTCGTAGTAACCATTTGTTGACCGCCACCTCGCTGCCTTGTCGGTCGCTAACCCTGTCACCGCGGTCTTAATTTAAACTCCCTACGATTAAGTGGTAACTGCTTTGAACACCTTCACCTCCTTGCTAAATTTTTACCACAATCATCACGGTCTCGATCGGTGGTACTACGGTGACTGTCCATAACCACCACCTCGATGCTATCTCACTGTTAACTACCTATTTCCACTGACCGTTGATTATTTACTGCGGTACCGCGGTCTATGAATTGACTGCATGCAGCATAGTGGTAAAGCTTATCATGACAATGCCTAACCATCACCTCTATACTATGAGCCACTTTGCAAAAGGTTGCGGTAAAGTGGTGAAAGCCATGAAAGATAAGCGGTGGCGGTGCAAGGCATTTTAACATTATGAATGGGAGTAGAATGAATTATTTAATGAAAAGATAGGAGAACAGATTTTAATGGGGGTGACATAGCCATTTTTAGGGTGGTGAATGATTTTTTTTATATGAAAGATAGTAAAAATATTATGCTCAAAATGGAAAAAACACTTAGATTTTAATGGAGTTTTTGGATTCTAACAAGACAGACCAAAGAGAAAAGAAGAATGATGCAGTTGAGATTCCCCAAACTCCAAAAAAGGGAGAACTACATGGTGTACCTGAAATTAAGAAGAGCTCAAGCAACTCAGAGAGTTTCGAAGATGAAGAACCACAACCTCAGCGAGTGAGAAGGTGTACACGTGAAAAATGACAACCTAATAGGTATGGTTTCTCCATTTTCAATTCGAACTGTGCCTATACTTTAATTACTAGCACTGAGGAGCCTAGGACTGTTAAAGAGGAAATTAATATGCCCGATGCAAATTCCTAGTTGGAAGCCATGAATGAAGAAATGAAATCATTGAAAAAAAATGAAACCTAGGATTTGGTACCTTTTCTTGAAGGAAGAAAATTTGTTGGTTGTAAATGGGTATTTAAGAAGAAGACTGGTCGTGAAGGAAGTTTTGAGAAGTATAAATCAAGGTTGGTTGCAAAGGGGTATTCCTAGGTAGAGGGAATTGATTATGGAGAAATATTTTCCCCTATAGCTAAGCTGACATCTATCAGATTTATGTTGTCACTTGTAGCTACGTATGATTTAGAAATCAAGCAGATGGATGTGAAAACAATGTTTCTCCATGGAGAGCTAGAAGAAGAAATTTACATGTCCCAATCTGAGCATTTTGTTGAAAAAGGTAAAGAAAGCCTGGTATGCAAGTTAAAGAAATCTCTGTATGGTTTGAAGCAGTCGCCTAGAATGTGGTACCAAAAGTTTGACACTTTTGTGTTGTCTATGGGATTTATGAGATCAAAATCCGATCATTGTGTGTATTAAAAATCTGAAAATGATTGTGTGCTTATTATTACCCTATACATGGATGATATGTTGCTCATAGGGAATAGTAAGACTATGATTTTGGATCTTAAGTGTCAATTGTCTGCAAAGTTTGAAATGAAAGATCTTGGTGTAGCGAGGTATATTCTGGGGATGGAGATAACTAGGGACAAAAAAGGCAGAGAGCTTTGGGTCAGCCAGAGTAAGTACATCAAAACTATCCTGGAGAGATTTCATATGAGTGATTGTAAGTATCTAGTTGTTCCAATCTTGTTGGGAATGAAGCTATTTGTTGAAGATTGTCCAAAATTGTCTATCGAGATGGAGGACATGACCAAGGTGCCTTATGCGAGTGTTGTTGGCAGTTTAATGTATGTTATGGTCTGTACAAGGCCAGACATTGCCCAAGCAATGGGAGTACTCGGCTGATTTATGGAAAATCTAGGAAGGACACATTGGGATGTTGTGAAAAGAGTGTTTAGATATTTGAGAGGTACCTCAGAATGTGCTCTGTGCTACCATGGAAATTTGGTTGGATCACAAAGAACTCTCAGCATTCATGGATATGTGGAATCTGATTGGGGAGGGTACATTAATAGCCAAAGATCCACTAGTGGATATACTTTCATGTTAAATGGTGGTGCAATCAGTTGGATGAGCAAGCGAAAGGTTGTAGTTGCTTTGTCCATGATGGAGGTAGAATACATGGCAGTGAATTATGCTTGCAAAGAAGTTGTTTAGCTCAGACGTTTGTGTTTTGATGTTGGTTTTGATGCAGGGTAGATCACTATTTTCTGTGATAGCCAGAGTGCCATTTGTTTAGTGAAGAATCCAACTTTCCATGCCAGGATGAAACATATCGATGTGTAGTATCACTTTGTGAGAGATATGGTGGAGGATGGAAAAGTTTCTTTAGAGAAGGTGGATACCCTGAAGAATGTTGCCAATGCATTGACAAAGCCAGTGAGCATGGACAAGTTCATATGGTGTGCAAGTTTGATTGGCCTTGGGGCCTATGTTTGTCAATAAATTAGGAGTCTAGAGGAAGCCAATAAGTCTTCGTCAAGTTGGAGCATGTTGGCAAAATGTACCTCAACTTACTGAATTGGACCTCAAAGAAAGGCTTGATGAATTTATGTCCTTTTCACTTAATTGTGGGGTTTTCTTTTGGTTGCTAAGACTTAGTCTAATCGGTGATACCCTGAGGGTTGTTACAATGATGGGTCGATGGGCCTGGAGTTGGAAAAATGTTGTTTGCCTTGCTTTCATTGGCATAGCAGTTGTTCATTGGTGGGAGGTAGTGCTAAGTTCCACTGATGTGCCAAAGACTTGGATCAATGGCTGAGATCGGCTTCATCTGATGGTGGTGGTTGCTTTTTGTGGCATCCAAAATTAGGTACAGCTAAAAGCCTTTTCGCCGAGCGAAATTGTCTAGGTGCGTGATGCGTGGTGGCTTCCTAAAGTGATGAGAATAGCGAAGGAAGGTGGGTCCCCCCCCAAGTTTCTTTATATGAAGGGTCGTCCAACCATGGAAACTTGTTAGTGCCTCGAGAGTTCCCTAAAGGAGCTCCAGTGGCTTCCACATAAGCCAAATAGAGTCCACGAGCGGTGGACACGTGGCCTCAGAAGCTCATTCTGGGCGGACTCATGGGAATCTCAAAATTCCCTCTTGGATGTGTTGGAACCTCCTAAGCGATGAACACATGGCATGTGGGACCCGATAAAGCTAGCGATCGGTGTTTTGGTGATAGTGGATTATTGCTGGCCCCGAAAAGTGATGGAATGGCTAGCGATAGCGAAGATATTTTGGCTAAGCTACAGAGCGAATGATAGTATGACACGTGGAAATTTTTCATTGGTTGTTTTTGCACCATTGTTGCAAAACAAAATTTATTGTCGAAAGTTGGATTGGTGAGAAGCAACATATTATGCAATTAATATGAGATTGGATTTTGGCGGTTGGCAGATCCTGAAGTTAGTTTTTCTCTACAATGAATTAATTGCGGAAGTGGCTCGATGCAGGATTGCAGGTGGATTCAATATAAGATCGATTTGGTGTGTTGGTGAAGGACTGAAATTAATGCATCCTAATCAGTGGTTGGTGATAGACCTGATATAGTCGGTTGAGACTAAAAGAAGAGAGGGGGATTTTGAGAAATCAGAGTTGGTATTCATTGTATGCCAAAATAGCATTGTAATAGTGAGTGCATAAAAACTCAACTGTTGTTCTGAGGTAACTATCAGAGAGTGAGGACTACAAATTTTTATGTAATCTTGGCTTACTATAATACAAAGTGTCTTTCTCTTGGTGTGGTGGGTTTTTCCTGAAAGGGTTTTCCCACATAACTCTGGTGTTATCTCTGTGTTTGATTTTCTAATTTCTTGTTATGCTTTGTTTATTCATCTTAGCAGTTAGAAAATTTTAAAAATTTGGTCTTTGCACTTCTACTCTGTGGTCTTAGAATTGGGAAAGCATTTATGCACCCTGCTTTTCCCTTTCAATAGTTTTATCTCTATGGTTAGTGTGTTATAAAGTGGGTCTGCAATATTTTATATTTTTTGTTGATGGTGTTGCTTTTGATGTGATATGGATTTACATTTTCTAATATTGCCATGATCACACCTTTTGATGATTGGCGGGATGGTTTTGATTAACGGATTCTTGGACTCTATTTTTTTTCACTTGGGCTAAATGATGGATCCCAAAAGAATTTGGGAGATATTTTTCTTATTGTCTATTGAAATTTATATTTGAAATGAAAATTAAATGAAATGTAAAATGTAATTCAGCCTCGTGCTTGTTGCTCCCTTGTCTTATAAAATGGGATTCTACAGTTGGTTACTGGGGGGTCAAGAGGTTGAAAATTCAGGAGGTTAATAGGTAGTTATTTTCAAGGGAAATAGATACAAGAAAAATGGATACAAAGAATTATAGTAATATTTTTTAGAAATCTAGTTAGTCAATATGTGCTTTGGATAAGCAATATAGACAAAAAAGTAGTCCAAAATATTTTTATATTTTCTCTCCTATATGTAAATTATACAAGATATAAATATGATAATCAATGGTTATCTTGTTTATCTTCATTGAGTTCCAATGGATGTGTTGTTTCATTCTTGCTTATTCATTCAAGGAATGTATGTAAATTCTTGAATCCTAACAATAGGTTTGTTATAATCTTTGTACAAGGATGTTAGTAAGAAGTTAATTGTAGTTATAATTGGTGGGAATATTGTAAGTTAGTATCTCTATAGCCATAGGTATTTTCTCTAAAATACAAAAACGTTATCCAATCATAGAGGTTTTTTGTTTGACTCCACTTCATATAATATGACACTAGTCTAGTTTAGTATTCAAGCTTCAATTTGCTAACCGACTTGACTAATGATCACACAAATAGAATTAAAATTACTTGATAATAGCTTTTATGGGTGTGTATGAGTGTTAAAGGAATTACATCTTCTCTTGTTTAAGGTTAGTCTCTATTGTGAAGGTTAGCCAAATATTTAGGATAGGATGCATTCAAAACAGTTTAAGGAGAATCATTTGTTTACCTTGTGTTTGATACTAAAGACACACTAGTATCTAGGAACACAATTGTTTTGGGATTACCCTCCCTGGTCTAACAAAGCCTAAAGTGAAGAAGTAAAGAACTAAAAGCCTTTACTTATGTGTTGGCCAATACTTTCCCTTACTGATAATTGTCCTTGGCAAGTTCATAGGTTTGTGGTAAGAATAAGTTTGGTTCTAAAAAAATAACCAATAGAAATGGTGACTCTGTTAGGGACTAATTTGGAGACGTACCTACACTAGATCATCTTTCCTAGATAGAGTCTATAAAGTTTTGAATTACAAATTCTCATACAAAAGTGAATGGTGACTCCGAAGAATTTTGAACCAGTGTAAAAAACTATTGAATTTTGGTCTTCTACAAAAGAGGTGGCGACTCTATGAAAACAACCTGATAAAGTATGATACCTGCTAATATATCTAGGTATTTTCCCCTATTTTAACCTGCAAAAGAGAATAGATCTATATGGGTGCCATATTAAGAAATATAGAAGTAATAATGTGTTCTTGATTCAGTGAAATAAAGCACTAAGAAAGGGAATAATTAAGATTGTTCAACATGCTTTGTAAGTTGAAACTTGTAATATCTAGAGTAAGAAGCATATTTGTATTGTAATACACCTATTGGAGAGATCTTAGATGTGTTTATATTTGAAATCATGATAAAATCATGAATCAAGGTGGCAATCTACTATAGAGTTGATGTTTTAAGTTGTTAAAGGGTGTGAAAAATTTATGATTAAATTATCCATCCTTGTGGGGTGTATGATGTAAACATGAAGAATGTGCAGCCTGTGTCATGTCATCAAAAATGTTTCTCTATGGAAATATATAAACCATTGTATTTTAATGATATTCAAGGTTTCCCAAACCATATTCCTAACAAAGTTAGGGAACATTTGCCTAAATTTAAAGGGACAAGCTCAGAATCAGCATCACAACATCTACAATAATTTTATGATTTGATGGAAGATTATGAGATAAGTCATGAAGATGTTATTATGAAATTCTTTCTTCAATCTCTAAAGGGAGATTCTAGGGATTGGTTTTCATAGTTGTCATTGTGTTCTATCTCTTCATGGAATGAGTTCATGGTAGTATTTGTAAAACAGTTTGGAGAGAGAATCAATCCATACTCTATGAGACAAATATTTAATAACATCCAAAAAGAAAAAGATGAATTGGTCCTAGCTTTCAATCTCATATTTTCAAAAATATTATGTGACATTCTTGAAAGTTTAAGACCAAATGATGTAGTGTGTTTGATTGTATACTTTGATGCATTTGATGAAGAAATGAGTTATTTATTAAGAGATAAGTAGCCTACAACTTTATATCAAGCATATCAAACCACCATCAATATTGAGAAAAATCTGAAATACTCAATGATGAAGGGATATATGACTGCAAGTGTTGGTTATCCTAGCATCCCCCATACAAATGGAACTCAAGGACTAGACAATAGTAATGATTTTCAAGATGAGCAAAGTTGATCAGATATCTTTTGTTGAAAAAATTTCTAACATAAAGACGTGCCAAGATGAATCACTTTAGGATTTGTTCTCAAGATTTATGGATGCCTTGTTGGAATTCCCCAAAAAAATTACACTTGAGGATTCAACATGCATTGATTTTTTTTTTAAATCTCTGAGTCAGGGCTAAGTAGCTTGGAAAAATAATTGAAACCTCATAGTTTTTATTAGGTACTTGATTGGATAAAGAGTGTTGAAGGATCCAAGTGTGGCCATACACAAAACATGATACACATAAGTGAAGACGGTGTATCTAAAAGTGAAAATTCATCTAGTTGTACGGATAAAGATAGTGATTGTAATCAGTCCACAAGCAACATATGTGAAAATCTATATACTAGTGATGAAGATAGAGATATACTTGTAAGTGTTGTTGATTCCTTACCACAAGTCAATGGTCAAGATATTGAATATGAATATTTAAGCCTTCATTCTGAGAGTTTTGAACAAAGTTTATGTAGTGATCAGTTTCTATGTGATGAATATTATGATGATAGTGAACTTGATTATTCTTTGGAAAATTATGAATACTCCTATGAGGATGAGCTAGAAATGTTTTCTTCATTTGAAGGATATGGTGATGTAAATGATAAAAAAAATTTCTTGTTCACAAGTAATTGAACAATTTTCACATGATGAATACTTGGAGTGTAACTTAGGCTTGCTATCACTAGAGCGTAATCATTCAATGAATGATGATCACTTTGTAAATAAGAACTTGTGTAGCTAGTATCTTGAACCTAGGCATAGTGTTAAAAATGATAAAGATCTTGATGGTGTAAACAATGGCAGATCTTATGATAGTGAGTGTGAAATCGAGTTATTTGTTGATGTTCCTTATCTCCACACTATGATTATGAACATGTTTTCATCAAATAAGGAATGTATTTATGTTCAGGAAAACCAAGATACTTGTTCAAAGGCTAATGAGAAAATTTCAAATAACAGTGAGTCTTTGACATATAGGGAAGTATACCTCTCAACTGATGATGCACATGAAAATGTTTTTGTTGATCCTGTTAATCCCAAAAGTTATGATATTCAAAATGATTCAAATGAGGGTATTGTGGGTTTTGATAAATATAATCCTGAGTTATATGGTAATGAACTGAGCTATGGTGAAATTTAGTTAAATGAGTCTCAAATGTGTGAGCATTTTTTGCCCCACACAGAAGAATTGCATATTATGTGTTGGACATGATGTTTTTATTGGGCTTGACGACTATCAGAGTTTCAAACTTGATATATAGATAAATGATGAGGGGAAGTCTCAGAGTGACACATTTGGAACACATTATGAGATTTTCTATTTTTTGTTCAAGATTGACAGGAAAGTAATTGTGAATGAAAATAATATTGTTGATGAAAGCTTTAGTGATATGATCAAGCATTCCAAGGTTGGTATTTGTTTCCAGGTGAACTATGAAAGTGTTTTTAGACTTGGTTTAATATAGACAATAGAGAATAGTGTCTTTGATAGAGGAAAACATGAATTCTTCTTTTTAGTTTGATGGCCTGAGGCCAACAAATGTGGTTTGAAAATTTGAAAAATCCTGCCACCAAATACTCTAGTAGTTGGTCTGCTATCCCATAGATTCTAGGATCTCACCATGCATGTGAGAGGCATGTGTCCCCAACAGGAACCACTGATGGAATCCCTCAATAAATTCTTGGTTCCATCTTGAAAAAATGTGAAAATTATGGCTTGGTCCTTTTTGCTGATTTAAGGGCATGTTCCTATCACTATGACAGGGTTTTATATTCATGAAAATTTCAAAATTTCGCCTAAAAAATTTTGGTTGTTTTCATATTAGATTGACGTGTCTTCCCCATTCCCAGTCACTTAAGTGGTCACTTGTGCCATGATAATCATTGATTTACCAGCCCCTGATCTTGGGTTTGTTGGTTGCATGGACCCTTTCGAATGTTAATTTTTCCTATGGTGGAAGGCTTAATCCTAAAATTTTAAATCTTTAGCCTTTGTTATAGTTTAGCACCTCATTAAACTAGTTGTGTCCCCTTTTATGAATAAATTTTGCAACATGTGTAGAATTATGGCTTCATATGGGCCATCTAATCAAAGGAATCAATCTTAGTCATTCCCCATATGCCCTTCTTGATTTGTTTCTTCTTATTTCATTCACATGGGCTGACAGGCTTTGACAGCGTGTCTCATGTAATGGTGGACCCAATCCCTTTGGTAAATATTTTTGGTGTATTTCAAAATGGATCAATGGCTGATTGATGGAAGACGTGGCCATATTTGTACCACTCCCCGCAAGCCTATCTTTTTTTATTCTATAATATTTTAAGGATACGGGATAGTGGGTGATGGTAACGTGGTACTGTTAAAAATGAGATTTGTTCCTTCCCAGGTGGTGGATGTTGTTCGAGGTATGATCAATGGTGTATAGTGCAATATGTTTTCCTATTTTGGCTCTTTCTCACGCTCTCATCCATCTACAATGATAAGATGTGATAATCACATGGGCTAGCGGGCGCTGTGACATTTGTCATATGATGGGACCCGTTGGGTTTTCAAAGAAAAAGGCTTGTTTCATCAGGGATGAATTTTTTGGTTGATGATTGGTGATGTGTTCAAATACTGACCACTCCCCACTATCCTACGAGGAATTCTCTCATCTACCTCATTCCTCGATGGGTACATGGGAAACTACCATGCAGACCACTCCAAATTTAGAAGGCTCTCGATATGAATAGATGAAGTTGGAGATATTAGCTGAGATCATTTCAAGATAAAAATGAAGCTAAAGTTGGAGATATTTATTTAGCACACTTGTGAGATTGATAAACAAATTTAGAGCCCTCAAATCTGTTAGAGGCTCATACAGGTGGGAAAGTGAAATTGAAGTAAGGAAGAGTACAGGAAGATATGCTGAAAAACAAATCATGATCGTTCCCCATTGTTTTGCCATGATGAATTACAAGTGAGTTATTATCTATGAGAAAGAAGGTAAATGTGACATGACATGTTTGGTTGGAAAATTAAGTGTGTGATTGACATGCAAGTTAAAGAAATACTTATCCCACTCAATTCTCTTGATTTGGGATGACGATCAAAATGTATGCGCTTAATTTTTTCATCATTAAGGAGATGGAGTTTCTAACCATTGATTTAGTTCAAATTTTAGATTAATAGCTGAGATTTAAAAGAAGGTTAGTTGATTGATAATACTCTCACACAATCTCTCCTAGAAAAATAATGCAGGCACATACCCATTGCTCTATTTAATGTGCTTCATTCACTTGATTTTTTCACTATCCAATTGTAAAAAAAATTGAGGTTTGAGTGAGGAAGTGATTTTGAGATAGTCATTTATAAGTAAGTTGGTAATTTTTTTTGCAGAAATTTTTGTAGCAAAGTTGGAAAATGGGAAAAATAAGTGTGAATGTCAGCCCGGTTGACCATTCCATGAGGCTGAATCCTGTTGATTTCCAGAATTCTCCTCCTTAGTACAAGGATGTTAGTAAGAGGTTAATTGTAGATATAATTGGTGGGAATATTATTGGGTAGTATCTCTAAGGCCATAGGTATTTTCTCTAAAATAAAAAATTGTTATCCAATCATATAGGTTTTTGGTTGGACTTCACTTCCCAGAATATGGCACTAGTCTGGTTTAGTATTCATGCTTCAGTTTGGTAACCAACTTGACTAATGATCAGACAAATATAATTAAAATTACTTTCTAATCACTTTTCTAGGTGTGTATGAGTGTTAAAGGAATTAAATCTTCTCTTGTTTAAGTTTAGTCACTATTGTGAAGGTTAGCCATATCTTTAGGATAGGATTCCTTCAAAACAGTTTAAGGAGAATCATATGTTTACCTTGTGTTTGATACTAAAGAAACACTGGTATCTAGGAACATAGTTCTTTCAGGATTACCCTCCCTGGTCTAACAAAGCCTAAAGTGAAGAATTAAATAACTAAAAGCCTTTACTTATGTGTTGGAGAATCCTTGCCCTTACTGTTAATTGTCCTTGGCAAGTTCATAGGTTTGTGGTAAGAATAATTTTGGTTCTAAAAATGTAACCAATAGGTTCACATTGATGACTCAATATGAGATAGTTTGATATGGTTTGAAATTGGTTTATTTGATGATTACATTTGTGGACAAATGGCAGCATATCTGGTGATATAGTTGTTTATTTAAATAGTGTTTTGACACTGTTATGAGTTTGGAGGTTTTATAGAAAGAATGAAAGCATAATCTGATTTCTCTAATAAGATTTTTGCAAACATTATGCAAATAAATTGTATTTGGTACATTTTGTATTTTAAAGATTCCAGTAAATGAATCTTTAGGATGCTAAGTGTATTGGATTAAAAATTAAATCTGATTTGTAGTGAAACAGAGGGATCCTCTATAGTTGAATTATTTATTATATAGAAATCTATAGTGAAGTCAAAATGATTAAGTCAATGAGACAAACTAATCATTTCCCGTGAGGCATCTTGTAACCAGTGACGTTCTTTGGTCGGTGAGGCTATATTTTCTAGTGAGGCACTTTGTAGCTAGCAAGGCTTGTAATTGGTTATTCATGATTAAGCCAATGTGGTAGTTTTTAGTTGTTTTTCTACTCGATGAGGGTTTTCCACTCTTGAAATTTATTGTTTCATGGTTTCAGTTATTGTGCGATTTACTTATCATTCATGTTTAAGCATTATGTATTGATTATTGTTCGGTATTTAGATTCTTACATTGATGAAGCATGCCAAACTGGTTAAGTGTTGTCTACACCATTATTTTAATTTACAAATTTTTTGAAAAGAAGTGAATTAAAGATCTACAATACTGATTCACCCCCCTCTCAATGTTTTTTGTACTCCAACATGTTCATCATCAACAAACATGAAAAATCATGAACAAGGAGGGCATTAACACCATAACATTCCTCAATATCAATGTGTAACATGAACTAAAATGTTAAAAGTAACTTGAAACACTTAGAAATACAAGCCTAAATTCTAGCTAAATCTATAAATTTTGAGAAGATGAATCATGCAACATGGAAGAAACACAAGAATCCACCAAAATAATGAAATTCTATTGAAATATTTGTAGCATGCCTTTATACAACTCAAATCTCATTTTGAAAATGAGAGGAGACCCCCTATTTATAGCTTTCAAAAAGTGAAATGAATGGCTAGGATTTACTTTCATTGTGTGGGAAAGATTCATTTTACATTAGGGTTTCACCTACCCCAAAAATATATCATTATAAAATACATCTTTTGTCTCTTTCCTTTTTTGTCTTCTAGTGGTTCTGACACTATAATAGATTTGTCTTCTAGTGACTACCTTCTTTTTCCAGCTATAATGTTAGAAACTCATCATCTATCACTAGCTTCACTGCATCTTTCTAGAAAGTGGCATACTCCACAAATTTTCCAATAAAATCTTGGAGCTTATCCCACTCCATGATGTTAGATTGAAGGATCTAAAAGGACAACTTTTTAAATCTTTTAGTGATTTTCTCCCAATGCTTGGTGCATCTGGGTATGGCCTTGACTGCCTGCTCAAACTATGTGAATAATTTTGTAGCAAAGTCCATAAAATAATCTACAAGCACATCTATTTCCCCTACTCTATCTTCTTGTGGAAGTATGGTTTGATTTTCTCTAGATCTAGCTCCAAGGCAAGCATGTTGTAGTCTGTCATCATCTTAAGATAGTCTTCACTATCTGTTCTATGCTCTACAGACCATTCATGGTATAATTCAACCTCATGCAACACCCTTTCAAGGAATTCCCTTCTATGATCTAGGCCCATTTTCCAAGTCTCTACCATCGAGTGATTATCTTTGATGAGCCTTAGTTCCTTTTCCCATATATTTTTTGACATATTGAGGATAGCTTCAAGCTTAGGATAGGTAATTTTTTAGAGCTCGGTGAACCTGTGACATGTTTTCTCAGTAGCCTCCAGTTGCTTTTATAGATCTCATAATTTATAAAACATTCGAGAAGTGTGACAGATTCCCATGTCACCATTGTACATCGTTGGAACCAATCTATTGTGGCCTTGGTCTAGTTCTTCATTTTCTCCATTGGGATGAGCTCTTCTTGGGAGAGAAGCATAGTTACATATGATGTAGTGGGATCCTCTTCCTCCAAGGATGCCCATTGCTAGATATAGGTAGTGAGATCCACCACTTGTGCCTCTAGTTGTTCTTTTGAATACTGGTGCTTGTTCATTTGTATTACGATTGTTTCCACCAAACCTTGGAGCTCATCAATATTTTATTCTCTGGTGGTCAGGACTAAGTTGATAGTGGAGATGTTGTAATTGACACTAGCCTCTTTATCCATCACAAGGGTGGAAATCTACACCATTCTTGATCTAGAGGTGTCAATCATAATATGGGAGTGGAATCTTGGCTTCTTCTCCTTCTTTTTCTTTGTTTGTGCTTTGGATATTATTTCCTTGAATCTAGCCTTTGGATGAATGATCGTTGGGGATTTCCTTTGTATCTTCTTCTCAAGCCAATCAAGCACCCAGGCTTCTCCTTTAGATATTTCATAATCACCTTCCTCCTCTTATTGATTCTTTTTCTCTTCATGGCCCAAGGCTTCTTGATCTATTTTCTCTTCTTCATCAGAGTCCTCAATTTGTATAGCCTTCTCTTTTTCCATCTCAGTGGAGGCTATGTTTGCTTTGGCGATATCCTCTTCATGAGGTATTTCCTCTTTTTCTTGCTTGATTTTGTGGTGTTCAGGCTCAGGGGTCCTACTTGGTGTATCTTCTAATTTATCTTCTTCTCTTGTTTATTTCTCTCCTTCATTTTTAGGAGGTACCTCTTCTTCTTGGATGGGTCCCTTATCTTGGCTGATCAGTGGAGGCTCTTCGAGTATCTCCATATTTATTTATAATCTTCCTTTTCTTCAAAGGGATGTGCCTCAATTTCAACCCCTTCACCTATATCCTTGAGTTTTTGGGACAACTCCTCTTTGAGTTCTTGATCCGAGGTGTCTTTTATGTATTTTCAATGAGGGTGGAGCTGAAATAGGCATCGCTTGAGAGACAAGAGGTGAAGGAGTGGCAATGCCAATAGTATTGGTAGGTGTGAAAGTGACTAGTGGTGATTGTGGCTACTCAATTTCTTCTTCTCCCTCATGCTGGAGATCCCCCTTAATTATAGGCATTGTATTCATGAATATACCCATTTTCTTTGCTTTCTTTGAGGACTCCCCATTTTTTCCCTTTCGGGTGTATACCTTATGTTTGGGATGGAACTTAGGAACATACTTCCTTTTGCTCCATCTTGTTTCTAGAGGATATTTGGGTGCTTCCTTGATGGAGGAAGAAATTGCCCCACTATCATTTTCACTCTCAAGATCATCCTTGAGCTTGCCATATGTTAGTGTTGCACCCTATACTTTAAGCTGAGCAACTTGGGAATTTACCCATTGCCTAGTTTTGTCTGCAACTGGCTATGTTATTATGTCGAGCTCATTGACCTCTTATTCATTCCAATCTATCAAGGGAAGCAACAAGTTGTCAAGGGCATGAAACCTCTCTTCAATAATTATATCATTTTCCTCAAAAACTTGATCAGGCACAAGGAACAAGTTTATTGATTTTACAAATTAGGTCATCATTTGCATGTAGTGTCTCATCCAGACCTCTTTATCATCATGACAGTTGGCCTAGAAGTCTTCAATGTGGTTGATGGGAATATTTCTTTCCAATCTATTTCTTTAGTTTCCCATATGGGTTGATTCTTGCTCGGGCAGTGTGGAGGTCTAAATTGTACTCCACTATCTCCTTCTCTTAATACTCTATGCATTAGGTGGCGGGATAGGAATACATTCCTTGTCTTAAGGTTAGGGGATATGGGATCCCCACTCTATGCTTATCACTCAATAAGGTGTGAGAATTTTTCAATTATCAAGAGACCTCCAACAAGATTGTCTAGTCATGGGGGTACTGTGGCAGCTTATAAGGCCTCGCAGAGAACCCTTCTGCTCTAATATATGTAAAATTTGGGAGCTATATAAATAGATAACCAAATCCTTGAATAAAATATTTTGTGTTGTGTGAGACTCTTCTCTCAAATTATCCCCCAAGGAGTCTAATGATATTCCCAAGGAAGGAATCATTCACCCTCAGATAGTCTTTCTTGATGTTTTTGTATTGTAGTTGAGGGTATCGATCATATACTTTGAGTTCTCTCCCTGGATCTAGATTATGCATAACAAAGAGGCCCTTGTATGGGAATGGATCTCCTAAAATATATACCAATTAGGAGGTCATGTAAACCTAGGATATCTTCTTTACTACCACCAAATGGCTATGAATATTCTCACTACTGATCTTTACCCAGTGGAACTTTGTTTTACCATAAATGATATCCTCAATGAAGTAGAACTGTAGACATGGAAAATGTACAAATTCGTTTTGGCACACCTGATCCCGATTACTAACAATGTTTCATCTCAGATCAAATTTTCAGCATTTCATCACTTTCTATCATTTAATTCAATAAATTACTAGTTATTGAATTAAGTCTATCACCTCCTTTGATTAAATTAATCAGTTTAATTTAATTAACCCTACATTGTTGTTTAATTAAATAAATCATTTTATTTAATTAAAATCTCCAAAGTCCTCCTACTAAATTAAATAAACTAAACCTTATTTGATTTAATCTAACACATTCCTTCTTTATTAAATAAATCAAATCATTTATTTAATGAATCATTTCTTCTCAATTTCTAACTTAAATCAATTCATAAATCTAAGTCTAAATTGTCACATCACCTAATTCTTCATTAAGTTAATCAAATCCTTGATTGAGTTAATCCTTCTCATTAAAATTCTCTAGAGAATGCAACTTGCACAAATAAATCAATTACTTTGATTTATTAATTCATCTATTTTCCCTCACAAAGCATCAAAATGGAATATTCCCTCATTTGAATTCAAAAAGGCCAAGTGGACTTGGTCCTTCCAACAAGGCATTCAATGTCTCTTACATGTCCTTGTGCATTGAGCCAAGTGACATTAACTTCATTTCTCTTTCCCTCTCACATGTCACATTCAAAATTCAAATTTGAATCCAATGGAATTTATCATACACATTGACCAAAATGTGCTCATTCCTCCTCCAATCACATGTGGACAAGTGGCACAATGCCATTGGATTATCTTTTATCCCACATTGCTTATTTTCACTCTCTCTTCCATTTTGGAAATCTATAAATGAGAGACTCTTCCTCTCATTCTAACATCCACAATTTGAGTAGACTTACTATACTCAAATCCATCATCATCCACAATTCATACGCAAAGTTACTCTCTCCAATTGAGAACTAATTTTGCCCATTTCACCCATGAATTCACAACATTTCACATTTTGTATCAAGGTTATGCTCAAATCTCCTTGGAGATTTGACCATTCTCTTCATCAACCACATTGCAACTTAGGAATTGGGAAAGGGCCAATTGCAACATATCATTGGCACCAATTCCCCTATAAGATCTTTAACTTAATTGCTTAATTAGGATTTAATTCAAGTTTCTTGCTTTATGTTCTTCGTTTTCCTAATTTTAGCTTAATAGGTGGATTTCATGGGGAATTCTTCAAATCTTTACATGCATATTTGATCTAACACTAACAATGTTTGACTTCTTTGTGATTTGAGGATTAAAATGAACAAGTGTCTTTTATGTTTTGCAAATTTTTTCACAAATTAACATCATTAAAATGCATATGCGCTTCTCTCGTGCTTTATAGCGATCTTGAGAATCAAAAGCATTTTTATGATATTAACTTTACAAAAAGATTGCCTCCACATTTCGATTTGGGCACTTAAAATTGAACAAAGCATGCGAGTGTGAGCACAACATATTGTGGAGGTTTTCCCCTTTGTTTTTCAATAAAGGTTGTGTAAATGACGGGATATGTTAGCTCGCTATTGTTTATCTTAGATGGCCTGCCTTGTGGGTAAAAGTAATCACCCAAGGGAACGACCCAACTGGGAACATGCTAAAGCCAAGCGACTTCCACTCGGGATATAAGTGTGGATATTGGAACAAAGGCCAATATCACAAGGATTATTCCGACGAGATGGATAGCAATGGACTCTCACCGACGTTGGATAATCCCCCACGAACGGAATGCCCACATTAGAACCCTTTGTTTAGAAAAAAGCCAAAACCTTGTCTATCTTGTTGGTGCAAAAGGTCATGTCCTTTGAAGCCACCCCATGTTATACATGTAGTCTTGTTGTAGAAATGGAAAGTATGCCATGGGAGATTCATGGGTACTAATGCTTGGTTGACCCGAATAAGTGAGTGTCGTGGAGGGGAGTCAGTGTGGTAAAGCATTTAGCCATTCGCACAAGATATGTGCAGCTGGATTTATCCAAGTGGGAACCCAACAAGATATTGCCTCATCATCTTAGGAGTGTAAAAGTGCTTGGAAGAAATACATTGCTTGGTCCTCAAAACACTTGAAAAAAAACATTCACAAGACCTTCAAATTTCAAACCCCTTGTGGGAAACAAATACCTCTTGACGAATTTAGGCACTCTTGCTTTCCCTAGGAATCACATTCCTAGAGGTTTCTAAGTGTACAAGTTCTACCATCATTTGTTTCCAATAAGGATAAACATAAGGATAACTTTTTCCCTATTTTCCTTGATTTCCACACAAAGGACCTTGTGGGATGAGAAAGAGAATTTTACACTAGACATATAGTTTGAAAACCTAAGCAAGCAAGTGTCTTGGATAAAAAGAACCTCATTTAACCAAGATAAAGAGACAAATTGAATCACACATTTGCTTGATCCATTTTTGAGTCATTTGGTTTTCATGCAAACATTAGTCTTTTGGCTTGAAATACTTTTTGGGAAAAACATGTTCTTCATTACCTTGGTCTTGTAAGTAGGTCCTCATAGGGTCATCTAGGATCAATTCAAACACTTCATCTCTGAAACATCAACCAAATCTCATCTCACCAACAACTTTTGGAACCTTGGAAACATCATTTATGCTAGACTTTCAGAAAATAAAAATCACCTTGTTTGGCTTAACACACCTAGCCAAATTATCATCGCGTGTACACGTTTTCTCTAGGATAACACAACTTCCTAGGGTTTTCAAGTGCATAATCATCTTGTTTGACTTAACACACCTAGTCAAACTATCCACAATCAAAATTGAATCAAATCAATTCCTAAAGGTCTAGCATTGATCCAAAGTTCCTAAACGTTCAAACACCCATATCACTCACCCTTTCATCTTTCAACTCATCATTGGTCCTAAACACCTAAGAGGTTCACTCTCACAACAAGATCATAACACAAGAGGAACATGCAATATAAACTTGATCCATACATCATGAGAAATTGGAGTCAACCAAACTATCCAGGTCTCACAATGCCAATTGATTATCAAAACTCACATTCAAACATGGCATCATTATCGCCTCCAAACCTCAATGGTACAATGAACGTGAGTATGCCCAATCCAAAGTTTGGAACACCTTTTCCAATGATAGATTTAAATCCAAGTCCAAATTTACAAATCTATCAACCAAACGCTCAATGCATGAGTTTTCCAAACAACATTATCCCACCAAATGCATACATGCCAAGTGCAAATTTACCAAACATGACCATTTCAAATCCATACTTGGTGAACTTTGGGATAGATATGCTTTCAAATCCCCCTAATGTTGTTCAAAATCTTGGTAGTATATTGGCAACTCCATATGTTGATTCAAGTCAAGGTAACACCATGCAAAATCAAAGTTACCTAAATCAACCTATAATACCAAATCATCCCATTTTGCCAACAATATTGCAACAACAAATGGAAACCACCCAAGAAACCCCAATGGTTAACACATCTATCATTCCTCAAATGTCTCAAAGACCAAGAATCTCAATCACACCATTCACCACTCAAACCTTGGAAATCAATGAGACTATTCCGCTCACCCCAACAATCAACACCATTCCCAACCCACCGCCACCACCTCCAAAACACAACATGAACAATTCATTCTCCATCATGTTGCAAGCCACACAACAAGTTGCCCGCCAAAAGGCACTCCAAGCCCAAAAAGCCACACAAGTTGTGCAAGTGGCTCAAGTAGCCCAACAAGCACAAGCACAAGCACAAGAGCAAACACAACTTTGAGCACTATTGCAAGCAATCCATCAACAAGCAGCACAACAACAAGCCTAGCACCAAGCATTGTTGGCACAACAACAACATGACCAACAACAAGCATTGTTGGCTCAGTAGCAAACGCAGGAATTACTCACTCAACAGAGCTTGCAACAGACTCCCACAACAATTGTTGAAAATAATGATCAAGATCTACCCATCAGTGGACACCTTGAAGATGTTTCCACCTCATCTGATGATCAAATCAACATACATCAAGAGCCATTTTTTAGTCATGATCAAGACCCCTCCTATAAAGATCTATTTCAAGGAGTGTTGATGTTATTTGATCCTATTGACATAAACCAAGATCCATCCATAAATGGTCGTGTTGACAATGTCTCGACATCACCCAATGAGTTAGAGGACATATCTCAAGAACTTATTCCAAAGCAATATCAACATCCATCCCCAAGGTCTAGAAATGGCCTCTCCCAAGGCATATTGACATCCTTCGACCTCATGCTTGTGAACAATGAAAGAATCCTCAACTCACCATTTGATCCAAGTCCACTCAAAGATCAAGAGGATATTGAGCCACTTCCCATGCCTTATGACTATGTCCAAGAACCCTTTGAAAGAAATCCATCCTTTGAAATTGACCCATGTCAAGAACTTGATCCAAAGCAAGTTGAAAGCAATTCTGACATTAATCAAGATCAAGAATTTTTATATGCAAGATACTACAATGAGGTGATGGCCACTCTCCTACAAGATTTCACAAATAATGATCACATCCACATAGCACATACTCCTCCATCTACCCATGAGATGCTTTCCTTGGATGGACACATAGATGGTCTTCATTCAGAACAGGATTATTTTACTCCTAACATTATTGCACAAAAAGGGCAGGTTATTGGTTCCTACAGTCAAACTGAGTTGTCAACATCAGGATCAAATATATCCCAAATCTAGACTGGGGACATCATGTATGAAGATATCCAACATTATCCACTCAAGGAAATAGGCCAGAATGAATAGGATATTCTAGAGTCAACAGAGCAGCAAATTGGAATAACATCATCGACGGTGGTCATTCGTCAGAGAATGCATTCTGAATAAGGCATCTCAAAACAAGGAGATTCAAAGAACAAAGGTGCTATTATCACAATACTGGGGGCAACTTCATCTTGAGAAAACGTCAACATAGGGAGCACGAAGAATCCTTATGATGAAACCAATGCCAATACTACTACCCACCACACCGCGAATCTTCATCCACCCATCACCCCATCCACAAATTGGGACCAACGTCAAAACAAAGACTTGAATCGAAGCATGAAAAACATTATCAAATTGAAAGAAGCTAAGAATCACAAAGGACAAATTAAATACATATGGATACCAAAGAATACAAAGAAATATTATCCCTATCAAACTCCATCAGTCAAAGAAACTATGGGGCAAAATCAAAAAGGGAAAAGTATCCATCAAAGATGTCCACAAAAGAAAAAGAAAGCTTATCAAGAAACATACAAAGTGTATCAAGAAGTTGGTTCTAATTCCATGCACACTTCCATATCCACTCATTATTGCTCATCTTCCCAAGTTCGGAGAATCAAAGGCTCCAAACTGTCAACCAATCCATCTTTTATCCCTAAACACACTCCATTCATGCCTCCACGCATGATATCTAATTCTCACATTGACCATATGTTGGCAATGACCCTTCATCATAAGGATTCAGAAGGCACTCTATCGCGATGTGCACACAAAGACAGAGTTAACTCCAATATCAGCAAAGCAGATCAAGAATCTCAAAAGTTGCATTCAAGTGCACGTATCTTGGCAAGGAAACTTCTTCAAGCAGGATGCCGATGGAACATTATGACAAAAGCATCTACATTAGCACCACCAGGTGGTTTAGCATCACCTTAAAATCTCTCAGAAAATACAAAAACATCCAAAAAAAAAAAAATCCAAAAAATGGATTAAAAATAGTAAAGAGAAAAAATCGTCCTCCAATGAAAACCACTTTGGTGGTGCTTTGGATAGGTACCATGATGAAAACCTGGAAAACAGGCGTCATGTGTAGAATCGAGCATCTACGTGCACCATTTCAGGAGAAGCATCTTATCACATCCATAATAAAGCCAACATGCCAACATAAATCCGTTCATCCATGAACCATTTATCCAATCCATTTTTATCCATATACATCCATACTCCAAGTTATCTTGATCCTGGAAAAATTTGGTACATACTTCACATATGTTTATGGTAGACATCTTGACATGGCTCATTTTCATTGATCCCATCCTACCCAATTTTATTTGAGCCTTGAAGCATTATCCAAATGAGCATCCTATGTTCGAACAACTTATCTTATCATAAGATAATCCGTATTCATTTGTCCATCCGTCTATCCAAGAATCTGCCCATGGTCATTCAAACATTGCTAGACACTGGGGGGCAAATATTTACATCTCGCTTCAGGAATAAATCTTGATCTATATCTTCACACTTATGTGGTGATCCGAACATTGGAAAACATGAAATCAAATTGGTTAAGGCATTTGTTAACCAAAAAATCCAAATCATTAGCCCATGGCATATTTTGACACTCAACTATGTTCCTTATCATGCTCTATCTTTTGTCGAACATCAATCCAAACAATCCATATCAGTTGCATCTAATGCGCACATCAGCGTCACATCAAATCATAGAAACAATTTTGTTCCAAATCAAGCTTCATCAATCTTGATAAATCGAATCCAGTCAATCATCACCTTGTTTGACTTAACACACTTAGTCAAACTATCATCTTGTGCACGAGTTTACTCTAGGATAACACAACTTCCTTGGGTTTTACAAGTTCATTATCATCACTTTGTTTGGCTTAACACACTTAGCCAAATTATCAAATCCATAATCACCTTGTTTGGCTTAACACACCTAGCCAAATTATCCTTTTTGTACGAGTTTACTCTGGGATGCCACAACTTCCTGGAACTTACGAGTTCATTATCACTTTTGTTTGACTTAACACACTTAGTCAAACTATCAATCCATCAATCCAATTGATCAACATTAAGCTTGGTTTTCAACAAAATCTCAAAATAGAGCATTGATATCATCACATATCATATCCAAATCGTCAAAATCATGTGAAAAATCAAAAACATCCAAAAACAGTTCAAAATATCAGAAAATCTTCAAAACAAAATTCAGCATTAAGTCTTGTCAGTCTTTCACCTTGTCGAACTACGTCGTCTCTGAGCTTGAATGTAGGCAAGGTTGATCTTTGATCATCCCCCAAGATGGTTAGGGTCATTCCTTAGGCGTCCGTCGCATTGGCAATCCGTTTGCCCTTTTTTTTTTTTTACAGTTAGAATCAGTCCTTAGGCGTCCGTCGCATTAGGCAATCCGTTTGCCTATCTAGTTTTCATAATAGGGTCAGTCCTTTAGGCATCCATCACATTGGCAATCTGTTTGCCCATCTAGTCTGCATCTTAGGTCAGTCCTTTAAGCAATAAAAGGGGCAATCCATTTGTCCATCTAATCATCAAACTAGTCTTTCACCTTGTCGAACTACGTCGTCTCTGAGCTTGAACATAGGCAAGGTTGATTTTTGATCATCCCCCGAGATGCTTAGGTTAGTCCTTTAGGCATCTGTCGCATTGGCAATTTTTTTGCCCATCTAGTCTACATCTAGGGTCAGTCCCTTAGGCGTTCGTCACATTGGCAATCCGTTTGCCCATCTAGTATGCATCTAGGGTCAGTCCCTTAGGCATCCGTCGCATTGGCAATCCATTTGCCCATCTAGTCTGCATCTTAAGTCAGTCCTTTAAGCAATAAAATGGTAATTCATTTGTCCATCTTATCATCAAGTCAGTTTGTTATCATCCGAACTACATCGTCTTTGAGCTTAAACATAGGCAAGGCCATCCTTGATCGGCCCCCGAGACACAAAATTCAAAAACATTGAAAATTTTTGAATATACCAAAAACATTTGTAAAACATCTCAAAATTCCAAAAACAGCCTCAAAACATTTGAAAAACCCAAAATGGTGCACTCGTCTCATCCCGCTTTCACCTGCAATAAACATTGCTCATAATAAAGTCAATCATTGCTTTCACCCTTTGGTGAGTCAGTCAGAAGCAAGTTTAGCAGGTTCCAAAGTGAACTCCCTAATCATCAAAGTCTCAGAAGTCGAGAGCAATAAGCAAGCAAGTTAGTCACCTCAGAGTATCAATAGCTTATCACCCAATCAGTCTCACTGAAACCCTGATCACTACATGTCCTAGGATGAAGCTTTCCTGTGATGGACATAAGCATTAGGTATGCCATATTAGTTTAGCCTTGGCTAGCGGTACGAAGAACATCAACTTGTTTTTTTACTTTATCTTGGTCTTTTTTAGACTTATCTTATTTTGCACTCATTCCAAGGACCTCTCAATGATGCCTAAACAAAAAAGGTTTAGAGAGAAAGGAATGGGGAAAAAGATCATTATCTTTTTATTTGTTGTGCTTGTGGGATACTCTTGTAAAATAACTTTGTCATGCATGCTTTTTTTGGTTTGTAGGGAGGATGTTTTAGATATCTTGTTGACCACATAGGAAAGCTTGCTTTCCTATGTTTTGGCCCGAGATGTTTAGAATGTCTAAACTACATCCTGAATGAAGTATGCATGCTAACTGTGAACAAGAATACTCCTATCTGATTGACAAGTCAAAGTCCATCACACTAGGTACAATGCCATCCTGGTCCTTTATACCTTGATGCATCGTACCTATGTGTGTTATCAAACATAACACAATTGGCCCTTTGAAAATCCCAACTCCTAGCAATGCAAATCATCATCATCATTTGTAATAATGTGAACTTGTGTGGATCCTCCTTCCATCCATCTTATTCTTCTTATTCTTCTATCTCTACTAACATTTCTATCTAAAATTAGGTGTTTTGTATCAAAATATACACGAGGCTACCCATGGCCGATGACTGTCTATACATCATCAGAATTGTCTACATCAAAGAATTATCTTACGTCCTCTGATCAATAGAACCACTCCTCTAGCATTTTATCATGATCTTGATCGGAAAATTGAACATTTCCATTCGATCTCTCGAGGGGGCAATATCTAGCAATATCCTTCCACTGGGGCAGCAGTGGGGCATCCAAAAATCAGAAAAATTTTGAACTTTTGATCATAACAGTTTATTCTTTGAATCAATGCAACAAGTACATTGCTTCAAAGAGGCGCAAAATGTAGACATGGAAAATGTACTAATTCGTTTTGGCACACCTGATCCCGATTACTAACAACGTTTCATCTCAGATCAAATTTGCAGCATTTCATCACTTTCTATCCTTTAATTCAATAAATTACTAGTTATTGGATTAAGTCTATCACCTCCTTTGATTAAATTAATTAGTTTAATTTAATTAACCCTACATTGTTGTTTAATTAAATAAATCATTTTATTTAATTAAAATCTCTAAAGTCCTCCTATTAAATTAAATAAATTAAACCTTATTTGATTTAATCTAACACATTCCTTCTTTATTAAATAAATCAAATCATTTATTTAATGAATCATTTCCTCTCAATTTTTGACTTAAATCAATTCATAAATCCAAGTCTAAATTGTCACATCACCTAATTCTTCATTAAGTTAATCAAATCCTTGATTGAGTTAATCCTTCTCATTAAAATTCTCTAGAGAATGCAACTTGCACAAATAAATCAATTACTTTGATTTATTAATTCATCTATTTTCCCTCACAAAGCATCAAAATGGAATATTCCCTCATTTGAATTCAAAAAGGCCAAGTGGACTTGGTCCTTCCAACAAGGCATTCAATGTCTCTTACATGTCCTTGTGAATTGAGCCAAGTGACATTAACTTCATTTCTCTTTCCCTCTCACATGTCACATTCAAAATTCAAATTTGAATCCAATGGCATTTATCATACACATTGACCAAAATGTGCTCATTCCTCCTCCAATCACATGTGGACAAGTGGCACAATGCCATTGGATTATCTTTTATCCCATATTGCTTATTTTCACTCTCTCTTCCATTTTGGAAATCTATAAATGAGAGACTCTTCCTCTCATTCTAACATCCACAATTTGAGTAGCCTTACTATACTCAAATCCATTATCATCCACAATTCATATGCAAAGTTACTCTCTCCAATTGAGAACTAATTTTTCCCATTTCACCCAAGCATTCACAACATTTCACATTTTGTATCAAGGTTATGCTCAAATCTCCTTGGAGATTTGATCATTCTCTTCATCAACCACATTGCAACTTAGGAATTGGGAAAGGGCCAATTACAACATATCATTGGCACCAATTCCCCCATAAGATCTTTAACTTATTTTCTTAATTAGGATTTAATTCAAGTTTCTTGCTTTATGTTCTTCATTTTCCTAATTTTAGCTTAATAGGTGGATTTCATGGGGAATTCTTCAAATATTTACATGCATATTTGATCTAACACTAACAATGTTTGACTTCTGTGTGCATTTGCAGGTTTAGGGGTTCACAAGAACATACACTCCTAAAAGAAGGCAGCAGTAGGGAGGCCCATTACCCTACTAAGAAGAGTAACTGAGTCATGATATTCCTTATGGAAGTGACTTCTAAATAAATCATGTGGAACTTTAGTAGCATTTCCCCTCTTATCCTTTAACCAATCTTGGTTGATCAACTTCTTGCATCCCAAGGGGTCTACCTTCAACATATTCTCGGCATATCCCATCTTTGTTTCCTCCATCTTATTAAACATGGGGATATGAAATTTTTTCCCTATAAATATGTCAGATAGATCTACCAGCACTCTTCCATCATGATCAATGATCTTCCTACTACTATGATAATGTTCCATGCATGCCATTACTAGTTCTGAGGTAATGAGTGTAGGAGGAAAGACGACCTCCTTAGCGAGGCCACTCTTTCTGAGTTTTAGTGTGTTCTCATTTCTTGGGTTAACAATCACCCTTTGTTTGAATTTTTTTATATCCACATGCCCTAGGTTGGTCTCTAATATAGTTTCCCAATCGAAGGCGAGCTTAGAGGTGCACTACAAACCATAGAATTGATACCTCATCTGATCTTTTTCGTCTTCCCCCCTTGATAATTTTGTAGGCTTCTCTCCCTTTTCCTTCTCAATAAATTTCCCCAATGGTCCCACATCAGATTCCATAAATCCTACACAAAGGATGTAGTAAGGGAATTCATATAAAAATTAAGGGAGCGTTAGTTAAATACTACAAAACATGGGTTAGATCCAACAATTTATATTCAAAATATCTTATAACTCATTAAAATCCATCATCATTCATTTTTCAAGGCTCGTTGGGGTTAATTATAGGAATGAGGGCCCATGGATGCAGGTTTCCCTCTATTGAAATTTTTTAGGAGTGATCAGGAGCGAGACAACATTGGGGTCACGGTGGCCCATAGATAGCCGCTAGCACCCAAAATTTTGCATTGGAGATTTGGTAGTCAGGGTCTTCATGAAGGCATTTGGCATGTGGAGGAATCAATTTAGAGTCCATTGGATCATCTGATTGGTTTTTTTTCTCATGTGGGTTCAATGAATGTAGAGGTCAGAGGCTTCACTGACATTTGCAATTTTTCCATTGAGAAACGACAATCAAGAGGCATAAATCTATAAGAGGAATCTCCCAATGCGAGATCTGTAGGTGGCTAGGATAGTATGGATTGACTTATTTGTTTTGATCATTTTGAAGCATGTGGGATGGGACTTGTGGGAATCCATCTTGTGAAGGCCACTGACGAATGGTGAGGATGAGACATCAGTCCCTACATGACAATTCACATGGCCAGGTCTACCAATCACTTAACTTAGCTTCTTTTCGTGAAGCAGACTTGATGATAGAGAGGAGAGAAGGGTCCATACCATAGGTAGGAGAGAAGAAGTGGTAGTTTCTGAATGACATCTAGGAAACAACGGGTCATAAATGGTAGCCTACAAGGAACTATCTGTAAAGCACTATACTTAGTCATTTTGAGTTAAAGCCTTAGAGGGAAATGATGAGGGAATATTTCACAAAGTAGACCGACCAACAGGTTTCCATGGCCATTTTAGAGTGGTGAAAATGGTGGGGCAGTCCATGAATGGTCCCCCCAAAGTTCAACCCACATAGGATTAGACTTATCTTTTCTTCATTTGTGAACTCGAGCAACGAGGAGGACCATAGAGTCTGCAATGCGGGTAGGATCAATGACTTCACTTCTTATGGAGGCATTAAGACAACAACGAATAGAGGAAAATAGTCTACAAGGAAAGACCCACAGGGAAACCTAAACTTAGTTTTTCCTCATGAAAATGGCACACGAAAACTTATGCAATAGGATCTATGGGGTGGAGTAGAACCTTGGTCTCACCATTAAAGCCACAACATTCATGGAATGATGGTGAAGAGCGGTTGGCAACCCAGAAGAAATGATTCATAGAAGGAGACAAGTTTTTATGGAGATGGCTTCGGCGGAACTTGTGACACAGGATGCTTGTAAAAGGCAGTCGTTTCAAAATGGAAGTAAGATGAGAGTCACCCACAAGTGGCAGCCCACAAACATCGACCCGCCAAGGTGTGGGGCTATGGTTTTTCATTTAAGATCTTTCACCGTTTCATTTATTTTGGGAGATGGAAACAAGGGGTTTGTGGGCCGTAATGGAGCCAAGGCTCTACGTAGAATGATGACGGGGAAGCTAAGTTCTGCATTGGATTTTAGGGGATCATTTTGAAGGTTTTAGTTGAATTTCAATGGGTTTTGAGTGCGGGATATATTGCTAAGGTGGCTTCCGAGGGTTTGAAGGGTTTTTCTTTTTAGATTTTTAATTAATTTCAAAGCTCAATTCAAAAAGACGCTTTCCAAGTCAACGGTGATAGACATACCTATGAAATGTGAAGTAATAGGATGAAGGCTAAGTCTCAGATCCTTGTACACGCGAGCGCAAAGGTTGTGATCTTAATTTTCTCTAAAAACTTTCTAACTGGGAGGAGGTTAAAATGACAGGTCAAGGGGACCTATTTATAGTAAAAAGTGCATTTATGACCTGCATTCAATGTGTGTATGGCCATCGGTGGGGTAGTTGGACATGAAGTTCAAAAGACCAGTGATGGGAAAGGTAGAGCCCATGAGGCAAAGGGACCTCGAGACTTCACCATTTAACAGGTGAAGGAAAGAGGGAGGTGAAGAAGATTACAGGACTCACCATGTGTGTGGATGTCTAAGGTCAACTGTCAATGAAGTAGTGAAGAGAAGATAGCACCATTCAAGGGGAAGCCCGTAGTCGTAGACCCGTAAGGGATGAAGGATGCCAAAGAAAAACACTAATGGAAGTTTGATTGGAAACTTCCGCATAAGCCAAGGACTTAGTAATTTTTTAGGTGGTGAATTTTGGTCAAATGAGGATGATGAATTTTAGGGTCCATGAAAATTTTAAGCTCAAAATTTAGGGGCACACAAAATGAGGTGAAGGAAAAAAGTGACCTAGGGAAGCCGAAAGGAGAGGGTCCCCATTCTGAATGGGGTGTGTGTGCTTTAGGAACAACAATATTATAGAATGGAATCTTAGGTGGGTCACTATCTAGTTGCAAAACCCTTTGGGGGCTTTGTGAAAGTTCCATCTAGTATACATGATGGCATCCCTTTTACATCTACCCATCTCATCTGTACAACCTACGAGTAGTTCCCCTAGTATAACTTTCACATTGTAGGACTTGTTGATGAGATATAACAGAGAGTCATCTCCCTTATACATCCCCACACAAATCAATGGAAACACTATAACATGTGTTCTTATTGACCCAACATGTCGAGTGAATGTCATTACTAAGGATATTATGTTGATTAAATTCTTGCACAAAGATGGGTATTATGAATCCAAGAGTACCATTTGTACCCACAATGGGCTTTCCATACCTCCCCTTGGCTCATCACTTTTTTCATCTTAGTTGGACCTAAATTAGTGAATTTACTCTTTGACATAATCCTAGGGTTTGAACTCTTCAGGGTGAAATTGGGTATCCCCTAGTTGGTCATTATGAATGTAGTTCCCTCAATAGTGCATAAGTGTTCTGAATTCATCCATGAGGGCATAGTCCATACAGTCCAAAAAATTGGCTATAAGTTGTCGATTGTGCATGGTGGCTACTTGTTGGATCACTTATGGCATGTATGCATTGGTTTGATTTTTCCTAGGATAGACCTCTTGTACTAGAACTATGTGAAGTACACGAGAGGATGCTTAACACCTAAGGTGAGATACCCTCCTTCTCCCTATGTCATCTCACATAAGGCTTGCTTGAAAGCTGATAGTGATGCCACCTTGGTCCAAATAAGGGAGGAAGGAAAGCACTCTTGAGGTTCCTCTCCCTCCTCTTCCACTATCTTTCTTGTTACTCTTCTTGCCCTGCTATGACATCATTAGATTCTAATCCTAGTCACTTGCTAGAGAACCCAATGGTGCCCTCTTAGTGAAAGCCTAAGTGTCCAATGTTCAAACTTCCCATTCTACCCACTATTCCTAGGCACATTCAGTATGGTAAGGGGAAGGTTTCTCATGGGGAGTCCTCTATGGCCTCCTACCACTTCCTCCCCCAAGGCAAGGAATAGTAAGAGTCCCTCCACTAAGGCATTAGAGTCGATTCCCCTTACTATAGTTCCAACCTCTTAATATCTCCCTCCTGCTCCTATCTAGGAGTCCCTTCCTCTGCTAGAGATGGTCATGATGGAAACTCTGATGGACTATCACGAGCCTTCTATCCCTTCTTAGCTCTAGACCTCTAGTTCTTGGAGTCACATGAATTGCCTTTCACATGAGTGCAAGCATCGAAAAAGGGCTCTATTTTTTTAGCAGGTTGTTTTGGAGAGGAAGGAAGGGGAGTTGATAGCTCTTGTTTTAGGATCTACTATTGTATATTCCTCTCCCATCCCCTCTACTTTTGTTCCATCAAATTTGGTTTTTCTTCTGGATCCTGCTACGAGCGTAAACATTCCTAACCTTAAGAGGGTGTAGGTGTTTATTGCTCGTTCGATCAAGCTGCCTCTTTTGATGTCCCTTTTAGACATCCCACTATTTTTGAAGGTCATGGAAATTTCAAACACCTTGATGGTGTTCATCATGGTCTTCTCCTCCTCTTCTACATATTTTGCCTCATCTATGGGTGTCTCACATCATCTAATGAAGCAAAATATGGAGGATAGCACTGCTAGTAAAGGGTGTCAAAAGAAGAGTTCACCTTCTTCAGAAGTTGGTTATGCATTATCATGTGCCATCCTACTGATGGAGGAAGTTTAGGTGTCCTAGGATTTTTTCACTCACTGATCATAGAAATGAATCTAGGGTGTCATCTCCATCACCTATTGAGTTAACACATGGTGCTCATGTGTAGTGCATGTTCAATTTTTTGGATGAGGTCCCAACCCTTTCAGTGATTTTTGTGAAGTCATTGATGTTCACCCCATAGGAACTAAGTGGAGGAGACCTTGAGGGCCCTCCTTCCTTGGCTCTTGTTGTAGGGGGCATAGAGAGTTCCCCCTTTGATATTCCTCCCTTGTAGGCTCATCTTCCTTCCTTGTACAATGATCTAGATTGGGAGGTTGGTGACCTCTTAGTTGATGAAGACTAGGGAGTGTATCTTCTTCATCTTTAAAGTATATTGTGTGTGTGTGTGTTCCTGGATGACCCTTGTCACCCTTGTAGGTGCTTGGATACAAGAGTGGTTTCAATGTCATAAAACTTCATCTATTTGTTGCATCATTATTCATGTATTATGTGTATTGATTTTTGACAATTGGGGATGATGCAAAGTGTTGGGGTCATTTAGGCCTCCCTTCCATGTTGACCCAATTTTTTATTTTTATTTTATCTTCTCATATATTCTTTACATGGTCTGATATAGTAGGGGGCTGATGACAATTCATCTATATAATATTATTATACTTATATATATTTATGAGTAGACCTAACCTTGAAATAACAGATTTCCCCTGTATCCCTTGTTCGTGATGTTATTGTCTTCATTTACATTATTATTATCTTATCTTTCATTCTTGCTTTGTGATTTTTTGATGCTCATGTGTTGTCCCTTACATGCATGATAATATTACCATGATGGTATCTCACTATGTTCTACAGGCCACATCACTTTTTCATTCTTTCTTTTATCTCCTTTAGATGCCATGTTCCTCTACATTCGGTACACACCATCCTAAGGGAAGGAATATCATGTCACTATAATTTTTAAAAAATGCATTCGATGGCCAAAAAATATTTTCTTGAAAATCCTTTCCAAATATTTTTTCAAAAATCGCATTCTCAACAAGGACCCCTAGATGAATGTGTTTCCTTCATCATGGGTTTGTAAAAAAAAACTTGAAGAACTTCCTCCGAAGAGGGAGAAAATTTTCTTGTGAGAGAAGCCTCGAACTTCCCCTTACAAGGGGGAATATTCTTCTTTTTTAATTCCTTGATGAAGTGAACATATTTTGAAAGGATTCCTTCATGTTGAATTGATTTAAGAAAAATACGTCTACACTTTCAAATTGAGTGTCCCTTGAGTGGACCACTTTTCTTTTGAAGCCTTCTTAAGGGACCTCTTTGAAAGGTCTTCATTCAATTTTTGACTATCTTCTTGTCTACCTGTGTGTTATTTTTATTTTTTAATATGTTTTATCTATGGATTAACATGCTACTTTACAGGTGCACCTGTGAAGCTACTTTCCAGTTCAACTTTGTGGAGTCCCTTTGCATCAGGATTCCTTATGAGAGAGTACCTAGGGGTGCCTTCTTTTTAGGTTTGAGGATCTATGAAGTTCTTACATCCTGAAGGATTTATCCATTGTTGGTAGGTGGACCTTTAGTGTACTTTGTTCAACTCTATAGTTCTGAGGATCTATAGAGTCCTTTGTTCAAAACTCCTCAGGATAGAGTACCTATGGATTTATTCTCCTACCCTACACTTTCGATCTCTCTAGATTTTAGTATTATTCCTCAAAAATTTAGGTATACATTTCTAAACTCTTTGATATACTTTACCAAAAACTCATTAATGCTTGTTCTCGCTAAAGTGGGAGAAAAATGTATAGGAGTGAATTAGCACCCCTCTTGTACATTCCCCTTTTACATCTCTCCACCTTAGAAAATGAAGCCCAACTAAATAATTCCATATAACCTGCATGCCTTGCATCACCTTGGCACTTGTACTTTGTGTTGATTGGGGAATTTTTTTAGGGACACGTGTGTGGTGCATGGACGTCTATGTGGAACGTTGTTCTCCCTAACAGATTCTTGCCTTTGGAATCTGCATGGATGTTACATTCCTCATTGAGGGAGAAGCATAAAACCTCTATGTCGACCAGCAAGCCAAAGAACAACTCTTTCCCTCCCATTTTGATCTTCAAATGCATCCATCTCATATTTATTCCATCTTATAAAATCTCTTTGGAAAATTCTACATACCAGCTTGATCTTTTGAACACTTCTTGAGCAATTCAACACATCTTCTTCACATCTTGCCACACCTTTAGCCACCATTGGAGTTGTAATTTGGTCTCTTGAGGGAATACTTATTCATTGTTGTAGTAGCATAGACCTTTACAAGCATGTATCATCCTCTATGTGCTTGAGGGCACCTCGATTGAGAAGGTGATATTGTTTCTTGATTTATGTATAATAATGTTGTTGTGATTGTTTGGCACTCTTTCCTAATATTTCCTTCATCACATTTTCTATCCTATGGCTTTCCTAGCTAGCTGTGGAGGTGGAAACACCAAATTTGGGGTTTGACTAAGGAAAACCCATATACAACTCCAACATTTTTTCTCTTTTGGTTGTGTGTAGGTATGTGTACATGTGGAGGTTGCTCGAAAACTAAACTCTTAGTGAGTTCATCTTAGTAACCTTCATTTTCATCATCTCTTTTATCATTGTTATAGTCATTTCTTGTACTTTGACATTTTTTTTAATACATTAAACTTCATTAGCTAAATTTCGAGTAGCTTTTTTTGTATTTTATATTGTACTTTTACACTTTCTTACCGTACGGAAGCCAATGCCCTAAAGATACACTAGCGCATCATGCTATCATTCCTGACCTATGCTATTATCCTTGAGTTGAGAGTTTTTTGAGCTATAGTTTGGGTTCCAAAAGTTGGCTCATTAGTCCAATCAAAACATTCAGATTAGTAAAGTGACAGAAGCACTCTAGAGTGCTCTTCATTCTCTATCCTTGATCTAAGAACTCTAATCCATTTTTGAGTTAAGTTAGGGCAGCCCTCCACTCTTGACTCTATGTGACCTCGAGCCTTGGTGTGCTTGGTCCCCCTATCATACAATATGAAACATGAAAATTATGATGACTCACTTTGGGAGATCTTCAATCACCCTAATAAGCCATAAGAATGCATGTACCCTCCATTAGGTAGAAATTAGGATGATAATGGAAGATGGATACACTTAGGAAGTCAAACGTTAGGCTTGGTCCAATGGCTAGTTGCATCTTCCCAACCTATAATCCATCATTGTCCTCCATAGTAAACCACCATCAATCTTTGGAAATGCTAGATCTTGAAATGAAAATGAGCTTGAAGATCTGCAAAAACACTATAATGCTACTCCAAGACTTCAAATTTGCTTGCTCCTAACTCTTGAATGCAAATTCTTGAATCTCTTGCTTACTTTATCACTTGTATTGTTCTCTCTAGTTCCTTAAGGGTGATCCCACAATACTAGTTTACAATTTTTGGCCAGACTAGACATTGAACTAATTTTTTTAACTATATCTTCACTTTCAGGCACCTATAGGGGCTAAACCGTGAGGAATTTGAAGATGATGAAACTAGTGATTTGCAACATTTTCTTTGTAGATTCTAAATATATTTTTTTCAAAAATTTTGGAATCATATTGCACTTATTTTTCAATCTCCTTCGAAAACTAATTTTTAACAATAAACACCATTTTTAAAGAGTGGCATTACTGGCTAACACAACTTGTTTTCTATGAAGGATAAAATTCTTCTTTTTTTTAATTTAGATTCATAACTATGATATCTAGTGCATGGAATTGGTTTCATAGCATTTCATTGATTTTTTTTTCTTAATTAAGTTTCAAAGTCAAACCATTTACAATTTAGACATGATTTACTAGCTAAAACATAACCTTTTTTATATGTTTTGAAATTCCATTTTTTTGTTGGATCAAAGACATCAATATCTAGTGCATTGATATTTTAAAAAATAAATTATAATCTACTATTTTTCCACATGTGAAAAATAGAGAGCTTGATTTTCAATGAAAAACCTACATTCACAAGAAATATAAATTAAATATAATAATGAAATTAAATTATTTTTAAAATTATACTTTTTGGGAAGCTTATAATAAGGAATACATACTTACAAGAATAAAATTTAAATGAATTCATATGATCCCCCAAAAAGTGAATCATTTTTTTTTTTATCAGCATTTTGAGACATGTAAAGGAATCAGCAACAAAATAATCTACATCATCTTGAGAGGATTTATCAGATTTAGAATCAAAGAAAGATTTTTTTTCTTTTTCTTGTCCTCCTTACAATCTTTGTGAAACTGACTAGATTTTTCGTAGTTCTAATATTTATCCTCGGAATTGTTTTAGGAGACTTAGATCTCCATGGATCATAATTAAACTTAGACTTCTTGTCATTTTTCTTTCCTTTCTCCCTTGATCTAACATGAACCAACATGGTCTTCTTGACCATCTTAGAATAATTCTTCCACAACTCTTTAGAAAACAATGAATCAACCGCATCTTCCATCTTGAAGGTGGTGGTTGTGCTTCCAAGAGCCATAACCAAGAGGTCCAATGAGTTTAGCAAAGAAAAAAGTAGTAACATGCAATAGTCCTCATCATCAATCTTCACAACAGAACCTAGTTGAGCTACTAGCATATTGAATGGATTCAAGTGGTCAAAGACTAACCCTCCTTCCCCAATCATCAGATAATAATACTTCTTCCTCAGGAAAATCTTATTCACCAAGGATTTCCCTTAATAAATGTCACCAAGCTTTTTCAAAAGTAGTTAGTTGTAGTCTTCTCCTCATGGACATTTAGGAGCACAAAATTAGCCAAATGGAGTCTTATCAAACCCTTGGATTTTTTTTCCATTAAATCTCAATCATCTTGAGAGGTTTCTGCTGATTTTTTACTAGATATTGCATCTCATAGACCTTGGTCTACCAACATATGCTTTATTTTGAGTTTCCACAACTCAAAATTTTAGCCATTTAATTTCCCCATCTCTATTATTCTATATGTGCTTTCCATTTTAAAAATACAAAAAATACATCAAATTTATCTCTTCAATAACTCCTATTTAATCTATATAAGCACAAAAAAACATTCTAACCCATTGAGAAAACAAAGGTGATCAAGCTCTAATACCAATTGAAAGGAAACCTGAGTGTGGAAAATCTTCCCTTATGTAAATTAATCAGGGAAGAGGTTACAAAAACTTTGTTTCAAATCTTTTCTTTTATAATTAACTTAAGAATGCACATGCAATTAATTATTATTTTTAGATTTAAAGCATTCAAGGCAGCATAAAATTTTATGTAGAAAAAACCTTTTAGAAAAAAACCTACATATCAAAGCACAAATCATTTGTTTTATAATAATATGGAAATTACATACAATATTTAGAGTTTATGCTCTTCCAAGTTTTGATCCACTATGACACAATTCTAGACTAAATCTAGTTGCATTTAATGGTGTACATACATTACAATCACATTAAAATAACAAATGCACTAAGGAATCCATATATATTCTTCTCATGCATTGGCATTGATTTTTTCTATGTGTCAATCTCCCTATCTCTACATGAATACAAACTAAAAATAAAAAACATGCACGAGTCCCAAGTGAACAAATTCTCAACTTGTAAAACATGCACGCACATTCACCAACATGCAAGAACATGTAGAGATGACAGCTCCAAATTTTAGGCAACTTCACATGCAAGGTGTCCCATAGAGAGTCAAATTTACTACCAAAATATAACTCACTCACAACTCTTAGTCACTCTAAGTGACAACTAAGTATTTGTAAAGAAAATTTCCTATTCAATATTCAATCAACAAATCAACAAGCACGCCACATGAAATAAGTGTGCCCCTCCGAGAGGTTTTTACAATTTTCAATGCTCAAACGTGCCCTAAAATGGAAAGTGTCAAATTTCCTTGCTTTCACTTTTCCAAAGAGATAAACTAGTCCACAAGTGAACCCCACTAATATTTATTTCCAAAATTCATTTCCACATGACAACATGGTCTCCATTTTAGAGGTAGAAAAAATTTCCTTTTCCCAATGGAGCACCCATGTGACATTTGTCACAATTTTGTCTTTTCACACCTTGCATGTAGGATACCAACTCCTTGTTAGGTCCCACAAAGTGACTTACTAATTTAGAAACAAATATTATATTTAATAAATTAAATCAAAAAATTAGGGAAAATAATTAAAACATTAATCATGGATCTCACTAAGGTTGAGACACCTTAATCCCAACACAATACAATCACTTATAAATCATAGTAAAGGAGAACAAAAATAGAAAAAAAATCCTCTATAAAAAGAGAAGATACAATAGAGAGACTATGTAGCCCCCCATAAGATGATAATGATTTCTCTGAATTTTTCTCAAACTATCCATTTAAAAGATGATGTATAATAGGTACCAAAGAAGTGATGTGAAGTGTTTTTGTCAAGAAAATAAGGATCCTCCTAGTGAAGCACCTCTAAATTCTAATGTAAGAAGTGGTGTTTTTTCTAGAAAGAATCTCTAGATGCTCTATTGAAGTATTATTTGGAATTATTTGGTTTGCAATCTTAGTGATTTAATTTCTCTGAAATAATCCTTTAAAGTATTATATTCCCTTGGAATTATACTTAGGAGGTCATTTTCTAGCTCATGAATTCATAGTTCTTCATCCTTCCAAATATTTGTTTTGAGATTTTTCAAGGATTTAACATTAATAAAATATCGTAAGATAGATAAATGCATAGAAACTTGAAGGTTTGATCTAACTTACTATATAATTTTTTTATAATCTTTTGATTAAAAAGTTATAATCGCTAAATAAATGTAAGAGAAATATAAAGTGCATAAAGGCACAATGCAAGGACAACCCCCCTTGATTATTTTCATGCCCCTAAATTAGTACTTTATTTGTTTTAGTGCACAAATAATTTCAATGGGACAAAAAAATGGTATTTTATAATTTATTGCAATATCATTTACAATTATATGGTTAAAATATCATTCACTTTCATAGAAGTAATACTTGATTTGAGTAGCTAATCAAAATTTACGATAATTCATATTTTCATAATTTACATGTAGAAACTTAAAGTTTTCATTTTGAATGAGGAGCCAAAATTTGTATTAAACACCATAATTTTCTAATCATCTCAACTCTAAATTCTCCAAAAAAGAAAGAGATTTCTATTGACTATTCACACAAAAAAATGACATGTTTTACAAATTATGCCAAAATAAAAATGTACCATGAAAAACACAAACTTAAATTTGATGACTACAAAAGTTAAAAAAGTTAATCTTCCCCAAAAATCAAGTCATTGAACATGTGTATCCCCAAATTTTATGGGCCTTTAGCACTTTTTGGAGATTCTCCTTATGTGCTAGCTTTAAGGGGATCGATTGGGTTGCTTAGGAGACCCATCAATTCAAATTGTTACTAAGTTCATTCTCACTTGGTCACGGTTTATTATTACCATGTCACTATATTTTCATTGTCACACCTAGCTACTCACCAGATCATATAGTAGACTCATACACATGGACCAAAGACTTGATTAATAAGTTTCTTTTCAAAATTGTATTGGAAATTTTTATGCTAACTTGGGTAAAGACTGATTGAAGAATTCCTCCAAGTATGAAGCTAGATCTCATTGATGAGAAGGGAGACTACATGGAGTGGAAATTTTGTATAAAATCATCAATGGTTGTGTGCTATGTAGAATGGTGTGAAAAAAATAAAAAAATCATGCCTCAAATCATGTAATAACCAAAATTTATGGCTAGAAAAAAAATGACCTACAATATGATGCAAAACCTAAGAATTCTTATTCCAAGTCAATGCTTGGATTATACATGTCCAAAAAGAAAGAAATGTGAAATATCACATGTTGAAATAATGCTAATGGTTTGTTAATCCACATCTAGAAAAGGGTAAGAAAAGATCAGGTTAATCTGCCCATGCATATATAAACACATGTGACACGTAGATCGATAGTTCACATAATTTAGATACAGAGATAATTGTAGGGCTTCACAAATCTCCTCACATAAAAACTTCTTGTTACAAGTAGAGACTCGTGCTTGCGTGGTTCATCCTCTTCAATATAGATTGGCCTTTGCTGATGATAAGTTTTAGCCTGCACCAAAGAAATGGAGTGTCTTGTAGACAATGGATCGTCCTCTATGTTGCATGTTGTATTCACCTTCAAATTCCTATCAATAAAAGGTGAGATTGCTAAATATAGCTAAGCGGTCAGAGTTAGTTTACAACCTGCAATATGAATTGAGCCTCTTAAGCATAGACTGTCACACCTTGCAAAGTTAAGGCCTGCTCATTATGTACTAGATTGAGTAATCAAACCCCTTTCAATACAAATCATTTCCTTTTCAATAGCCTCACGAGCTTACAATACAAAATAAAGGAAATAGCGACAACCTTTGCTCTTCTTCAATGCCTCTCTTTGGATCAACATTTCCTATAGATCTCCACATAGGATAAATAAAATTCAACATCAAGAATGAATCATGTGCACAAAAGACAAATCATGTATGGGAGGAAATAGTGAGTGGTTAGGAAAATAAGATTATAGTATATATGAAAAAATAAAGCCTTTTTCCAAAGTTTTCGTGACCTTGATGAGGGCCATAGGTAGAGGATTAAAAATAAAAATGAACATAGATAAAATATTTTTCTTCAATTATATCTCAAAATAGATCATACATGAAAACTAAGCTGCTAATCTTAAACATGATTTGCTTCTATTGAGCAATAATCTCATTACTTGACTCTATTTTCTTGTATGTAAACTCTAAGATCATAATACATATATAAAAATTGATGATAGAAAGCTCTAGAAGAAGGAGCACTTAATGCCATTAAAACAAAATAAAAACTATAAATATTTGGCAAGATTTAGCCACCGAATCACCATAATAACAATCCTTTACAACATTAATGACCAAAATTTAATGACAACCAAAAGTACACCAAAAACATGTCTCCAAGAAGCCTCTACTACACTATCGTGGGAACCAGAAGAAGAGACTTTGGGTTGGCAGTTAAACCATGCTACTATCAGAGGAGAGAAGATGGACTGGGGTATGTCGAGGAAATTTTAGTACCGCACATGGTAGGAAGGTGGGCTGTGGTATGGCAGTAATACCATAGTACCACACCAAGTGGAAGAGGAAGTTGTGGGATCGTGGCAGCTCAGCAGTAAGGGTTAAAATCCAATACTCCCCCTTAATCATGATTGTTGAAATAGATGATGCCCAAATGATCTCTTTGAAAGATGAAACTGTCTTTCCAAGTGCTTTTGTGAAGATACCTACACATTGATCTTCAGACCCTACATAAAACCAAAATAATTTCTCCATTGTTGATTAGCTCTCTGATGAAGTTATAGCGAGTGTCAATATGTTTACTCCTTTTGTGAAAAACTAGATTCTTAGATAATTTTATGGTAGAATTGTTGTCACAATATATTTTTGTTGCATCCTTTTATCCATATCCTAGCTCATTGAGGGCTCTTCTCATCCATATTACTTGAAACATTGCACTTGTTGTTGCTACATACTCTGCTTCAGCTGATGAAAGTGTAACAATAGATTGTTTCTTTGAAGCCCATGAAACTACACTGGTACCAAAATGAAAAACATATCTGGAAGTGATTTTTTTGTCATCAATACTTCCAACACAATCATTCTCTATGTACATTGTGAGCTTGAACTCATCTTATCTTGAATATTGTATGCCATAATCCTTTGTTCCATTTACATATCTCAAAATTCTTTTTCCATCTTTCCAATGTGAGCTTTTTGGAAACTCCATAAATATTGAAATAAGACTAATTGCAAACATTATATCCAACCTTGTGGCTATTAAGTACATGAGACTGCCAACGAGTTCTTTGTACAAAGTTGGATCAACTCTTGAACATTTGTCATTTTTACTTAATTTGAAACCTGTGATAATGGGTGTAGGTGTTGGCTTGTAATTCATCATATTAAACCTTTTCAAAACATCTTTAGCATACTTTTTTTGAGAAATAAATATTCCACCTTCATTTTGATTTACTTCAATACCTAGAAAATACTTCATTAAACCCAAATTAGTCATTTCAAACTCTTTTTTCATGTCTCCTTTGAACAAATCAATTGATAGATTACCAGTGAATATTAAATCATCAACATAACCATTTATAAATGCTTATTTTACATTCATATGATAAATAGGCCATTTATTCTGAGCTTCTATGGAAAGTATCATTCTTACAGTGTTTAGGTGTGCTATATGAGCAAATTTCTCATTATAATCAATTTCGGGTTGTTGTGAATATCCTTTTTCCACTTCACCATTTGCATTTAGTTTGGTTTTATAAACCCATTTAACTCCTATTACATCCTTGTCTTTTGGAAGAATCACTAACTCCCATGTGTGATTCTTTTCAATTTCATCAATTTCTTCATTCATTGCACGCACCCATTTTTCTTCTTTAACAACATCTTCAAAATTAATTGGATCTTCAATATGTGAATATAAAGCAAAAAGAGAGTTCTGACCTGCATTGTTTTCATCTTCAATTTGATCATAAATGTCTCTTATAATTTTGATTCTATATCTCCTCATACTTTCCAATGTATGATTTGAAGTGTCACTTGATGTGGTACTTGTGGAATGTGGACTTGTTGGTCCTACATTTGAATTCCTTGTTGTAGCTGGGGTTTGTTGCCCTATTTTTTTTGCTCTTACATTTGATGATGGCATCATTTGTGGACCACTTGGCTGAGGAATATTTGCGGGTATAGTAGCTTCATTATCTTCTTTCGGAAAGTTGGCTGCAATATTGATTGTTTTCTCCAAACTTCCATCCCATGCTTCATCTTATACAAACTATACATCTCTACTGATTATAACCTTCTTGTTGATTGGATTATATAGCTTGTATGCTTTGCATTCATCACTATATCCAACAAATATACATTTTTCTCCTTTTTTGTTTAACTTCCTTCTCAATTCATCAGGCACATGTGCATATTCCACACATCCAAATACTTTCATGTGAGCAACATTGTGTTTTCTCCTAGTCCATGCTTCTTTAGGAATCATATTCATGACACATTTTGTTGGACACATATTCATTATATAAGTTGCACGTGATATGGCTTCAACCCAATATTCATTTGATAAGTGTTTGGCTTTCAACATGATTCTAGCCATTTCCATGATTGTTCTATTTTTCCTTTCAACTACCCTATTTTGTTGAGGTATATACCTAGTTGTAAACTGCTTGTGAATCCCATGATATTAACAAAAATTTAAAAACTCTTTTGAAATGTATTCACATCCTCTATTAGTTCTTAATTCTTTGATATAATAACCACTTTGTTTTTCAACAAGATCTTTGAATTGGTGAAAATATTCAAATGCCTCACTCTTATGCTTCAAGAAATAGACCCATGCTTCTCTTGAATATTCATCAATGAATGTTAATAAATAAAATCTACCACCTATTGAAGGTGTTTTCATAGGTCCACATAAGTCTGAATGAACAATTTCTAAAGGTTCTTTTGCTCTAGTTGACTTTCCTTCTATAAATTATTCTCTATGTTGCTTTCCTAAAATGCATCCTTCACATGCTCTTTCTGGTTTTTCTATTACAAGTAATCCCTTGACCAAGCTTTTCCTATGAAGCAAATTTAGACCACCAAAATTAAGATGACCAAATCTTAGGTGCCATAAACAATTTTCATCTTTTATCTCTGCTTGAAAACTTGTTTGTATAACTGATGCCTTTTCTTGTGCTTGTGCAAAAGCTATGTTCAAATTACGTTGAATCTTGAAGGGAAACATTCTATTACTGGTCATTTTGACCCTGGCAATAATCTAATTGCTTGGGTATTTGTCTAAGATTGTGCACAATCTATTTTTAAAAGATTCTCTAAACCCCTTTTGAAAAAGTTGACCTATACTCATTAGATTGTGTTTTAGACCAAGCACAAATTAACGTCTGGAATATATTTTTTCTCCCCCTGTTTAGTTAGAATATTGAAATTTCCTTTTCCTTTGACTGACACTTTGTTGTCATTACCCAATGTCACATCAAATTTCACATTTTCATCTAAACTTGAAAACATTTCTTGATTTCCTATCATATGATTACTACAACTTGAATCTAAAAACCATACATCTTTTTCATTTGCTTGAGAAACATTACAGGCTAATAACATTGTACTTGGTTTTGACTTATGACTCTAATTTTCATTTGTAAAATTGGTTGTTTTCTGTCTAGAACCATATTGTTTCTTTTTGCATGCATTCATGTAATGTCCAAACTTTTTACAGTAGTGATATTGGATTTGAGATTTATCATTCCTTTGACCTTGAGGCTGATTTTGAGATGGGTTTTGGCTATTGCCTCTTCCACTTGAGCTTGTCAGGCTACTTCTTCCTCCTTTGTTGAAAATTCTTCCTCTTCCTCTGAAATTTGATCTACCTCTTCCTTGATTGAATGAGACTTGTGTTTTGAAGGCATTCCCTAGTGACGTATTTGTTGATCCACTCAGTCTGTGTTCATGAGAAATGAGAGATGCAAAAATCTCATCAATAGAATATTGTTTAAGATCCTTTGTTTCTTCAATAGTTACACCAATGGCTTCAAAATTTATGGGTAATCTCCTTAAAATATTTTCAACTACTCTGACATCTTCAAGTGTCTCACCATGAGACCTAATCTAGTTTACCAGTCCAATGATCTGGGTAAAGAATGAATCTATTGATTCATTGTCCTTCATAGACAGAGTTTCAAACTCCCTTCTCAATATTTGCAACTTAACTTTTTTAACCTTCTCCATACCTTGATAGGTTCTTTGAAGTATGTCCCATGCTTGCTTGGATCTTGATGCTGCTGCAATCCTTGGGAAAATGCTCTCATGCACTCCTTGGAGGATAAAGAATAGAACTTTTGAGTCTTTCTTCCTATTATCTTTCAAAAAGTCCTCTACTTGATTCAATGCATTGTATGTTGCTACATTTGTAGGCTCTAGAAATCCATTCTCCACTAGCTCCCATAAATCTTGTGAGAAAAGCAATGCTCTCATAGTTATTGCCCAATATTCATAGTTTTTCCCATTAAACTATGGGATTTGAGGATTTTCCAAGCTTGTTCTTGATGCCATTGTTGACAGAGAGACCCCTAAGAGACCCTTTTACTATGAACCTACTATGATACCACATGAGTTCCAGAGGGAGAGGATTAAAAAGAAAAATGAACATAGATAAAATATTTGTCTTCAATTATATCTCAAAATAGATCATAGATGAAAACTGAGTTGCTTGTCTTAAACATGATTTTCTTCTACTAAGCAATAATCTCATTACTTGACTCTATTTCCATCTATGTAAACTCTAATATCATAATACATATATAAAATTCATGATAGAAATCTGTAGAAGAAGTTGCATTCAATGTCATTAAAAAAAATCAAAACTAGAAAGATTTGGAAAAATTTAGCCATTGAATCACCATAATAATAGTCCTTTACAACATTAAAGACCAAAATTTAATGACAACCAAAATTATGCCAAAAACATGTCTCTAGGAAGCCTTTACCACGCTATCATTGGAACCAAAAGAAGAGATTGTGGGTTGGCGGTGAAACTGTGCTACTATCGGAGGAGAGAAGATGGACTATGGTATGGCAGGGAAACTGTAGTACCACGGGGGGGCAGGAAGGTGGGCTGCATTATGGCAGTAATACCATAGTACTACACTAAGCAGAAGAGGAAGTTGCGAGATCACGGAAGCTTAGCAGTCATGGTTAAAATCCAACACTTGATGCTTAGTGTGAGCTTGGAATTTTGACCTTAATGCGAGATCCTTGGATATTCGGCTTGCAGAAATCAATTAATTGAAAATTATACTAAGATATTTCTTGCTAGCTTTTGTTGAGTGCCTATTTTGTTGCTTCTGAGCACCTTTATGGGTGGTATTTTGATTCTTATATTGCTTTGCCTCTACACTCAAAAATATTCACACAACAAGAAGATCTCAATGCAACAAATCATCTACCTCTACCAAACGTTTAGAGAGCTCATAGCAAAAAAAACATAGTGAACCATAGATTACATGCATCTAAGTTTACAAAAAAAAATCATAGTTCAATTTATCTAATAATAAATTAAAAATGGTTGTAAGAGGAACTCTTGACTAGGCTAGGAGCAGGATTTTGGGAACGGTTTTGCTAGCATGGCTTTGATACCATGTAATGATTTCTAAGATCATAAAGAAAAAATCAATAAACTTCCACAAAATACATTCACACAATAAGCTAACTGATATTACCAAAGAGATGAGATAAATATACATATAAACCTTGCATATATAGCTAAGGTTGTGAAGGTTGGAAAGTCAAACACAATGACTTACTAACCCTCCAATGATGGAACATTTGTTAACTCACTTGATAAGTGTTCTTGTGAATGGAAAGTGTGCATGATGGAGGTATTTCACAAAGTGATGACACATGTCTCAACCACATGAGGTGAGACAAAACTCTAGAATTCCCTAAGTGGAGACTTGAGAAATCTGAATAGGACTCTCCTAGGTAAGCTACTAGCTAACCAATTTGATAAAGTCACTATTTGCATCAACAATCAATTCATATAATGTAAACACAATGACCATCTACATTTCCTATAAAACTTAACCTCAAAATAAATGAATGAAACTTTTGATGTACCACATCCAAAGATTTTTTTAACCTACAAATGGTTTTTTTTTCAATTTTACCTAAAAAAATATAGGCTATTACATATAAATTTTCTCTTTCAAGTCTCCATGCAAAATATAGTTTTAACATCCATTTTGTCAATTTTAAAATAATTAGAAATAATGGATAAAATAAATTTTATCAAGGAAATTTTAGTAATATGTGAGAATATTTCACAAAAATCTACTCACTTTCTCTAGAAGTAGCCTTTGGCCACTATTTGGATTGATACGTTCTAATGAAGAATTTTATCTAAATTTCTTCTTTTAGACACACTTATATTTGAAAACCTTCCTTCCATTAGGAAAAAGAATAAGATCCTATGTTTCACAATATTGTAAGGACATATTCTCCTCCAGCATTGATTGTTGCCAAGATTCACTATAATCTACAAGGATAGATTCCTTGTACATTCTACTAATCAATGAATACAATATTTAATAAAAATATGATGAACTATATTTTCAACTATATTTGATTATCTTGTGGTTATTTGAAGATAGTGAGTGTGGGAATCTTTTTTTTCTTGATTTTTCTCAACATCATTTCTATCTTCCCTAATATACTTAGTTTAAAAAAATCCCTATTTGAGTCCTCTTCTTTTTCTTTTTCCTCATCCCTATAAACATCTCTTTGTTCTTTCTAAGGTGCATTTTCCTTCTTAATCTCTAAGAAGTCTCTTATTACCCTATCTTTATCTTTTGGTTGTAAGAGTTATAAATATCTCTAAGTTCCTTCCAAATATACTTTAACATTATCAACATCTAATGAAATATGAAATGGAATGTTATTTATCTTTCCACACTTTCCAAGATGTTAAATCAAGATATTTACAAGAATATCTATTTATTAAGTAACAAGGAATACTCACAAATTCTACCTAGAACATCTATTGAATTGAAATGTGGGAAAAATTTCATTGCTTATGGTTTAGGATATAGAATAACATTCTTCTATACTCTCATTCAAGGAAACCCTAGAGATCTCAATCCAAGGAAGAAGTAGGAGAAAGAGATCTTGCAAATAGGGTGTCCTAGGGTATGATTAGAGACTAAAACATGGTCCACCACCAAGATAGGTCTTGGAAAAATAAATTGCATGCAAGAACTAATTATGAAACCTAATGATTTGCAAAGCTTCACTAAATGACCTAGAAATGACTATAAATCAAAACAAAAAGCTAAGAAACCAAAAATGTGCACCTGAAAAACCTATAGGGATCTAAAATAAGATCTAAAATGTTGAAAAAGCTAGATTTAGGGTAGACTATGACTCATACGCTACTTATAGTATATAAATCCCAATCTAGGGTTCCTCGAATGGAACATAAATCTGGCAGTGTAGACTCAAAATCTTCAAAAATCTAGAAAAAATGTCTATAGTGGGACTCATATGCCACTTCGGGCATATCAGTCTCATTTTGCTTTTTGGAAAGCTAAAGTCCAAATATTCTCTCCAATCTCTACTCTTCATTTCCAATCTAGTTTATGGATCTGAACCTATAAGAAGACTTGCAAAATAAAATATAATGTTGATTTGCTTATGGGGTTTTCCTCAGTCAAACCCCTAGTTTGGTAATTAAACCTTGATGAAAAAATTGATCTTTAATGAAAATGTGAACATAAACCATAAAATTAAATGTATCTAATATTAGGAAATATGAAATGCAATGCAACCCTATTCTATTATTCTAGAATGAGATGCATGAATGAAACATGAAGATGAATGACTTATTTTGAGAGATCCCTAATCACCCAAATGAACTCTAATAATGTGCATACCTTCCTCAGGCTAAATGTAGTATGATAATGGAGGATGGAATCACTTAGAAAACAAGTCATTAGCCTTGTCTAGATGGCTAGTTGCATCTTCCCAACCTAGAATCCATCATGATTCACCATAGGAAACCATAATCAATCCTTGTCAATGCTAGATCTTGAATGAAAGTGAGATTTAAGACCCACAAAAACAAAATAATGCTTCTCCAAGACTTCAACTTCGCTTGCTACTTTTTCTTGAATTCTCTTGTGAAAGAATGCTTGAATGCTTGTGAATACTTAGATCCTAAAATTACTCTCTTAGATTGAAAAGAATGACTTAGAAGCTTGTTTATATAGGAAATACACCTAATTTACCTTTATTTAGATTTCAAAAGCTGACATCAGCCAAAAATTTGAATTAAGAACTTGAATTTCATGCTTAAACCCTAAAAAGAGGCCAAATGGGACTCATACACCACTTTTGGCATATGGGTCCCACCTAGGGGAACTCATATGCCCAAGGTGGTGTATGAATCTCACCCTAGTTTTCTGAGATGGCTTAGAAATTTTAATTCGTTTCATGATTTTTTTGGGTTTTTAGTTGAAATAAGCCTCAAGATCCAAAATAAAGGGTCTTAAGGGCCTATTAATGCTGATTTAAAAGGTTATGAATGAAAGAGTGCTAAAATAGGTCAAAATTAAGTTTGAAATTGTACCATTTTCAAGAGCGTACAATTTTCTACATTATATTTAGCCCCCACTTTAGTGTGCATATGACTCTATGTGCATGTCTAAGCTAAAGGAATCCAAACAATAAACTTTGTATTATAAAAGGATAATCATATAGGTTCATTCAAAACATGGGAGAATGAAGCCCATATTGTAGTTATCTGTAAAACCAAGATGTTAGAAACCACATCCTACAACATAAATTTATTATTCGCTAAAAAATACTCTTATCTAACTTCAAGAAATCAAATTCGAGGGTAGATGTATGCCCCCCTTGATTCCGCTTGCTTTATGGAAGTTGAATGAAGGTAGCAGTCTAACCACATTGAATTGGATAAGTCATATTGTAGGGTACTTCTAAGTACTATACCACATAATGATAGACATTTTATGAGAATGTGAGTGGAATCATGATTCCAATGCAACAAATGGTGTTGAAAAAAAAGTTCTCTAGCCCCTTGTATGCTAGTTTGAATGAAAAGGTACTTTTAACCCTAATATAGTAAAAACCTAATTTTAACATATATAAGAGAAAAAAGTGAGGTAACTTGAAGTAATTTTATCTTTAACCTTCTTACAGCTTGACTTTGTTGAAGAGTGATTGAAGATGTCGAGCTGAGGGGAGTATGTGCCTCTGAGACCCGAGGTCCTACAGGAGGGGGTAGCCTGAGGTGAGCTGCAACATTAGGTGAGTTGAGTTTTTTTTTACTTTATCTTTGTCCTTACGCATTTATTTTATGTTTTTTATGCATTTCTAGGTTGATTTAGGACCCTAGAAGAAAATTTCACAAAGCATCCCTTTTTTTTGCGAAGTGTCCCCTTTTGTCGCAAAGTTTCCTCTTTTGTCACAGAGTATCCCCTTTTATTGCGAAGTGTCCCACTTTTTTCCAGAGTATTCCATTTCTTTGTGAAGTGTCCTAGAAAAGGGAACTAAAGTGTCTAGGACCCTTAGAACAGTACACTAGAACAACTTTAGTACACTTTTTTTATTGTTGCTGTGTATATTTGAAGTTTTAGAATTCTTATAGAATTTTTTATTTTTTATTTGTTAGATTCCACCCTGGTCATGACAACATCTCAGTGGCAAATATTTTGGTCGCATACGATACCTAGTCTCGATATTATCAAAGGTGGACATACAAATATTATAGAGAAATGTATTATATTGGGTGTACCTCATGCATCCCATGAGGTACCATGATGCTATGTTGATGGCACTAGCTAAGAGGTGGGATGCAGACACCTATATGTTTCATCTTCCTACAATTGAGATGATGATCACCCTGGAGGACATACACCGAATTCTTCAAGTTTTAATAAGAGGAAAGAGAGTCCATTTTGTAGGGGATCAGTCATTTCGTGAGATGAAATACGATATATTATTTTTCCTTGGAGGTCTAATTTCTAATGATACTATGGGGCCACACATTGAGTTAACATAGCTACTCTACTCACAAGAATCACTTTTTGTACAAATCATGGTTTTCATAGTGGCACTAGTACTTGTCCCTAATGGCTAGGGAGTACATATAGACAAAGGAATAGTTGACATGATATGAAAGATGGTGTAGTAAAGGATCATATATTCCTAGGGCCACAACATCCTTGCACATTTGTATTATGATCTAGGGTTGTTTGCATACCATGAGGTCAATAGTATGGTACATTGTACACTACTACAGGTGTGGTGCCTAGACCATATCACATGTACTAGGCCAATAGGGTTTCCATCTATATCAACCCTAGGATACTCATGTGCATTTAGTTATCCACTGAGGTGGTCATGACAATATGGGGATTTACATTTTTGGAGGATCAGATTCGATCAACTAGATTAGGAGGAGATCTTGTGGAGACCATACTAGATGATACCATAATGTCCCTGGAGATGAGATCTGATAGTTGAGGAGGATGCAGATGGACATATTTCTACTAGGAAAACATGAATAAATAGTAGAACCATTCTATTATGATCATGTCATGCAATATTTTGGGAAGATATAGGTACCACCAGTAGGAGGGCCCTTCAACAGGTGATTAGTGTAGAGTGCTCAGAGGCCTGGAGATATGAGATGATTCACCTCTTATGATGTTGTATATAGTGATTTATATTGTGAGCATCATGATATGCCCATAGTCTTCAACATTGATGAAATCGGTGTCATAGATGTGTACAAGGAGTGGTGGGAAATATTATGACCAGATCCTATATTCCTGATGGATGTGCCTTTAGAATTTGTAGGACCACTTCTAGATCAAAGGGACGAGAGGAGGAGAGAGCTGAGGAGACATGGCCTAGGGATGTAGAACTATTCATAGATGAGATATATGAGGACTACGATGAGGATACAGACTCATATTATAATGGGAAGGAGTTGGATGATGAGGAGGACAATCAGGAGGAGAAACCAATGAGTGAGGGTGATGATACAGTAGATGAGGATCCAGTTGGCCATGAGTGGAGAGAGATAGCTCCCACTTGTGTGAATATATCACAATCAACAACTCCAACACACACCAGCACCTATGGTCATGGTGAGGCTATCATATCCTCCATGCCTCCTACACAGGATGAGACTGTCTTTATAGAGTTAGTTAAAGATCTAGGTGATGAAATCTATTATTTTCATGCTCATGTGTATGTTCATGCTTATTGTTTTAATTTTATAACTATATATGTCATTATGTGTATATATTAGATTTATGATTTATATCTTGCAGGGGTTGTGTGAGATTTACATGATCTCTATCAACAAGTAGCTTCAGAGATAGTGCCTCCATCAATTTTTTTATTAGGCTATTGATATTGACTATGTGACCCCACCCATTGTGGAGTGGGATCCATAGTTGTTTGAGCCATATGTCAGACTAGGGGAATGATATGACTGTGCTACAAGGTGTGTTGATTGAGGTGAGGTTCTTCTGAGGATATTTGATCATCTTGAGATCTAGCAAAGGTCAAGAGATCCCATGAAAAGGTAGCCATGCTACAAGCATATAGAGATCGCATAGAGCGAGAGCGTCTAGAGGTCATTAGATGGGAGATCATTGTTGTTGGATGAGCACAGGGTCTACTGTATGCTTTGGATACTCCTATCAGTTCATAATAATTATCACATAATCTCTCCATGGACTACATCTAGACAAATACAATCACCAGATCTTGAGGGATCTAGTAGCCAGAGGCCACCCTAGTGTTGTATATTTGATGAAATGTACTAAAAAAATTGATATATATATGATCATTTTGATATTTGATTATTTATGCTTATGTGTTTTATGTTAAATGGAAATGTGATTTATAAAATAATATTTTAAAGAATATCTAATAAATATCTCCATGATTAACATGCTTTATGTGATCTAATTAAAATTATTCTAGTTTCTCTTAGATGCAACATTGTGATTGAGTATGTTATGCTAAATTAAATGCACCTATTATCTAATTGTAGAAAATTGAATGCATATAAGGATCTAATCTAACACAACATACAAGATTATCTTGAATAGTATGAAACCTAAAGTAACCACATAAAAAATAATTTAAACAATTACTTTAGTATTCAAGACAGGGTAAGTGCATGGATCTGTGACAAAATTTTGGTGCCAAATTGCCAAAAAAAACCTGTAATAGGCTATATTGCACTTGTCAAATTTGGCACTCGCCAAATAGGTTTAGTAATATCAAGCCTATTTGGTGAGCACCAAATTGGGCACTCACCAAATGACTTGAATTTTATAATGAATGAAATTTTGAACTCTTTCTTTTTGTAGTGACTTTTGGAATGATTTTTTCTAATCTCTTTCATTTTCTCTTTCTCTATCAAGGAAGCTATATACATGAAAAAAACATTTAAGTATAAGTTGAAATTTACATATGGACATTTCATTTCTTATAATTTAAGTTATATCTCATGTATATAGTTTCAAGATGTTTGAGAGTGGTTTCAGATCTCTAGGAGTTATATTGCAAATTCTAGTTTTTGGAAGACCTTAAAAATTTCACTTAGTCAAATTTCAGTAATCAACAATTCATATTTCAGTATTCACTAGGTCAAATTTTAGTAGTTATCAAGTTGTATCATCTTTCTCTCTCACTCTCTCCTTCTATAGATACTCTCTATCTCTCCACTCCCTCTCTCTCTCCCCTCCTCCCTTTGTCCCCTCTCTCTCTGAGGCACCCCTCTATCTCCTCCCTACATCTACCTCCCTCCCTCCCCTCTCTACTTCTCTCTATATCTTCTCTCTCTACATCTCCTTCCCTTTCTAATTATCTTTATCTCCCCTTTGTCTCTCTTTACCTACCTCTCCCTCCATTATTTTGTATCACTTATTTCTCCCTCCCTACCTCTTTCCCTCTCCACTCTCTATCTCTCCTGTCCCTCCCTCTATCTACATATCTCTCTCACTCCCTATCCCCCTCTTCATCCTCTTTCTCTCTAACTCTCTCCTCTTTATCTCATAATTCTCTCTCCCTCCCTCTCACTCTCTCCTCTTTATCTCACCACTCTCTCTATCTGTCTCTCTGTCGCAAAAATCTATCTCCCTCGCTAATACTCCATCCCTCCCTCCTTCCCTCTCTACTTCTCTCTATCTCTCCTCTCCTGACCTCTCTCGACCTCACCCTCCATCCCCTTATTTTTGTCTCTCCTCCCAATATCTCTCACTATTTTCCCTCCGCCCTTCCCCATCTTTCTCTCTCAATTTGTGCTTTTCTCTATCTCACCATTCGCTCTCTCTCACTCACACACACAACTCTATCTACCTCTATACCTCTCCCTCCCTCCCTCCCATCTCTAATCTCTATCTCTCCTCTCTCTTTCCATCTCTATACCTACCTATCCCTCCATCACTCTCTCTATCCACCCCTCTTTATCTCTCCTATATATCCTTCCCTACCTCTTTCCCTTTCTACTCTTTATCTCTCCTCTCCCTTTCTCTACCTACCTCTCTCTTTGTCTCTCTATCCATCTCTTTCACTCTCACTCTCTCAATCTCTCCTCTATATCTCACCATTTTCTCTATCCCTACCTCTCACCCCCTCCTCTCGAGTATGTGCAGGATCATGATTGGCCAAAAAGTGGCGATATGTAAGTGATATGATGGCCCATGTGGCTAACGAGTTTTTTTTTACCTAAAATTCATGAAACAAAAAGGGTTTTTAAATGAGATTCTCAGGTTTCCATGAATATAAATTATTCTTTACTTTGAATTTAATAAATAATTATTATTCATTTTCTATTTGAATTACGACTAAAGTCCTGATTGTTAAGCTCATTGAAAAACATCTATAGCTTTCAAATCATAACACTTTTTTTGAATCTGAAACATGTGTCACATTCTATTCTTCAAATTCTATAGGATTAAAAAAAAAATTGAATTTCATAAAATACTGACCAAGTTAAGGTGATCAGACATACGAGTTTTTATATAGTTTTTAAGTTGTAATAAAAAAATCATAATTAATTATTTACTTGGAAAAAAATTACAAAAAAATATTCATCACATCGAGACATGAGTCCTCTAATTATTTCTAAAATCATATAAAAAAATATTATCATTTTATTGTGGTTAGGGTGGTCAGACAAACACCTACTTCTTATTTTTTCCTTGAAATTTAAGTACTACTACATTGAAATTTCAAATTTTCACCAAATAGATTTTAAAAAAAAAATAAACCTAGTATTTTAGAAACTACATTAAATTTTATATAGATTCTATTCTTACATATTTTTGAAATAATATAGATAACTTATTCAAATTTTTACGTCAAGTTTCCTAACTCTAATTTTTTGAATTTTAATCACCACTTAAGGGCTTGTTTTTTCCATGATGATCTTGCACATACCCTCTCTAAATCATCATTCTCTCTCTCCCCCACTTTCCCTTCTTCCCTCTCACTCCTTCCTTTCTAAATAACCATTCTCTCTCTATCCCACTTTCCCTCCTTCCATCTCTATGTCTCACTTATCCCTTTCTACCTTTCCCTCCCTCCAACCTCCTTCTCTCTCGTTATCTTTATTTCTCATTCTCTCCTTGCATCTCTACTCTCTATCTCACTCTCCCTCCTCCCCTCTCACCCTCATATCCCTCCCTCTCTCCTTCCCTCTATACCTACCTCTCCATCCACTACCTACCACTCTCTACCTCTCTCTCCCCCTCTCTTTCTCTCTTACTCTCTCCTTCCCTCTCTACTCTCTATCTCTCCTCCCTTCCCTCTCTCCTCCCTTCCCTCTCTACTCTCTTTATCTCTCTCCCATTCCTCTCTCCCCTAATTTTCTCTCCTCTCACTCTCTCTCTCTCCCTCTCACACACACACTCACCTCTATCTCCTCCTTTCCTCTCCCTCCATCCCTCCACTCTCCACTTCTCTTTATATACCATCTTTGTCTACATCTCCTTCCCTCTCTATTTATCTTTATCTCCCCTCTCCCTCTCTTTACCCACCTCTCCCACCATCACTCTATATCTCAACTATGTCTCCTCCCTACCTCTTTCCCTCTCTAATTTTTATCTCTCATATCCCTCCCTCTACCTCTCTCCACCCATCTCTCTCTCTCTCTCTCTCTCTCTCTCTCTCTCTCTCTCACACACACACACACACACACACACACACACACACACACACATAATCACCTCTATCTCCTCCCTACCTGTCCCTCCCTACCCTATCTAGTTCTCTCTATCTCTCCTCTCTCTACATATCCTTTCATCTCTACCTATATTTATCTCACCTATCCCTTTGTTTACCTACCTCTCCCTTCATCACTTTGTATCTCTCCTATGTTTCCCTACCTACCTAGGGTTGAGGGATTAAGGGTTGAGGGTTTAGGGTAGAGGGTAGAGGATTTAAGAGTTTAGGGTTTAATGGTTGAGGGTTGAGGTTTTAAGGTTGAGGGTTGAGGGTTGATGGTATATGGTTGAAGGTCCAATGTATAGGGTAGAGGGTATAAGGGTTGAGGGATTAGGGTCTAAGTGTTGAGGGTTGAGGGATTAGGGTAGACAGTTTACTTTGGGTTAAGGCTTTAAGGGTTGAGGGTATTGGGTTGAGGGTTTAAGGGTTAAGGGTTGAGGGTTGAGTGTTTAAGGGTTTAAGGTTTTAGGGTACAGGGTTGAGGGACTAGGGTAGAGAGGGGGGAAGGATGGAGGGAAATATGGAGGGAGAAGTGAGATAGAGAGGAGAGAAGAGGAGGCAGGGACAAATATATATGAGGTTTGAGGATCCAATGTATATGGTAGAGAGGGAGGGAAGGATGGTGGGAAATATGGAGGGAAAAGTGAGATAGAGAGAAGAAGAGAAGAGGAGGGAGGGACATAGATATATGAGGCTTGATAATTGAGGGTACATGATTAATGGTTTATGGTATTGGTTAAAGGGTACAAGATTGAGGGTAGAGGGTATTGGGTTGAGGGTAGAGTGTAGAGTGTATAAGGTTTAAGGGTTTAGGATTGAGGTTTTAGGGTTGAGGGTACAACGTTTAGGTTATAGGTTTAAAGGTATATGGTTGAAGGATTGGGGTTGAGGGTATAATGTATAGGTTTGAGGGTTTATGGTTTAAGGGTTGAGGATTGAGGGATTAATGTTTGAGGGTTGAGAATTAAGGGTTAAGAGTTTAATGTAGAGGGTAGAGGGTAGAGGTTTTAAGGGTTGAGGTTCGAGAGTTTATGGTTGAGGGTAGAGGGTTGTGGGTATAGGGTTGATGGATTAGGGTTGAGGGTCCAACATATAGGGTAGTGGGTATAGGGGTTGAGGGTTTAGGGTTAAGAGTTCAAGGTTGAAGGTAGAGCGTTGAGGATTGAGGGCTTAAGTTTTGAGGGATAAAGGATTAAGGGTTGAGGGATTAGGGTAGAGATTTTAATTGTGTTTAAGGTTTGAGGAATTAGGGTTGTGGGTAGGGGGTATTGGGTTGAGGGTAGAGGGTACAGGGGTTAAGGGTTTAGGATTTAAGGGTTGTGGGTTGATTTTTTAGGGTATAGGGTGTTTAAGGGTTTAAGGGTTGAGGGTATAGGTTTGAGGGATTAGAGAAGAGGGAGGGAGGGAGGGAGGGAGAGATGGAGGGAGAAGTGAGATAAAGAGAAGGAGAGAAGATGAGGGAGGGACAAAGATAGATTAGGGTTGAGAATTAAGGGTATAGGGTTGAGGACCTTTATGATTGATGGTTTAGGAAATTGGGTTGAGGGTTTAGGGTTGAGGGATTAGAGTTGGGGGTAGAGTGTATTGGGTTGAGGGTAGAGGGTAGAAGGTTTAAGGGTTTATGGTTGATGGTTTACTATTGAGGGTACAAGGTTGAGGGTATAGGTTTTAGGGATTAGGTTTGAGGGTCCAATGTATAGGGTAGAGGGTAGAGGTTATTGGGTTGATTGTAGAGGATTTAAGGGTTGAGGGTTGAGAGTTTAACATTCAAGGTGGAGAGTTGAGGGTATAGGGTTGAGGGATTAGGATTGAGGGTAGAGGGTATTGGGTTGAGGGTAGAGGGTTTTATGGTAGAGGGTTAAGGGTAGAGGGTAGAAGGTTTAAGGGTTTAGGGTTTAAGGGTTAAGGGATTAGGGTGTAGGTTTAAGAGTAGAGGTGAGAGAGATATAGAGAGAGAGACCTAAGAGAGGGAGAGGGGGTAGGAGGGCGATGGTTAATAGAGAGAGGGAGGGAGTGGGAAAGAGATATATGGAGGGAGGGTTAAGGGTGGAGAGTATAAGATTTAAGGGTTTATGGTTTAAGGGTTAATGGTTTATGGTTTAGGGTTGGGGTAGAAAGTTAAGTTTTAAGGGTTAAGGGTAGAGGGTAGATAGTTAAGAGGTAGAGGAGAAGATAGAGTGAGTGAGTGGAGATGTACCTAAGAGAGGATATAGGATATTAGGGAGAACTTTAGAGAGGGGTGGGAGAGATAGAGGGAGGTAGGGTTAAGGGTAGAGGGTAGAGGGTTTAAGGGTTTAGGGTTTACGGGTTTAGGGTTTACGGTTAAGAGTTAAGGGTAGAGGGGAGAGAGATAGGTGAAGAGATTGAGAGATTAAGAGATACAGAGACCTGAGAGAGGGAGAGGGGGTAGGAGGGAGAGGGTTGAAAGAGAGAGAGGGAGGGAGTGGGAGAGAGATATATGGAGTGAGGGTTAAGGGTAGAGGTAGAAGGTTTAAGGGTTTAGGGTTTAGGATTAAGGGTAGAGGGGAGAGAGATAGAGGGAATGACTAAGAGAGAGAGGCCTAAGAGAGGGAGAGGGGGTAGGAGGGAAAGGGTTGAGAGAGAGGGTGTGAGAGATATAGAGGGAGTGAGGGTTAAGGGTAGAGGGTAGAGGGTTTAAGGGTTTAGGTTTTAAGGGTTAAGGGTTTAGGTTTAAGGGTAGATGGTAAAGGGTTTAAGGATTTAGGGTTTAAGGGTTAAGGGTAGAGGGTAGAGGCTTAAGGGTAGAGAGAGAGAGATAGAGGGAGAGAGTGTGTGTGAGAGAGAGAATTTAGAGAGGGAAAGGGGGTAGGAGGGAGAGACTTGAGAGAGAGAGAGGGAGAGAGTGGGAGAGATAGAGGATAGAGGGTTAAGGGTAGAGGGTAGAGGTTTTAAGGGTTTAAGGTTTAAGGGATAAGGGTTTAGGGTTTAGGGTTAACGGTAGAGAGGAGAAAGATAGAGGGTGTGAGTGAGCGAGAGATACCTGAAAGAGGGAGAGGGGGTATGAGGGAGAGTCTTGAGATAGAGAGGAAGGGAGGGAGTGGGAGAGAGATAGAGGGTAGAGGGTAGAGGATTTAATGGTTTAAAGGTTAAGGGTATAGGGTTAAGGATAGAGGGTTAAGGGTGGAGGGGATATCCATAGAAGGAGTGAGTGTGAGAGAGAGAGACTTGAGAGAGGGAGGGGTAAGGAGGGAGAGACTAGCGAGAGAGAGAGAGAGAGAGAAATAGATAAGGATTGTGAGACAGATAGAGGGAGTGAGTGAGTGAGTGAGATAACTGGGAGAGAGAGAGGGGGAAGGAGGGAGAGACTTCAAAGAGAGAGATGGTAGGAGTGGGAGAATTGAGAGAGAGAGAGAGATGATAGAGAGGGTAGAGGGTAGAAGGTTTAATGGTTTAGGGTTGAGGATTTAGGGTTCAGGGTAGAGGGTTTAGGGTATAGTTTTAAGGGTATATGGTTTAAGGATTAGGGTTGAGAGTCCAATGTATAGGGTATAGGGTATAAAGGTTGATGGTTTAGGGTTTAAGGGCTAATGGTTGAGGGATTATGGAGTGTTAGGAATTGAGGGTTGAGGGTTTAATGCATAGGGTAGAGGGTAGATGGTTTAATGGTTTAGGGTTTGAGGGTTGAGGGTTGAGAGTTTAAGGTTGAGGGTAGAGGGTTGAGGTTGTAGGGTTTATGGATTAGAGTTGAAGGTCCAACATATAAGGTAGATGGTATAGGGGTTGAGGGTTTATGGTTTAAGGGTTGAGGGTCGTGGGTTTAAGAGTTGAGGGATAAACGATTGAGGGTTGAGGGATTAGGGTAGATATTTTACTTAGGTTTAAGGTTTTAAGGGTTGAGGGATTAGTGTTGAGGTAGAGGGTATTGGGTTGATGGTAGAGGGTAGAGGGTTTAAGGGTTTAGGATTTAAGGGTAGCAGGTTGAGGGTTGAGGATTTATGGTTGAGTGTTTAAGGTTTTAATGGTTTAGGGATTAGGGAAGAGAGGGATTGATAGAGGGAGGGAGAGATAGAGGGAGAAGTGATATAAACATAGGGAGAGAAGAGGAGGGAGGGACATAGATAGATGAGGGTTGAGGATGAAATGTATACAGTAGAGGGTTGAGAATTTAGGTATAGGGTTGATGGTTTAGGGTATTGAGTTGAGGGTATAGGGTTAAGGGATTAGGGTTGATAGTAGAGGGTATTGGGTTGAGGGTATAGGGTAGAAGGTTGAAGGGTTTAGGGTTTAAGGGTTTATGGTTGAGGGTTTAGGGTATAGTTTTTAGGGATTAGGGTTGAGGGTCCAATTTATAGGGTAGAGGGATTAGGGTAGAAGGTAGAGGGTATTGAGTTGAGGGTAGAGGGTTTAAGGGTTGAGGGTTGAGAGTTTAAGGTTTAGGGTAGAGGGTTGATGGTATATGGTTGAGGGATTAGGGTTGAGGGATTAGGGTTGAGGGTAGAGGGTAGAGGGTTAGGGTTAGATGGTAGAGGGTTTAGGGTAGAGGTTTAAGGGTTAAAGGTAGAGGTTAAAGGGTTAAGGGTAGAGGGGAGATATATAGAGGGAGTGAGTGAGTGAGTGAGAGATACCTGAGAGAGGGATATGGGGTAGGAAGGAGATACTTGAGAGAGAGAGGGAGTGGGAGGGAGAGAAAGGGAGGGAGGGTAGAGGGTTTAGTGTTTATGGTTTAATGGTTATGGGTTTAGGGTAGAGGGGAGATAGATAGAGGGAGTAAGTGAGTGAGAGAGACCTAAGAGAGGGAGAGGGGGTACGAGGGAGACTTGAGAGAGAGAGGAAGGGAGGGTGGTGTAGTCACAGTAGGAGGGTCCTAAAAGAGAACAGTCTGAACCATGCAACAAGAGTAACACAACAAAAGAAACATAGAATATGGAGGCAAATGAAGATACAAATATTCTTACTATCATAAATATTGATTACATATAGTCGGCCGCATCTGGGCTTATAGATTTGACACACATGCCTAATACATCATACATACTCTTACATGCGAGCGAAAATCTTATAGATCAAATTCTATAAACATCTCATTCTATCCTTTCCAGATTCGCTACCATTTTGATTATCTATTTCAAGATTTATATCATATCTGTGGGTCAAGAAACATATGCATCGGCCAAAGATCACTACAATATTTGATGAAGAAAAATGTAATGTGTGCAAGAATAGGTCGGCCTCCAATTTTAATTTCTTCCATGGTAGATGTGCATCATGAAGTGTGTACCTAAGTGTAAGGTTGGGGATAATCCATGAAACAATTTTAAACACATCAAGAGGATTCACAAGTCATGAGGAATATCCACGATCGATCCAACTAGCCGTTAGGTTTTGAAATTATTCTGGGGCCAGTTCCAAAACTGTCAAATAATCTGTAAGTGATAACTTTCTAGAAAAAGATCCAATTGAACTCAAAATTTGGAATAAGGAAATTGAACATGTCCACAATTAAACCATAGGTATGCAAGATCTACTAAGTAAACATGAAGAAACACCAGATCTACCAACTCAAACAAGAACAAGAACAAAAACTGAAAGAAAATATTTTTGGTTGATGCAAGATTGCGAAGAACAAAGGATGCTCCTACATCAGACATCCGAGGTTGATAAAAAGTGAGATCTTCACTTTTTTGGGGACAAAGGGAAACAAATACGGTCTACCTCAGCCTGAGAAATCCAAGAAGAATCATCCACTAGTCAAACTTTCCACTTCAGAAGATATTCTTTGTATTGTATTCCACAAGTCTTTATCCCATCTCTGACATCCAAAATCTCTTCTATCTCATCAAATTATTGTTTAGGAAGATATTCTTCCAACTTTTCTTTACTTCCTTCATTGAATCTTGCTTCATGGTACTGATGCAGGTCTACAATGTTCAATATAGGTGATATACCCATGTTATCTAGTAACTCTACTTCATATGCATTTCCTGAGTCAAAATTCTTCAAAATCTTGCAAGGTCCAAACTTCCTCATCTTGAGCTTATTGTATGTGCCAACTGGGGATCTTTCCTTCCTTAAATATACCATCACTTCATCTCCAACCTTGAACTCCTAATGTCTCTCTTTTCATCTTCTCGTTCCTTGTACTTTTGGTTCATATCTTCCAACTATTGTTTCACTTGAGTATGCACTTTCTTCATATGTTCTGCAAATTCCTCTACTTCAGCACTTCTCTTATCCTCCTTACTAATGTCTCAAAATTTTGATATTCCTCTAGGATGAACTCTAGTAATCATCTCAAAAAAAAATTCCAGTTCTCTTTTTCACTAAATTATTATATGCAAATTATGCTTGTGCAAGGGCTAAATCCTAACTTCTAGTTTTCTCTCCAACCAAACATCTTAATAAATTTCCCAAACTCCTATTCACTACCTTTGTATTTCCATCAATCTATGGGTGAAAATTAGAACTAAACTTCAAATATATCTTCAACTTCTTCCAAAGTGTCCTCCAAAAATAACCAAAAAACTATGTATCTCTATCTGAAACAATACTCTTATGTAATCCATGCAATCTGACCACTTCTCTGAAAAACAAGTCTACTACATGTACTACATCTGTTGTATTCTTACAAGGTATGAAATGTGCCATCTTAGAAAATCTTTCCACCACCACTTGAATAGTGAGTCATTACCTCTCTATGTCTTAGGCAAACCAAGTTTGAAATACATGATGATATACTCCCAAGGTCTTTCTAGTACTATCAACGGTTTATACAATCCAACATTATGAGTAATCCCTTTTGCAACTTGACAAAGTCTGTAAATTTTCACAAATTTATTGAAATCCTTATGAATTTGACACCAAAGGTAATTCTCACTTACCAATGCTACTATCTTATCAATTCAAAAATGTCCTACCAATCCTCTACTATGTTTCTCCTTTACCAAGTTATCCCTCATTGAACTTAGGGATATACACAACTAATTTCCTCTTAACAACATATCCTCCTGAATGAAATAATCCAACCACTGACTCCTATCCTTCAAAATTGGTTCTTTACAAACTCTCCAAGGTTCTACAAAGTTCGGGTCTTCCTTATACAAGTTCTTCAATTCATCAAAGCCTAATACCTCCAATCTCATCTCTACCAGTAAATTCCTTCTTCTACTCAAAGCATCAACAACTCTATTTGAATTTCCACTCCTATGTTTCAAAACAAAAGTATAGCTCTACAAGAATTCCACCAATCTCATGTGTTTTTGATTCAACTTACCTTGATTGTTCAAATACTATAAAGCCTGATGATCAGTATACAATAAAAAATCCTTTGACAACAAGTAATGTCTCCACTTTTTCAATGCTTGAACTATGGCATAGAAATCTTAGTCATACACTTAATATATTTTCCTTACATCATTCAACTTCTCACTGAAATAAGCCACTGGTCTTCCTTCTTGACTTGACACTGCTCCAATTGCATTTCAACTTGCATCATAGTCTACCTAAAATACCTTATTAAAATATGGTAAAGCCAACATAGGTTTCTCCGTCACCTTTTGCTTCAACAACTCAAAAAATTTGTCTACTCTAGATTTCCACCTAAAATCCTTCTTATCTCCTGTCATTGTTTCATTCATAGAACTACAAATAGAACTAAAATTCTTAATGAACTTTAGATAGAAACTAGCCAATCCGTGAAATGATCTTACCTCTCCAATGATTTTAGGTGTAGGCCAGTCAATAATTTCTCTTACCTTTTCAGGATCCATCTTTAATCCACCCACAAATATTACAAATCCTAGATATACCAACTCTTCCTTCATGAAACTACACTTAATGTTTATCAACAACTCCTCTTCTCTCAAACTCTGCAAAACTTGTCTTATATTCCACAAATGTTCTTCTCTATTCTTACTAAAAATAAAAATGTCATCCAAATAGATAATCACAAACTTACCCAAGAATTTCTTCAATACCTCATTCATCAACCTCATGAAAGTACTTGGTGCATTTTTCAATCCAAAAGGCATCACCAACTACTCATACAATCCTTTATTTGTCTTAAATGTTGCTTTCTACTCATGTTCTTCTCTGATTCTGATATGATGATATCCACTCTTCAAATAAATCTTTGTAAAGTACTTAGCTCCACTCAAAAAATCCATAATTTCATCCATCTGGGGCAAAGGAAGTCTATACTTCACTATGATCTTTCTTACAGCTCTAGAGTCTATACACATCCTCCATTATCCATCCTTCTTAGGTGCAAGCACAAAAGGTACTACACAAGGACTTAACATTTCTCTAATAAAAACCTTTCCTCAACAACTCTTGCACTTGTCTATTCAATTCTTCATTTTCTACTAGTGTCATCTAGTGTGTTGCTTTATTAGGAAAACTAGCTCTAGGAATCAGATCCATGTAATGACTAATACTCCTCATAGGTGGCAGTCCATTAGGTACATTGTCTGAAATGATAGCTTCATAATTTTTTAGAAACTCCTTTATCTCCTCAAGTTTTCCTTCTACATGCTTCAATTCTTCTACATTCTTAGGCATCAAGGCATAACACATGTTCTCATGTCTTAATCCATCCAAAAATCTCCTCCCATCAACCAAACAAATTCTAGCATTCGTTCAACTCAGCTTTAGGAACATCCTCCAATGGTAACAAAGTTTTCTTCATCCCATTAGCAACAATTGTATATATGTTCTTCTTTCCATCATGAATAGCCTGTCTATCATACTGCCAAGGTATTCCAAACAAAATATGGCATACATCCATAGGCATGATATCACACAAAACTTCATCCTGGTAATTTCCTATCTTCAACTTTACCAAACATTGTTCACTTACTAGTATCTTATGCTCATCTTGAATCCAAGCTATCTAATAAGGCTTAGGGTGTTTCAATATATCCAACTTCAATTTAGTCACCATTTCTTCAGAGACTAGGTACTCAGAAATTCCACTATCAACAATCACTTTGCAACACTTGTTAGCTACCTTGCATCTGGTAAAAAAAAAACTCTTCCTCTACAACAATTCTTTCTCCAATTCACTTTGACACAATACTCTTTTGTTCACCAATACTTCTCCTTCTGGTTGATTAGATGATCCAACATGATCTTCTTCAACAAAGGTTGTTCTTCTATTGTTCTCTATATTTTTTCTTGTCTCTCCCCATTTGCATTCAAAGGCTCTATTTCCTTCTCTACCACATTTAAAACAAGTTCCCTTGAATACTCTTTTCTCATGTCCTCTATCATCTTTTCTATAAATTTCATTTTTGTAACTACCACATCCTCCTCTTATGTAAGAGTTCTTATCATCTCCTTGGTATGCATTCTCATTCTTACTAACCTCCTTATCCTTGTTCTGATTTGAAAATGTTCCCCTTCCTCCTCCAGTAAAAATTCTTCCTCTCTAAAATCTTCCACATCTTCCTCTCTATCTCTGCTCATGTCTTTTATTCAACTTCACTTATTCTTTTAGGGCACACTGATATGTTTCTTCCACATGCAAAAAATTAATCAAAGGGACCTCATCTTGTATAAATGACCTCAAACTATTTACATATCTTTCTAATTGCTCAATATCATCATTTGCAGTTGTAGATCTGATATTCAATTTAAAAAACTCCTTAGTATACTCTGTCACACTTGATTCCATATGTTTCAAGTTTTGCAACTTCTTGAATAAACTGATTTGATAGTCTGAAGGCATAAAATTTGTCTTCAACTTATTCACCATCTGATCCCACGATCTTATCTTCTCTTTTCCTTTTCTTTTCCTATCTATCTACAAATGTTCCCAGCAAAGGGATGCATGTCCTTTCAACTTTGTACAAGTGAATTTAACCTTCTTATCTTCTGGGGTACCTTCAAAATCAAAGTAATTTTCCATCTCTATCATCCAATCTAACAATTCATTTGAATCCAACATACAATTATAATCTGGTGGATTGACATAGGGTTTTCTATTCACTCTAGTTACGGATCTTATGAACCTCTCTTCTCCTTGATCAAGGTCGGGTTGCTCTTCTCTTGAAACTTATTCTTGCTCTTCTACTTCTTCATTAATCACATCATCAACTGGTCAACCTCTTCTCTGGGTTGTTTTGACTACTTCTAATCTAGCAACAATTCCTCTCAACATTTCCATTATAGTTGGGTCTGCATTTCCACGTGCTCCATTTCTTCTTCCCACCATCTTTGCACAAGTCCTCTCCAGTTGCAGGTTGGATCGTCAATCTTCCACCCCACAAAAATTATTAAATAGGACCCTGGAACCTCTGATGATCTCACAAGGAATGAATATCACTCTGATACTAGTTTGGTGCAGTGACGGTAGGAGGTTCCTCAAAGAGAACAATCCAAACCATGCAAGAAGAGTAACATAGTAGAAGAAACATGGAATATGGAGGAAAATGTGGATACAAACATTCTTATTATCATAAATATCAATTACATATAGTCAGCCACATTTGGGCTTACAGATTCGGTGCACAGGCCTAATACAACATAGATTCTCTTACATGCGAGTGAAAATATTACAGACTGAATTCTCTGTACATCTCATTCTATCCTATCTTGATTCTCTACCATTATTATGATCTATTACTAGCTTTATATCATATCCACGGGTTAAGAAACATCCACGTCGGCCAAAGATTGCTACAATCTCGGATGAAGGAAAATGTAACATGTGCAAGAATAGGTCGGCCACCAATTTTAATTTCTTCCATGATAGATGTGCATGATGAAGTGTGGAACTAAGTGTAAGGTTGGGGAAACTCCATGAAACCATTTTCAACACACCATGAGGATCCGTAGGTCACAGGGAAGATCATGATCGATCCAGCTAGCCATTAGGTTTTGAAATTATTCTCGGGCCAGTCCTAAAACTATCACATACTCCAAAAGCAATAACTTGCTGGAAAAAGATCCAATCAAACTGAAAACTTGGAATAAGGAAATTGAACATGTCCATGCTGAAACCATAGGTATGCAATATTTGGTGAGAAAACATGAAGAAACAATGGATCTACCAACTCAAACAAGAAACAGAACAAAAAATAAAAGAAAATATTTTTGGTTGATTCAAGATTGCCAAGAAATAAGGATGCTCCTACATCAGAGCGAGTGGGAGAGAGATAGATGGAGGGAGGGTTTAAGGGTTTAGGGTAGAGTAGAGTGAGAGAGAGATTAAGTGAGACAGAGAGAGGGAGAGAGGGTATGAGGGAGACACTTGAGAGAAAGAGAGGGTAGAGGGTTTACGATGAACGGAAGAGTGGAGAGAGATAGAGGGAGTGACATAGAGAGAGACTTAAAAGAGGGAGAGGGGGTAGGAGGGAGAGACTTTAGAGAGAAACTGTGAGAGAGATAGAGGGTATAGGGTTAATGGTGGAGGGTAGAGGGTTTAAGGATTTAGGGTTTAAGGGTTAAGGGTTAAGGGTTTAGCTTTTAGGGTTTAGGGTTAAGGGTAGAGGGAGAGATATAGAGGGAGTGATAGAGAGAGAGACCTGAAAGAGGGAGAGGGGGTAGGAGGTAGATATTTGAGGGGGATAGTAGAGGGTAGAGGGTTTAAGGGTTCAAGGTTAATGGTAGAGGGCAGAGAGATAGAGGGAATTAGTGAGAGAGAGAGGGATGGAGTGGGAGAGATATAGAGAGTAGAGAGTTAAGGGTAGAGGGGAGAGAGGTGGGAGTGATTGAGGGAGAGAGAGACCTTTGAGTGGGAGAGACTTGAGAGAGAGATTGAGGGAGGGAGGGAGTGGGAGAGAGATAGAGGGTAGAGGGTTAATCATAGAGAGTAGAGTTTTAAGGGTTAAGGGTTTAGGGTTTATGGTTAAGGGTAGAGGGGAGAGATATAGATGGAGTGAGTAAGAGAGAGACCTGAGAGAGGGAGAGTGGTTAGGAGGGAGAGTCTTGAGGGAGAGAGAGACCTGAGAGAGGGAGATTGGTTAGGAGGGAGAGTCTTGAGAGAGAGAGTGAAGGAGTGGGACAGAGATAGAGGGTAGATTTTTTAAGGGTTTAAGGTTTTAAGGGTTAAGAGTATATCGCTAAGGGTAGAGAGAGAGAGAGAGAGAGAGAGAGAGAGAGAGAGAGAGAGAGAGAGAGAGAGAGAGAGAGAGAGAGAGAGAGAAGTTGGAGAGGGAGATGTCAAAGATATAAATATGAGGGAGGGATAGATATGTAGGTAGAGAGAGTTGAGATAGAGATGCTAGAGAGGGAAGGAGAGAGTAGAAGGGAGGGATAAGTTAGAGAGAGAATAAGGAAGGTGGAGATATTGAGAAAGGGAAGGAGGGAGAGATGGAGAGAGAGAATGAGGTATAAAGGGATAGGTATGTAGAGATAATTAGAGAGGGAAGGAGAGATGGAGGGAGAGGTAGGGATGGAGAGAGAGAGATAGGTAGAAAGAGGGAGGGGAGATATAGAGAAGTGGAGAGGGAAGGAGAGATGGATGGAGGGATAGAGGGAGAGATAAGGATTTAGAGAGAGGTAGGTAAGGAGAGGGAGGAGGAGATAAAGATAAGTAGAGAGGGGAGAAGAGAGGGAAGAAGAGGTAGGGAGGGAGGGAGAGAGAGGTCAGATAGAGAGAGAGGAGGGAGGGAGGGATATTTAGGGAGAGAGAGGTGACATAGAGAGAAATAAAGTAAAGAGGGAAGGGAGAGAGAGAGAGGTGATAGAGAGAAGTAGATACATAAGGAGGAAGGTCGAGAGATTGAGAGAGGGAAAGATAGAGGAGAGAGAAAGAGGTATATAGGGGTAGGTTATATAGAGGGATGTAGAGTGAAGTTTGGTGGAAGAGAGAGAGGAGGGAGAGATAGGTAAAGATGGATAGATGAGATAGATAGAAGGAGAGAGAGACAGGTAGAGAGAGGGCGATGAGAGATAGAAAGAGGGAGAGGGATAAAGGAGAGATAGAAAGAGGGGGAGTGAGGGAAATATAGAGAGTAGAGAGGGAGGAGAGAGATAGAGAGAGTTGATAGAGAGAGAAGTAGAGAGGGAAAGAAGGTGGAGATATTGAGAGAGAGGAGGAAAGGAGGGAGAGAGAATTAGGTATAGAGGGACAACTACATAGAGAGAAGTAGATATGAAAGGAGAGATAGAGGGAGAGGGAGGGATTGAGAGAGATGTGAGACAAAAATGGAGAGGTCTAGGTAGATAGAGGGAGGAGGAGATAAAGAGAATTATAGAGGGAAGGAGAGAGGGTGAGATAGAGATAAAGAGAGTAGAGAGGGAAGGGGAGAGAGAGAAATTATATAGGTGATAAATATGTGTGATGGAGAGAGAAGTAGAGAGGTAAGGAGGAATGTGGAGAGATTGAGAGGGAAGGAGGGAGGATAGAGAAAGAGGTATATATGGATAGGTTAGATAGCAAGAAGTAGAGAGAAAAGGTGGGTGAAAGGAAGAGAGAGGGAGAGAGAGAGGGGGAGAAAGAGAGGTGAGATATAGAGAAGTAGAAAGGGAAGGAGAAAGAGGGGGAGATAGAGAAAATTAGAGAGGGAGGGAGGGAGGAAGAGAGAGGTGATATAAAGAGAACTATAAAGGGAAGGGGAGAGAGAATGGCGAGATAGAGAGTAGAGAGGGAAGGAGAGGGAGAGGGAAATAGAGAGAGAGAAAGAGGGGAGAGATAGGGAGAGAGGGATAGGTAGGTATAGAGAGAGGTGATATAGAGAGTAGATAGAGATATATAGAGATAAAAGGAGAGGGAGGGGAGATATAGAAAATTAGAGAGGGAAGGAGGGAGGGAGGGAGATAAATATTGGAGAGGGAAGGAGAGAGAGATGGACATGTAGAGACATAGTTCTTGAGCTCAATGGAGAGAGTGTTAGATAAAGGTATGGAGATAGTGAGAGAGAAATGTCTAGAGAATAAGAGATGAAAAATGAGTGAGATAGAGAGAGAAAGATGAAATTTGATCTCCTATTTACTAAAATTTGACCTCCTGATTATTGAAAATTGACATGCTGATTACTGAAATTTGACTAAATCTGAAATTTTTAAAATCTTCCAAAAATTAGAATTTTCATTATAGATCCTCTAGGTTTGAAACCACTCTCAAACATCTTGAAACTATATACATAAAATATAACTTAAATGTTTATTTCATGTATATAGTTTCCATAGTAAAGAAATAGGAAATCAAAGAGTTAAGAAAAATGCATTCCAAAAGTCATGAATGACATTTGGTGAGTGCCAAATTTGGCACTAGCCAAATAAAGCAACCTATTTGGTGACCACCAAATTTGGAAAGCACCAAATTTGGAGTGCACCAAATAGGTTGCATTGGGAAATACCAACCCAAAGGGTTGGATTTGGCATTTGGCATCTGACCCAAAGGTTTGGACAACCATTACATGCAAAAGATGTGATTTTTTTAAAGGGTTCCAAATTTCCTCATATTTTCATCTGTGCTCCCCATCTCATTTTCACTTCTTTCAATGCAAGTTTATAAAAAAACCATGATAGTGTTAACCTCTCTCTTAGCTATCTAAATATATAGTTATTTTTTTGTTTTGATTTAGTTAAGGTTTTTATCCATAGCTTCTATTGTAAATGCCTTCATTTTTGGTCGAAAACCAACATGTGCTAGTTTTAGGATATATTTTTACTCGTTCATAAAATATGAAACAAATTATAGTTTTTGAAACTAGACACCATTCTACACATGAAAAAAAAAATCAATTTTTGATTAGTTTTGAAAAAAATTAGGGGGGAACATGCTCTAATTTTAGCTTTTCAGGATGTGTCCACTTTCAAAATTCATTAAATATTATATATTCATTAAAAAAATAATCTAAAAGAATAGAGATAAACTACATGGTGTTAGCTAGTTTCTCATTATTCGGATTTTTGAAATTCTGAAAAAAACTTAATAAAAAAGGGGGGAGCCCTTAGACACTATGCTATTTTTTTGATAAAACCAAGACCTATTTTTGGCACCCCTCTTTTGAGACCCTTAATATTCATTAATTCAAACAATAATTAGTAGCTCAGAAACTATACTTGGAGCAGTTCAAATTTTGTTCTTGCTACATCTTGAAATGTTGAGTGTAACTATCTTCATTTTCTTGTGCAAATCCAATTTTATTGATTTTAAAAAAAAGTGGCATCTTAAGAGCCAAAATTGTGTCAAAAATCCATGCACTTACTTGACACACAAATAATCTTTTTTCAAGAAAAAAGCAACATGATAGTATATATAATGTCATCTACTAACTCTAACACCAATACTTTATCATTCAAACTACTCAAGAACATTAGACATAGTACCGACACAGATGTGTGGCATTAATAGGTTCTTTAAGAAGAGTTGTACCATCTATTTCTATTATCATATATGCTCCAGGCCTGCAAATTTCATTAATTATATATCATCATAACCAATTAGGGCTGAATTTTCCTTTTTGAGTTAGAGCGACATTGACATCACATTAATTTTTGAATAACACCAAATCACCTTTATTGAATACACGAGGGTCAACATGGTCATTGTAACTATGTTGCAAATTTATAGAATAAGCTTGGAGATGCCCAAGATCATTAATGCGATGTTCATCAAGCATTTCAAGTTGATGCAATCATTGTTCCTTATAACTATTGTCATCAATAAGTCCTTGCAGAGTGATTCTTAATGAAGGAATATCTAGCTCCAAGGGCAATATTGCCTCAATACCATAGACAAGGTTATAAGGAGTATTCCTAGTGGATTTTTGTATACTAATATGATAAGCCCATAATGAATATATCAACTATGTTCTAGTCCTTATTGTGTTTGTTTATTATTTTCTATAATATTTGTTTAAGGGTTCTATTAGTTGATTCAACTTGTCCATTAGATTGTAGGTAGGAAGGTTTTGAGAAACAATGTTGAATGTTAAAATTTTTCTAGGATTTTTTTCACATCATTTTTCTTAAATGGTGTGCCATTGTCCAAAACCAATATGGAAGGAATTCCAAAGTGATCAGTAGTGTTCTCCAATATGAAACAACATATTAAATGGGCAGTTGTTGAACGAAGGGGAGTAACTTCCACCCATTTTGTGAGATAATTTGTTGTGGCAATTATAAAGGTATGTCCAACCGAAGGAGGTGATATTTTTCCAATGAGATCTAGTCCCCATACTGAGAATGGCCAAATTGGAACTTGTGCATGAAGTTTAGAACTGGGAGCATGAATTAAATTGCTATGTTCTTAACATTTGTGACATTTCTTAACATACTCAAAGCAATTTTTTCCATGTCTCCAATAATATCCTATGTGGATAAGTATTTGAAATAATGATCTTCCTCCAAAATGACCTCCATAGGCACCTGGATGAGCTTCCTCAAGTGTTACAAGGATTTAAGATTCTTTAAGGAATATAAGTAAAAACACTTTAAAAGGATCTTCAGTATAGCATGTTGGCGATAATTATATACTTAGATGTGAGATTGTGAAGGTGGTCTCTAGCATTCTTAGTTGTTAGCTCAAGAAATGTACCTTTTTTTAAATACTTAAATATCGGTGCATACCATTCACTAGAGATTTCCATAGTTGTTGATAATAATTCTTTGGGTTTAGATTCTATTGACGGGTTTATAATTCTATTGATAATAAATGGGAAATCTTTTGAAGGATCTTGAGGGTATATAATAGAAGTTGCACTTTTCATTGCATTCACATGTTGATTATCCTTTTTTGGTATGTTATCAATGGAAAATGACTCAAAATTCTCTTCAAAAGTCATTGTGAGATCCTTGTATTTTGATAATTTATCATGCTTTTCTTGATATGTTCAATTTATTTGCTTAATGACTAATTGTGAATCACTAAATATCTTAATATCTCGAGGTCTCAAAGTTAAAATAGTGCATAAGCTAGCAATTAATGCTTCATATTTCGTTGTGTTTTTTGTGCATAGGAAGTTTAAGATATAGGATAAGGGACTAGGCTTACCTATGGGTGGGACTATTATAACCCCTGTGTCAGAGCCTATTCTACACTTAGAGTTGTCGAAGTAGAATTCTCATGTTTCTTCATCTTTCTGAATATCCAACACATTCTCATCAAGAAATGCTTCTATATTAGGTAATGCTAGGGGAGAAGGAGCATCCACTAAGTGGTTGGTTAAGGATTGTAATTTAATTTATTTTTGTGAAAGAAACTTAAGCTCAAACTTAGTTAACAACATAACCCATTTAGCTAAACATTTTGATAAATATGATTTAGCGAAGAGATTTTTTAAAGGATCGAATTTTATTGTAACATGTATTTTAGCATTCAATAAGTAGTGCCTCCATTTACTAGTAGTAAATACAAGAGCCAAACATTGTTTCTCTTTCATTATGTATCGTGTCTCGTAATCAACCAGAGTTTTTCTAATTTAATAAACAAGATGTTCCTTACCATTTTCATCTTTTTGAGCCAATAATGTTGTGAGAGCATGGTCCAATTTTGCAGTATAAAGGATGAATGGTTTGTTTTGCATAGCAGGTTCTAAAATATGTGGATCTGCAAGATAATCTTTCAAACTCTCTCTTTTTTTTAACAATCCTTATTCCAATTAACCAACACATATTTCTTATGGATTTGTGTAAATGGTAACATTCGGTCCACTAAGGATGCTACAAAACAACAGATTGCCTAAATTCTTCCTTGTAAATTACACAGTTGAGAAATTTTCCTAGGAGGTGGCATGTTAACTATAGCATCAATTTTCTTTGTGTCCATCTCAATGCTTGTATGAGATATGATAAAACCTAAATAAATTCCACTATCTACATGACAGACACTTTTTGAGATTCAATCTCATGTTATATTTTTGCATTTTCTCAAAGACCTTTGAAAGGATATTCACATTGTCTTGTCGAGTTAAAAATTTGGCTAGAATGTCATCAACATAGTCTTCCAAGATCTTATGTATGTAATCATGAAATATTAATTGCATAGCTCATTGATATGTTGTGCCTACATTTTTTAGTTTGAAAGGCATCATTACTGAGAAAAATGTTCCCCAAGCTATTGTAAATTCTATTGTGTATTGATCTTGAGGGTTGATAAAAATTTGATTATATCTAGAAAATCCATCCATGAATGACAAAAAATAATGTCCCACAGTCAAGTCCACTATCATGTCAATATTAGGAAGGGGAAAATCATCTTTTAAAGATTCTTTATTCAAATCAGAAAATTCCATACACATATTAATATGATTATTTAGTTTCACGACTGTGACAATGTTTGAGATCCAAGGAGAATAATCTATAGGACATATAAAACTAGCTTTGAGTAGCTTCTCAATATTGGCATTTACTCACAAGGCTATCTAAGGATTCATTTTTTTTATCTTTTTTCTAATAGGTTTATCATTTTTGGCAAGGACTATAATGTGTGTTACTATCTTAGGGGAAATTTTTAGCATATCCAAATAAGTCCAAGCAAAGAGTTTTGGAAATTCATAAAGTAAAGTTCCATGGTCCTCTTGTTCTTCATTATCAAGGAACTTTCCTATCTTAATCACTTTTTTTGGATTGTTAATATCCATCAATATGTTCTTGATATCTATTAAATGAAGTGCATTTTGTTTTGGGAATTCAGGGTTGCATTCTTCAATATCATTAATTTCCTTTTATTTGTCTCCTTTTCTTGCCCTAATCATAGCACATGTGACCTATTTATTTTTAGGAGGAGTATATGGCTTATCATAAACTCCTAACATTTCTTTCAAGCAGCTTCATCATCTTTGAACAACTCAAATGAAGCTTCACAACTTGTATCAATCAATTTCAGATGCTTCAAGGTGATATTTGTTTTAGGATTGCACATGGTGGTGTTGATGTTTAGCGAAGTTATTTTCATCACTTGTGTTATCTTAGAAGGGCAATACCCGAAACCAATTTTTGTTTCCTATGTGTTAGGCTCTATAGGAACACAAATTCCTTGTTCTTTCTTTCCATATCCTTTTCCACTATAACCCACTTGTTTCATAGTTCCATAACCTCTCCCATAAAGTCTTTCCATTCCTTTCAGGTTTGGTGGTTGTTGATAATCTATATCATCAAAGTTTGTTGTGTAGCTTGTGTCTTCTTCTAGAGTGGATGAGATAGATGATTGTTAGTTTTCTTCCAAGTTTTGTGTTGACATTACCATTGGTTGTTTTTGTTTCTTGGTTTCTTTTGTTGTGATTTTGTATTCTCCCATAAATGTTGGTGTAAACACTAAGGAACCCCAATCATCTTCCAATAACTATGACACTTTTTCCATCTCTTGTTTCTCTTCTTTCATCGACTCTATGTTTGAAGTTGGAATTAATTTATTTAGAGGATTTGTCATTCCTTTTTCAACTTGTAAGAAAATTTTAGGTTTGGGGTCTATCTCAGCGTGGTATACCTTATTGTTATCAACATACTTCATTATATGATGAATAGTTGAAGGAACCACATGCATCTCATGAATCCATCATCTTCCGAAAATAATATTTTATGAAAGGTCATAAGGAATGACATGAATAGGAGTTTGTTAGGTAGCCTTTCCAACTATAATAAGTAAAGTAATAACACCAAGCAGTTTCTTTCCTACATTGTTGAATCCTCCAATGGATAAGGAATCAGGTTCAATTCTTGATTCATCTACTTCAAGTCTATCCAAAAGACGCACACTACATACATTAAGAGTGGATCCATTATCAGCAAGGTTCCTTTTTATTCTCATCCCATTGAATCTAGTTGTTATCATGAAGGACACATTTTTATCTCTCATATCCAAGGGAGGTAGATCATGTTGGTGAAAAGTGATGTATGCATTAACCACATTCATTCCTTGAATTCAAGCCGATACATCACTTCCATTTGTATTAGAGGGGATCACAACTTATTGCAAAGATGTTTGAAGGATGGTATGATATTTAGGTGAATTTTAAATTAGGTCCCATAGGGATATCTTTGTAGGAGTATTCTTAAGTTTTTCAACAAGATCATACTATTTCCCATTATGTGAAGGAGAATGAGGAGCACTTGGAAAGATGGGATTGGGCAAAGGTAAGGTTGTTGGAGTTGGTTATTTTGGTTGTAGATTGTTTCGAGTGTTATATGTATGAGAAATGGTATTATAAGTTGATTTATGTGAGACTTTGTTCTTAGGTGGTTCAAGGGTAAAAATTGGTTGGTTTTGAGTTTGAGGTTTGTGTGAAGGCAGGTAGATAACAAGTTGAGGTTGAATCATGTTTGTGTCTCTTGATTTCGATTTTTCATAACAAGACTTAGTGGATAAACCTTGTGAGATGAATTCCTTGAGGGATTCATCTAACATATCAAATTCATCACTACTAAAAGGCTTGAGGGTTAGGTTAACTTGGAAAAGGAGATTTGACATATTCAAATAACTATGCTTTCTCCAAGTGGTTCATCAGTTTGTAGGTGTTTTTATTTTATTTTCTAAAAAAAGCCAAATGTAATCTAGTCTAACTAAACTATGAACTAATTCTAAAAATGAAAAGTATAGTAATATAATTCTATCCATAATTGCAATGAATGGAATGTAATATAAACTTTGAAAATTGAAACTGGTAACTAATAAAAGAAAACAAAAACACTAAAACAAAGAATTTGATGCTAGAAAATGTAGTTTAAAATATGAAATGAGACTAAATCACCTAAAAGGGAGTATGAGTCTCAACCAAGGTTTTTCATAGTTCTGAATGTTGAATAATGATCACCATAAAATACCCAAAAATTAGGCAAAAGAACCTATATTGGGACTAAATTTCCCAGAGGGATGTATGAGTCCCAGATGAGGATTTTTGTATAAATTTTAGAACATTCTAAGTGAAGGTTATGATTTTTGGTTTGCATGATGTCTAAACTAAGTGAAAATGTAGATTTTAGATGGTTTTGAATGATGAAAGATGCAAAAAAATGTAACCTATATGAACTTTCACTAATGCAAGATTTAGAAACCTTGGAATGCCAATTAACTAATGAAAATCATGATGCAATGTTAATGCAAGCTAAATCTAGGATAATGATGCACTCCAAATCAGAATTAAGATTTTCTAGATGTAGATTCACAAAAATGAAAGGTGGGAAAATTATTGTTGCTTATGGTTTAGGACATCGAACAAAAATCTTCTACAATCTCATTCAAGGAAACCCTAGAGATCTCAATCCAAGGATGAAGTAGGAGAAATAGATCTTGCAAATAAGGTGTCCTAGGGTATGATTAGAGACTAAAAGAGGGTTCACCACCAATCTAGGGATTGGAAAAATAAATGACATGCAAGAACTTATTATAAAACCCAATGATATGCAAATATTCACTAAATGACCTAAAAATGACTATAAATCAGAATAAAAAGCTAGAGAAAATAGAAATATGCACCTGGAAATCTGTAGGGGCCTGAAATAAGATCTAAAATGTTGAAAAATATATATTTAGGGCACATTGGGACTCATACACCACTTCTAATGTATCAGTCCCAAGCTAGGGCTTCTAGACTAGAACAAAAATCTAGCAATGTAGACACATAATCTTTAGAAATCTAGAAAAAATGCTAGTAGTGGGACTCATACGCCACTTTTTGGCATATCAATCCTATTCTACTTTTTAGGAAAGTCAAAGTCTAGATCTACTCTCCAATATTTTCTCTTCATTCCCAATTTGGTTTCCAGATCCAAACCTATAAGAAGACATACAAAATATAATATAGTGTTGGTTTTCTTATGGGGGGTTTGGCTCAGTCAAACCCCTAGTTTGGTAATTAAACCTTGATGGAAAAAATGGATCTTGAATGTAAATTTGAACATAAACCCTAACCTTAAGTGTGTCTAAGATTAGGAAATCTAAACTACAATTCAACCCTATTCTATTGTGCTAGAATGAGATGCATGAATATAACATGAAGATGAATGACTCATTTTGAGAGATCCCTAATCACCCAAATCAGCCCTAATAATGTGTGTACCTTCCTTAGGTTGAATGTAGAATGATAGTGGATGATGGAATCACTCAGGAAACAAGTCATTATGCTTGGCTTGATGGCTAGTTGCATCTTCCCATCTTAGAATCCATCATGATTCACCATAGGAAGCCATAATCAATCCTTGAAAATGATAGAACATGAATGAAAGTGCACTTGAATACTCGGAAAAAAACAATAATGCTACTCTAAGACTTCAACTTCGCTTGTTATCTTCTCTTGAATGCTCTTGTGAAAGAATGCTTGAATTCTTGTGAATACTTAGATCTTGAAATTGCTCTATTAGATTGAAAATAATGACTTAGAATCTTGTTTATAAATGCAACATGCCTAATTTATAGTTATTCAAATCCCAAAAGCTGACATCAACCAAAAATTTGAATTAATTTTTTTAATTTCCTCCTCAAACCCTAAAAAAGGTCCAAATGGGACTCATACACCCAAGGTGGCATATGAGTATGACCTTAGTTTTTCGAGATGAGTTGTTAGAAATTTTAATTATTTTGATGATTTTGTCAAGTTTTTAGTTGAAATAAGCCTCGAGATCTGAGATAAAGGGTCTTAGGGGCCTATTAATGATGATTTAAATGGTTATGAATACAAGGGTGCTAAAATAGGTTCAAATTAAGTGTGAAATTGTACCATTCTCAAGAGCGTATAATGTTCTACACTACATGAACTATGAACCACTTAACATAATTTTGTCTCTTTCAATAATTTTGTAGCTATTCATTTCTACCACCCCAATATTTTAAAGAGGGTACAAAATAGTCATCTTCCAAAAAATAAATGCATTCTTACAAAACACATCAAATTCCTTAGAACAATATTCCCATCAATTGTTAAATCTCAAAATATTTATCTTCCAATCTAGAAATATTTTTTAACAGAGGCTTTACGTTCCTAAAACTTAATGAAAATTTTAGCTTTATGTCTCAAAAATAAATCTAACTAAATCTTGAAACACCATCAATGGAGGAAACAAAATATCTATATATTCTAATTGATTAAATATTCATAGAACAACTTATTTGAGATGATCTTTAAACCAATCTCACTTATATTGTCCAATCTATGGTGCACAACATACATATATTTTTAATTTTCTTAGTTACAATGGTAGACTTAAAAAATAGTGGTGGACTCGAAGATAAACATATTTTCCATCCTTTATTATCTTTTTATCACAAAAAAATTTCTCACCAATCTACAAGAATTATTATTAAAATATTACATGCATTCCTAAATCATTCAACTTAGAAACTAAAACTAAATTTCTATCTAATCTAGAAATACATACGTAAATTCTAGGGAGTGTTTTAATCATCCCATAATTGTAATATAAGTGTGCCTTTCCCCATCAAATAATAGGATATGAAATATTATCCCTAAGGTACACTTCTCCTCGACCATATTCTTCATATATGAAAAAACACTCCTTAGGATAATCACAATTTAATTAACCAATATTTGTTAGATATAGTATTAAATGTAGAAAGAAAAATTACATAACTTGAATCAAATAAATATTGTATGTTAGAGTTTGATTTTTTTTAATTTTTTTCTACATTCATTGTATAAATGTCCCCTTATTCTAAAATTCTAACACTTCACTCTATTATTTTCACCTTAAGTCTTAGATCTACCCTTGACTTAACATTAATCCCTTTCCAGTCTCATTTAGATACTCTTATTTCCTTGGAAATTCTATTGAGATGAAGAGAATTTTATGAGCTATCCATAGATTTATTTATCATTTCTTATGAAAATAATGTTGCAAAAAGAAAATCCATCTTGGGTTCTTCAATATTAGGACTAATAGCAAGGATAAAATTATACCATGACTTAGGTAAAGAATAAAGTAATATAATACACCTATCTTCTTCATTTAGATATTAATATCAACAAAAGATAAATACATCACCTTAAAATAAAATTTATGTGAATTCTCATATATTGAATCGCCCTCCTTTATATTAAGTTAAAATAGTTTTATTTTTCAATGTAACTTATTTATTGTACTCTTGTCTTGGTAGATCTCACCCAACTATTTCCATAGATCATATGTTTTATCTTTAGAAGCATTAATCAGGACATAGTCTACAAGAAAAATATAAATGGTTCCCCATGATTTCTCATCAATCTTATCCCAATCGCCCTAATCTATTTTGTCTTATTTATTTTCTTTTGTTTTTTCCAACTGTTGATCCATCTCTCTAGTGAGATCCTCCATTTTCAAATTTCATATCCTGTAGTTGGTTTCATTGAAATTTTAAATATCCAATCAAGATAAGGATATAGTCATGCCTTCTACACAAATATGTAAGAAAATTCAACTAGAACATAGCTGAAAAAAAATTAGAACTTCCACCCAAGAGGAAAAGCTAGGAAGGCTTGGATATCAAATGTTATAAATGAAGGTGAAATTATATATAAGAGTTTGATTGCAATTGTGAAATAGATTTATCTAATACTAAACATATTAAATATATCAAGTTTCCACAATCCATATTGATTGTTTGAATATAATCAAATCAAGAAATTATATTCAAACAAGTAATACTAAACCTACTGGAGATTGCAAGAATATAAATAAACAACATAAAGAATTATAGAAACTAAAAAATAAAAACATAATATGTTTTTATATGGAGAACCATTTTGGGAATAATGTTAAGCGAACATTAGAAATAGATATTACATGTAGACAATCCTACCTTTCTACTATGGAATCTTTAATCATTTTACATCTACATACATAAATTTTCTAGATGAGCTACTGCATCCCATAGCTCCCATTCTATAGCATTTTAATGCCATAAATGGGGTATCCATTTGGTTTTCACATAAATAGTGTCTTGTGCTCTCTCATTCCTTCCTTGTCGTATTTTTTTCCTTCTTTCTCTTATTTTCCTTTTTTTATTTTCTTTCCTTTTTTTTTTTCTTTGTTTCTTTTTTGCCTTATTTCTCTTCATTTCCCCTTTCTTCTAAGTATCTTGTCAAGTTTTGAGATCTCTAGCTTCTTCATATTGGTGTGTCATATCAGTCAGACCCAATCCATGATATCTATTAGGTTCTTAGTGTTGGACTTGCTAATTCAAGTTTTCACGTGTTGAGTGTTCATTAAGATGAATGATCAATGTAAAATACCTAATAATAGCAGCATTTTTTCACCTTGACTATCACACTAGTCACATTTTTTAGGTGAATTTTATTTTTTGACAAGAAATTTATGGGAAATTAATAAGGATTTTTTGGTCACTAAATGAGTTTTAGGTGAATGGTAGATCATTTTTTCATTTACCTTATGTGTTTGAGTAAACTTGAAAGCTCAAAACTTCCTACTAAAATCAATTGCGCTCATGCCATTTCATCATTTCTACTACTCCTTACTAGTTTGTTGTTTGATCATCAGTGCTCGTATGTTCATTTGTTGTGTATTGAATAGGAAAGAAATACCCCACCAAAGGATCCTTTAGATATGAAGTATTATTACAAAGGATACCACCCACCATCGAAGATGTTCTCTCCCTACATAGAGATTGGTGACATTGACCTTGGTCATGTGGAAATTAATGAGTATAAGAGAAGAATCTATGATGAAGAAACTAAAACGTGTGTGCCACACCATTGGCCAATTTAAGACTAGTGGAGGAAACTTCCTTTCAACTAACTATCCAGTCCCTAGAGCTAACAATTAATTTTGCTCATTGCTATGACCACAAACATAGAAGAATATTTGGATCAACATGAGAGTGATGTTGGATGTAAGTTCAAATATGATTGAAAAGGTGTTTGGGAGCCTAGACTCTCTACAATATTAAGGTATTGTTATAAAGAAAGAAATAGAATACTTTAGAAAGAATGAGGCATCTAGCCTCAATCTCATCAACACCTAAATGCTACTGAATCCTAGGAAGATGAGCCTCAAAAGGGCTAAAGTACAACATAGGAGTGAATTTTGGTAGGATATCAAGGATTTGGTTGTGTTGATGAGAAAAGTATTTGGTTACCCTCATGATAGAGATTTCTACCATTAGATGGTTAATTTTTTCTTGATGATCAACAATAGAAAGATGGATAAGATTGATTGGGCCACCCTAGTCAATGACACAATACATGAGAAATTAAAGAATATTATTCAACCATCCAAGTTCTATATGACATCATACTTGGTATACTTACTAGCTACTCAAGACACTTTCCATAGGATAAATAGAGTGGGTTATTTCCAACTTGGAGAGGTAAAAATTTATAAGAATTATTCATAGATAAAGTTGGAGGATAGTTATACCAGTTTCTATGTTGTTAATGACAACTTTGTATATGTCATGATCAAAGGGTTGGAAGAATATTTCTCTAGAAGAATCTCCATTGGAGCCATGACTGAGCTCAAGAGCTAGGGGAATATATACATCCAATTTAAGACCTTTACATATATGAGAGTGGTTGACTTCCACCAATCTCCATATAACCTACCAAGATACCCCTCTAAAAAAATGATATCATTGGAGGTTTCTAGGAAACAAAAAGAAATACATAAATTCCTATCCAAAAGGAATAAGTCATGGTATGATTTCTTGGTAGAGATTGGAGTATATTCATGTGCCAAGATACAAAATGCTAAGAATGTAAAGAAAAAATTAGCCAACTACTCCTTGGAAATATAAAATGATCCTTGGGGTGGATTTGACCCAAATGTAAATATTGACAAGGTGATAGGTGTTGTGTGGTCTCACAACATGCCCCATTTTTCCCTTTGGAAAAATATGGACCCTCCTCTTTTTCTTGTTCCCTTTCTCTTTCATTTGCTTTGGCATCATTCTGCAGCTTGGTTAGTTGCTGGTCTCATTTTCAATTTTTCTTGGTCCTTGTTCTATTCTCATTTCTTTCTTGGATTTAGTGTTTCAGTCTTGTCATGAAGTTTAATATATTACTGAAAATTGGAATTGTGTGGTTGTGCAATTGTATCAAGATGAATTGTATCTTTAGTTGGTCTTAGCCCCGCCTAGTAAGTCATCAACCAAAAGTGTCAATCTCGATGATATCATTATTTTTCCTTGTATTAGAGTCAAGTAATTTTATTTGGAACTCAGAAACTAGAGAGTCTATTTTGAATTGTTTTAATCTCTCTTGAGCCCGATTTTTGATGTTTTTTTTTGTTTTTGTTATTTTTCTTTTTGAAGCTTGGAGGTAAGTTCCTCAAATCTTGATATTTCTCCTAAAATTTGATACCATAGGTTTTAATTCTCGTGATCATAAATTGATCACGTATCTTTAAAGGCCCATGCCTTGCAAATGATCAGACTAACACTAGATTTACATGTATGATCATCATCTCATCTTTCTCCTCTAGTAGTGAGCCCATGCAAAATTCTAGGCTTTCATAATTTGAACCCTAATCCATAATGATTGCACCTTTATTCAAGAAATCAACACATATAACATGTAATTAATGAAGGTGGAAAACTACTCATGTACTTGGCATCACCTTGAGCATACAATTACTTTTATAACACTCTAATTTGTGCCATGCTGCAATTTTGCAAAGGACATTGAAATAATGAAATAATACTAGCACACAAGGAAAGGTAAATTTTGAGAAACTGAGAGCACAACTACCAAGGGTTTTGGAGTTCCATTTTGAAAATATTGTCATTATTAGCAAGAACCAGATATGTTTAAGATAATTGATTTTATGTTAATTATTTTCACGCATGAAGATCTTGAAAGATGGTATTTCCCTTTAGAAATTGAAATGTTGATTATTCTTTGATTTTGAATTTAGCTGAAAGGTGAATTGAAAGTTTTATAAATTGTAATAAATTTGATTAAATTTAATGCTAACTCATGCACAAGGCACACATTTGAAAATGAAAAAAAACACCAACAAAAGTGAGTACTTATGACACAAGAGTAAAAGATGAATTCAAATATTGCAACTCACAAGCCATACTGATCAATATGGTAGTTACAGACACTCATATGGGGTGGCCTTTTGATGTTGAAATTTTCACTTAGGTATGGCAAGTAAATGCTTCTCAATATATTGGAAATGTTATATCAAGTTGGTTATTTTTAGCAGGAGGGTTTCCGCTAGCAAAGGAGGCCCCCGAATTGGTTATGCAATATATGAAATATTAGAACCCTAACAAAAGAGTTGTTGAAAATGAAGGGAGAACTTATGCATATCTCTTACAGAAAGAAATTACATACACATTTGGGCTTCCTATTTTCACTTAGATGTACAATATTGATATGAAAGTGAAGGACAAGACATATCAAAATGTTGAAGCATGCAATAGAGAAATTATGAGTACCCAATGGTGCCAAGAGCCGATTACACCACAAGCCAAAGTAATTCAAAGGTCTATTTTCAACCAAGATATTCAATATATTATAACTCTACTAAGAAATATTGTTGGTTTATGAGATGCTAATAAATTTGTCATGTATGTTTGTAATAATATCTAAATTGATGGAAAATTCTATGCAAATGCATTGGGGAAAGTTTATTAGTGACATATTATATGAGCAGATAAAGGAATTTCCCAAAACCAGATGTTTTTATATGTCTCCATATGTGATTTATTCTTCTACCATGAGGGCAAGAAATAAGGGTTGAAAAAGGTTGGTACTCTGGATAGGGAAGTTGGAAACAATTTGATATATGATCATTTACCCCAGATCACTATCCACAAAAACAAAGATAATTATAGGAGAGTTAATTATGTTTTCTCCATGAGGCTGGTCAAAATGATGAAAGGTGATAAAGCTAGAAGATTTTCCTTAGAGGCACAAAGTGTTATTAAACCAATGGGAGGCTAGTATGTTTAGTTCCCCACTTACTCCTACATTAGGATGGAAGGGTTTGATAAACATCCTTTTATGCTACCTAGGTATCCAATAGACAAAGTTTTTTTATTAGAATTGGTTAGAAAATTAAAACCATCTCAAGCTCTTTATAATAAGGCTCACAAGAAGGCCTCTTTTATATTTCCTAGAGTTAGGGAATTATAAGTGCAATGCAATTAGGGTTCCTAACTTGTGTGAAGAAGAACTGAGAACATATAATTTTGAGTTGTTTCCACTTCAGAGAATTTATTATGATCCCAAAGGGAATATTACCAAGACCATAGTTGGTTACCATACTCATTTCCAACACATAGAAAATTATTGGCTTAATTGTGAGGGTGAGCACAAAGTAGGAGTAAGAAAGTATGAAATATTGTCTTTAGAATCTGATCGGATTCTTCTACTTCATGACATTCTAGTCCAATTGGAAGAGGATGATGGAGAAGTGCTGAATAAATATTATAATGAAGATAGGGTGTATGATGAACCTATCATAGATCTAGATTATGAGGGTGAGGAAATGACATCAATTGATGAGTTCTCTACACCAATTCTATTACACACTCAACACTTGATAAATTATTTTTGTAAAGAATTAAGAGAAAGAGGAATTGAACCCACCTTCTCAAGGGAAAAAATAATTAAAAAAAGAAATGAAACTACATTTGAGAGTGTAGAACCTACTAGGAAGAAAAAGAAAACTAGTAAGATGACTCCTAGTATAATAATTGAAGAGAGAGCCCTTAAAGCTTCAAAACAATAAGTGTTAGTGTAATTAATATTTAATTACACTTGCATAACTTTACTTAGGTTGAGCTAATTTTAGGTCAACATTAGGGTTGCATACTTTGCTTTTATAAAGCAAATCATCTCATTGTAATATTGAATTCCTGAATATATCATTTTGTACATTCACATGTAAAGCTCTGCTTTTTTATGTTTTCTCTTTTGTGGAAGGTGTTTAGGTTTGCATGTCTAATCTAGGGTTTCTAACATGGTATCAGAGCCTTGACATGCAACCCCTTCTCAAATTTTGGAGAAAACCATTGCAGAGTTTGTTCAGGGTTCCTCAAGGATTTCATGCATTGAGCTCATCTATGCAGCATCTTGGATCAGATCGGGCTTCACCATTGGATTCAGAGTGCTAGAAAAAGTCAGGTTTGGCTTTTATTTTGTAGATTTCAACCATGATTTTCCAGATCTGTAAGGGTTTCAAGTTTGGTATTTTTTTGCAAGCTCTAGAGGTAGCCATTTTTTTGAAGCATTTTGAGTAGAAACAGAGGTCACCATTGCATTCACAGCAGTCAAAAACCCTAAGATCGCCTTTCATTTCGTCGATTTTGACGAAGTTGGTTCGGAGGACAAAATTTTTGCCAGGGAAGCCGTACGGCCTCCCCAGCATGTATTTCGAGGCAGTTTTCTTCACGAAAATCGAGGAAAAAATGGAAAATGCCCATCGGTTTTTGTGCCTGTAGTTTTAAGGATTCCGCCACCACTGCTCCGCTGGGCGGCCACCATTGCGCCACCTACGAGCTGCCAGCCACCAGCGGCGCCACCAACCGGCTGCCAGTCGGCACAGCCCCTGTGGACAGAGGTCGTGGTCATATGGGGGACCGGGCACTATGCGCCTAGCCCCCGGCCGCTTCCTGCACAACCCGCTGGTCACATGGGCAACCAGGGGCTCCGCCCTAGCCCCCTATCTGCCAGCCACTAGTCACATTGCAGGACCAGGGGCCAAGATTTTTTTTAGCCCCCTGGGCTGTCTATAGGCCATATTGGCCATTCTGGAGCACCTTTGACAAAATTGGGCATAACTTTTGCATACGATGTCCATTTTTCATAAACGAGATTTTGCTCCAATTTTATTTTGTAGGTCTTTGAACTCAGAACTTCTTTTTTTCACTTTGGAGGGCATATCTTTTGACTCGGTGATCCTTTTTTCACCATTCTTGCGGCATTGGAAAGCTGGTTCAGTCCTCTACATAGATCTGAGGTCTATTTTTATTTTCTATTTATGCATATTAGGAATTATCTACTTTTGCAGTCATTGGGGATTGTAATAAATGAACTGATATAAAGTTCCATCAGGGGGGGTTTCTTGCATAATAATCTTCATCATGTTTTGATGGCAACTCGCATGGGTTGTAATCTGGTTTCTTAGTTTCTTTTGGCCATATTTTGTCTTAGTTTGACACATACCAGATTCATTTTGGTTCACACTTTAGATTGAGAGCCTATGGTTAGTGATCCACATCGGATCCATCTCAGTTTGAGGGCCACTAAATTTGTGGTTATTGTTCCCGAGTCTGTATGGTAATTTTTCCCATGGAAGAGTTTCAGTCTCAATTTTGACATCGGCATCGAGATTCACAGTTTCCAGATTTTGTCATCATTTCATCTACTATTGCTTTATGGATTCCAAGGTTGTTCCAGTTTGGAGTGTTCGAGTGTTCTGTGGCATCGGGTCTACTGTCACATTATTATGATTCTGATATGGTTTCTTGTAGACAAAAGTATCTTTCCTTGCTTTCCAAATTGCGGTTCCAGTGTTACTCTATAGTGTTCTTCTAGAGCTTCTTTACAACAGTCATCTCATTGTAGGGGGGGTTGTCCCACTGGGTTTTCCTTCTCTACCTCATTATTGCATTTGTATATGGGTACCTGATCAGGCCTTTTTGTTACGACCCATTCATGTTTTCTTACATTCATCTTAGTTTTAGGTGCATGCTTATCTAGTCTCCCTAAGTTGCACTTATGGGGGGGTGTTAGTGTAATCAATATTTAATTACACTTGCATAACTTTACTTAGGTTGAGATAATTTTAGGTCAACATTAGGGTTGCATACTTTACTTTTATAAAGCAAATCATCTCATTGTAATATTGAATTCCTGAATATATCATTTTGCACATTCGCATGCAAAGCTCTGCTTTTTTTATGTTTTCTCTTATGTGGAAGGTGTTTAGGTTTGCATGTCTGATCTAGGGTTTCTAACAATAAGTTTCAATGAAACCATCTGATAAGCAGAAGGAAGCATAATCAAATAAGTATAAATCAAAATTAAGACCTAAAGGTGCATCTTCCTCTACAACAAAGCCAAGAACTAAACTAGTTATTGAAGAAAAAGTATGAGTAACAAAAAAGTTTGGTACATAGACGAGGTCTACATCTCAAAGGGCTACAACGATATTTACTTCTCCTCCCTCTGTTAACACGGATAATATGAAACAAGAACTGGGAGGAACTCCTATGGTCTTGGATGAAATTTTTGAGGTAGATGAAGCCCAAATTAAATAATAGATGGATAAGTGGGGTGCCATGTGGGAGAAGGTATAAGAAAAGAAGCTTAAAGATAAACCCATGGTACAACTAGTATTAGAAGAAATTTTGGATATAGGGTCCACTCCTATCAATGTTGAAGAAGAAGAATTCATACAAGGAACACTCACCTTAGAAGTAAGGAACCTTGATATCCTTAAGATGGAAACAAGGGAGACTATAGAGTAGGATCCTATTGATGAAATAATTGTTGAAGATACTTTTGATTCTCATCCTTCACTTGGGAATGTTTCAAAAGATAATGAACAATCACAAGTCTTTGGAAAATCAGAAAAGGATTGGGTTGAAGTTGAGATTGAAAAGGAAGATGCTACATAGGTTTTAGGTGAAGGAGTTGAAAATGAGGGAAACCATGGTGTAGTAGAGAATAAAGAAGGTAACATCCAAGAAACTAATATTGAACATCTAGATAGACAAGAAAATTTAATTCTTCAAACAAAGGAGATAGCGCCAAATCCTAGTAATCCTGAATCTATGCTAGAAATTGTTGAGGAAATTCCTATTTCAGAGGATGTAATAAGTAAAACTAAAGAATTAAGAGAAGAGGTTCCTAAATTAAGTGGAAAATAGGAACAAAGGAATGTTATAGAGGTAGAGATAAATGAGGATCCACCTAATTGGTTGATCATGGAATTGACTTCCCCAATGGAAGTAGAAATATTGCCTTTGGATCTTAATAGTTTCATACAGGAAGTAGATAATCCTAAGCCTAGGCACATAGCTAAAGAAAAACATGTCATATAGAGAAATACAGATGGAAAAAGAACCATCCATATACCTACCCCAAGAGCTAATAAAAATAGACATGAAATAATGCCTAAAGAGTACAAGATAGCAAGTATTAATCTTGGACACTCACCTTGGAGGAAAGAGTTGGAAGAAATAAAGATGAACCTAGATTTCACTATTCCTAGAGTACAAAAGTATAAAAATAAGAAAAGAGAATTGAAAGAATAGTTTTCTACCTTGGAATATTTTATAAAATCACTAACCTTATCTAGTCAAGCACAAATTGAATTCCCCCAACATCTAGTACTAATTTCACAAGAACATGTGGAAGCAATTGCAATGGTTCACCATAAAATGAATGTATTTGAAGAATGGATTGAGTATTGGGTAAATCAGGGGGAAGAATTCATCATAGATGCAATAGGAAATTATAAGAAAGCATACCATTGGTTTGAGAAATCCAGAAGATTTGAAAGTGAATGCAGGGTTTGCTAGGAACAAATTGATGTTGAAAAACAAAATTTTGAAATTCTCATACAAATGGATGTCCAAGGTTTAATATAGAGTAATGTAATTTCAAAGCAAGAAGTTCTATTTCTAGGAAAATGAAAGAAACAATTGAAATGGGAAGGTTTCATGCAGATGCAATGTATTGAAGGATTTGAAAAGGTCACCATGGAACGTAGAAAATTGCTTGATAAATATCAAGACATTATTGAAATGTTAGCACGTCGAGGTTATGATCCCAATGTTGGAAAATTAAACTGAACAAGTCATTTGGTGTTTTCATTGATGGCAACACTATTTAGTAATCCCATCCACATCTCAGTAATTTCTTATATCGAAAGACAGATTGAAGATATGTGCTATTTATCTACGCTAAAAGAGGCTATCCGACAAAAGGGTGTATATTGACTCATATGTAATTTTTTGTTATCATTTTGTGTTGTGGATCTCAAGGAAGGTCATTTGATGTATACACTATCTTATCTTTTAATCATTATGGTTCACATTGATTGGTGTGCAAGTTAGAAGATCCAGTGTACTGATTTTAAGTCTAGTAGTGCAAAAATACTGACTAGATGTGTGTAGCGTGTTGTGGATCTTCAAAAAATAATTGTTTAAGGTTTCTCATGTTCAAGACATGTTGTTTTGGATCCTCAATATGTTTTGGTTGATATTGATTGGTTCACATTGATAACTATCTATGGATTGGGCCGACAATTTGTGCATGTTTTATATTTTGTTTCAGCTAACATACAGTTGTTCTAATCTCTAGTGGTAGATATATATAACTAATCATTCATATAATTTTGATATATGATGTGATATGATGCAAGAGTTAGAACGAATATAGATTGATTGTGCATAGTTTGATTTGAGTAGAACAAATATTGGTGATGTGAATTAAAGTAAACAAAGTTTCAAGAGCAGAAGCATATAGAATGTGAAGAATGTGAACAATATGTTTAACCATAACTATAATCAAGCATTAGCAGATGCTATTTCATAGTTCATCTACTCCAGTTGACTTTTGGATGTGACTGTAAGATAGTGAGTCTTCTTTTGGGCATAAATACTTTGTATTTGAGCAATGAGCTCTAGGTAGTGTGCCTGAATGCATGTGCATTCCTTTTGTAAACAATTATATTGAGTATACTCAAATTGTGGATTGACCTCCACCATGGTTTTTCCCCTAACAGGGCTTCCACGTAAAAATCCTTGTGTTACGGTGTTGTGGTTGATTGTCTTATGCTCTTGTATCTTTCTTTTGGTTCAATGCTATAAGTGATTTAATTATCTAGTTAATAAATTCAAATTTTGTAGAACACTGATTTACCCCCCTCTAAGTGTTCCATGATTCCAAAAATTGGTATTTGAGCCTAGTTCCTCGGAAGAATTTTAATAGCTTAGGGAAGATCCGAGAAGGTGATTCAATGGATTCAAGCAGTCTTCATCAACAAATTTTGGATGCACTAGATGATCTTGATTAGTGAAAATCTAAAGTCCGAGAATTGCAATCAAGCCTCACGAATGGTGAGAAATTCATTCAATAATTGAAAGATCAAATCAATAATTCCAAGGAAAAGAGAGAGGAACTGTGTGATCAGATCAAGCAGAAAGAAAGTAAAAGCATGGAAGATGAACACCTAAGTCAAGCATTGAAGGAAAAGATAGAAGACTGTGAAAAGCTCACTAGAGATAATGTTGTCCTAAAGCATGAGATGGAATCTATTGTGATGAGGATGACCAAGGAGATTGTAGATAGAAAGAAGAATGAAGAGAATCTTACTTAGTCCTTGAGATAAATATCTGATGAATGCAACAAATTCAATTAGTTGGAGCTTGAATTGCAACAATCCAGAAAAAAAATGAAGAAGAGATTGAAAGACATATTGTTATTCTCAATGATGAACTTTTTATTGCAAATGAATTTAAGGAGAATTTCAATATTATCTCAACTAAGCTTGATGAACTGATTTAAAGTGAGAAGATTGCAAGTGACAAGCAAGGTCTTGGATATGAGAAAGGAGAATGCTCTGGATCTGGTCAAAAGAAATTTAGGTTTGGAAATCAAATGAACAAAGATAGAAGGTATTCAGTAAGACAACCCAATGCTCAAAATTTTAATGGATATTTTTTTGTTTGCAATAAATTTGGTCATATGTTTGCTCAATGTAAAAGTAGAATCAATCATAGTGGTCCATCATTTTTTGGTCAGTGTTTCAATTGCAATAAGTTTGGCCATAATTCAATTGAATGCATAAATATGACAAACAAATTTTTCAATAGAAATACTAGATGTTATGGCTACAATAGATATGGCCATATTTCTAACTAGTGCAAATCAAGATAAAATCAATGGAATAACAAATCTGGTCACATTGCAAGATTCTATAGAAGCGGGAAGGGTCTAGTAAATAAAGGAAAAAATATGTAAAAGGATGATAATGGAAAATGAAAAGTTAGTGTGCATGAGATTAGGAATCAAATGAAGAAGACATGGGTAAAGAAGAGTGCATCTGATGTAGGAAATGAATCAACACCAAAATCTGGTACTAAAAAATTCCTCTAGGAATTAGTTTAAGGCCTCTAGCCTAGGGGGAGCTCTCAATAAAATATTTTACCCCCTTGTTGGTAGTTTGTACCAGAATGTGGTAAATTGTAATGATTGTGTTAATGATCTACAGACCTTTTGGGAACACTTGTGGAGGAAAATTATACAAAAATGAAGGATCACAGAAGAATTTTCTTTCACAGACTATGAAAATAGGGTATACGGAAGACCTAGGAAAAAATAATTTATTGTGACAAAAATTTATGTGTGTGAATGATATAAAGGTTACTTCTATTAATCATTCATCACTTTTCATTTTGAGAATAATTTTGAAGAGCTCTGCAAGCGAATTTTGGTGAGATACAAGTCTGAAGGTGATTCAGCGAACAAACCCCAATTTGAAGAAAAAGTATTTATCTATGAAACTTGTGAATTTGATTTTTTTTGAAATGGTTACTCCATTAGTCATTGATATTAAGGATAGGCCCCACGCAAAATTCAAATGGAACCCATTCAAATCAATTGAGATAGAACCTTTAGGTGCATTTTCTTTAGTTCTGTATGGTTTTTTGCACATTGAATATATTAGGGAATACATTCATGTAGATATTTAGGAGTTAGGAAGCTCTCAGTTGTTAAATCTATACAAAAATCACATTGTGGGAGAATATTTTTGTGTAAGGCCTAAATTTAAGACTTTGGAGGAGAATAAATTCACACAGATTGTAAAGTTTCCTGTGTTCGATGAAAATGAATGGGTTTGGTACATACTAATTCAAGTGCATGCCAAGTTCATGTGGTTAAATCAACCCTTCAAGATCACAAGAGAAGTTATAAGCATTGTTAGTGGTCTAAATTCAATCAATGGGTCGCCCACATTGAAATTTATGAAGAACCAAATAGTCACTAAGGAAACCAGTTCCAATTTCAATAGAAGAGCCATGAGAATTAATGACATCATTGATTTGGATGTAAAATTTGATTCTATGGTTATTAGATACAAAATATATCACTCTAACTGGGATAACTCTATATCTGGTACTGCAATCTATGTAGCATATCAAATGATCAAGGAAAATGCAGAATATGACCTATGCGAGTTACTCTGAAGTCAACTAATTGAAAACCTTGGCAAAATCAAAAAGGACAAGAAGAACATTTTCAAGTATGGAAATTTTATTTTTTGTCTATTCTTCTACTTCATGAATGAAATTCTGGGAGTTGGTAAGGTGCAATTGGAAAGTGATAGACTTGTAGCTATTCAAATCAAAGATATCTTATACAGAATTGGCGATATCAAAGCAAGGAAAATTGCTATTTAGAGCTACTTCAAAAAAATTCAGAGTGTAATGCAAGCTAGGGAAAGGATTCCTAAGTCTATTGTGGAAAAGTACAAGAAAACTATTTTCTTCATGGTAGAAATTGATCAGTGTTTGATGGAAGTAGCAGAACCTAAAACACTTTGGATAATGCCTATGGGATATGAGGTTGAAGAACACATTCTGGAGTTGTATGTTGAACACTTGTTGAGTAAACCTTGGGATCTAACTACATAAAGGTTTGGAACCTTTGCACAGAAGGATATGAAAGTGCATAATCAAGTGAGGAAGCCTGTGATAGTTTGGAAGGTGAGAAAGAAAGTTGAAGCTTTTGTAGAAAGCCTCGACATATCAGTTGAAGTAGTGAGGGAAGCTAGGAAGAAAAGAGAACAAGCTGAAAAAGGGGAGCCTGCTAGAACTGAGTTAGCTAGTCTGGCAACATCCTCTACTAGATCTATATCTACAAGGAGCTCTACATCCTCATGTAGTCCTACAAATAAATCAAGCCTAGTAAAATCTCAAGTCAAGACATTCAAAAGAGAAGGAAAGAGGAAGAAGGGTAAAAGCACAAGAGTCTATTTTGTTGTTGAAGATGATGAAGAAAATGAATCATATGAAGAATTCAAAGAAATCAAGCATAAGGGGACAAAGGCATCAAAATTCTCTAAGGACAAGCCTTCTGATGAATTAAAATCCAAGAAAAAGGTGAAAATTGGTAAATCAAGTATGACTATAAAGGAAGTGGAAAAAGCTTTAATCAAGGATGGTAATCTTAAAACACTTTCTGAATGGTATGAAACTTTTTATAGTGCCAGTCAGAGAACTCTTGAAGAAGCCATAATAAAATATTGGACTAATTTCAATAAGACTCTCATAGAAATAATGTTAGGGTTACCTAAAAAATTATATGAAGTCTTAGAAATGAGGAGAGTAAATGCAGGAACTGAAGAACAAATGAGAGAAATCGTACATTCCAATCTATGTCTAGTAATGTCAATAGAAGAAATGAAGAAAATCCTCAATGAAGCTAAAAAGTATTTTAAGAGAAAATAAAGGGTGAATAAGCTTATGATCGGGAAAACTAAGGAAGTGGCAAAAGACACTGAGAAAATTCTTAAGGAAGTTCTGTTGAAGAACATATATAACATTGTGTCTGAAGGATCTCATGATGAAGATGTTCCATCTCATCTAGAAGTTTAGGATGTTCAGGTTAATATGGAAATAGTGAAAGAAGACACAATTGAGGACACTTAGGATGCTCTGGATATGGAAAATTTTGAAATTCCCATGGAGACCGAAGCTCCTAAGGATATGTCAGCTGAAGAAGTAGAGATTCCCAAAGTCAAGCAAGAATCTAAGATTGAAGAAAAGAAGGTTGAGGCAAAGGAAGTTTCTATGGAAGAAAGAGACACTACACAGGTAGTAAAGAATTTTTTAGAAGATCAACAAGAGGATTTTGACCTTGAATTGGTTGAAGGTCCTATCAACTTTTCCACTCTATCTCCTATTCAAAATTTGAAGGTGGCATCATTTTATCAAACCAAAGCAAGGGAGGAGATATTGAAATCTCACATTAAGGATAGTGAGCTACTAAGTTTGGCACCTGGTATCTTGGAGAAGATTGTGCCCACACATTTCAAGGATTCATCTGATTCTCCCTCAGGTCAGCTGAAGAAACTTGTCAACTTTGTAAGTACTCACTTTTAGTCTCTTGAAAAGTCAGTTGAGGATAAGGTCTATAAATAATTTGATGCAAATAGGTTCAGTAGATTGAAGTGTATGATTGCCAATGATAAATCATTATTAGCTAGCTCTAAAAAGATCATTCAAGGTTCATTATCTAAGGGTGGAAATATTTACAAGTCATGTTTATCTTTTTCAAAATTCACTAAGGTCATTGAGAATAAAATTAAGGAATATGAAAAATAGTTAGCAAACATTTCTCAAACCTTTGATCCTCTAACCATTTTTGTGAGTAAGCAAGAAGGTCAAGTCGTATCCCTTCTTGAGAAAATTAAAATTTTGAAGCATGAAAGAGACAATGTAACACCCCTCCATTTTTCTTTCTGGACCAGATAGTGTGTCCTTCTTTTGTGTTGATTTATGTTTCTGGATATTCAGATACTTTATCTTGCGTGTGTGTTTGGTTGCTATTCATTGAGTGATAGACTATTAATATGTGATGTGATTTGATTCTTTAATTGGTGTAAAGATGTTAGTGGATGTAACATGTGTCTGCAAATGAGATTATTGGATTATGTTGGAAGTGTCAGTTATAATGATTGTATTGGTGAAGGGGATGAGTTCGCATCACTTGCTTGCGAGCGCCCTGCGAATCTGTGATTTCTTCTTCATGGTGTGTATTATATGCTAGATATATTGTATGATGTTGTTTGTTTGGTTTTCAGGTTGCAGGTACATAACACCGACTCCACTTGGTTTCATAGGTTTGAGCATGTCGATCCAACGGTTAAGTTGAGCGGGAGATAGTAGCTAGGTAACTTGTGTCAAGTCTACACCCTAACCATAGTGTGTCGAGTCATTTATTGCCTTACTTGAATGTTATTTAATTCTGAAAGGATTCTTGATCTCGAAATAATTATTTAGAATAATTGCATTAAACCTTGTTGATGGTTATTTAATTTAAACTATGCAATGTGGAAAGATGTTTATATTTGAATTAATTAATTAAATGTGATGCAAGAAAATTAAAAGAAAGAAAATAATTAAAATTCATTATTGAATTTTATTTCAATTAGTGGGAATTTAATTATTTTGGGATTTTATTTCAATTAAATTGGAATTAAATTAGAATTTGAAATTGAATTTTAAATGCAAAGACAATTTTTGAAATGTGAGAGTTAATTAATATTTGGATATTTCAATTTTCAATATTGCATGCAAAATTAGATTTAGGTTGTTTAAGATATTTTTGATTGAGGACTGAAGTGCATGTTTAATTAAGAGGAAGAGATTTATTGAAAGGATTATTCATTCTAAGGGAAGATTTTGGAAGGAAGATTTTGGGGAAAATTTTGAGAAGGGTTTGAAGAAATTTTTGGATTGTAGAATTGATTTGAGAAAAGTTTGTTTGCATTTGTTGGAGTTTTTTGATTGGATTCATTGCATGATTGAAGAAAATTCAAGAAATCTTTGGAGGAGGCTTGCATCAGAAATTCATTCTTTCCTATAGCTTCGAAATCCAGGTTTTGTTCTGTGTTTTTCTTGTTCTTGTTTGTTTAAACAAATTTATATTGTTTTATGAATTTGTTGTTGAATTCATTGGGAATTTGGATTTGTTAATGGAAATTAGATTTAAATTAATCTGAAAATGGGGGAGGATTGTATAAATTTACTATGGATTTAATTCAATAAATGGGGAAATTGTAGAATCATTGTTAAATCTAAACCTTAGATTGTGCCTCAAACATTAGATTGTTGTATGAAATTTTATTCCTTTAGAAAACAATTAGATCTGGTTTTGAAAACAATCCTCTATAGAAAGCAAATTTATTTCAAAAACCTCTATAAAAATTAGGTGGAGAAACCTTGAGGATTTAAAAACTTTTGGGTTTATTTTAGATCCTTTTAGTTTAATTGTTCTTTTATTGTTCACATATTTGAGAAAATGGTTTAAAAGGATTATTTTTGAACCTTTGTGAAATTTTGTTTTGTTCTGGAAATTCTTTCATATTCTCACTTGTAGGTGAATATCTCAGATTAATTTATTCAATTTGTTTCCTTGTTGAAATTTTCATTATAAATATAAATATATATTGGATTGTATATATATATATATATATTTATAAAACAAATATATGAATATATATTAATTCCATTTGTTCATGAAAAATCGCGGAATTTAATTGAAGCGAATTTTATTCGCTGTTTGCTTTTGGGATATTTACGAATTTCCAGTTGTTTTAGCTTTTAAAACTATATTTTAAAAGTTTTATAAATAAAATAAAATGGAAAGTGATATGTACTGTGGTTGGTGGGGGCGGTTGTATTCCCCACCGCCCACATTTGATCTTGGGTGGAGCACTGCCTATGAGGCAGTGCGCCCACCATTTTGGGGGGACGCGCTAGCCCATAGGGAGAGATGCCCCCCTCCTTGCATCCTTGGGGTGGCCGGTCTGTACAAGTACAACCGGCGCTTGCACCTTTTTGTATGAGCCTTTGGCTATACGTGCTTCCCAATATTGTGTACCGTGTACCGTCTTAAAGACAACAAACCATAATTTGTCATGTGGATTTTGATGTGGTTTGGAGTTTTAATTTTGTTTAATATTAAATGAATATAATATATATAAATATTACATATGTGTATATATATTATATTTAATATATATATATAATATTTATATTTTGGAAATTAATGATAAGAGTTTTAGAATTTGGTTAATAAAGTTCTTTTTTATTTTGAATAGAACAGTTTGAGATTTTTGAAAAGATAGATGAAATATTTAAATGTATCTATGTGATTAAATATATTAAATATATATATTTAATGTATATATGGTATGAACATATATATATATATTTAATTATATATTTAATATTTTATCTTATTTTAATTTTTGAATACAATTTAGTATTATTGGAGGTTCAAAATGGAATTGATTAGTAGGCATAATTCAAATTGATAGAGAAAAAAGGTATTTTAAATAAATTGATTGAATTATATGAGTTAGTTGGAAAACGAAAGAAATCCAGTTAGTAGAGAACTTATGTTGGTTTTAAAAGTAAACATTGAATTTGATTTAAATTTTTCAAATTAGTATTTATTATATTTGTAGAGTAAAGGCACTTATTTAATTATTTCAATTATTTTGAAAGGGGAAAATTTTTATATTATTGTGAATGGGGATTTTAAAAGATATTTTATTATACATTGAAGAAAATGCATGTTTTCAAAGGAAAATTGAATGTGGTATAGGTTTTGGATACAAAATTGAAAAGATTATTTGCAATAGTTTTACATTGTATTAAAAGTAAATTTAGGAATTGATTATTATGAAGAGGCAATTAATTACTTTAATTTATTTATTTTCTTTTTGAGCAATTTATTTATTGAGAATGGAATATGGAAGAGATATGGATTTAGTATATCCAAAAATAGTAATATTCTTCCTGATTGCCTTAAATATTCTATTTTCTATGTATTTCGCATAGGGATGTAAGTTTAAATTGTTTATGATTCCATATCATGAAAATGGTAAAGGGGTATGTGAGTAGTTGAGTTAACCCTGTTATCGTGCTTGGACTTTGTCATCATTACCTATTGGATGAATATAGATTTGATTAATGACTTGAATTCTTGTTGTAGCTATGTCGTCAGGTTGCATTGTGGGATTTGGGATTTAGTGTTAGTCCAAAATTGTAAGTCTTCTAGAGAATGTTTGAGGATGAGGGTTGTCGATTCTTTATGTCAACCAGTTGTTTTTCCCTTGGGTAGTGCATGGTGTCTTCTCAGTATTTACCCGATCCCCACGAATGGGGATGCTTTGTACCTCCTGTGAAAAGAGTGGATTATTTGCTTGTTGCCTCCAAGATGTTTGGAGTGAATTCTATTATTTGTTTCCTCCTTGTGTTGGAGTGGTTTTGATGCCTAGTTTGTATGCACTTGTGATTCCCTTGGTGGATTGTTTGGGTGTGTGTTGTCGAATAGAAGAGTGGCTTCTGTTAGGCATTGGAGCCCAAAGAGGTAAACCGGGTAACCTTCATAAGTGATTTAATCAAGTGATAACTAAATTAATGTACTTAGATTATTAGGATGCATTTCTCACTAATCAAGATAATTTTTCCTCACTCATAGACACAAGGGCTCGTTTAGACTTGGGATGAGTGGGAAGGCTTGGAATGGCAAGGTCATCTATCTTGTTTGTACGAAAGGTATTTGATTCCACATGAGTGAGTATGGGGGTCGGGGTTTAGTTGAGGTCACCAGGATTACCGGAGCCTATGAAGAATGCCCAAAGGAAATCGCATGACTACTATGCGATGACACTCTATCTAGGACAACTGTTGTTAATTGTTATATGTGTATGGTTCTTTGAACATACTTGATCTATTTTATGTCTAGAAGCAATGTGACCTATGTCAGTGATGTGAGAGTTGTACTTGTACTGTACTTGATTTGTACTAGATTTGTACTTGTTTATGGCATTTGTTTGGTTATGTCAGTATGAGTTTGCCTTTGGTTAGTGGTTGTAGATATTTGTCCATGTTACTTTTTTACTATCTACTAGCATGGGGGTTGGGCCTTGGGGCACACATGGTTTGGTGGAACATGCACCATACACCATTGGGTCCCCATTTATCTTCAGTACTTGGTGGCGAGACATCCAGTTGGACAACTCGTGGTTCTTATGTTATTCTTGCATTGTTATATTTCAATTTGTATAAGTTATTTTATCCCTCTTATGTTTATGAGGTGAAATGTTGTAATTGTAACACTTATGTACTATTGCCTCATTCTGGGAATGAGTTATGTAACTATTGGATTAAGTTAATGATAATGAAATTGTATCTTGGATGTTTATCTTATTATGTATGTTGTATCCTTATTATGTATGATGTTTATTTCATAAAGTATATAATGCTATGGTTATATGTAATATGTATGTGTGGGTTTAAGTAATCCCAACCTTGTAGCCTTAGAGGTTGTTGTTAATTAGTAAGTGAATGTGTATGTTAATTTCACTTTATAAAAAAAAAAATTGGTTCGCTTAAGACGTTAATTGCAACTTCCTTTAAGGTTACTTGGCGGGGCATTATAGACAATATTGTTGAAAGGGAATGTGAACTCAGAGGACTAATTGGTCCTAAAATGGAGACAATGCTTAGTGCAATGAAGGAAGCATAGGATGATATGGCTGTCAGTGATCCAAAAAATCTTAAGTCAAAAAAGATGCAATCCTACTTGTTATGTGGTCACATGACTATTTTGGAGAGTCTCAAAAAGGGTTGGGACACTATTTTAATCCTATTGAAGAACAATTTTGCAGACATGTTCAAGTTCATGTAAGTTAGTAAAGTGCGTTTGTACATATACAGTTTTGTGTGATTTTTGGTATGAAAATTCTCTTATTTTACATTGATGTCAAAGGATGAGTGTAGGATAGTGAAATATTTCATATTCATCTCAGGGGGACTTGTGGATAAAATTATTTTTGAAGTTTTGTGGATTGCACTGTATTCATGCTAGTACTAATTCCGACACTTTGTTATTTTTCACTAAGTGTTGCCATCAATGCAAAAGGGGGAGATTTTCTGAAAAAAACACTACACAAGTCATCTGGTGTTGTCATTGATGGAAACCCTAGTCAGTAACCCCATTCACATCTCAATAATTTCTTATACTGAAAGATAGATTGAATATATGTGTTATCTATCAAAGCTAAAATAGGGTATCCAACAGAGTTATGTATATCAACTCATATGAAGTTTTATATTATCATTTTATGTTATGGATCTTAGGGAAGTTTTTTTGATTTATAAACTATCTTATCTTTGAATCATCAAGGTTTTCATTGATTGGTGTGAAAGTTAGAAGATCCGGTGTATTGATTTTTAGTCTAACAATGCAGAAAGTCTGACTAGATGTGTGTAGTGTGTTGTGGATCTTCAAGAAATAATTGTTTAAGTTGTTTCATGTTTGAGAAATTTTTTTTTGGATCCTCACTATGTTTTATCCAACAATGGTTGGTTCACATTGATAATTTTTGATGGATTGGGCTAACAGTTTGTGCATGTTTTATATTTTGTTTAAGTCGACATGCAGTTGTTCTAATCTCTAGTGGCAGATATATATAATCAATCATTCATATCATTTTGATATCTAATGCAATATGATGCAAGAGTTAGAAGGAATATAGATCAATTGTGCATAGTTTCATTTGAGTAGAACAAATATTGGTGATGTGAATTAAAGTAGATAGAGGTTCAAGAGAAAAAGGAGACAAAATGAGAAGAATGCAAACAATGTGCTTAACTAGAACTATAGTCAAACATTAGTAGATGCTATTTCATAGTTCATCTACTCCAGATGAATTTTAGATGTGATTGTAAGACAATGAGTCTTATTTTGGGCAGAAATCCTTTGTATTTGAGTAGTGAGCTCTAGGTAGTGTGCCTAAACGCATGTGCATTCCTTTTGTAAACACTTATATTGAGTATACTCAAACTGTGGATTGACCTCCACTGTGGTTTTTCTCCTAATAGGGTTTCCACATAAAAATCCTTATGTTATGGTGTTGTGGTTTATTTCCTTAGTCTCTTGCATATTTATTTTGGTTCAATTCTATAAGTGGTTTAAAGATCAAGTTAATAAATTCAAATTTTGCAGAACACTGATTCAACCCCCCTCTTAGCATTCCTTGATTCCAACAACCCAAATATTAGGAAAGGAGGGTAAAGAAGCTAAAGTCTTCGAATAATGGATTGAAAGAATAAATAGAGACAATGTTCAACTATTAACTTGGGGTGTCATTGATGGGATTATATAGTACAAGAACACTATAGCTAGATATGAAATAGACAAAGTGTAGAGAAATAATATTGTACTCCAGGTATCAAAAGAATACACTAGGATCAAACTCACTTGGAGGGAAGTACATGCAATTTCAAAAGAACAAATGCATCAAACATTGAGCACTTTGCAAGAATTTCAATTGAAGAAAGACAATGAAAAGATCCCGGAGCCCAACCCCTGAATGATGAAAAGATATTAGATACTAGAGGTGTTGGAGAGATATTTGTTTTATAGTTTTGAGTTTTATAGGTTGTTCCTTGTCCTAGTAGATGTTTCTTGTCTGGTATTATGGGGGATGTCAATAGCCTTGATTTATGCAGAGTATTGCATACCAAAGTAAGAATTGAAAAGTGTTGCTATTGGCAAAGTCAAAGCTTTGGCTTCATCTAGAATATTCTGATGACAGCTGGCATATGCCACGTGCTACTTTTTGATTTTCTATTTTTGATTCTCTAGATAAACTTTAAGTTTGAAATCCTGGTGCCTTGTTCCTATAAATGGTCATTTAGTGCTTTATTTTCATTTTAAATTCAAAAAATTTGGATGTTGGAAGAGCTAAAACTTCTTTAAGTTTTTTTTCCTTTTTTATGAATCATTCTAGTCTAAAAACTTGTATGCACATAGACATTAATCAATATTAGATCCAATTTGATAGCTAGTTATCTCATGAATCTTTTGTAGCTAGTTTTGTTAGTTCAATTGAACAAGATTGTGTGTTAGCGTGTTTTAGGGTGCATACCAAACCTATTCGGTGTCCAAACTAAAATCCCTCTCTTTAAAATCTCGCTCCATTTTATATGTAGTTGTGAAGCAATCTGGTGAAGTATAAAGTGGTTAGCTTTGATTTGGTTAATTCTTTGGGGAATGCATGGAGAATAACTGATAGAAATTTTAATTTTCAATATTTTGATGCTTTATCTTAGAATATATGTTTAAATTCTTGAAAATGTTCCAAAAAAATAGATGAATGAATGGAAATTTATTGAAAATATTTTGTTTTCCATGAAATTTTGAATGCTTAATGTTAAATCTACTTAAGTGATAGTAAATAAATTGTTGATGTTCATGAAATATTATTTTAAATATTTTCATTTCATGATGTTATTTTTATGAATGAATTGGAAATCTTGTGCAAAAATCTTATGATTCTTGACAAAACCAAAAATAATCATATTCCCTTTGAGATTAACATAAAATTCACATCATACCCTGGAGTGAACCTAATGCAATCATGACCTGATTATCAGTGACTTGGGATTGAACTGAGTCAATATTTTTCTATTAAAGAAACTTACCCTTCTATATTGTCTTGTTCCATATCTTTCAAGAATGATAGGCTCTTTGTAGCTTATCTATGAAGCTTTTATTTGACATATTTCTATGAGTAAAATCATCATCAAAAAGAATTGGTGCTAGAAGGGGGGCCTACTGTTGTCCTTTTTGGCTTTGTTAGGTCTTTAAACTAGATTTCCATAGAGTCACTAGATCTTGATCTAGTGATCCTCGTGTGACTCTAGTCGATCTTAGTGGTTGAACATCATCTAGACCTAAAGAGTCTAGAAGTATAGGTCTAATTTTATGGAATCCAAATATTTTTGTACCACTGCCCTCCATAGTGATGGCATTCTTTAACATAGATTCACTAATCCAAATTTTTTGTATACAACGATTTACCAAAAACTCCTGATAAGTTGTGTCCCAAATATTATCTCTATAAAGATGCAAAAGAACATATTAGTATCTTTAAGGATACATGTTTTAGAGCAAGGATTCAACATGAAGATTTCCTATGTAGGTTGTTCCCATACACATTAAGTGATGAATTTTACCAATGGTATATCAACCTACCTCACAATTCTATTAGATCCTAGCTGTATATGGAAAGCCAATTCTTAGCTAGATTTAGAACATCGTATGACCCTACTTTTTTATATCATCAATTTGCTCAAATTAAGAGGTTTGAAGAAGAACCTATATCTTCTTTTAATGACGGGTTTCAAAAGGATTATTATAGATTGAAAGGACCTTATGTAGTAGATAATTTTTTTACTATTGTAGTTTACTATACAACAGTGGATCCTTTAACTGTCATTTTTGTGAAGCGAAAGGAAAATCCTCCTACTACTTTACCTGAAGCCTATGTTGAAGCCATAAATGTAAATTTAGAAATGAAAATATTCGTAAATGGATTGTCTGCAAATGGAGAGAATGGATTAAACAATTACCCTACCCCAAATGTAAATGGAGTCCCTTTGAGTCATCCTATAGCTACTAATGTTTATCCTTTACTTGTCCAGAATGGCACATTTCCTCATAATACTTTCTTTCAACTAGGAAATAGTCAAGCTTTAGTCCCTCACCTTGATCCATCTATCACACACCTTTGTCATAACAAAAATTATTTTTCTCACAAACTCAGGAAAACCAAAATTTAAAAAATTTAGAGGAACTCAAAATATTAACCATAGAGGTTACACAATTAAGAAATCAAAACTTTTATGCCCAAAATAACAATCAAATTTCACAAAATCAGATGTATAATGCTCCTAGACCACTTAGACCTTGGAATACACAACTTAATAATGGAGGAGTATCAACACCTTTAGATAACACTAATCCTACTCAAGAAATATCCACATCAAAAGTGAATTTAGTTGATCTTGTGATGAATAACTGGTGTAGAATTCATAACACAAATTCCCATGCTAAAGTAGACTATTCACAATTCAAAATTGCTTCAGACACTTTTCTAGCTACTACTCATTATAATGAGTAGTGTGACTCTCACCCTCCTAAGGGAAACGAGTTGGTTCTAGTAGGATATGATTCTGCTTAACTTTTTGGAAGCTATGAATGTGTTAAATCACCTATTTTCATCACAAGTTACACTTGTGAATATGAGGGAGATAATTCAACTATGATTCTAGAAACATACACATTTTCCTATCAAGATGAAAATGAACCTCAAGAAGAAATCGACAAAATTCATGCTTTTCAATAGTATTAGAATGGACATAATAATAACTTGAGAAGTAAAAAAAATGGTGGAAATAAATTCAATGGGCCATTAACAACACTGATCCCACCTAATAACTTTAATACTCAACCCAATGATAAATCAAGCAATAACCTAGGATTACCCAAAGTAACCTCTCATTATAATTCATTAAATGTTTCAAAAGATGAAAAGGTAGACTCCATGGACCAAAAAAATTTGACTAACTGTTTAGCGAAATAAATAAAAAGGAAAAGATCAACCTCTCTTTGTTAGAATTTCTCAAAACACCTATGATTAAGAAAGATTTCTTAAATACTCTAGAATATTTTTCAAAAGAACGCAAGCTTAAGGAAACTCAAGTGAAAGATGATTAGGCTAAGACAAAAGATAAGAACATTTTTCCTATAGTAGATGTGCAAGTAGCCTTTTACAAAGGAAAACTAGAGTCTCCACCATTTCTACTCACTTTGAGAATATTTGGTAAAAAACTTCATAATTGCTTAGTAGATTCTGGAGCATCTATTAACTTGATGGCTTTGTCCACATGTCAAATTCTAGGATTAAATCTGGAAAGTTCTCTAAATAATGCGACTCAACTCAATCAAATGGACGTAAATATAGTTGGAGAGTTAACTAATATTCACATGCAATTAGTGTCGGATCTTAGAATTCAATATTATATAGACATTCAAGTTGTTGAGATACCTGATACTTATGGTATGTTATTGAATAGGGATTGGTCCAAGTTCTTGAATGGATATATGGATACTGACTTCTCACATATGTGGTTACCATGGAAATGAGTCCCCAATCAAATCAGAATTGAAAGAGAATCGCACATGAAATATATGATCATTGATTATAATCAGAAAAATGAAGTTCTATATATGGATGTAGAACTAGGAGTTTATAAGATATGAAGTTAAAGAGTCAAAATAGAAGAAGAATTTAAATGTGATGCTTGAAAACCTAATCAATTAACTCTTGGAAGAGATGTTTTAATTGAATTAGATTGTGATTATTTTGAAGAAGAAAATAGTCCTTATGATAAATTTTGAAAGAATATTGTTACAAAAGCTCAGAAGAGCGATAAAATAAAAATTTCACTAAATTTTTTGTTGTTGCAACATTGGTCCAGGTTACATAATGTTTCACACTTAGAAGAAAACTATATGATCTGTTTAGAGATAATTCATAGAATCAAAAATTAGTACCTTCAAGAACATGATAAGTTCAAAAGGTTTGAATCAGGAATGCATAAAGATAGAATGCATGTTACACAAACTGAAAAGACTAACCTAACGACACTGAAGAATGGTAAATTACAAGCTATAGATGATCAAGCCTGGATTCTTAAATTCGATGGATCTAAATCAAAACAAGGGATTAGAGTTGGAGTTGAACTCATCAACCTGCAAGGTAAATCTTGTCTTGCTACACATCAATTACAATTTCAATGTACTAACAACATGGTAGAGTATGAAGCCCTTATACATGGCATGATCCTCACAATCAAGAATAAAGTCAGAATGCTCAAGGTGTTTGATGATGAAGAATTAGTAGTTAGACAATTTTGAAAGTAGTACATCTGTCACTACAAGCGATTGTCCAATTATCAACATAGAGGATGGGACTTAATAGAAAATTTCAACACATTCAGCATTACTCATATTCCAAGAAGATTTAATCAAAGAGCTGATGTTTTGGCTACTGCTTCCAGTACTCTAGAACCTCTAGATGTCTCTGATTTAAAGAGATTCACAGTCGAGCTGGTGCAGTTACCCTTGGTTCCTGATAATGTTACTAATTTGTAGGTGTTTGAAGATAATTGACATGTATTCGATTTCATCACTAATTTTGGTATTTTTGAAGCACAAATAATTGAAGAGATAGATTTCTCTTATGGAAAAATTCAAGATGAAGAATTAGCTCAAGCCATAGATAATAATATTTTGAAAGGAATAATTGAGTTAGAAAAATTATTTGACATCGATCAGATAGTTAGATAGAAGGATTTTCCTTGAAGTGATGGGGGGAAACCTGAATTAGAAAATTTGCATACTAAGGAAGATCCTAAGAATGTGCTAATAGGAAAGGTTTGTACTGAGGAAGAAACAAAATATTTCTCAATCACATAAAGGTTATTGGAAGGTTATAGCCTAGACATATGAAGATTTGAAGAATTATGATACTTCATCATTACTCATATGATTCCATTAAAGCCTGATGCAAAGCCTTTCCAGTAGGAACAATGGCCAATAAATGCACTCTTAGAACCATTAATTCAAAAGGAATTCCAAAAAAAATTATCAGCTAAGATAATCTTTCCTATCAAACATTCTACTTGGATGGAAAATTTGCTTCCCATGAGAAAGAAGAATGGAGATATACAGTTGTGTGTAGATTTCCAGAATCTCAACAAGGTGTCTGAGAAAGATACCTATCCAATACTGTCACTAGAAGAAGTGATACAAATAGTAAATGGCTCACAAATGATGTCATTTTTGGATGGATTCTCTGGATATAATCAAGTAATGGTAGCAAGGGAAGATTAGATGAAAACAACATTCACTGTGAAGTGGGGAACTTTTTCTTACAAAAGGATGCCATTAGAATTGATAAATGTTGGAGCTACATTCCAAAGAGCCATGGATTATTATTTTAACAAGTTGATAGGAAAATTTATTATTATCTACATGGAAAACCTCATAGTATTTTCAAAAACTAGAAGATATCATGTTTGCGATCTTAGAGAAATATTACAGAAGTGTGAAACTTATGAAGTTTCATTAAATCCTAAAAAGTGTATTTTCGAGGTAACTGGAGGTAAGTTACTAGGAAATATTATTTTTCAATGAGGTATTTTGATAGAACTAGACATAATGAGTGCACTGCTCAAGCTACAACCATCAGGAAGCAAGAAAGAGTTGAAATCCTATTTCAGTAAGATTAATTTTGTTCAAAAATTTATTATCAGATTTGTAGAAATAGTAAAACCACACAATGATATGTTAAGGAAATATGCCAAGATAGAGTGGAAAAATGAAACTAAGATCACCTTTAAGAATATAAAGATTGCAATTATAGAAGCTTTGGTATTGATAAGTTTTTATTATGTTAAACCTTTTTATATTTACTCTTTTTCTTTTGGTAATACTTATACAATAGTACTAACACAAAAGGGAGAGAATAAATAAGAGAAACCAATTTATTTTATGAGTGCTCCATTAAAACAAGCGGAGATGAGATATACAAATGTTGAAAAATAAGACTTTTCTTTGGTCAAAGTGGTATGCAAATTTAGACATTACGTCCTCAGGAGTATAGTCAAAGCTATTGTTCTAAATTTTGTAGTCAAGATGTTGTTAACGCAAAGTGAGCTTAGAGAAAAAAGAGTCAAATGGGTTACCATCCTATAGGAATTCGACTAGAAATCATACCCATAAAATTGATTAGGGGATAAGCTTTGGTTAGGTCTTTTGCAAAAACAGATCCATAAATTTCAAGTCAACAATATACTTTGGATTTAAAAGACCAAGATGACTGGTATTCGGATATATATGGCATTATCTGGTCAGCCATACTTTCCCTAATCATATGCAAAGAAACCAAATAAGAGTCCTTAAGATAAAATCTCAAAGTTGTATGATCAAATGGGGAGCTCTATTCAAAATAAACCATGGAGGAATCTATTTAAGATGCTTGAATAGAATAGAAGTGAACAATGTGTTGCATGAGCTACATGATAAATTTGGAAAAACTTATGGAGCACCTTTATCCACCACACACCTCATTTTAAGAGTCAGTTACTATTAGCCAACAATTTTCAAAGACACATATGAACATGTGAAACATTGCTATACATGTCAAACTATAAATCATTTTTCTAAGCATCAATCCATGGTAAAAATATGATTTGATAGAAGGGCTAGATTAAAGACTTTTAGAATATTTGACTTGGTCCAGTACTGGAATAAAGCCCATGAATGAAAATGTGAGCATGGTAAGTTTGATAAGATGTGGATAGGCCCATATCAAGTTTCTAAAATATTGGGTGACAACACTTATAGATTGAAGTTTTTGACTAGTGAAGATATCCCATTGCCTCTCAATGGGTAGTTCCCAAAGCATTATTTCTAGTCATAGGTAAATAGTCTTTTGTAAATTGTTTTTTGTAAATATTCTTTTGTAAATAATATTTTTGTAAATAGGTTTTCTTTAGGTTAGTTTTTGTTGCTGTTTTGTAAATAATTTTTTGTTTCTTTGTCCTGTTTTTTTGGGTGTTGCGTCATTTAAATTTTTGATGATTAACAACCTTTGGAGGTGAAGATGTTAATAGAACATCAATTTTGGGAATTTGATATGTGCTCTGACCAAAAATAGTCCTTTATTTACAAATTGTTCTAGAATTGTTTCATTCTTTATACTCTAGTTCGCATGAATCATTGAATTGATGTTGAGCTACAAACACACACATTTAAATCATTGTACTAAAATTTGGGATAGCAGTTATTTGCATTAAGTGAAAAAATAAAAGACTACCTTTTCTACCAGTGTAATTTCCAACCTAATAGTGGGCTTCATTGCCCACAAGTTTAAAATGAGCTATTATTGTAATAGAAAAAAAAAGAGAAATCAACTCTTTAGGCTATCCAAATATCTCTATCGGGGCTATAGATTCTTGGCTAGAAGTATAGCTATGTTTGGGGGGGATTATGGAGATAACCTTGTCGGGGCTATGGACGCTTGACTAGATTCAAGACTCTATCTATGGTTGGCTTAAAAGGAATTGTCAAATTATGCAGGTTAATGAAAACAATTGCTATTTCTAAGTTTATAGTGGTAGAAATAACCAATTGCACACACATGATCTTAGTAATACTTAATCTTGTATGCTAGCTGAAGTGAAATTTGAATGTCGAAATAAGGATCCAATGATTTATAATTAGAAGACAAAAAATTTGGCACATTGATGTTAGATCTAGAATTGAATTTATATTATTTTTGTTTAGTTTTGTTGGTTGCTAGTTGTTGTTTGGTCTTACAACACATCCCATTTTTCCCTTTCGTGAAATGTGGACCCTCCTCTTTTTCTTGTTCCCTTTTTCTTTCATTTTCTTTGTCATCATTCTACGGCTTGGTCGGTTGCTAGTCTCATTTTCAATTTTGCTTGGTCCCTGTTCTATTCTCGTTTCTTTCCTAGATTCAGTGTTTCAATCTTGTCATGAGTAATATATTACAAGAAACTAGAATCTTGGGGTTGTTCGGTTGTATCAAGATGAATTGTATCTTCAGTTGGTCTTAGCCTCGCTTGGTAAGTCATCGACTAGAAGTTTCAATCCCGGTGATATCATTATTTTTCCTTGTATCAGAGTCCAATAATTTTATTCAAAAATCAGAAACCCGAGAGTCTGTTTTGAAATGTTTTAATCTCTCTTGATCCCAGTTCCTAGTCTTTTCTTTTTTTTGGTTTGTTTTTCTTTCTGAAACTTGGAGGTAAGTTCCCTGGATCTTGGTATTTCTCCTAAAATTTTATACTAGAGGTTTTAATCCCATTGATCAAAATTGATTATGTATCTTTAATGGCCTATGCCTCACAAATAATTGGACTGACACTAGAGTACAATGTATGATCATTTCCCCAGATTTCTCCTCTAGTAGTGATCATACACAAAAATCTAGGCATTAATAATTTGAACCCTAATTCGTAATGATTTTACCTTTATTAAAAAAATTAATGCATTATAACAAGTAATTAATGAAGGTGGTGAACTACTCATGTACTTGGCATCACCTTGAGCATAGTTTCTTTTATAACACTCTACTTCATGTCATGCTATAAAATTTGCAAAGGACATTGAAATAACAAAATAATACTGGCGTGCAAGGAAAGGTAAATTTTGAGAAACTGAGAACACAACTACCAAGGGTTTTGAAGTTCCATTCTGAAAATATTGTCATTATTAGCCAGAACCAGGTATGTTTCATATAACTAATTTTATGTTAATTATTTTCACGCATGAAGATCTCGAAAGATGGTATTTCCATTTTGAAATTGAAATTTTGATTATTCTTTGATTTTGAATTTAGTCTAAGGGTGAATTGAAAGTTTTATAAATTATAATTAATTTGGTTAAATCTAATGCTAACTTGCACACAAGGCACACATTTGAAAATGCAAAAAACACCAGAAAAAATGAATACTTCTGATGCAAGGGAAGAATATGAATTCAAATATTGCAACTCACAATCCATACTGCTCAATATGGTAGTTACAAACACTCATATGGGGTGGTCTTCTAATGTTGAAATTTGCACTAGTGTACGAAAACAAAATTATTCTCACTATATTGAAAATGTTATAGCAAGTGGGTTATTTTTAGGAGGAGGATTCATACTAACAATGGAGGCCCTTGAATTGGTTATGCAATGTATGAATTATTATAACCCCGAAAAAAGAGTTGTTGAAAAGGAAGGGAGAATTTATGTAGATCTCTCATAGAAAGGAATTACATACACATTTGGGCCTCATATTTTCACTTAGATGTACAATATTGATATGAAGGAAAAGGACAAACATATCAGAATGCTGAAGCCTGCAACAGAGAAATTATGAGTAACCAATGGTGCCAAGAGTTGATTACACCATAGACCAAACTAATTCAAAGGTCTATGTTCAACCAATCTATTCAAGATATTATAACTCTACTACGAAGGATGGTTGGTTTACAAGATGTCGATAAATTTGAACCCTCGATGTTTGTAATTAATATTCAAATTGATGGAAAATCTCATTCAAATACATTGGGGAAAGTTTATTAGTGACAAATTATATGAATAGATAAAGCCATTTCCCAGAACTAGATGTTTTTATATGTCTTCATATGTGATTTATTCATTCACCATGAGGGGAAGCAAATAGGGGTTGAAAAAGGTTGGTACTTTGGGTAGGGAAGTTGGAAACAGTTTGATGTATGCTCATTTACCCTAGATCACTATCCAAAAATACAAAGAGAATTACATGAGATTTAACGATGTGTTCTCCATGAAGCTAGTCAAAATGATGGAAGGTGATAAAGCCAAAATATTGTCCTTGGAGCTACAAAGTGTTATTAAACCAATGGGAGGATGGTATGTTCAGTTCCCCACTTACTCCTACATTAGGATGGAAGTGTTTGATGGACATCCTTTTATGATGCCTAGGTATCCAACAAAAAAAGTTCTTTTATTAGAATTGGCGAGACAATTAAAACCATTTGAGGCTCTTTATAATAACACTCACAAGAAGGACTCCTTTATATTTCCTATAGTGTTAGGGAATTATAAGTGCAATGCAATTAGGGTGTCTAAATTTTGTGAAGACGAATTGAGATCATATAATTTTGAGTTTTTTCCACTTCATAGAATGTATTATGATCTTGAAGGGAATATTTCCAAGACCATAGCTAGTTACCATGCTCATGTCCAAAACCTATAAGATTATTGCCTTAATTGTGAGGATGAGCACAAAGTAAGAGTAAGAAAGTATGAAAGATTGTCTTTAGAATTTTCTCGGATTCTTATGCTTCAAGAAATTTCAGAGGAGTTGGAGGAGGATGATGGAGAAGTGTTGAATAAATATTATAATTAATATAGGGTGTATGATGAACCTATCCCAAGCCCAGATTATGAGGGTGAGGAAATGACATCAATTTATGAGTTCTCTACACCAATTTTGTTACATGCTCAACACTAGATAAATTATTTTTGTAAAGATTTAAGTGAAAGAGGAATTGAACCCAAGTTCTCAAGGGAAAAAAGAAGGAAATAAAGAAATGAAACTACATTTGAGAGTGGGAAATCTGCTAGGAAGAAAAGGAAAACTAGTAAGATGGCTCCTAGTATGCGAATTGAAGAGAGAACCCTTGAAGCTTCAATGAAACCACCTAATAAGTAGAAGGATGCAAAATCAAATAAAGATAAATCAAAAAGTAAGACCTAAAGGTGCATCTTCCTCTACAAAAAAACCAAGAACTAAAATTGTTATTGAAGAAGAAGTGAGAGTAAGTGACAATTTTGGTACACAGACGAGGTCTGCATCTCAAAGGGCTGCAACACTATTTAATTCTCCTCCCTCTGTTGACAAGCCTAATATGAAATAAACACTGGGAGGAACTCCTGTGGTATTGGATGAAATTTTTGAGGTAGATGAAGCCAAAATTAAATAATAGATGGATAAGTGGGGTGCCATGTGGGAGAAGGTAAAAGAAAAGAAGCTTCAAGATAAACCCATGGTACAACCAATGATAGAGAAAATTCTTGATACAAGGTCCACTCTTATAAATGTTGAAGAAGAATAATTCATACAAGGAACACTCACCTCTGAAGCAGGGAACCCTTATATCCTTGATATGAAAGCAAGGGAGACTGCAAAGTAGGATCCTATTGATGAAATAATTGTTGAAGGTACTTTGTATTCCCAGCCTTCTCTTGGTAATGTGTCAAATGATAATGAAAAATCATAAGTCTTTGGAAAATCAGAAAAAGGACCGGGTTGAAGTTGAGATTGAAAAGGAAGAAGCTACATAGGTTTCAAGTGAAGGAGTTGAAAATGAGGGAAGCCATGGTGTAGAAGAGAATAAAGAAGGTAACATCTTGGAAATTGATATTGAACATCTAGATAGACAGGAAAATGTAAGCCTTCCAATAGAGGAGGCAATGCCAAATCCTAGTAATCCCAAATCTATGCTATAAATTGTTGATGAAATTCTTATTTCGAAGGACGTAATAGGTAAAAATGAAGAAGTAATATAAGAGGTTCCTAAATTAAGTGGAAACCAAGAACAAAGGAATGATACAGAACTAGAGCTAAATGAGAATGCACCTAATTATTTGATGAAGGAATTGGCTTCCCTAATGGAAGTACAAATATTTCCTCTAGATCTTAATAGTTTTATACATGAAGTAGATACTCCTAATCCTAGGTGCAGAGCTAAATAAGAACATGCCATACAGAGAAATGAAAATGGTGACATAACCATCTATATAGCTACTCCAATATTTGATAAAAATAGACATGAAATAACACCTAAGGAGTACAATATAACAAGTATTAATCTTGGACACTCATCTTGGAGGCAAGAGTTGGAAGAAATAAAGATGAACCTAGATGCCACTATTGCTAGAGTACAAAAGTATAAAAATAAGAAAAGAGAATTGAAAGAACGGGTTGCTACCTTGTAATCTTTTAAAAAATAACTAACCTTATCTAGTCAAGCATAGATTGAATTGCCCCAACATCTAGTACTAAAATCACAAGAACAGGTGGATGCAATTGCAGCAGTTCATCATAAAATGAATGTATTTGAAGAATGGATTAAGTATTGGGTAAAGAAGGGGGGAGAATTCATTACATATGTAATATGAAAGTATAAGGAATCATAACATTGGTTTGAGAAATCCATAAGATTTGAAAGTGAATGCAGGGTTCATCGAGAACAAATTGATGTTGAAAAAAAAAAATGTTGAAATTATCATACAAATGGATGTCCAAGGTTTAATACAAAGAAATGTAATTTCAAAGCTAGAAGTTCCATTTCTAGGAAAATGGAAGAAACAATTGAAATGGGAAGGTGACATTTTGATGCAATTTATTGAAGTATTTGAAAAGGTCACCATGGAATTTAGAAAATTGCTTGATAAATATCAAGACTTTATTGAAATGCTAACACGTCAAGGTTGTGATCCCCAAACATTAGGAAACGAGGTTAAAGAAGCTAGAGCCTTCAAAGAATGGATTGAAAGAATAAATAGAGACCCTATTCAACTATTAACTAGGGAGGTCATTGATGAGATTATATAGTGTAGGAACACTATAGCTAGATATGAAATAGAGAAAGTGAAGAGAAATGATATTATACTTGAGGTATCAAATGAATACACTAGGCTAAAACTCACTTGGAGGGAAGTACAGGGGATTTCAAAAAAAAAATATGCATCAAAAATTGAGTGCTTTATGAGAATGTCAATTGAAGAAATACAATGAAAAGATCCTAGAGCCCAAGCCTTTAATGATGGAAAGATACCAAATACTAGAGGTGTTGCAGAGATATTTGTTTTTTAGTTTTTTAGTTTTGTAGGTTGTTCCTATTCCCAATAGATGTTTTTTGTCTGGTATTATGAAGAATGTCGATAGCCTTAGTTTATGTGGAGTATTGTGTACTAGAGTAACAAGTGAAAAGTGGTGTTGTTGGTGAAGTCAAAGCTTTGACTTCATCTAGAATATTTTGATGATAGTTGGTGTATGCCATGTGCTACTTTTTGATTTTGTATTTTAGATTCTCTAGATAAACTTTAAGTTTGAACTCTTGGGGCCTTGTTCCTGTAAAAGGCCATTTACTACTTTATTCTCATTTTAAGTTCAGAATTTTTGGATATCGGAAGACCCAAAACTTCTTTAATTTTTTCTCTTTTTTCCTTTTTTTCTAAATCATTCCGGTCTAAAAACTTGTATGCACATAGACATTAATAAATACCAAAGCCAATTTGATAGCTACCTATCTCATGAATCTTTTGTAGCTGGTTTTTTTAGTTCATCTAAACTAGACTTTGTGCTACATCATTTAAGGGTGCATATAGAATCTACTCGGTGTCCAAACTAAAACCCCTCTCTTTAAAATTTTGCACCATTTTATATGTAGCTGTGAAGTAATCTGGTGAAGTATAAAGCAATTTTCTTTGATTTGGTTAATTCTTTGGGGGAATCCATGGAGAATAACTGGAAGAAATTTTAATTTTCAGTATTTTGATGTTTTGGTTTATGATAGATATTTAAATTCTTTAAAATGTTCCAAAAAAAAAAGATGAATGAATGGAAATTTATTAAAAATCTTTTATTTTACATGAAATTGTTGAATGCTTAATGCTAAATCTACTTAAGTGATAGCAAATAAATTTTTGATGTTCATGAAATATTATTTTAAGTCTTTCAATTTCATGATGTTATTTTTATGAATGAAAATAAATCTTGTGTAAAAAGCTTATGATTCTTGACGAAACCAAAAATGATCATATTCCCTTTGAGATTATAAGAAAAAACATATCATACCCTAGAGTGAACCTAGTACAATCATGACTTGATTACCAGAGACTTGAGATTGAACCGAGTCAATCTTTTTTAGTTAAAGCAAATTCCCCTTTTAGAGTTTTCTTGTTCCATATCTTTCAATAAGGATAGGCTCTTTTTTGTTTTTTTGTGAAGTTTTTATTCGACCTATTGTTGGGTGTAAAATTATTGTCAACACCTTCTTCATCCATAAGGCTCAAATTTAAGACCATTTGGAAAAAATTGAGGATGAATTCAAAGTAGGAATATAAGATTATTGTCATTTGACAATATATTTAATTAATTCTTACATAGAGGCCCAATTATCTAAGGATTTAAAATAAAATGGGAAGGTATTAGACCCAATTTACATTGGCCAACACATCTAAAATGAAGATTTTTCAGTAGGTGAGGATGACAATATTCAGACAAGGGTAGATAATGTCATAGTTCAGTCTCTTAAATGGCTTAAGTATCCTTCTCCAATGATAGAGGTGTGAAAAGTTGTGAAGACCCAAGTAAAGATAAAGCAAGTGAAGGTTCTTCCACTATAGAAACCAAGACCAAAAAGGCATCACCTCCCCAGGTTGTAGGGAGTAAGAGGAAGGAAAATTAAAAATCGATATCGATTTATGTCAAGAAGATATGTAAGAAGATGAAACTCTTGTGAGAAGAAAAAAGACCAAATAAGAAATTCAAGAAAGAGTTTCCCAAAGAGAGGCCAACAAACTTATTGTTCTTCCCCTCCACATGAATCCCCTTTACTTTCACCTTCTCCTTGACTAATTTCACCACATGATCCTCTTGGGTAAGTACATGTATCTACTATCAAAACAAGAGTAGACAAATGAGAGGGGGGGTGAATCAGTTGTCACATGATTTAAAACTTATTCAACCTTATTAACCTTTAATTTCATATATGATAATTAATAGTGAAAGCATAAATAAATAACACATCAGAAAAACATGAACACCAAGATTTTATATGTGGAAACCCTGTTAGGGGATAAACCACAGTGGATGTTAGTGCACAAGATTATACCCTATTAAAATTATAATGAAGAATGAATAAGAAATGCACATGCATTCACACACACTTCCTAGAGCTCACTGCTCAAAGGAAGGCTCACTTACTTATAGAAAAATTCAGATTAAAACCATATGAAGAATATGAACTAAGAAATTGGCTTCTTCAAAAGTCTGATGACAATTCTAGTTAGGCACATAAATACTTCTTCACACTTCTCTCAATCTTCTTCACACGCTTCTCTGTACTCGAATGATCTTATCTTTATTTTCATATTTTACATACATAATTCACTCATCACATCTTCAAAATGAAGAAAAGAATCTCTCTTATATATTCGCTTCAAGGATTTACATCAACAACTTTGTCAGCCACGCGTAAAAGAATAAATTACAAACTGTCAACCCAATTCATGAAAAAATTTCAATGCGCACCAACCAAAGTCAGTCACAAAAAATGAAGACCTAAATCAACATCCTCAAACATGCCAAATAATTTTAAATTAATCCATGAGGATCCACTACATGCTACTACCATCATGTCAACCAAGAACATGAAAACCCAAACACACAATGAAAAACTATTTGATCATGATCACACCAATTAATGCGGACATGCAAAAAAGATAGGGAACAATCTAAAAAACATCCATGAACATCTTAGAAACATACACAACAACTAGCATTAACATAATTTCATTCTCTTCTTCCAAAACCATCAGCTATAGTAACAAAATAACTATAGGAACACAAAAACGCACAACCTACACAAATCTTGATGCGCACCACTAAAATTTTTGTGGAACATACTAGATAGGTTTAGCAACAAACCATTTAATGCACGATTTCTAAATATCAACTTACAAAACTTTCCACCAAAATTTCCACTATTCTGATCTTCATAGCTTCACAGGAACATTGTAACATGTTTATTATAATTTTCTCAATATCCTCGACATATATAGCCTTCAAATCATTAAATGCTAATAGTGTTGACATCAATGACAACCACATATTAGCAACATAACCACAACATCCAACAATCTCCCCCTTTGGTATTCATGGCAACACATGATGTGAAAAATACCATCAACATAACTAGCTCTTCTTCTCATACTATTCTTCTCCCCCTTACATTATTCTTCGCCTCTTTTTGTTCTGCTCTTCTCCTCCAAGGTTTTTCACATTACACTTTTTCCCCTTTGACATCAATGGGAAAGGTACACAAGCTATGAACCACATATCTAAAACATATGACTACTCCCCCTAAGTAGCAACCACCAAAATATCAATCTGAAATAAGATATGATAGTGAGTTCATGGACTGATGCAAAGAATTGCATCTTTAGTTATGATCAAGAGAGGAAATCACCCCTAACTTTCCTCTAAGGTAGTCAAAATTATTTTTAGGCAATGGCTTAGTAAAAATGTCTAAAATTTACTCCTTAGTAGGTACATACTCTAGTCTAACTTCTTTGTCACTCACTTTTTCTCTCAAGAAGTGATATTTGATAGATATATGCTTTGTCTTTGAATGCGACATTGGATTCTTAGAAATGTTTATGGCACTTGAATTGTCATAGAATATGGCAATGGGCTCATCATACTCAATTCTAATATCTCTCATCATCTACTTCATCCATATTATTTGAGTACAATTGTTTGTAGCAGCATATACTCTGCCTCAGCAGTAGATAGGGAAATGGAATACTTATTTTTACTTAGCCAAGACACCAACTTCTTCCCCAAGAAGAATGCACCACCACTAGTAATTTCTCTGTCATCCACATCTCATACCCAATCTACATCAATAAAAGTGCTCAAGGTGAGATCATCATCTTTAGGATACCAAAGACCAAAATCATGTCCCTTTTAGGTATCTGAGGATTCTTTTCACAAGAGTCGCATGAGATTCCTTCGGATCAACTTGATATCTAGCAACCATGCATACAACATTCATGATGTCTAGTCTAGTCTGAGTCAAATAGAGTAATCCATCAATCATTGACCTATATTTTATTTGATTTTATTTAGATGAATCATCATTTTTTGTTAGTTTTCATTCAGTTACCATGGGTGTACCAATCGGCTTTGAGTCTTCCATGCCAAACTTTTTTAGTAACTCTCTTACATACTTGGACTCAGATATGAAAATTCCATCTTTTAACTAAATGATTTGGATCCTAAAAAGAATTTTAGTTCTCCAATCATTGAAATTTCAAACTCACTTTTCGTTTCATCAAAATACTTCATACATAAATCATCATCACCTTCAAAAATGATGTCATCAACAAAGACTTCAATAATCAACTCTTTATCTTGATTTCATCTTAAAATACAGATTGTTGTCAGCAATACCTTTATTGAATCCAAGCTTCATCAAGTATTTATCTAGTCTAGAATACTAGTATTTAGGGGCTTGTTTAAGTCCATTAAGAGCTTTCTTCAATCGAAAAACCATGTTTTCCTTATCAGTTAGTTGAAATCCATCTAGTTTCTCAACATATACTTCTTCTTCTAGCCCACCATTCAGAAATGCTAACTTCACATCCATTTGATAGATTTTGTAATTCTTGAAAGAAACATAAGCAAGAAATAATCTTACAGCTTCAATTCTAGCAACAAGGACAAAGGTTTCTTCAAAATCAATACCTTCCATATGTGAGTACCCTTTACAAACAAATCTTGCTTTGTTCTGACCACTTCACCTTGTTCATTCAGCTTATTCTGAAAGACCCATTTGGTTCCAATCACATTTTTATTATGAGGTATAAGAAAAAGATTCCATGTATCATTTTTCTCTATCTGCATCAGTTCTTTCTCATTGCTTCCATCCAATATCCATCTTTACATTCTTCATTGAAATTTTTGGGCTCGGTCTTGGAAATAAGACAATATTCTTCTGCAATTTTCCTTCTAGTCTACACACCTTTATTCTTGTCTACTATAATTTGACTTTCAAAATGATTTAGCTCTACATACCTTGGAACTTTAGGATTCTCTCTGACTTCTATTTATTTTATTCTTTCTTCTACACTTCCACTAGCTTCTACTTCTTGATTCTTGATTCTCTTGATTCACCGAAACAGTTTGAGCTTGATTATGTGTTTGAACATTCTTTCCATTATTAGTTTTATAATCTTGGTAATCTAAGTCATATCCATAGTATCTGGATAGTCTATCAATGTCTTCATCAACTCTGAAATTTGCACTTTCAACCATTTTCTCCAATCTTCTATTATAACATTGGTAGGCCTTGCTCTTAGTAGAGTAACCCAAAAATATTCCTTCATCACTTCTACCATCAAAATTTCCTATATTTTCATCTCTCTTGATATAACATTTTCTTCCAAAGATTTTGAAGTATTTAATAGTAGGCTTATAAGCAAACCACAACTCAAAAAGAGTCTAACCAGAATTACCATTGAAATTTACTCAGTTGATAGTATACACAACAGTGATTACAACTTTCCTCCAATAGATATGAGGAAAATTTGCTTCCAACATCATAGTTATAGCAGCATATAGATTCATTTTGTTCTTTCTCTCAACAACTCCATTTCATTGAGGGGTCCAAGGAGTAGATGATTATCTTTTGATTCCATGCTCTTCACATAATGAATTTAACTCCCAGGAAGTGAATTCACCACCTCTATCTGACCTTAATCATTTGATCTTTAAACTTGTCTCATTCTCTGCCATAGCTTTGAAACTTTTGAACTTTTTTAATGCTTCATATTTTTCCATCATGAAAGAAACCCATATCATCCTAGAGCAATCATCAATAAGCAACATAAAGTACCTTTCTGCTTGTAGTCTTCTGATTCTGGAGGGACCACATAGATCAGTGTGCACTAGCTTCAGTAATCCATTAGAGTTATGATGTTTTCTCTGAAAATAAATTCTAGTCTTCTTTCCCATTTGACATTCCTTGCATATAGTGTTAGTAGGCTTCACTAGCTTAGGAATATCTCCAACTTCTTGAGAAGAATGTACATTGACAATGTTATCAAAATTCAAATGACACAACCTCCTATGCCATAACTAGCTTACATCAACTTGAGGAATTAAGCAACTTTCACTAGCAACATTCAAGTGATTTTTTTTCCTTTTTATCTTTGAACTTGAAGCAATTACATTTCTTGAACTGTCCATTATCCCGCACTTACCATCGTTGAACTGAAGATTGTATCCCTTATCTACCATCTATCCAACACTTAACAGATTATGCTTCAATCCTTCAACATAAAGGACATCATTAGTATTATTTTTACCACCAAGAGAAATAGTGCCTCTTCCACAAATCACACCAACATTGTTATCTCCAAATCTTACACTACCACCATCATATTTTTCTAGGCTTATGACCTTTATTTTGTCACTGGTGATATGACGTGAGCATTCACTATCAATCACCCATTCATCCTTTTCTTCAAATTTGGTTGAAATAGCTTTCTCAACATTCACATTACTAGTAGATTAAGTGGACACCTAACCATTTTATATTATAGAAATGAATACACATGTCATTCTTCATTTCCATTTTCCTTATCTGATTCATCATCAGTAACACCCTCTTCAACATAATAACATTTCTTTTGAAATCTAGACTTATCAGGTTTGAACCAAGGAGTTTTTTTAGTACATCATGATGCAAAATGACCCATCTTACTGCAATAGAAACATTGAATATACAACTTTCCTTTATACTTACCTTGACCTCTGGCTTCTTTTTTCACAATCAATGCTTCTATCTCTTCTAACACTCTTTCTTCATCTTCAATCTGTTTCATTTCATCTCCATACTTGAATGCATTTCTAGAACTTTCTCCTGGATCATATTTTGTTGACTCTTTCCAGATATAGTAGCCTTAAATGTAGATTTTGTCTTAGGAGTAGATTCACCAATTTTTCTTAATTCAAAGGCAACAATTTTTCCAATCAACATGTCTCTTGTCACATTTGTTACTATCCTAAGTTATTCAATAGCATGAGCTTTTGCTTTGTAAGAAGTAGGCAATGATCTTTGTACTTTAACCACTATCTCATCTTCATGCATGACTCCACTGGCACATCTAATACCCATCACTACTTCATTCACTTTCTACATGAAAGCAATAATGTTTTCATCTTCAAGTTCTCCCACTTTCCTTTCAGACTTTATAGCTTAGCAACCTTTACTTGAGCATCTCCTTCATACAAATTTTCCATCTTGTTCCAAATCTTATATGATGTTCTCAGACCTATCACATTTGTCATCTCAGAATCAATCAAAGCACTCAACAATTCTTCTATAGCCCTGGTATTTATTTCAGCTTCTTTGATCTCATTAGCAGTAGAGGGGCCATTCTAAGGAATAACATATATATTCTTTGTGATCTTCCAAAAGGGTTCACCAATGCACTTCAAATTACACTCCATTCTAACCTTCCACATAGAGCATTTTTTTCCATCGAATCTAGGACTATCCTTCTTGTAAGATTCAATCTCAAATCACCTCAAACTATTAAGCTTCTTTAGAGGAACATATGTAGAAGTTGATAAATCTCAACCTCACAGTCCCCAAGAATCACCTTCATGCAATCACCTGTCACATGCAATAGATATCCAGAACAAACAAAAGGATGTTCTGTAAACCCTCAAAGCAATTATGTGCAAGCTAAAACTAGAATAATATTATTGAATAATCTGATAATTACAATGTGATCAATCCTTATGAGGAGATCAAGAAAAACTAAAATTAGGAAACCCTAGTGTGCACACTTAATAATTAATAAATAATTATTAATGTGCCTAAGTTTAGATTAAGAAATCTAAAGGAATAAGTGAATTAATTAATTAATCAATATGATTAAATTAATTAAGTATAATAACTTATTACTCTAACACCCCCCCTTAAGATGAACTTAGGGAGTAGCTAAAACACTAGAAAAAAGATGCATGAAAGAAAAGATGGATCCCGGAAACAAAGGCCTAATAAATTACCCAAGTAAAAATGCAATGCAAACTAAACTAAACGGGGTAAAGGAGAAAACCCAGTGGGAACAAAAATCCTCCCCAAAATAGAATGCAAAGAGCAACTAAGTGATGAAAGATGGAGGACTCCATAAGACCCCCCAAAGACACCATCCATCACAAAGATACATGAAATAACCCCCCTAGAAGAGAGGAAGAAAGAGACCACAGACCCCCCCCAGAATGAAGAAGCCCCAAAAGAACTGAAGAAACTGCATCTCCTGAAAGAAGTGAGAGGGAAGAGGCTGAATGAAAGTAATCTCTGAAGGTGAAGTAGGTGTAGCCCATGATGTCTCCATAGAAGTAGGTGTGACCTCAACAAATGAAGAAGTCAAAGTGGGTGAAGATTGAATAGGAACCTCCAAATATGGATGCTCAACAAGATCCTGATGCACTAAAATGGAAGAAACCACATCTGGAGTCATAGAAGTATCAACAACTACAACAATAGGTGAAGGAGATGGAATGGATGGCTCAAGAGCAAGATCTGAAGTGAGAACTCCAATGTTCAAGTAGCTAAATGTCTCCTCTGAATGATGATTCACACTAGAAGTGTGATGAACAACTGTAGGAACAGAAGCACCATCAGTAGAAAAATTTGCAAAGGAATACAACCGAGATGAGTGATCCACCACCCCAGTAGCAATAACTGCTATACTCTCCAAGTCTCTGATGATGACTGAATTGGGTGTGAACTCCATAGACCTCCCATTGCCTCCATGTGTGATCTGATATATAGAAAGAAGGTTGTTCATCAAATGAGGAACACACAAGACATCCTGAAAAGTGTTGTCCCCAAAACTAATAGACCCCTTCCCTGTAACACTCATGTATGTATTTTTTCCCATCAAAATAGGAGACATAGTGTGAGACTCAAAGCAAGTGAACATATAACATGTAGAAGCCATATAATGAGATGCTCCTAAATCTAGAAGCCATCTCTCTGATCCAAGACTTGAAGAAGCACAACGAGCATGTCCCTTCATAACTGATGAAGTATCTAAACCAGTTGTTCCCCTGTCATGCTGTAGTGAAGAAGAAGAAGAAGGAGGGGAAGGACATGATGCAAACATCCCAGAAGGAAAATCAATCTGATGTTTTTGAAGAATATTCTTCAGCTCATCAATGTCCTTCTTGTAGAAATTATGTTTTGCATGTCCTTCTCTCTTGTAATATGCACATGGTCCCTTCTCCTTCCTAAATTATTTCCCCTTAGAAGAGGATGATGAATCTGAGGACTCCTTTTGCTTCTTATAAGATTTAGAATCCTTTTGTTTTTATTTCTTTCCTTTTCCTATAGAAGCCTTCTGATCTCTAGGCTCCTGTGATGCAATAAGTGCCTATGATGAAGAGGGCTTCAATTTTCCCAAATTGGCAAACTTGGCCTGCTCTCGAGTGAGAGAAGATGCAAAATAATCAAAAGAAGGCATAGTAAATCTAGTACCAAGTTCATCCCTAGTAGCATAAAAGGTAGAAACAAAAATTGAATAATCCAGTCCAAGCTTAGAAAGAATGGACAATATGAACTGAGAGTCTTCCTTCTGAACACCACATTGTGACAACTGCAATCTAAGAGACTTGAGTTTGGTGAAAAACTCCTGGATGCTATCAAAATCCCTAGGATTTAAGCCAATAAGCTCATTCTCTAACTAAAACCCTCTCATAGTATTGTGCTTCCCAAACAAAGACTGCAAAGTAGTCCAAACCTCATGGGGAGTAGTGCAAGAGTCAATGTGAAAAAGAAGGTTAGAATAAAGAGAGAGACATAATGTAGCATAAGCTTCATCAAATCTATTAAACCACTTTCTCTTTTCAGCAGCACCTGTAGGTTCAATTTATGTACCCATGGTTACCCTATAAAACCCTTTGTGTTTCAAGTGAATCTCCATTTTCTTTTTCCAACCAAAATAGTTGAATGGAGTAAGGGGTGTAATGTTATGTGTATCCATGACATAAAAAAGAAATATATATTCTCAAATAAAAAATACAATTCTCGTTGATCTCAAAAAAAAGCCTAATAGCATGCTTCCCAAATTCTTTTTTGAAAAAATAAAAGCTGAAATCAAACAGTAATATTAGATACCTGGTAAAAAATATCTGGAAAAATAGGTCTGATATCTATGTAGAGAACTGAACCAGCTTTCCAATGCCTATTTTTTTTCGAAAAACGGAGTCCAGACGCAAAAGTTACGCCTTCTAGAGTGAAAACAGGAACTTCTGGCTTTGACAAGCCAAGAAGGCTTCAAAACTGGAAAATCAGAAAAATAACCAGCACCAATAGGATGGTACCAGAAATAGCTTTCCGACAATATCTTGTTTCCGCAAAAGGGAGATCATATGCAAAAAATATGCCCGATTCCGTGAAAACAACTCCAAATTGTCCAATATGGCCTCCAGGAGCCCTCAAGGGCTAGAAAAACAAATAAGCCCCTGGTCGTATGGTGATGAAGGGGCTAGCAGCTGAGGGTTGGAGCCGAAGCTCCTGGTCACCCACATGACCTGCGACCAGTCTTTTAAGCTCATGGGGGCTGGTGCAGACAAGCGGCGGCCACATGGCGACGCTGCAATGGCCGATTGGCGGCGTTGCATTTTTCTTTGACCGCACAAAACCTGCAGAAAAAAATTGATTTTTTTTTTGAATTTCATGCATTTTTTTGCCTCAGACTATGTGCTGGGGAGGCCATATGGCCTCTCTGGCAAATTTTTTTTTGTTTTTTTTCAACAGGTCCAAAATCGACGAAATGAAAGGCATTTTTAGGGTTTTTGGGCGTCCTGAACATGATGGCGACGTTTGTTTTGTGCAAAAATGCACAAAAAATATGCCAAGCCCTAGATGCACAAAACATCAGTTTGGCTTGAAACCCTTGCACAAAAAAAAATGTTGTGAGAGAATACCTTCAAATCACGAACAGGAAACCGTAGGTCTGGAGCTCTGATACCATGTAGAAGTTGATAAATCTCGACCTCACAGTCCCCAAGAATCACCTGCATGCAATCACCTATCACATGCAACAGATATCCAGAACAAACAAGAGGATGTTTTATAAACCCTCAGAGAAAATATGTGCAAACTAAAACCAAAATAATATTATTGAATAATCTAATAATTACAATGTGATCAATCCTTATGAGGAGATCAAGAAAACCTAAAATTAGGAAACCCTAGTGTGCACACTTAATAATTAATAAATAATTACTAATGTGCCTAAGTTTAGCTTAAGCAACCTAAATTAATAAGTGACTTAATTAATTAATCAATATGATTAAATTGATTAAGTGTAATAACTTATTACTCTAACAACATACTCTAATACCAATTGTTGGAAAAACAAGAGTAGACAACTGAGAGGGGGGTGAATCAATTGTCACATAATTTAAAACTTATTCAACCTTATTAACCTTTAATCTTAGATCTGATAATTAAAAGTGAAAGAATAAATCAACAACACATCAAATACACATGAACACCAAGATTTTATATGTGGAAACCCTATTAGGGAAAAAACCATGGTGGATTTTAGTCCAAAATATTATACCCTGTTAAAAGTATAATGAAGAATGAATAAGGAATGCACATGCATTCAGGCACACTACCTACAACTGACTACTCAAAGGAAGGCTCACTGCCTTACAAAAAACATTCAGATTAAAACCATCTGAAGAATATGAACTGAGAAATTGGCTTCTTCAAAATCCTGATGATAGTTCTGGTTAGGTAGAGAAATACTTCTTCACACTTCGCTCAATATTCTTCACACTCTTCTCTATACTCGAATGATTTGATATTTATTCACACATTTCACATACATACTTTACTCATCACATCTTCAAAATAAATAAAATAAATGTTGTTATATATCTGCTTCAAGGATTTACATCAACTTTGTCGGCCAAGAATAAAAGAATAAATTACAAACTCTCAGCCCAATTCATGAAAAAATTTCAATGTGCACCAACCAGAGTTCACAACATAATGAAGACCTAAATCAACATCCCTGAATGCACCAAACAATTTGAAATTAATCCACAAGTATCCACAACATGCTACAATGATCATGTTAGCCAAGAACATGAAAATCCGAACACACAATAGAAAAATATCTGATCATGATCACACCAATCAATGCAGATGTGCAACAAAGATAGGGCATGATCTAGAAACATCCACGAATGTCTCAAGCACATACACAACAACCATAATTACCATAATTTGATTCTCTTCTTCCAAAACCATCAGCTATAGTAACATAATAATTGTAAGAACACAAAAATGCACAACCTACACAAATCTTGATGCACACCACTGAAACTTCCAAGGAACATACTAGATAGGATTAGAAAAAAACCCTTTAATGCATGACTTCTTAATATCAACTTATAGAACTTTACACCATTCTGATCTTGACAGCTTCACAAGCACATTGTAACATGTTTATTATAATTTTCTCAATATCCTCAACATGTACATCCTTCAAATAAATAAATGCTAATAGTGTTGACATGAATGACAACCACATATTAGCAACATAACCATAATATCCAATAGTATCTATGACATAATTTTAATTCCAAATTGCAAAAAAAACCCATAACAAGCCATATTGTGCTCGCCAAATTTGGAGAGCACCAAATTTGGTGCTCACCAAATAGGCTTGGTACCAAGCCTATTTGGAAAGCACAAAATTTGGCGCTCACCAAATGGCTTGAATTTTGCAATGAATATTTGCGAACTATGTCTTCTTCTCTTTCTCTACTAGGGAAACTATATACATGAAATAAACATTTAAGTATAAGTTGACATTTACATATGGACATTTACTTTCTTGTACTATAATTTACATTTCATTTATATAGTTTGAGGATGTTTGAGAGTGGTTTCAGATCTCTAAGAGTTAAATGCAAATTATATCTTTTGCAAGATCGTAAAAAAATTAGACTTATTCAAATTTCAATAATCAACATGTCAAATTTCAGTAATTAGGAGGTCAAATTTTAGTAGTTACCAAGTTGTATCATCCTTCTCTCTCTCTCCTCTCTAATCTCTATCTCTCCAATCTCTCTATCTCTCTCTTCTTCTCTCTCTCATACACACCCCTCTATCTCCTCCCTACATCTACCTGCGTCCCTCCCCTCTCTACTTCTCTCTATCTCTTCTCTCTCTACATCTCCTTCCCTCTTTACTTATCATTATCTCCCTCCTCTCTCTCTTTACCTACCTCTCCCTCCATCACTTTGTATCTCACATATGTCTCACTCCCTACCTCTTTCCCTCTCTACTCTCTATCTCTCCTCTCCTCACCCTCTACCTACATCTTTCTCTCTCTCACTCTCTATCCCTCTCCTCCCAATATTTCTCTCTAACTCTCTCCTCTCTATCTCATAATTCTCTCCCTCCCTCTCACTCTCTCCTCTCTATCTCACCACTCTCTCTATATTTCTCTCTCTCACACACAAACTTGTATTTCCCTCCCTAAGAATCCCTCCTTCCCTCCTTCCCTCTCTAATTCTCTATATCTCTCCTCCCCCTCCCTCTCTCAACCTCACCCTCCTTCCCCTTCTTTTTGTCTCTCCTCCCAATCTCTCTCACAATTTTTCATCCCCCTCCCCCCTCTTTCCCTATCAATTTCTCCTTTTCTCTATCTCACCATTCTCTCTCTATCTGACTCACACACACACACCTCAATATCCCTCCCTACCTATCCCTCCCTCCCTCGCCTCTCTACTCTCTATCTCTCCTCTCTCTTTACCTCTCTATACCTACCTCTCCATTGATCACTCTCTCTCTCCATCCCTCTCAATCTCACCTATGTATCCTTCCCTATCTCTTTCCATATCTATTCTCTATCTCACCTATCCCTTCCTCTACCTACCTCTCTCTTTGTCTCTCCATACCTCTCTTTCTCTCTCACTCTCTCCTTCTCTCTATCTCAACATTATCTCTATCTCTACCTCTCACTCCCTCCTCTCTAAATCACCATTATCTTTCTCCCACTTTCCATCCTTCCCTTTCAATCCCTCCTTTCTAAATCACCATTCTCTCTCTATCCCACCTTCCCTCCTTCCCTCTCTCTATCTCACCTATCCCTTTCCACCTCTCCCTCCATCCAACCTCCCTCTCTCTTTATCTCTCTTTATAATTCTCTCATTATCTCTCTACTCTCTATCTCACCACTTTCTCTCCATATCACTCCCCCTCTTTCCCTCTCTCCCTCCTCTCCCTCCCTCTCTCCTTCCCTCTCTACCTACCTCTCCCTCCACTACCTACCACTCTCTATGCCTCTCTCTCTCCTTCCCCCTCTTTCTCTCTTACTCTCTCCTTCCCTCTCTACTCTCTTACTCTCCCCCTTCCATCTCTACTATATTTCTCTCTCTCCCCCTTCCTCTCCCCTCATTTTATCTCCTCTCACTCTTTGTCCCTCTCACACAAAATCACCTCTATCTCATCATTTAATCTCCCTCCATCCCTCCACTCTTTGCTTCTCTCTATATATCATCTCTCTCTACATCTACTTTCCTCTATATTTATCTGTATCTCCCCTCTCCCTCTCTTTACCCACCTCTCCCTCCATTACCATATATTACAACTTCATCTCCTCCCTACCTCTTTCCCTTTCTACTCTTTATCTCTCCTCTCCATCCCTATACCTCTCTCTCTACCCCTTCCCTCTCTACTCTCATTATCTTTCTCCCCTATCTCTCACACACACACTCACCTCTATCTCCTCCATACCTATCCCTCCCTCCCTCTCTATTTCTCTCTTTCCCTCCTCTCCCTACGTCTCCTTCCCTCTCTATGTCTAATTCCCTCTCTAAATATAATTATCTCCCATCTCACTATGTTTACCTACCTCTCCCTTCATCACTTTGTATCTCACTTATTTTTCCCTACCTACCTAGGGTTGAAAGATTAAGGGTTGATGGTTGAGAGTTGAGGGTTCAAGTTTTAATGTATAGGTTAGAGGGTAGAGGGTTTAAGGGTTTAGGGTTTATGGTTTAAGGGTTGAGTTTTGAGGGTTTAAGGTTGAGGGTAGAGGGTTGAGGGTATAGGGTTGAGGGATTATGGTTGAGGTTCCCATTTATAGGGTAGAGGGTATAAGGGTTGAGGGATTAGGGTTTAAGGGTTGAGGGTTGAGGGTTGAGGGTTGAGGGTTGAGGGTTGAGGGTTGAGTGTTGAGGGTTGAGGGTTGAGGGTTGAGGGTTGATGGGTTGATGGATTAATGATTGAGGGTTGAGAGATTAGGGTAGATATTTTACTTGGTTTTAATGTTTTAAGGGTTGAGGGTTTAAGGGTTTATGGTTTAAGGGTTAAGCATTTAGGATCTAGGGTTTAGGGATAAGTGTTTAAAGGTTTAAGGGTTGAGGGTATAGGGTTTTTGGATTAGGGTAGAGAGGGATGGAAGGATGGAGGGAGAGATAGAGGGAGAATTGAGATAGAGAGAAGGAGATAAGAGGAGGGAGGAACAAAGATAAATGATAGTTGAGGATCCAATGTATAGGGTAGAGGGTCGAGAATTTATGGTATAGGGTTGAGGACATATAGGGTTGATGGTTTAGGGTATTGGTTTTAGGGTTTAGGGTTGAGGGTAGAGGGTAGAAGCTTTAGGGGATTAGGGTTTAAGGGTTTAGGGTTGAGGGTTTAGGGATTAGGGTAGAGGTTTGATGCATTAGGGTTGAAGGTCCAATGTATAGGGCAGAGAGTATAAGGTTGAGGGATTAGGGTTGAGGGTAGAGGTTTTAACGGTTGGGGGTTGAGAGTTTAATGCTGATGGTAGAGGGTTGATGGTATAGGGGTGAGGGATTAGGGTTGAAGGTAGAGGGTAGAGGGTTTTATGGTAGAGGGCTAAGGGATAAGGGTAGAGGGTTAAGGGTTTATGGTTTAAGGGTTAAGTGTAGAGGGTAGAGCGTTAAGGGTACATGGGATAGAGATAGAGGGAGTGAGTGAGTGAGTGAGAGAGAGACCTAAGAGAGGGAGATGGTGTAGGAGGGAGATACTTGAGAGAGAGAGGGAGGGAGTTCAAGAGAGATAGAGGGAGGGAGGGTTACAAGTAGAGGGTATAGGGGAGAGAGATAGGGGATTGATTAAGAGAGAGTGAGACCTAAGAGAGGGAGAGGGGTTATTAGGTAGAGGGTTGAGATATAGAGGGAGGTAGGGTTAATGGTAGAGGGTAGAGGGTTTAAGGTTTAATGATTAAGGGTTTAGGGTTTATGGTTAATGGTAGAGGGGAGAGAGATAGAGGGGGTGACTAAGAGAGAGAAATGGGAGAGGGAGAGGGGGTATGAGGGAGAGACTTGAGAGAGGGAGAGGGAGTTGGAGAGAGATATGGGTAGAAGGTTAAGGGTAGAGGGTATATGTTTTAAGGGTTTAAGGGCTAAGGGTAGAGGGGAGAGAGACCTAAGAGAGGGAGAGGGGGTAGGAGGGAGAGACTTGAGGGATAGAGAGAGAGATGGAGGGAGTGGGAGAGAGATAGAGGGTTAAAGATTAAGGGTAGAGGGTAGAGTGTTTAAGTTTTAAGAGTTAATGGTTTAGGGTTAAGGGTAGAGGGGAGATATATATAGGGATTGAGTGAGAGAGAGAGAGGGAGTGGGAGATACATTGAGGGTATAGGGTTAAGGGTATATGGGAGAGACATATGACTAAGTGAGTGAAGGAGAGACCTAAGAGAGGGAGATGGGGTAGGAGGGAGAGACTTGAGAGTGAGAGAGAGAGAGATACATAGAAATTAGAGAGAGGGAGATATATGGTAGAGAGCGAGATGAGAGAGAAGGGATAAGTAGCGAGGGAGAGGGGATATATAGGGCGATGATAGATATAAAACTGGGGGAGGGATTGATATGTAGGTGGAGAGAGCTGAGATAGATATAAAGTAGAGAGGGAAGGAGAGAGGGTAAGGGAGGGAGAAGTTAGAGAGAGGAGGATGGTGGAGAGATTTAGAGAGGAGAGGGAGAGAGGGGGAGAGATAATGAGGTATAGATGGATAGGTAGGTAGAGAGAATTAAAGAGGGAAGGAGATATTGAGGGAAAGGTAGTGATGGAGAGAGAGAGAGGTAGGTAGAGAGAGGGAGGCGAGATATAAAGAAATAGATATGGAAGGAGAGATGGATGGAGGGATAGAGGGAGAGATAAGGATTTAGAGAGAGAGGTGAGAGAGAGCAGTAGGGAGAGAGGTAGGTAAGGAGAGGGGGGAAATATAGAGAGAAGTAGAGAGGGGAGGAGAGAGGGAAGAAGAGGTAGAGAGGGAGGGAGAGATATGTGAGATAGAGAGAGAGGATGGAGGGAGGAATATTTAGGGAGAGACAAGTGAGATAGAGAGAAATAAAGTAGAGAGCAAAGGGGGGGAGAGAGGTGATAGAGATAAGTAGAGACGTAAGGAGGTAGGTAGAGAGATTGAGAGAGGGAAAGAGAGAGGAAGAGAAAAAGAGGTATATAGGGGTAAGTTATATAGAGAGATGTAGAGTGAAGTTTGGTGGAAGGAAGAGAGAGAGGAGGGAGGGATAGGTAAATATGGATAATTGAGATAGATAAAATGAGATAGATGGGTAGGTAGAGATAGGGTGATGAGAGATAGAAAGAGGGAGAGGGAGAGAGGAGAGATAGAAAGAGGGGGAGGGAGGAAGAGATAGAGAGAGTAGTGAAGGAAGGAGAGAGATAGAGAGAGGGAATATAGAGTGAGGTAGAGAGGGAATAAGGTGGAGATATTGAGAGAGAGGATGCAAGGAGGCAGAGAGAAATAGGTATAGAGGGATAGCTAGGTAGAGAGAATTAGATATGACAGTAGAGATAAAGGGAGTGGTAGGGATAGAGAGGGAGGTAGGTAGATAGAGGGAGGAGGATATAATGATAAGTATAGAGGGAAGGAGAGAGGGAGGAAGAGGTAGGGAGGGAGAGAGATAGATGAGAGAGATGAGAGATAGGAGGGAGGGATAGGTAGGGAGAGAGAGGTGATATAGAAAGAAAGAGAATAGATAGGGAAAAGGGGAGAGAGAAGTGAGATAGGTGATAGAGATGTGTGATGGAGAGAGAAGTAGAGAGGTAAGGAGGAAGGTGGAGAGATTGAGAGGAAAGAAGGGGGAGAGAGAAATAGGTATAGAGGGATAGGTTAGATAGTGAGAAATAAAGAGAAAAGGTGGGTGAAAGGAAGAGAGAGAGGGAGAGAGAGATGGGGGGAAAGAGAGGTGAGATAGAGAGAAGTATAAAGGGAAGGAGATAAAGGGGGAGATAAAGAAAATTAAAGAGGGAGGGAGGGGAGAGAGGGGTGAGATAAAGGAAATTATAGAGGAGAGAGATAATGTAAAGATAGAGAGTAGAGAGGGAAGAAGATAGAGGGAGGTAAGAAGAGAGTGAGAGAGAAAGAGAGAGGATGAGGAGATATAGAAAGAGGTAAGGAGAGATGGAGGGAGGTAGGGATAAAGGGAGAGATAGTGATGGAGAGTGAAATGTTAGAGACAAAGCAATAGAGAGAGGTAATTTGGGGCCCCCTATCCCTCTCTTTACCTATCTTTCCCTCCATCACTATGTATCTCACCTATGTCTCCCTCCCTACCTCTTTCTACCTATACTCTCTATCTCTCATCTCCCTCACTCTACCTATCTCTTTTTGTCCCTCTCTCTTCCTCCCTCCCTCCAATGCTCTCTACCTATATCTAATATATCTCTCTATACCTCTTTCTCTCTTCCTCCATCCCTTCTTACCAACTCAGTATATCCACCTTCCTTCTTCCCTCTCTACTTATCTCTCTATCACCTTTCTCTCCCTCTCTCTCTCTCTCCCTCCCTCACTCCCTCTCTCTCCCCTTCCCTCTCTATTCTCTCTCTCTCACCTCTCTCTCCCTCTCTCTATCTCACCCCCTATCCCCCTATTTATCTCAATTTCTCCTCTCTCCCCCTTTGTCCCCCTCTTTCTCTCTCACTCTCTCCTTCCCTCTATAATTCTCTCCATCTCTCTCTAAATCTCTCTATCTCTATCTAATTATATCTATCTCACCTCCCTATCCCCCTCCATCACTTCTTCCATGTCTAATTTTATTTTATCTCCTCCTCGCTCTCTCTTTGTCTCTATCTCTATCTCTATCTCTCTTTTCTTTTCTCCCACCCACATTTTCTCTCTATTTCTCTGTATCTAACCTAACCCTCTATAAATATTTTTCTCTCCCTCCCTCCCTCCCTCCTCACTCTACTCTCTATTAGATATATCTATCACCTCTCTCTCTCACTTCTCCCTTCCTTCTCTCTCTCTCTCTCTCTCTCTCTCTCTCTCTCTCTCTCTCTCTCTCTCTCTCTCTCTCTCTCTCTCTCTCTCTCTCTCTCTCTCTCTCCCTATCTACTCTCTTTGTCTCATCTCTCTCTCACTCTACCTCCCCCTCCCTCCATTTTCTCTCCCTCCCCCTCTGTCCCTTTTCTCTCCCTCCCCCTTCATCCCTTTTCTCTCCCTCCCCCTCTTTCTTTCTCACTCTATTCCTCTCACTACCCGCTTTCTCTTTCATTTCCTCTCTACTTCTCTTTATCTCAATATTCTATATCTCCCCACTCTCTCTCCTCCCTCCCTCCTCTCTCTCCCCCTTTACCTCTCTACTTATCTCTATCACATATCTCTATCATCTCTATCTCTCTCACCTCTATCTCTCTCACTTCTCCTTGCTTCTCTATCTCTCTCATTCCCTCTCTACTTTATCTCAATTCTCTCTCTATATATATATATTCATACCTCTCCCTCCCTCCTCTCTCTTTCCCTCCCCCTCTTTCTCTCTCACTCTCTCCATCTCTCTCCCCTCTTTCTCTCCCACTCTCTCATTTTGTCTCTATTCCTCTTTATATCTCACTCCATCCCCTCCAATTATATTTATAAGATCTCTCTATCACCTCTATCTCTTTAACTTATCCCTCCATACCTCTCTATCTCACCTCTCTATAGGGTGGGAGAGGTAAACAGGGATAGTTGAGATAGATTGTAGGGAGGGAGAGATATATAAAGAGAGGGATAGGAGAGAGAGAGGGGGTATGTAGAGAGGGACAAGAGAGATATGTGAGATAGAGATGAGGGAGGTGGGGATAGATAGGGAGAGAGAGGTGGTAGAGAGGGAAGAAGGTAGAGAGAATCAGAGAGAGGAGGGAGGGGGAGATAAATATAAGTATAGAGGAAAGGAGAGAAAGAGAGAAGTGAGAGAGAGGTGATAGAGAGATATGATAGAGAGATAAGTAGAGAGGTAAGAAGGTTGAGAGATTGAGAGAGGGAAGGAGGGAGGGAGGGAGAATTAAATATGTATAGAGGGATAGGAAGGTAGAGGGAAGTAAAGAGAAAAGCTTGGTGGAAGAGAGAGAGGGTGGGAAAGAGAGAGGGAAGGAGGGAGGAAGGGAGGGTGAGAGAGAAAGAGCTACATAGAGGTAGGTTAGATAGAGATAACTAGAGAGAGGAGGTTGGTTGAAGAGAGAGAGGAGGGAGGGAGAGGTACAAAGGGATAGTTGAGATAAATAGAAGGAGAGGGATAGGTAAGTAGAGAGATATAAAGAGGGGGAGGGAGAGAGGGATTAATATAGATGTAGGGAGAGAGTTGAGATAAAGAGATATTAGAGAGGGAAGGATAGAGGGAGGGAAAAGTGAGAGAGTAGAGAGAGAAGGACAAAGGTGGAGAGATTGAGAGAGGGGAGGGATGGAGAGAGAGAGAGAATGAGGTATAAAGGGTGTTAACTTTCAAAAATTCTATTTGAAAAACCACAAGAGTTTGCTAAGCTCTTCATACATTTTAGGCTAACGAACAAGGACAAACAATGTATTTGAACCTTCTTCTCTTTAGGCTCTGCCAAACCTAGGTGGGTGTACCTACGTAAATGATGCAGACTTAGACTGTATGTTTCCTACTCAAGAAATATATCCAAAATGGCAATTGGGAGTGGAAAGATGAAATCCTAATTTGGTATAAATTATATAAGCAATATCAAGGTAAATGAATAGTTTCAGTTAATAGATGTAGTTGTTTGGAAATGAAGGCTTTCTAAAGTTCCTAAAGTGTATTGTATGGATGTGAATGAAGAGATGGACAAGACCAATTCCATATTGGGTAAAATGGAGTCAAGTGAGGATCAAGAATGAATGGTTGGTATTGGCAATGAATCAAACCATTTTTCACACTTTTGTTGGTTTATAACTTGTATAAACATGTAGAAAAGTAATTGACAAACTCTATTGGAGACAAAATGTCAATCCTTATTATATGATTCTTCTCATTGATCCAAATAACACTTCTAGATTATTGTGATTGATCAAAGGAGTTTAATTATTCTTTAAAGAAACCAAATAATCATATCACACAAATACAACAAATGTGTATCAATAAATTGAATATATACTTGATATATCAACATAAATAACCAAGAAATATTAAATTGGAGACAATCAGATAATTGAATAATTTCAATAATCAGTTGATACCAATATGGAACCACCGAATTAGAGATATTTCATTAAATTCTTCAAAATCATATTTGCAACATAGTCTATCTGAATGTGAACATTATAATCTATTGATTTTCCCAAATCTACTATTATCTTCCTCTATCTTAAAAAAATGAATCCTTTTGGTCTTGGTATCTCTTATTTATACAAGAGGAAACAAGCTTCAAACCAAAAGACATGTCTCTTGATAAAAAAACACAACTTTGAGATTAAAACATAACTGAAAGAAACTAACAAAAAACATGTCTGTTAATTTGTTAATCTTTGAGAAAAAACCCATGGTCATCTAAGACTTGCTCAAGGATTTTACTTTATGATATCTTCTTCTTGCAACACATGAAATCACTCCTCATCAAAACCAAAATATTTCTCTTGCCATTTGCTGATTTTCAGATCATTTGGCCATTTCAATTCTTATGCAACAGTAAGATTCCTGAGGTGACTCTTCCATCTATTATCAAGAAGATTCCTAAAATCTACCACAAATTTTGTGTATCCATTGTCTTTTAATTGATTATCATCTATGATGATTGACGGGCTAAAGATGTACTTTATAGAATCAAATGAATTCCTTCTATTCTCCAATTTCTTCTTCATATCTATCAAATACTTATGCTCCTCAATCACACGCTTCACCATTTCCTGAGTAGGTTTAAGTTTTGGAGGGGAATTTGTATCCCTTTGTTCACCGAACTAGGCAAAAAGGCAAGCAATAGGGATTTTAGAGAAGGTATTTTGGCTTCATCTTTCTTTACTCCTACTTTAGCCTTTTTTGTTGCCATTATAAAATTCAAAGATAGTGATGAGGCAAAATTACTTGGTGATGTAATTTTACTTGAATAATTCTCTCTTCCTCTGCACTTTGAGGTCGTCTGCAACTTGGTTTCAGCTATCATAAACAAAAAAGACCAACTTTTTTTGTGTATTTTAACATTGAGATGCATTTATTCCCGACTCCTAAATTCGCATGATTCAATTTTTTGTATCGAGCTTAATTTCATATTTTGATGTTGACTGATGTGAATGGCATGCTTTAAATGTCTCAATGACCTCTTTACCATGTTACCTCATGCCACTTCTCTCTCCCCTATGGTACCATGATGTACTTAGATTCTCCTTTGATAACTTATGTCTCTACCACATATCTCTTTTGGTTCTCTTGTGGTATTGTAGTGTATCCTTCATACACATATCTATATACCACTATATTGAGGGATACTTGTCACCTTCATGTGGTACTATGATTTCATTCCAATGTTCCTTCTTATTACACTGCTCTACCATGGGTTATGTTTTAATCCTCTATGGGATAGCAGTGTCTCCCTTTATCATCACTCCTCAATATACTACTCTACTGTAGGCTACTTATTGACCCCCCAAGGTACAATGGTAAAGAGTATAGTGTTAGCTTCTATTAGTGTGATACCATGAGCTATTTTGCAAGGGGTTGCGGTAAGGTGGTACAAGGTAAGGGATATATAGAGTGGCCAATGTGGTAGAGGTATAGCAGTAAAAGGTTGCTTTGGATTCATGGATGGCAATAAAGTGATTTTTTAATGTAGAGATAGCATGAATTTGGATTTTAATGGATAAAAACCTTTAGAATTTTTATGAAAATTATGGTTCTAATAGTGGTTCCAATAGGGGATGAGTGGTTTACCAATCACTACAAGAATCCAGAATATCTCTGGGAGTAGACCAAGACTTCAAAGGAGGTGGAAAATGGAGGAGATGGAGATGATCCTATACTAATGTATATGGAGAAAAAAAATTGTCTTTAATGAGGGAATTCTAGGATTGTCCATGTACTAGCAAGTCCTAGTCCCTTTTTTTATTTCCTAAACTACTGTGCATGGAAGAAAAATGTTTTAAGAGGTTTGTTAAGAATTGTCCATGCACTGGCAATCCTTAATCCTCGGGTACTCCTTTAAGAAAAGAAGCATTTTAGAAACTACCCATGTACTAGCAATTCCTATTGCTCACCCGCCATATTTTGCAAATAGTACGAGTCCTCTCCTCCTTTTCCAATGGTAACAAAGGGACCTAACCACAAGGATTTGAATTTTTCATGCTTTCCCTTATCCTGGCATCGAGCATTCCACATTAACATCAAATCATTCACCTCAATTTTTTTGTCTTTGGCCTTCTTATCAAAAATATATTTCACTTGTGATTGCAATTTCACATTTTTCTTTTGGGTTGTTCTCCTTATTTCATCAAGTTCTATAAGTTTCTCCATTCTTTCCTCCATTTCTTTTAAAATATCTAAATCTTCCTAAAGGATGAAAATATATACTGGTAAAAGGTTTTGTAATGGCATCCTGGCTTGTGTTCCATATACCAGTTCAAATGGAGACTTTTCAATTGCCTTTTTCATAGTAATCTTATCCACCCATTCATCCATTCTCAACTTTGAGTCCCATGCCTTTTTGTTTCCATCTAACATCCTTCTTATGATCTTCAAAAGACTTTAATTACTAGATTTTTCCTTAAATTTTCTTACAGGTGGTAAGGGGTAGCATAAGAAATTTAAATGCCATATGTGCTGCAAAAGGTTTTGAATTCATTAGATCTAAAAAAAATCCCATTGTCTGTGATCAACCTCACTGGTGTACCAAATCTAGTTATGATATTTTCCATTAGAAAAATTATCACCAGCTTGCTTGTTGCATGTTTGGTTGAGATTTCCTTTAACCATTTAGTGAAATAATTAGTAGCCACTAATATCCATTTATGTCCTCCACTTGACTTTTCCTATATTTCACCAATAAAGTCAATTCCCCATTGGTGGAAAAGGGGCTTCTACTTGTAAAGGTCTAAGTGGTAGGGCTCCTTGATATTTCCATTTTCTGGATAACTTCTAACAAGCTTCAAACCTTCTTACATGTGCAAAAGAATCATTAAAACCCTTAGGCCAGTAATAGCTAGCCCTGAGAATATTATGTGTAGTAGTTTTGGCAGAATAATGACCTCCACACACTCCTTCATGCATTTCCCTCAAGACATTTTCTACTTGTGATTCATCTAGACATATTAATAGCATTCCATCCCTATTCTTCCAAAATAGATCCCCTTCTATGAATACATACTTGGATACATGCAAATTTAGAGTCCTCCTCTTATTATCATTCAACCCTTCAGGACACTTCATGTGTCTGAGATAATACACTATTTTTGTGTACCAAGGAGTATGTTCGATTATTGCGACTAAACCATCTTCATTTTCCACATTACAAACTTGTTTGGCTTCAATATTGGTTTCTTCCATTAGTTTGGCTAGGCAATGTCCCCTTACTAAATTGGTAATTTGAATTTACATATCAAATTCTTGGATTTTTATTTATCCATCTACACCTTTTCCCTTTAACCTTCGTTTGTACCAAGATTTCCTTCACAGCTACATGTGGCACATATGCAATTACTTTGGCTCCAACTAGATATGGTCTGAAATATTTTGTTGATTTGACTAATGCAAAGGCTTGTTTCTCCATAATATCATATTTCAACTCTGACTCCTGCAATGATCTACTAAAGAGGGATACATGTTCATGCCCTTCATCATTTTTTTGTAACATGACACTTGCTATGGTATGAAATGAGGAAAATGAAAATATTTAGAAAGGTTTATTAAAATCAGGTGATTTTAAAATAAGGGCTTCTTTGATGAATTTTTTGATGGATAGAAAGGATTCCAAGGCTTCTCCATTCTAGTCTATCTTTTCTCCTTTCTTCAGCATTTTGGATATAGGTTCAATGATCTCAGAAAATTTTGATACAAATCTCCTAACAAAGTTAATTTGTCCAAAAAATGATTGGATGGCTTTGACAGTTTTGGGAATGGGGATTTTGTCTATGGATTCCACTCTTTCAGGGTCTATTTTGATTCATTATTTTGATACAATATGCCCCAAAATCCTACCCTTTGTGATAGAAAAGTGACATTTCTCGGGGTTGAGACTGATACCATATTCCAGAGCCTTGATGAATATTTTCTCTTGGTATTCTACATGGTATTTTTCAATTTTGGAATAAGCAGTGAGGTCATCCTAGTTCACAACCATTATAGCATTGATCGAATTTGCAAATTCCACATCCATGGCCCTTTGGAAGTTGCCCTTGCATTTTTGAGATAGAATGGAATTATCACAGAGACATATGTCCCCCATGGCATAGTAAAATTTGTCTTATACTACTTGGAATCTTTAAATTTGACTTGATTATATCCAAAAAATCCATCCATCATTGAAAACAACTCACATCATGTTCCTTTGTGCAATATGGCTTCCATATTCGGGAGAGGGTAATTATCTTTAAGGGAAGAAACATTTAAATTTTAGAAGTCTACACACAACCTAATATCCCCATTTTTATTTCTTACCAGGATCAATTTTGATACCCATGTTGAATGCCTAATGGGCTTGATAATACCTCCATCTCTGAGTTTTTCCAGTTCCTCTTGCATCTTTGGTTCCAAGGTTAGGTTGATGGGTCTTTGTTTTTTTCTGAATGGTTTTTCAGCTGGATTTAATGGAATCTCATGTTGGAAAATATCTTCTCTATATGCTTTGAGATCCTCATAAGACCAAGTAAATACATGCTTGTATTTTCTCAACAATGCAATCAGAATTTTCTCGATTGTTGGAATTATCTTCTTTCTAATGTAAACTCTCTTCGGTGCTAGATTAGTCCCTAGATTGATTTATTCAATAGCTCCTTTCTTCACTGGTGTCTGCTTCATGAGAGAACAATAATTTCCATCATATACCCTTTCTAATGCCACTAGTCATTTGGGAAGTTTGTTTCTTTTAAGCTGCAAGATTTCTTTTCCAAACACAGTGTGTTTTCCATCTACTTCCTCAACAACTACATCAAATTCAATCTCCTACGCCTCATACTAATCTATGAAATGGAGAAATTTTATGAGATTAGTGTCATCATTAAAGACTTGCCATCTATAAATATTGTCAGGGATAGCAAGCCTTGTTTTAAATTCAACTTGAGATACCCTAGCCAAGGTGATATCATCTCTTTTTAGGGCCACATTGGCTAGAAAATATTCCATCAATTTTTTTGACCTATCTATCCATTCAATAGAAAAGGCATCAAAAAATTCAATTGTATCTCACACAACATTTATATATTGTTTTAACCTCTTATGTTTTGCAGCATATTTTGATCTAACCTATGAAATGATTAGCTCAGATTCTCCAAGAATAGTTAGTAGTTTAATCTTGTGCTTGATAGCCATATTTAAAGCAATTAGCGGGGCTTCATACTCAACTATATTGTTTGTACACTCAAAAGTCAACAAGAATGAATGTTTGAATGTGATACCTTTAGATGAAATGAAAACTACCCCAACTCCATTGCCTTCCTGACTACATGCTCCATCAAAATATATCTTCCATAGACCATGCTATTTTTTGGAGACGTGCTTATCAATCAAATCAATATTCACCAATTCAGGCTAAGAAGGTTCTACTCTAAATCTCCCTAGATCTACATCACAAAATAAATTTAGTTTCTCCTGAGGAACAAAATCCACAATATGATTCATCCTTGGTTATCTATATAAATTTACCTTTTAACCATTGAATGGTATTGTGGCATATGAAAAGTTGAACTGTACATTTCCTCCAACCACTGCAATCCATTGTCGCGACAAAATTATTCCAAAATGAGGTGTATCAATCAGAGTTATGTAAATATTATAAGTTGCTTGTGGATAAGAAACCAACTTCAACTCTACATATTTCATAATTACTATAACTAGAACAGTTATGCTATCCATAGCGTAACATTTTCCACCATTTGTGTCCACCCACATGCCAAGCTATTTCATAACCCCAACTGCCATGATGTTGATTGCAGCAAAAGAGTCTATCATAATTTTTGACTAGCTTATTATTTATGAGTAATGTAGTGAAGAATGGAACAAATTGTGGAGGATTTGCAAATGCATCACTTAGAAAAACCTTAAGAACTTTTACTTTTTCCTTCTTATCAATGATCTTGGTGGTTCCTTTGCTCTCTGACTTTATGCTTTTATCATTTCCATTAGATATCAGTTCAATGGCACATCCCTATATTCTTTTATTTTCATCATTTCAAGTAATGGAATTGACATCTTTACTTGGGATAAACCTTGTAAGAAATCAAAAGAGGTACTTTATGTTTTGATCATGCTTTCCTCCTTATGAAAAATGATTTTGTTCATTTCTGTTAGGCTGATTATTTTTCTATCTTTTTTGAAGCTCCCTATGGTGCTTTCTTATCTTTCACAAATATTCCTTTTGGAACACCTTCATTTTCATTTAGTGTTCTGTTTCTCTACCAATATTTTATTTTGGCCTGTTCTACTATTGTGATGGTTAACTTATTAACTTCTTCCTCAATTGGTCTTCTTATATTGCATTTACCTGTCTAAGATGATGTACTAGGAGAAAATTATTCATCATCGCTTTCTTCATGATCATAAAAGACTTGTTGTTCTGCCATATGGACATTGTACCTTTGGTTATTAACATAAAATTCATAGCCTCCTTTTAAAGATGAATATCCCTACTCAATGGGATGAAGAGTGTGGGAAGTTAAATATATTTTATAATCCTCTTCATTATTGTGTTTTGGTATCTCCTCTTCTTGTATTGATTGAGCTACAATACAATGATTAGGGGAATGTGGCAAGTTGAAAACTTGGCACCAAGGATTATTGTTTACAATATATACCCCTCTCTTCTTTAAAGGATCAAGTGTCTCCTTATTTTTAGGCCTATCCATCACAGGATTTCCATCCTTCCAATTCGTATTATAAGGAATATCATCCAACCTTTTCCTTTCATTTATGTGTGTATTTTCTTGCCTATTCTAAGAATTATTAATATTTTGGGGAACCCTAGGATTATCCCTCTTATCGATCATCCTTGTAGCCTTCCAATTATTTTCAATAGTCAACACTATCTTTTGAGATTTAGCTAAATTCCTAGGGCACCTATTTCTAAGCTCATATCTTGTCTTTGGATCAAAATCTTCTAGATAAATACTCAATGTTGCAGGGTCAACCAATTTAGATCCATGAGGTATTTTATTATGCAATTTAGAGAACCTCTAGTTGAATCCATAAGCTTACTCATTATGATTTTTTTGGATACTTGCCAATTCATGTAAGGTAAACTTTGGAGCACACTGGTTCCCATAATTCTCAAGGAACTATTCATAAAAATCCTGAATGGAAGCAATAGAAGCTATTTGTAAACTATTAAACCAACCTCTAGCATCTTCAATTCATGACATCATAAATAGCCTCATCTATACATCTTCATACTGCATATCCAGATCTTGAATAAAATCATTAAAACTCCTTAAGTGTTCCTTAGTTGTGACTACACTACTTCCTATGAATTTTGGGACACGGATTCTCCAACTATTATCCATAGGGTAAGGGTATATTTGGAATCTTGCCAAGTCAAATTGTTTGATCATAGTTGTGTAGTTCTATGGAGTTGGGTTTTGAGGATGCTGGTATTGGTATAATGGATTATTGTATTGTATGTGGGGTGGTGGTCCATATTATTGGCCATGTGGGGGCATGTATTACTAGCTAGGAGGTGGTTGAATATTTAAGTGCTATGGTGGAGTTTTAGGTGGGGAATTTGATGATTTGTACTAATCTCTTGAATTTTTTTGTGGTTTTTTTGGTGGATTGGAAGGTCCTACATTGTATTCCCTTGCTTATGGGGTGGTATATATTTAGGGAGGTTAGCTATTTGAGCCTCAATTTTTCCTTTTTGTAGCTTCAAGTCTTGAAGTTATTTTATTGCTTGGAGCCTCTATTCATATTCCACTTTATTTCTTTCCATCTCTTGTCTTTCATACTCCAACTATGTATTTAATTCTACTTGAGTTAAAAACTCATACTCTTCAAGGCCTAAATTATCATCGGGCTCATTCTGATTCCCTTCCATTCCATGATCATGTTCATTCTATCTCTTAATTCTTTTAGCCTCAAGTCTAGCCCTGGATTCTTCTTCTTTCTCAAGATCTAGTTGGTAGAAAGGATTCCTCTTTTCCTTGGGAGTGTGAGGTTCTCTTGATGAGCTATTCTCAGTTTTCAATGTATCATACTGATTATATGTCTCCAAGTGTGGTTTTGATGTTTTATCCTTATTTTTTAAGAAAATTTCATTAGACACCTTTTTACCCTTATCATTCTTATGTGTCAAAATTTTATTATCATTAGGACCTTTATATAAGGACCTTATGCCATGCATGTTGTGAAGTATTGTGATGATCTGATCTCTAGGGTGGGTTCCTCCTGATGTATACTTTATTTTATCAGTTTTAATGCACTTATCTCTTCAGAGTCTCCACTCAATTTTAAGAGAAGTGAGAAAAATTTGAGGTTCCTTGTTCTCGGCAGAGTCTTCTGCAAGGTATTGAATCTATGATGAAGGCCCAGATTTAGATTTAACTCCCTAGTAGAGTCACCAATATGTTAGATTTAAAAAACATTGGTTCAAAAATCACCAGAGGTTGCCAAGCTCTTGATACATTTTAGGCTAACGAACAAGGCCAAACAATGTATTTTAACCTTCTTCTCTTTAGGCTCTACCAGACCTAGGTAGGTGTACCTACGTAAATGATGTAGACTTAGACTATATGTTTCCAACTTAAGCAGTCTATCCACAATGGAAATTGGGAGTGCAAAGATGAAATCCTAATTTTGTATTAATTGTATAAGAAATATCAAGGTATATGAATAGTTCTAGTTAATAGATGTAGTTGTTTGTAAATATAGGATTTCTAAAGTTCCTAAAGTGTACTGTATGGATGTGAATGAAGAGATGGACAAGACCAGTGCCTTATTGGGTGAAATGGAATCAAGTGAGGATCTAGAATGAATGGTTGGTATTGGAAATGATTCAAACTTTTTGTCACACTTTTTTTGGTTTATAACTTGTATAAATGTGCAGGAAAGTAATTGAAAAACTATACTAGAGATAGAATTTCAATCCTAATTATATGATTCTTCTTACTAGTCCAAATAAAATTTCCAAATTACTGTGATTGATCAAAGGAATTTAATTCTTCTTTAAAGAAACCAAATAATCACATCACACAAGTACATCAAATATGCATTGATAAATTGAATATATACTTGATATATCAACTTAAATAACCAAGAAATATTAAATTAGAGAAAATCAAATAATTTAATAATTTAAACAAACTATTGATACCAATATGGAACCACTGAATCATAGATCTTTCATTAACTTCTTCAAAATCATACTTGCAACATAGTCTATCTAAATGTGAACATTATGATATATTTATTTCCCTACTGTACTATTATCTTCCTCTATCTAAAAAAAATGAATCATTTTGGTCTTGGTCTCTCTTATTTATATGAGAGGCAACAAGCTTCAGACCAACATACATGTCTCTTGATAACAAAACACAACTTTGAGATTAAAACATAACTAAAAGAAACTAACAACAAACATGTGTGTTAATCCATTAATATTCGAGTAAAACCTCATGATCATCTAAGACCTGATGAAGGATTTTACTGTATGATATCTTCTTCTTACAACACATGAAATCAATCCTCATCAGAACCCAAATATTTATCCTACCATTTTCTAATTGTCAGATCATTTGGCCATTTGAATTCTTGTGCAACAATAATATTTGTGAGGTGACTCTTCCTTCTATTATCAAGTAGGTTCCTGACATCTACCATGAATTTTGTGTATCCTTGTCTTTCAATTGATTATCATCTTTGATGATCGAAGGGCTAAATATGTACTTTATAGAATCAAATTCATTCCTTCTATTCTCCACTTTCTTCTTCATATCTATCAAATACTTATTCTCCTCAATTACACCTTTCACCATTTCCTGAGTAGGTTTAAGTTTTGGAGGGGCATCTGAATCCCTTTGTTCACTGAACCAGGCAACAAGGCAAGCAATGGGGATTGTAGAGAAGGTTTTTTAGATTCATCCTTCTTTACTCCTACTTCAACTTTTTTTGGTTCCATTATAAAATTAACAGATAGTGATGAGTGAAAATCACCTGGTGATGTAGTTTTCCTTGAATAATTCTCTCTTCATGTGTACTCTGAGCTTGTCTACAACTTGGTTTCAATTGTCGTAAACAAAAAAGACCAACTTATTTTGTGTATTTTAACACCAAGATGCATTTATTCCTGACTTATAAATTCGCATGATTCAAATCTTTGCATTGAGCTTAATTTCATATTTTGATGTTGATTGATGTGTTTGGCATGCTTTAAATTTCTCAACGACTTCTTTACCATGTTACCTTGCACCACTTCTCTCTCCCCTATGGTACCATGGTGTGATTAGATTCTCCTTTGTTAGCTTACCACTCTACCGCACATCACTTTTGGTTCTCTTGTAGTACCATGGTGTATCCTTCATACACATATCGATATACCGCTATAGCGTGAGATACCTTTCACCTTCTTGTCGTAATGTGGTTTCATTCCAATGTTCCTTCTTAGTACACTAGTCTACTACAAGTTATTTTTTAACCCTCTGTGATATAGCAGTGTCTCCCTTTATCATCACTCCTTAGTATACTACTCTACTTCAGGTTGCTTGTTGACTCCCCGAGGTACAATGGTAAAAGGTATAGTGTTAGCTTCTATTACCGTGATATCACAAGATATTTTGCAAGGTGTTGCAATAAGGTGGTACAAGGTAAGGGCTATATAGAGTCACCAATGTGGTAGCAATATAGTGGTAAAAGGCTACTTTGGCTTCATGGATGGAAATAAAGTGAATTTTTTATGCAGAGATAGCATGAATTTGGATTTTAATGGATAAAAACATTTAGAATTTTTATAAAAATTATGGTTCTAATAGAGGGATAGGTAGGTAGAGAGAAGTAGATAGGGAAGGAGAGATGGAGGGAGAGGTGGGGATGGAGAGAGAGAGAGAGGTGGGTAGAGAGAGGGAGGGAGAGATGGATGTAGAGGTAGGGATAGAGGGAGAGATAAGTATTTAGAGAGAGAGGTGAGAGAGATCAATAGAGAGAGAGGTAGGTAAGGAGAGGGAGTGGGAGATAAAGATAAATAGAGAGGGGAGGAGAGAGGGAAGAAGAGGTAGGGAGAGAGAGGTGAGATAGAGAGATGATGGAGAGAGGGATATTTATGGAGAGAGAGGTGAGATAAAGAGAAATAAATTAGAGAGGGAAGGGGGAGAGAGAGAGGTGATAGAGAGAACTAGAGACATAAGGAGGAAGGTAGAGATATTAAGAGAGGGAAAGAGAGAGGGAGAGAGAAAGAGATATATAGGGATAAGTTAGATGGAGAGATGTAGAGACTAAATTTTGGTGGAAGGAAGAGAGATAGGAGGGAGGGATGCATAAAGATGGATTATTGAGATAGATAGAAGGAGAGAGAGGGGTAGGTAGAGAGAGCGTTATGAGGTAGAAAGAGGGAGAGGGAGAGAGGAGAGATGGAAATATGGGGATGGAGGGAGGGATAGAGAGAGTAGTGAGGGAAGGAGAGATATAGGGAGAGGTGATAAAGATAAAATTAGAGAGGGAAGAAGGTGGAGATATTGAGAGAGAGGCAGCAAGGAGTGAGAGAGAAATAGGTATAGAGGGACAACTAGGTAGAGAGAATTAGATATGAAAGGAGAGATAGAGGGAGAGGTAAGACAAAAAAAATAGAGATAGGTAGATATAGGGAGGAGGATATAAAGATGAATATAGATGGAAAGAGAGAGGGAGGAAGAGGTATGGATGGAGAGAGAGAAAGGTGATAGAGATAAGAGAGAGGAGGGAGGGATAGGTAGGGAGAGAGGTGAGATAGAGAGAAGGAGAGTAGAGAGGGAAGGGGAGAGAGAGAAGTGAGATAGGTGATAGAGATGTGTGATGGAGAGAGAAGTAGAGAGGTAAGGAGGAAGGTGGAGAGATTGAGAGGAAAGGAGGGAGAGAGAGAAAGAGTTATAGAGGGATAGGTTAGATAGTGAGAAGTAGAGATAAAAGGTGGGTGAAAGGAAGAGAGAGGGAGAGAGAGGGGAGAAAGAGAGGTGAGATAGAGAGAAGTAGAAAGGGAAGGAAAAAAAGGGGGAGATAGAGAAAATTAGAGAGGGAGTGAGGGAAGGAGAGAGAGGTGAGATAGTGAGAACTAGAGAGGGAAGGAGATAGAGAATGGTGAGATAGAGAGTAGAGAGAGAAGGAGAGAGAGAGGGAATTAGAGAGTGAGAGAGAAAGAGGGGAGAGAGAGGGAGGGAGTGATAGGTAGGGATAGAGAGGTGATATAGAGAGAAGAGAGATATATATAGAGATAGAAGGAGAGGGAGGGGAGATAGAGAAAATTACAGAGGGAAGGAGGGAGGGAAGGAGGCAGATAGATATTAGAGAGGGAAGGAGAGAGATATGGGAATGTAGAGATGTAGTTCTTGAGCTCAAGGGAGAGAGTGTCATATAAAGGGATAAAGATAGTGAGAGAGAGAGAGGTCTAGAGAATAAGAGATGAAAATAAGTGAGATAGAGAGAGAAAGATGAAATTTGACCTCTTTATTACCGAAAATTGACCTCCTAATTACTCAAATTTAACATGATGATTACTAAAATTTGACTATCTAAAAATTTTAAAATCTTCTAAAAACTAGAATTTGCTTTATAACTCCTAAAGATTTGAAACCACTCTCAAACATCCTGAAAATGCATACATGAAATATAACTTAAAGTATAAGAAAGTAAATGTCGATATTTAAATGTTAACCTATACTTAAATATTTATTTCATGTATATAGTCTCCCTCGTAGAGAAAGAGAAGAAGGAAGAGTTCACCAAAATTAATTGTGAAATTGAGGCTTCACATTTGGTGCTTGCCAAATGCATTGTATTGGGAGATAACAACCCAATGGGTTGGATTTTGCATTCGGAATCCAACCCAAAGGTTTGGACAACCATTTCATGCAAAAGACATGATTTTGTGAAAGAGTAACAAAATTTCACATATTTTTGGTTGTGCTCACTATCACATTTGCACGTATTTCAATGCATGTTTACAAAAAAATAGTGATTACATTAGGCTCTCCCTTAGCTATCTAAATATATAATTTTTTTAACATTTTGATTCAGTTAAAGTTTTCATCCATAACTTCTCTTGTAAGTGACTATTTTTTATGAAAAACTAACATGTGCTAGTTTTAGGATAGATTTTTACCAGACTCCATTCTACACATGATGAAAAAATTTCAATTTTTGATTAGTTTTCAAAAAAAATTATGGGGAGCACTCTCAAATTTCAGCTTTTTAGACTATTTCCACTTTGAAAATTTATAAAATATTATATATTCATTAAAAACATTATCCGAAAGAGTGAAGATAAAATAATTAGTGTTAGCTAATTTCTCACCATTGGGGTTTCTGGAATTATAAAAAAAAAAAATCAAAAAGGGGGGAGCCCTTAGGCGTTATGTTGTTTTTTGATAAAAATAGGACCTATTTTCTGCCCCCCCTTTTTAAGACCCTTGATCTTCATTAATTTCAAAAAGAATTAGTAGCTAAGAAACTAGACTTAGAGAAATTCAACTTTTTTTCTTACTAGCATCTTGAAATTTTGAGCTTAACTATCTTCATTTTCTCGTGCAAATCAGATTTTTTTGATTTAAAAAAAAATTTGCATCTTAATAGCCAAAATTTTGTCACATATTCATGCACTTACCCTCCTCCATCTCCTCCTCCATATCCACCATCCTATCATCCAACCTATCCACCTCTTAATATATTTTTTCCTCATCCACCTCCACTTCCATCTTCTCCTCACATGACCTTCCCCCTCCTATTCAAGAAGAAGATCCACCTATTTGAGACAAGGAAACACCAATTAAAGAATCTCCCAAGGAAGAAGTGTTGGAAGAGGGAGATATGAAAAGGGCCCTATAAAGAGGGAGAGATAAAGAGAAGTCCTTGCTAAAGAAACCATAACTTAAGACCATGTAGAGTAGGAATTGGACCAATTGAAGAAAGCTCAAAATGAACATGTCTAGGGAGAAGTGGAAATAAGAGTTTTAACAAAACAAAGAGATACCATGCAATCTAGTTCTGAGGGCTCCCACAATATGGAGATCATCCCTTCTCCCCTAAGAGAAGTATCCTCCAATGTGCCCATTCATCTCAATTACACAATCCAAAGGAGAAAAATAATGTATGTGGAAGGAATTTTAGAGGAGCTTAAGAATATTTTTAGAAACCTTTCAAATTCCAATAAAGAGGAGGAAAAGGTCCTAAATAATATCCATAATCACAATGGATGAGAACAAAAATAAAATTGTTGAAAGATTCATCCCTTTAGTGGAAAAACTAAAATCTAAGATAGGGTCGGATGATTACCGAATTAGGCAAGTTGATCTGAGAGTATAGACAAGGGAAGGAGAGTAGTAATCTCTCTAGATGTTTATTAATGCTATCCTAAAGAGGGTGCAAAAAGATGAAAACCTAAAGAGGAGCTTAAAGATCAAGTAGACCAATTAACAACTTGCATTACAAATCTAGCTAGACCAATAGATGTAGTAGCTCCTGAGTCCATATTACAAGATGTGTTGAAAGAAGAGATTAAAAAAACTTACCATAAAGGATGGATTCCAATAGAAAAGAAATGGATTTTTTCTCTTTTCCCTTAGCTAATCAGGTGCTAAGGAAATAAATAAATTATTATCATTGCATTAGTGATGAAGATAGTGTGGCCCATTAAATTGAAGTGGTTATAGATGAGGAACTATTGGTTTTAGATGAGGAACTATTGGTTTGGGATGATTAAATCCCAATTTTCTAAAAAAAAAAGGGAACACCTATAGAGGAACTCATTAAAGTTGCAATTATTGAAGAAGAAGATCAAGATATTTTTTCTAAGTGGTTAATGGTTGTGCAACTTAGGGTCAAGATCTTGAATAAGTGTAAGTCCAAGTTGAATAAAAAAAGACGTCTAGTATAGCAAGCTATGACCAAGATTCATCAATTTTTCAAGACTTAGACTGCACATTCTTGGAAATGCTTATTTTGGTAAAGGCTCTAAGTAGAATGGTAGAAGAATTAAAAAATATAATGCAAGGCCAAGTCACCCAGGTTTCTATTAATAAAATTATGAATAAAAAGACAAAGCTCCACTCCTTCTAGGAAGAGTTGACTACCTTTCTTAGCCTATAGGAATAGATGGTTAATTCTTATTTCAACCAAAGAATACTTCAGTAACAACAAAGCCCACAAATGGGGAAGATGAAAATTATAAGAAATATCTACACACCAATAGTTTCTCCAATTGAATACATCTTGTAGTAGATCAATGCCTAGGCTATAAAATTAGAATTGGCATTTAATTTCAGTTTACTTTCAGTTAGTTTTTTTAGCCTCTTTAATTTAAATTTTTGTTAGATAAGAACTTAACCTTAAGCACCAAGTTATTGTTTAGTTTTCTTAGTTAAAAACAATTAGATCTAGGGTGTTGAAGTGAGTTTCAAATTTCTTTTTGTTTAGATCCAAAATTTCAAGAACCCAACAACCTATATATTTTTCATATTGAATCATTCAAAGGATCAAATTTTACACTATTTTTTCATGATAAACTTATAAATTCTCCTCATGTATTTCCTACTAAATTTTTGAGGATTGCATTTATGATAAATCAAAGGATTATGCCTATTTCACATCCATCTCAACCTGGTGTATTTGTAATGGTACGACTCTTTTATCTTTTCTAAGTTGAATAAATTAATGGAATCTTGTATGTTATTCTAAAATTCACTAATATTTTGTCTCAAATTTTTGCATGTTTGATGGTGTTTTGATTGGATAAAATCTAAAAATTTAATGTCTGGTTATATTTCCTCGGAAGATTGTATCCTTGTTTTCTATATTAAAAGTAGAGGAAGGGACCCTGAACCCAATACTTTAAGCTACACATATAGAGAAAAAAAGGCCATTTGGGTCGAGCAACCAAAAACAAGAAAAAGGAGGCTCACAAACCTCTTAAATAGTCCAAAATGGGAAATTTGGCATGTAGGCTTAAATTATAAGGAAATAATAGAGAAAACAAAAACAAAACAATTTTTTTATAGTAGTGACAATAAAATAGAACCATCACCTTTTAGAGGAATAAATGATCTCCAAATTATCCTTATGTAGGTCCATGGCTACCCTCTAATCCTTTGCATGTGCATATTTAAAAACTAGGGTCCTTTGACTCATCTCTAAATATTTCTTGATTTTCCTTTTATTTTTTCTAATTTTAGTTTTTTCAGACACTGTCTTGAATATGGCATGTTGCATGATTCCATACATAATCATAGTTTTCTTTCCAATGGCCTCTTTAATCATATTTTAATCCTACTTTTAGTGTCCTCACCATGACCTTTGAGATCAACCATCAAGGAGTTTCTAGCCTTTTTTTGCTCTTTATCTTCCACATTTTGGTTGGGGTCAATGCAAGTGTCTTTAACATTTTCTATATTCTCAATATCAACATTAATATTATCATTTCCAACATCCTCCTCCCAGTCTAGTTTGTCTGAAACCTCTTCCTTATTTTCTCCCAATATTTCCTCATCATAACTATTCACCCTCTCCTTATAAACACTAAACTCCTCTTCTTCATCCTCCAACTGGGTGTTATCTTGACTATCTTCCTCACACTCAAGAAGGAAAACAAAATTTTATTTAGTGACATCTTCATCATCAAGCTCTATTTTTTTTTTCCTTTAGTTTCTTTCTCTTTATTCCTCATGCTTACACTAGCCAGTCTAGCACAATGTCTTTCATCATACCCACTTGGCAGGGCTCTAGGTCATCCCCAATTTCAATAGTTATAGAGCTAGGGGGATCAACCTTCTACTTTTTCACACCCTTAAAAATGTGGGGAAGAAATTATTTTTTGAGGGGTTGTGGTTTCCATGACCAACCTAGAAGGGGGATTTGGGGAAGTAGGGGCAATGGGTGCTCCTTTTTGAATTTTGGATTAGAGCTCAATGGGAGGGATTTATGTGAAGAATGTGTGGGATTTTCAATAAGTTGTAAATTATAAGAGGTAAAAATGTGAGTAGGGTTTGATTGGGGGGTAGCATCACACATAAATTTTTAGAGGACATAGATTAAGCCTTGATGTAGGGGCAGAGAGGAACCTTTAGCAATGTAGGCCATAAGGGAAGAAAGTAAGAAAAAATAAAAATTATCCATTCTTTGTAATGAACATGATTTAATAATAGAAAATGGTAACTATGTATAGTAGCATATCTTCCCTCGAGAGTGAAATAATAAATTAAGTGAATACTTACTATGCTATAGGGGGAGGAAATTTCTCCCTCATAAGTATTTTTGAGATGCACAAATTTTTTGTCTTCCTCAAATAAATTATCTTTGAACTTCTGGTACTTCCCATTGTAGACCTTCACAACATTAAGACCTTTGCATTGAAGGTCTGCACATTTTACAATTATCATAGAAGTAACTTCAAAATAGATACAACAAATAATTTTTTTACCTTTGTTCTAGAAATTGTAGATTTTGGAGGTTAGGTTATTGACAGATCTTTATATAGCTTAGAAAAATGGGGTGAGGCTAGATTCTTTTAAATTTTCCATAATTTGACATTATATTTAAGAAAGATACAAGATGTATGTTCAAATATTTTTCTTGGGCCCCCCATTATGGAAACAAGGTGTTTGAACAAAGACATAAGAGGGGGTCTTATTGTAAAAAAAAGCACAATGGGTGGAAGGAATGGTGTTAAAAATATAAGAATAAATATTGAGTAAGGGTTGGCTAAAAGGAGGGGATGATGCATGGTTTGTGTCAAGCTTATGAGTAATTATTTTCCTAGATTGGACATTAGGCCACTTGTTAAGAATAATGTACTTAAGGCATGAAAGAATGAAGTGAAAAGAATCATTACTTGAGATAAAAATCTGGAAATTTGTCATTTCCATGATAACTTCACTTTCCTGGAATTATATAGGGTTCAATACATGAAAGGAAATAATTACCAAATTTTAATACAAAATGATGATGATCTACCCTTCATGTGATGAGGGATTAAATCCTCATAATTTATTATAATAATATTAAAATGATTCTTCATACTTTTCTCAAAATACAAAAGGTGATCTTTGTTGACACCCCACATATAATTATGTGTCCACCTCCAAACCTTAGGGGGTTGAGAATAATCAACATATATATTAACATCAAAGGAAAAATCATAGTTGAATTAATTATGTTTATTAAACATCCTAATATAAGTAAGTATTTCATTTGAGACTATTTCCTTGACATTAAAAGGATATTATAAAATCCCCAATATGTTCAATTAGTATAGGATAAGACAACATTAGTTTCCTCATTGGATACCCTATTTCCTTTCCTATAGAAATGAAAAATCTTATGTTGTGAGGAGTTTAGAGACTGTTTACAATCTTCCATAATATATTTAATTTTCCAAGGATCAACATAAGCTCCCTTTAAAATATTAATAATTACTAAGCAATTACCTTCTTGCATCCCTTTTCTATTAATTTCCTTTTTCCCCACCAGGTCACTACTACTTCTTCTTCTATAATTGAGTAGACCCCTATTATATTTTTATGTATCCTTCAACAAGAGTATCCTCATAGTCCCTGATAACACATCCAAAAACAACCATACTAGGATTGGATTTTGACCAACCATCAAAATTTAATTTAAACCATCCTTTCTCAGGGGAAATCCATCTATTGGCTTTCCTACTTAGGATTTTTTCTCAATTTATGTACAAAAGGTTATGAGTGATGACACACTACTATTTAATTATGATTTATCCATAAGGAGGGAATTTTGTGAAACCATAATCAATTGAGTTAATATTTTCTTAAAGTTGTTTTGTTAAGAAGAGAATGTCAACCTTTTTTTCTTACTTATCTTGAAAAATCTTGTTGTTTCTCTCTTTCCATAAGCTCCAATACACAATGGAGGTCAATATGTTTCCAAAGCTTAAAAATTATTGGGTGGGAGAATGGCTAGTAGTTATTTATGTTAACAAAGTCCTTCAAGTAGTAGGAGAAAACCTAGCAAACCAACAAAGAATTAAGAACATTGTTCCAAACTTCCTTTGAGAAGGGGAAACTAAAAAAAAGGTGGTCTATTCTTTTAACATATTCATTGCACATAGGACATATGGTACAAAAATGAATATAGGTAGAGTTTAGTTGCTTTAGCAAATTTCCTAATCTAAACAAATCCTTGGCAACATACAAAAGTTGAACATAAATAATTTCCCAAAAGCCTTCAAAAAAGGTAGGTGGAAAACCATTGGATCAAGGGTCCTTATAGGAAAAAAAAGATAAAACAACCTATTTGAGATAAAGTGGACAAACACTAAATTGATATTAGAGAATTAAGGTCTTATTCATTGATAATATTGGGAATAATGTCCAAGATAACATAAAGGTTTGAGTCATCTAGATATTGGCCAGTAAAAGTGTCCATAAAGAAAGAGACAAAAGCCTCAAAAATATACTTCTCCTCATTTAGAATAGTACAATATTCCCTCATAAGATTCTCGATCCTATTTATTTTCATGTGTCTCAAAGTAAGCTAGTGAGAAAATAATTTAGTATTCCTATCACCCTCCCTTAGCCACTGAACTCTAGATTTTTTATTTTGAATTAATGGTCTCTTTTAGTTGTGATATCATACATCCTCTAAAAGTGTGATCTTGTTTCTCATATTTATGTCTTGTTTCATAGTAATATCACATAGATGTTCACTAAAGTGTGTGCTTCTCAATATATTTTGGTTGTCCTCATTGTGGTGGTATTAGGCTTAATACCCCTTAAAAGTGTAACTTTTCATGATATGTTATATCACTTTTGTCAAAATTCTATGCTTGTTACTCCCTAAGGTATGGACCTTCATTTGATGATTTTTCCTCTCTTGGTAGTTGTTTCATGTGTGATTCTCCCTAAGGTGTGATCTCTTATGTATTCAGATGTGTCCTTTGACATAAGGTGGTTTAGTTGTTGCCACACACCCTAAGTGGTGGTGTTATTTACAACACCCCCTGAGGCACGACCTTTTGATTTTCATCCCTCATGATGTTAAACTTTGTACACCCATTGATGTGATTGTGTTTGTCCCTCTGGATGTTAAAATTTGTGCACCCACTAAGGTGATCATTATCCCTTATGAAATTGAATGCTTACTTGTGATGTTAAGATTTGTGCACTCCTTGAGGCATGATTTGAAAAATAGTCCATGGATTTATCATAATATAAATTATTGATTAATGAATTTGAGAAACCTTTTAAGATGACCACATAGCATAACAAAACTTTCTTGCTAGTGGATACATGTGTTTAATTAGTTATTTAGCATATTGCAGCTTGCTAGCCTTATGGAACTCATCATATTGAATGGAGACCTAGCATAACATAGCTTGCAATCTATTGGATCTATGTATCTCATGAGTGGTTTGGCATAACACACTTTTCTAGCCCTTATGAAAGCACTATCCTTTTCTAACATAAATTTAAGATATGAAATTTTTTATTTGGGACAAATTTAAGGCTGAAGTCTTCTCACATTATCAACTCAAATGATTTTAGTACTGTATAGGAGTGAACTTGCAACCCTTACACAAATTCCCCTTTTACACTTCCTCACCTTAGAAAACCAAATCCAAAGGTGAAATTCCCCATCAACAACCTTCCTTTGTTCCACTTAGAATTTATCTATTTTGTCGATAGAAGAATAAATGTTCAAGACTCCCACACAGTGTGTTGGAGCTTTCACAATTTTCCCTGCTTGCTCATTCTGGTCTTGGGGTTTTGGGTTTTGAGCCAAATGTGGTATTAGGTTTTCTGATTGCATTGAGTATTCTAGTTTTGCATTGATTGGTTATCTTGGTTGCCGGTTTTATTAGTTTCCTTTTAAGCCATCGAGATATATTCACTACCGGCCTCAAGACATGATCATCGGTCACTTTAATTTTCCCTCATGCCTAATTTTAATGTTTGATTATAAATGAATTAAGCTTAATTCATTAACCCTTGAGGGTGTCATCCTGTCAACCTAGTCTTTCCCCCTTTTTGATTAATATTTACTGCATGTGTAGGCTTTTTAGCCGTCAGATGAATATGAAATAATCAAATCTAGATCATTTCAGGCTGACCTCATGAGGTTTTTAGAAAATGGTCAAGCAGTGTGCAGAATACTGATGTGTGGGCATTGATGCTGAGAGAGGGCACACCTACTCTATCCCACCCCAACACCTAGAGCTTGAAGATCAACAATACCGATTCGAGCATGGGGAATGATCACCACCGTTCCCTACCACATCACGAATGGAAGATGAGAACACTTTATGGATTGTGATATCATGAGATTCTGCCACATACACTCGATAGCTGTGGATGAGTGGAGCCAACAAGTACATGGAGAATCCCTGCACAAAGATAATACTCAAGGAGATAGGACAAGATCAATGGCTCATAAGTAAAGATGAAGATTCAGCTCAATCCCCACTCTTGCTCACTGTTTCACACCCTGAAAGTGCTCACTAGTTAAAACTTGCGAGATGTGTGATATAGTGCCATGTGACAAGAAGCAAGAGCCCAACAAGACATAAAGAAGAGAATTCAAAAGAAAGTCTTGATGAGACGCCACGTGGAAAGCTCTCAGGAAGTTGCTAGCGGAAAAGATTATTGTATTAATTATTGTTAATACCTTTCAGTTAAATTTTTATGTAATCTCCTGCATTGTTATGAAGTGACACGAGTGTTGATCTAAGGTTGGAAGCCTTTTATGAGAATGTGAAAGGACACGGATCAAAAGATGCGGGTGATTTTTCAGGGAAAGATATAAAAGGAGGAGATAGATTGAGAATAGAGTGAGATAGAGGAATTTTAAGAATGTTGTACATAGTGAAGACCATGATGCATGTATGAATATGGAAGAATTCAATGAATATATTTTATTTTGCAACCTAATTATGGTATCAACTGTTTGTTGAAATTATTCAATTGTTTGGTTGTCTCCATTTTAATACTTCTCTATTATTCAAACTAATATATCAAGTATATGTTCAGTTTGTCAATGCACATTTGTTGTATTCGTGTGATGAGATTACTTGGTTATTTCAAGTAAATATTAAATCCTTATAGTCATTCACAGTAATTTAGAAGTGTTAATTGGATCAATAAGAAGAGCCATATAATTAGGGTTGTCAATCTGTCTCAAGTAGAGTTTGTCAACTATTTACTTGCATGTTTATACTAGTTATAAACCCATGTCAATGTGCCAAATAGTTTGAGTTATTGTCATTATAGGTCACATTTTCTTGGACTCGAATTTACACAAAAAGGCATTGGTCTCACCCATTTTTATTCATTTAGTTTCATTAAATATTTTCTTAGAATTCTACATCTGTTAACTAAACATATTCATGAACTTCACCTTGATATTTCCTATACAAATTATATTGAATTAGGATTTTTATCTTTCCATTCCAATTGCCATTGTGGATTGCTTGATCAAGTAGGAATCATATAGTTTAAGTCTACCTCATTTGCATAGGTGCACCCACCTGGGTCTGGTAGAGCCTAAAGAGAAGAAGATTCAAATTCGTTATTTGGCCTTGTATGTTAGCCAAAAGCGTTGTCAGAGCTTGGCAACCTCTCGTGGTTCAAATCTGCATTTTTGAGACCTAACACAATGCACTTACATCCCTGATAGATTCTTGCATCTGAAACCAAAAGAGGTGCTACACTTCCTATTGGGGTCAATTTTTAATGCCCCTCTTTGACCAACTGACCCGAATATGGTTGTTTTTCTCATTCTCACTTCAAAAAAAAAAATTCATTCCTTAATTTCCTCTCTCTAAGGATTCAATTAATCCTCTAGCAATCTTCTTTTGGCACTCCCTAAGAATTCTAGCATTCACTTCTTGCACTCTCATCATTCAAGAAGCACTTTGGAATTTCATAGTAGCAACAACAACAGTCCATCAACTGCATAGAACAAGTGTTGAAAAAGACCATTACAATAGAGGCTTGAGTCCTCTCATTTTCTCCCCCATTAGCTATTGAGTTGTTAGTGGAGGTGGTAAGTATTTTCACTCCTCTCCTCTATGATTTGGTTGAGTAGCACAATACTATTTTGTAGTGTTATTGAGTTCTTTACTTTCATTCATCTTTTTATCATACTTTCCTCTACAGTTTCTACCTTACTTGTTCGTGGAGGTGGAAACACCAAAACAGGGGTCTGACTAAGGTAGACCCCTATACAACCCCCCAAAAATTTTCCTCTTTCTTGTGTGTAGGTGGATGTTCATTTGGAGCTAGCTGGAAAACAGGCTCTTTTGTGAGATCATTTTTGTCACTCTAGCCTTATTCTATTTGCTTTATCATAGTTGATTGTATATCTTTTATTTCATAGTGTTTTTTGTTCCCCTAAAAACCATTAGCTAGGTAATTAGATCATTTTCTGGCAGTTCTCATTATACTTTTGATCCTTTGGTCATATGGATGCTAGTGCACTTAAGAGATGCAAAAGCGTTGCACTATCTTCTCAGAACTGTGCTTCCATCCTCGGGTAGATTGCTACCTGAGGCATAGTGTTGAACCTAAAAATAGGCTCACCTATCTTGAAAACTAGTTTCAGGCCTACAAATTGATTGAAGGACCTTACATTCCTCATCATTCTCATCCCTCATTCAAAACATCCCTTTAGACTGAGGTAAGTTAGGACAGCCTTCCACTCTTGGTCCTCCATGACTTGGGGCCTTGAATGTGGTTTGCCTCCCTCTCTTACATTTTTGGTGAACCTGACATGAACCTACATTTGTTCATTTTTGGGTGATGAAAATTTTCCCACATTCTTGTTGATCATTGTGTCCCTCAATGTTATGAAGGTTTATGAGCATCACAACCTAGTCCACAACTTCTGAGTACATTTTTAGGAGAAGCATACAACATATTTTGATGGAGAAGATGAGGTTCACCTCTAGTTTCTCTATAGGTAATTTTTGTAGACCTACGATAGGTCTTTTAGCTCAAGAGCAATTGTCAAGGGGTGAGGTAGAAATCCCTGATGAAACTAACCATGTCCCCACTCCTCTTGCATCTCCCACACCTTCATTGGTACATGAGCATGAGGTTCATATTCCTTCAAAATATGTCTCCACCATTAGCAAAGGGTTGGGTGACTTAGAGAATCATTTGGAATGAAACCTAAAGATGGCTAGGGCTGCTTAGGTTATTATCAAATTAAATTATATGGTGGGAAAAGACCGAATAGGAATATAACTCTTGGCTAGCCTCTCTAGTCTAACTAAAGTGTGTGCCCCTTCGAATAATGCTAAAATTATATAAGGGGCCACTTTTGAAGAACATGAGAGACATTTGGGAGTATCGATGCCTCCCATGTCTATATACATGGATGACGTGGTCCCTTTAATCAACATCCCTTCTATCTATAAAGGATCTAAAACTATCAAAGTGAATAGGATCCCCTTGGGTTTCAGCTTCAGCCCTCTTGTCACCTCTAGCAGTGGAGGTTTTGGTAGGATGAGTTGTGGAGTCTTTGGTAGTGGTGGTGGCTTTGGCGATAGGGGTGGCACTGGTGGAAATGGTTTTGGTGGAGGTGATGGTGGTGGTTTCAGAAATGGAAGTGGCCTCGATGGAGGCCCTACTCATGGCAGTGGCTCTAGTAGTGGTTCTAGTGGTGGCCATGGTGGCAGATCTGGAGGTGGCTCCGGTGGCAGTTCTGGAGGAGGTTCTGTTGGTCCTATGTCATCTAGTGACCCTATTCTGAATACTCTCCATTAGAATATGGGTAAGATACAGAGCAAGATGGTGAACCTCTCCCAAGCCTCTGCCTAGGCTATCTTCTAACCCTTCTTCTGACATAGCCCACTGTTGGTAGTAATTTTAAACACTCCCTTCCCACAAGGAATGGATATCTCAAATTTTGAAAAGTATGGTGACAAAGGGGATCCACAAACACATGTATCCTCCTTTAACACCCTATGCACAAATTTATTCCATCATAATGTGTTGATGGAAAAACTATTTCCCCAATCTCTCAAGAATATAGTGCTTGAATGGTACTATTCCTTGCTTGGTAATTCCATTTTCTCATTCGATTAGTTGGTGAACTAGTTTCTCTGATAGTTTCAAGAAAACATCAGACTGAAGATGACCTTTTCAGATCTTTTCTAATAAAAATAGGGAGATAATGAAAATATTATTGACTTCATTACATGGTATCAAGTGCTCTTCTCACAAATATCATACCTACTGCCCGATTCATACATGTAGAAGGTATTCATAGGGAACCTATAGAGGCCATGGCAAGACAATTTTTCCCTTATGAATTACCCTTCTTTTGCACATTTGTGTGCAACACTATGAGAGTATCAACAAATGATAGTCTAGTTCGAGGGATCCTCCTTGCACTCCCATTCTGAAGGAAGATCCATTGTATCAATATATAAGAAAGGTAAGGCTATTGTGAATGTAGTAGTTGTTGTAGATGATAACGACCTCATATGCAATTGAAAGTTCATAAAGTTGGAAAAATCATATTCTTTCATCTTGCAAAAGTTGGTGAAGGATAATATTATAACCTTGTAGAATCCTAAGCCTCTTAAGGAACCTTACCCTAGCTGGTACGATGTAAATACTTACTATCAATATCTTTGATTCAACGGACATGATACCAAACAATATATGTGCCTATGTAATGAGATACAAGATCACATTGATGATGGTACTATTCATCTCCATAGAAGCAAACAAATTAAGAAAAAATCAGTGGCAAAAGTGAACAGTGACTTGCACATATACATAGACCTGTTTCCGTAATATTTTGCCAACATGATTATCAATCCCTCTGAGTATGTCACTCAACTCAAGGTCTATGTCAGCATGGTCATGGTTACTCCCACTTAGCAACTTGCGATTGGTTCGTCGGATGTGACATTCACCTCACAGGATATACCCGTGAACAATGAGCCTTGTCCCTTCTACATTCCCACTTGCCTCAATGGAAACATTGTGATCGGGGTTTTTGTCAACCCTACGAGCCGTGTGAATTTTATTATAGAAGAAACATTGTTACTAAATTCATTACAAAAGGAGAATTATGAAGAAACAAATCACACCATCCATACACATGATAGTCTTTATCTCAAACCATATGGCTCGATAATCTTGTCCATCGTAGTTGCACCTAGGGCTATTGACATAGTTTTCAAAGTTATTCTAGAGTTGCATCTGTTCAAGTTGAAGCTAGGTATACCTTGGCTAGCTTCAATGAATGGGACCGCCTCTTTAATTCATAAATGTTTAATTTTTTCCCATGAAGGTGTCATGCATGTAGTGCATGACACTAAATACTAGCCTCTAGTGTCCCATTGGGGATACTCATTGGATAAATTTTGGCCTTCCCTAGTTTGTTCACTTCCTCCAAGAATGTACCTACTTTATAAGAATTACATAAAGTATAAGAATGGGGACAAAGGATAGCCAAAAATGACCCTTTTTGTAGCATAGTAGCTAGTTGCCTCCTCTTCTCGTTAGGGAAAGGAGAATATTTCCCCTTCTCGGGCTACCTCGACTGCTCCACTTTCTTGGGAGGATTATTATATGAGTAAGCCTCACCTTTATCCACTAAGTTTGATGGTTCCTTCTTGGCATAGACCCAAGATCAAGATATTTGATCTCCCTATTGAGCCCCTTGGGCCTTGGTACTATTTGTATGGTAGAAAGAAAGGCTCTCAAAGAGAATTTTCTTAGTGGCCTCCCACTACATCTGCTCCAAAAGTAGTAAATAGGAAGAGGCCCGTTGCTGAAGCACTTGAGTCGAATCCCCCTATTGCTTCTCAAAATATCCCTCCTCCTAGTTAAGAGTTTTTTCCTCCACTAGAAATGACTATAGTTGACACTCTCATGTTGGAGCAAGATCCATCTATTCCTTCACAGCCTCCAGCCTCTAGCTTAAAGATTCAAAAAAACTACCTTACACACAAGTGTAAGCGTCAACAAAAGGATCTCACGACTGAGTAGGCCACCTTGTAGAAAAAGGATGAGGAAATGACCACCTCTATGTCAGGGCCTCTTACTATGTATTCCCCTTTCCTTTCTCCTAGTTCTGTTCAACCTAGTTTTATCTCCTCCCCAATTCTTGTTGTGAGTGTGCCTGACCCTAAAAAGGTGCATGTGTTTATCACTCCTTTAGTAGAGATACCCTTACTAATTTTCCTTCTAGGCATCCCTCCTTTTTCAAAACCCATATATATGCTAAACACTTTGATGGTGTTTCCTATGGTTTTCTCCTCCTCTTCCTCTGCACCTCTCGACTCATCTATAGGGAGGTCACACCCTTGACAATGCAAAAGGAAGAGGCTAGTCCTTCTAAAAATGGAGGATGCAAGAGGTGCCCATCCTCTTTGAAGGGTGGTCCTATGTTTACTTGTTCCATCCTAGTGACAGAACCAGTCCCAACTTCCCTTGAGTTCATCACCTCTCCTAAATCGATCGGTGAGCTTAATGGTGAATCTTGGGAGCAATCTTCCCCATCCATCAAGGTAAATCATGACACTTCGATAAAGTGATTGTTTAACTCTTTGGATGAATTTTTGGCATTGTCAATGATCTTCGTAAAGTCACTAACCCTAATTCCACAAGAATTTAGTGGAGGGGACCTTGCAGGGCCCTCTTCCATAGCCATTGTTTTGGGAGGGTTAGAATCTCCTCCCCTAAACATTCCACCACTATAGGCATGTCCACCTTCCCCTACGATGATCTAGAGTGGGAAGCAGATGACCTCTTAATCGATCAACGTTAGGGGAGGCCCCTTTCTTTATCTTTAGATTAGATGTGTATGTGTGTGTTGTGATGTGTTCCCCCATGATTGTTATATGTGTTCCTAGATGACCCTTGTCACCCTTATTGGTGCTTGGATACAAGAGTGATTTTTGTTTCATAAAACCTTCTTCTATCTATTTCATCATTCTTCCATGTTTGTGACTTGACTTTCAAAAAATTGGGGATGATGCAAAGCATTGGGGGAATTTAGGCATCCCTTCCATGTTGACCGAATTTTTTTTTTTAAATTTTCTTCCATGCATTCTTCCTAGTTAGGGATTGATGATATTTCACCTTGCACAATGGTTACCTATTATTTATATAAGCATGAGTAGATCTGACCTCCTGAAACTAGATCCCCATGTTCCCTTTTCTTGTGTTTGTTTCTCTTTTTTTCTCTTTTTTATCTTTCTCTCTTCTTTGCTTGAGTTTTCCCTCTCATGTATGAAAACACCATATCTATAATGCTTCGATTTTCAAAAAGTGCATTCGTCACCAATGAATATTTTCTCAAAAGTCTTCATGAGAATTTATTCCCAAAACTGTATTCACAACTTGGACCCCTTATGGAGCATGTTTCCTTCATCATGGTTTCATAAAGAAAGAACTTGAGAACCTTCCTCTAAGGTGGGAACAACTTTGATATTCCCCTTAGGAGGGGGAATTTTTCTTCCTTTCGAATTCATTGATGAAGTGAACATCTTTCAAAAGTATTCCTTGATGATGAATCTATTTGAGAAAATAATGGTCTTCATGTACCTTCAAACAGTGTGTCTCTTGAGTGGACCTCTTCTTCACGTCAGGTTCCTGAGGGATCCATTTTAAAGTTTTCCAACTTGTTGATGGTTTGCATGACTATCTATTTACTTTCCTATCTGGCTACTTTTTGACATGTTTTATTTGTGGGTAAACATGTTGCTTTGTAGGTGTACCTATAAAGCCACTTCTTGATTCTATAGAGTCCCCTTCCTTTCGTTTCCTTCACATGAGATATCTTGGAGGATACCTCCTTGTAGGTCTTTGAGCTTGTAGGACACTTCCTTTGGGCCTCCTCCATTCGAGAGATCTTGGGGGTTTCTCCCTATAGGTATGTGGGTCTGTAGGGCACTTTTCTTGGTTTCCTTCATGTGAGAGATCTTGGAGGATACCTTCCTTGTAGGTTTTCAGGTCTGTAAGGTGCTTTTCTTGGTTTCCTTCATGTGAGAGATCTTGGGGTGGAAATTCCTTGTAGGTCTATGGGTCTACAAGGCACTTTTCTTGGTTTCCTTCATATGAGAGATCTTGGAGGAGACCTTCCTTGTAGGTTTGTGGGTTTGTAAGGCACTTTTCTTGATTTCCTTAATGTGAGAGATCTTGGAGGATACCTTCCAAATAGGTCTATGGGTCTGTAAGGTGATTTTATCAGTTTCCTTTATGTGAGAGATCTTAGAGGATACCTTCCTTGCAAGTCTACAGGTCTGTAAGGAACTTTTCTGAGTTTCCTTCATGTGAGAGATCTTGGATGATACCTTCCTTGCAAGTCTACAGGCTTGTGAGGCACTTAATTTTCAGGGATTCCTTCATGTGAGATATCTTGGGGGTCACCTCCTTGCAGGTCCACAAACCTATAAGATGCTATCATTCTACAACTTCATGGTTTTATGGGACTATGAATTCTTTTGTTCTAGCTTGTGCTTTTGAGCTCGCTAGATCACGATCTGCTTCCTTGATGGTTTAGGTATACATTTCTTACCCTACTACCTTTTCAAACTAATTTCCAAAAGCACCCATAAATATACAAATTTCTCACTAAAGTGGTGGAAAAATGTATAGGAGTGAATTTGTACCCCTTATGCAAATTCCCCTTTTACAATTCCTCACCTTAGAAAACCAAATCCGAAGGAAAAATTCCACATAAACAAGCTTCCTTCATTCCACTTGGAATTTTTATTTTGTGTTGGTAGAAGAATAGCTATCACGGACACCCACATGGTGTGCAAATGTCTGTATGATGTAGTTATGTCACTGAAAGATTCCTACATCTAAAGCTAGTAGAGGCATTACACTTCCTATTGGGGTTGATTTGAAATGCCACTCTTCGACCAACCGACCGTAATATGGCCATTTTCTAACTCTCCCTTCAAAAAATACTATTCATTCCTTCATTTCCTCTCTCCAAGGATTCAATTCATCTTTAATAAATCTTCATTTGGCACTCCCTAAGAATTCTAGCATTCACTTCTTGCACTCTCAGCCTTCAAGAAACATTGTGGCACTTCATAGAAGTAGCAAAAAAACTCCATAAAATCCATAGAGAAAGTGTGGAACAACACCATTGCAATAGGGGCTTGAGTCCTCTCAATTTCTCCCCCATTAGCTAGTGAGTTAGCGGTGGAGGTGGTAAGCATTTTCACTCCTCTCCTCTATGATTTGGTTGAGTAGCACAATATTGTTTTTTAGTGTTATTGTGCTATTTACTTTCATTCTTCTTTTATCATACTTTTATCTATAATTTCTATCTTGGTTTTCTATGGAGGTGGAAACACCAAAATGGGGGTCTGACTAAGGTAGACCCCTATACAACCCCCCAATAATTTTCCTCTTTCTTGTGTGTAGGTGGATGTGCATTTGGAGCTATCTAGTGAACAAGCTCATTGGTGAGATATTTTTTATCACCCTAGCCTTAATCTATCTGCTTTATCATATTCAATTATATATCTCTTAATTTATATTGTTGTTTTGTTCCCCTAAAAACCATTAGCTAGGTTGTCAACTCATTTTCTGGTAGTTCTCATTATAATTTTAGTCCCCTATTCATACAAACACCAACACACCTAAGAGGTTCCATTGTGCCACACTATCATCTTAGAACCACGCTTCCATCCTCAAGTAGAGAGCTACCTAAGGCATAGTATTCAACCTGAAAATCGACTTGCCTAGCCCCAAAACTAGTTTCGGGCCTCTAGATGTGATTGAAGGACCTTACATTCCTCATCATTTTCATTCCTCATTCGAAAGATCCCTTTAGACTGAGGTAAGTTAGTGTAGCCTTCGCTCTTGGCCCTCCATAACTTGGGGCCTTGAACATGTTTGGCCCCCTCGTTGCACCCACAAAAGGATATAGAAGTCATGGCAAATCCTAACCTAGGAATTGGACATTCAAGCAGGTGACTAACATCTTCTCATGGTCATTAATTTACTTGTCAAACTAGGGAATGTATACTTGAAATGGAGTGGCACTATATGTGCACTAAGAACCGGTTTTAGCCACAACTTAATAAAAATAAATGCTTGAAAGGAATTCTAACTCTGATGCAGGAATGTAAGGAAAAGTATGATTAACTTAAGCATAACTTAATTAAAGTAGGAATCGTAATAACCATTACTGGGAAACAAACCATGAACTAGCCTTATGCTGCAGGAACAAACACAGGGATGGATTCCTTATGCTGTAGGAACAATACAAGACTGAGTTTGCACTAAAACTTACTGGAATGAAATTCTAGTAGTTAAACAATAGGAAGTAAACAACTAACTACAGATACTTACTAAGTAGGCCCCCTTAGCAAGCATCAACCAACTACGCAAGAATTGAACTCAAAACTTCATCAGCTTTTTATTCATAACTCAGAATCACATACATGGTTGTTTGCTTGTAAGAAAACATAATACAAAGCTCTTTTTTTCATTATAATAGTAATCTCACTACACTCTATTCTATCTCTACTCTCTAGTCTAATCTCTTCTTAATCATCCCCATTCACTCATGAAAGAGTAACATTTATTTAAAGAGAAACAACTAACTAACTAATAGAGAAAGATGCGGATGTAGATGCTTCCCAATTCTGAGGAACAAATTTCCATAAATGAAAGTGTATCTATCCAACTGATTCAAAAATAATCCAGTTCTCCACTCCTCCTAGATTGATGACCATTTAGATCTCCTCCCGATGACCCGGCAGAGCATCTTCGCAAGAACAACATGCTTGGTGTCGTGATGGAAATGATCTTCACTTCAGAACTGAGGTTCGCTATGCATTGACTTATTCATACTATCTTCAACAACCTATAAACCACATGGCAACAAAGGCGAAAGAAAGAATAATAGCGTGATACTTATCATTAATCACACACATTAAATTCATCTTATTTATCTAGAAACCACACGTATCATATCAGTCAACTGGGAGGTTAAACAGGGCCATGAATATAGTCATATGGAGATATTAAGCTACAGGAATATAGGAATGCATTGTCATAGAACACTACCCATTAACATGAAAATTTTATAGCCACAGAGTTTAAAACAACCATTAGAAAGAGTAAAGGTATTCAAAAATACATCATGACACTCAAATAATGAGCATATTTTAGGCTCATCATTTGCCCCCTACTTATGCTAATGCTGGTCCTCCAACATTAACCTTCCTAGTTGTTTCCCTGAAGTCAGTAGAAGTAGCATGGCCTTGCATTGCAGTCCCAAATTTGTAGTAAAAGCCTCTATTCTTTTTCCACCTTTCATATCTGCGAGCTTCATTCGTTTCATCAATATCTGTGGCCTAATAAGGGTATAATGGCCATAGAAAAATAGGGGGGTGAAATGTCAATGGAAACCACAGTTCAAACCTCTATTGGAGACCCACCTAGATATATCTTTCTGCCCTTCTGATGGCTGCTATAAAATTTAGGGGGCTATGGGGTTCAGACTTCCTTAGACCAACCGTTAACCTTTCCCATCTTGCTTTAGCCTTGGTAGATGAGAGCTTCCAAAATGAATATGGTCGACCTTTAAATTCATCATATACTTGCCTCTTGAGATCAAATATTTTTATCCTCATTGCAGGATCATAAAATCCATATGTAACTATGAGCCAAGTTTTTAGAACAGTTTGAGGGTCTGAACTTTCAGGTCTCAAGGGGATAGGCACTCTTCTTTTAGCTTCCTCATATTCTTCTAATTGCCTCCCATAGTTAATTTCATTTGCTACCCAAGACATAAGTGACTTCAAATGAATGTCACCTATGTAAAGAAGTGGATTCCACTCTGTTTCTGTAGGAATGAGCAAACCATGCATGTAAAATTCACACAATGAATTTCTCAGCCAATCTGGTGCTACCTGGTATGCATCTTAGAATTCTTTGGCTGTATGAATGTCGGGGTCTAGATTCTTGGAAATCCTCATTAATTGAAACCAAAGAAACTGTTCTTTTAGGCACATGGCATACACTCTTTGTGGTGGTTTGCATTCCATTATTTTTCCAGCCACCTTCATCATTTCATTCATCTTTTCCTTCATTTCTTCAATTTCCTGCTTTTTCCTTTCAATCTCTTTTTTCAATTTCTTCCTCTCTTCTTCCCAAAGGCTTTGCTGAAATTCAGTTTTAGCCACATAGTGAAAGCTCAGAGTTTGGGGTGTGACAAGTCTCCAGGTTATCCTAAGATATTCTAGATACTCAATCAATAAAGTCCTTTTATAAAGAACCAATGCCGGACATGATTCAGAGGGCAATGGTGCTTCAGTGAAGGTTTCAGTTTGTTCAACTTGTTCCTCTTCTTGCTGCAGTGTAGATTCTTGTTGCTGCCTAGGAGGAGACTGAGTTTCTTTGGAAATTCTCTCAACTGCATCAACCAAGTCATCAAGACTTGGCATCCTCTGTTTGTTACTGCCATCATGTTGTACCTCCCCAACTTCCACTCTTTCATTTTACAGTTCTTCAAGAATATCAGTTGAATTTTGTGGAATATTCTTGGGTATACTCTGGGAATCATCACCTCATGTCTTACCAGCTGACCACCCATATTGAAAAACTAATTCTTCAAGAAAACCCTAAAACTTAACCTCTTCTGAGAATTTGAAAAATACCTTTTCTCTACTCTGTTTCTTTCGTTTTCAGTTTGTTTGCCTTTCTTTTTGCCAAAAATGATATAAAAGACAATTGCATGCAATGATTTTTAGACACTACCTAATTAAGTAGTTTACTTGCTGATAAGGAAAAAGCATGCATTCACTCGCATTCATTCTTGGGAAGTACAATTAAAATTTTTTTAATCAAATGTGGCGTTGGCAAAAGAAAAAGGTTTGAAACAAACAATCCCCGACCCCTACTTAAGATTTGACATGTGTCCTCACATGTGTGAAAGGATAGGTGAAGGATTAGCAGTAATGACTGATAGATACTTGTAATAAATGAATAAATAAAACAATTGAATGATGTGACAAACGAAAATACTATCGTGTACCTTGTATTAAATGCTCGCAGATGTTGGAAGATATCACAACACAATGAGGATGGTGGTGGATGGTAAAATGGGTGACATGGATGGGTGATGTAGACAAGAAAGGTGAAATGATGGATGGTGATGGATGGTGATGGAGAAAGTGGTTTTTGTGAAAAGAAAACCTTTATTATGGACATTCAAAATAATTTCAAAGAGATGCTGTAGGAAGAAGACCGAAGCCCTTTGCTGCAGGAAGATCACTGGCCACAGGGGTTACAAACTGCTGCATGAATTCTACTTTTGAAGCCAGCTTATGGTACAACCGAAGACGGTGTCCATTAACCAATAGTTTGAAGTGGACAGGGTCGATTGTTGCCAACTGTACCGAACCATTATCAAATACATTTTCAATTTCATACGAACCAAGCCACGTTTTTGTAAGCTTACCTTGATTCTCTTTATACTTGGAGTCATAGAGTAGGGCCCAATCACCAATAGAGAAATGCTTTGTGAAGATATTGTGGTCATGCCATTTCTTTCTTTGTTGTTGTACTACTTCAGTATGCTGCAAGGCAGCTTTCCGCATCTCATCCAATGCATTCAACTAGAGGAGGCATTCATTTTGTGTTTCAGAAAGGTCAATTTTTAGCTGCAGAGCAGTCCTTAAGGTCTTATGTTCAAATTCTATTGGCAACATAGCAGTCTTGCCATAAAGTAGCTCAAAAGGGGTGAACCCTGTAGTTGTTTTCCATGTCGTCCTATAGGCCCAGACTGCTTCTAGAAGACGATTGATCCAATCCTTCTTGTGTAACTGTACTGTTTTTGTAAGGATTGCCTCTAACTCTCTGTTGGTAACCTCTACCTAACCATTGGCTTGAGGATGATATGGGCTTGATTTCCTGTGCCTAATCTTATAATCATTCATTAATGTAGTGATTAATGTTGATGTAAATTGAGCTCCTTGATCAGTAACAAGTTCCCTTGGAACTCCAAATCTAGTAAAAAATTGCTCATACAGGAATTCAACAACTTTGTTGTCACGGGCATGTGTCATTGCCTTCACTTCCACCCATTTGGTTACATAATCAGTGCAAACCAAAATGTATGACTTCCCATTGGATGGAGGGTCAATAGGCCCAACAAAATCCATACCCCACTTGTCAAAGGGGGTGACTACCACTTGAGGATGCAAAGGCATTTCATCAATCTTTTTTGGTCACCCCATTCATTGACATCTATCACATTTTCTAGTATAAGCTACAACATCCTTGAGTAGTGTGGGCCAATAATACCCTGTGTTAAGCACTTTCATTGATGTTCGCTTAGATGCAAAGTGCCCACCACATGGTTCATCATGACAAGCATGCAAAATGTCATAGGTCTCATCTTCCCGAACACACCTTCTCATGACTTGATTTGGTCCTGTATAGAATAAACAGTCTGCTATCCAGGAAAAGTTAAACTCTTCTCAATCAAGAGCTTTCTATCCTTTGGTGAGAAGTGAGCTGGTATCTTGTTAGCTGCTAAGTAATTGGAAATATCTGCATACCATGGAGTTCTAGCAGTTATAGAAAATAGATGTTCATCAGGAAAGCTATCATCAATTACCTCAGATATGGTAGGTGTAGCTATTTGAAGTCTTGATAGGAAATCAGCTACCACATTAGCCCGGCCTAGCTTGTCAATAACTGTGATATCAAATTCACGCAACAATAGTAGCCACCTTGCTATTCTTCCAAATATGGCTGGCTTATTCATAAGGTACCTTATTGCTGCATGGTCTGTGTGAACAAATATCTGGTAACCAGTGACATAATGCCAAAACTTGTTTAGAGCATACACAACTGCTAGCAATTCCTTCTCTATGATAGTATAGTTTAATTCTGGGCCTTGAATATTTTTGCTGATGAAATAGATGGCATGCTCTATAGAATTCTCCTTCTGTCCTAACACTACCCCTATGACATAATCAAAGGAATCTATGTGTATATGAAAGGGAAGACTCCACTTTGGTCCTTGAAGAATAGGTGCTCTAGTAAGTAAGTTCTTAAGTTGCAGAAAAGACTTGTCACATGCCTCAGTCTAGTGAAATTCAGAATCCTTAGTCAATAAGGCATACAATGGACTGGCTATTTTGCTGAAATCCTTTATAAATCTTCTATAATATCTAGCATGTCCTAAGAAGCTTCTAACATCCTTTTGTTTCATAGATGCTAGCAAGGTTAGAATAACTCCAATTTTTGCAGGATCAACTTGAATTCCAGCTTGAGAGATGTGGTGGCCTAAAACAATGCCTTCTTCAATCATCATGAAACACTTTTCACTATTCAAGATAAATTATGCTCCTTACATCTTTTCAACACTTTTTCTAAATTTGCTAATGCTTCTTCATAAGTAATTCCATAAGTGGTGAAGTCATCCATGTAAATCTCCATAGAATCATTAGAAATGTCAGCAAAAATACTAATTATTGCTCTTTGAAATGTGGCGGGAGCATTGCATAGGCCAAAAGGTAGGACAGAGTAAGCAAAAGTTCCCCATGGACAGGTAAAAGTTGTTTTGTCTTGATCACCAGGTGAAATTTTAATTTGATTGTACCCACTATATCCATCCAAAAAGGAGAAATAATATTTACCAGACAATGAGTCCAACATTTGATCAACAAATGGTAGTGGAAAGTGATCCCTTTTAGTTGCAGTATTCAACTCCCTGTAGTCTACACAAACTCTCCATTTTCTATTTTTTTTAGGAACAATTACCAGCGGAGATACCCATTGACTGTCTGAAATAGGGTAGATGAAACCAGCATCAAGCAATTTTTGGAGCTCATTTTTAACTATTTCCTTGAGTGTTGGGTTTATCCTTCTTTGAGGCTGCCTAACAGGTGAACAATCTTCCTTAATGTAGATCCTATGAGTACAGAGCTGAGGATCTATTCCCTTCATATCCCCATAGTCCCATGCAAAAGCTTTGTGTTGATCTTGAAGCATTGTGACTAGGGTAGTTTGTTGAGGTTGAGGCAACTTACTATTGATATTTAGATAGTAGCCTAGGGACAACTCAATTTGCTTGGTAAGATCATTCATGGAGTCTACTGATAAAGGTGGTGTCTGTATTTCTTGAGGAAGCAAATGTTCATAAACTGCAGGGATTTTAAATGGCAGGCTCTCAGGGCTCAGTTGCTGTAGGAAGGATTGTTGAGGATAGTTATTGGGTACAGATGGGCTACTCATATCAGAATTGGACTGCAACATTTGGAAAAGCAGGTCATCCTCACTCTGAAGTTGGGAAAACGGATTAGTTTTTAGCATCATTAGCTCGGCCAATGAGTTGACATCTTCTATTTCCTCTCCTAAGTCTGGCCAAATTAGTTTAGACAAGTCTGGTTGAGGCTGGGCAGGCGGGTATAAAGACAATTTCTTTGTTGACTGACCATTAGAGATCATCATGTCTCCAGAATGGCATCCTATAAAGGCATCAATTGTGGCTAACCATGGTCTACCTAAGATGATAGGATATCCCCACAAATTTGCCTTAGTGGACAATATGGTGAAATCTACTGGGTACTCCCAAGACTCAAGGTTGACAATTATATCTTCTACCATACCATCAGGTGTGATAGTGGAACTATCAGCAAGCTACAGGATGGTAGGTGTAGACCTAATGGTTAGGATATTCAAATACTTCATAGTATGCTTGGTCATTACATTGATGGCTGCACCAAGGTCAATCAAAACATTTTTTACCAGCTGGCCATTAATATTGATTTGTACTACAGGACTACCAAGGTCAGCATATTTTAGCATAACTACTTTTCCTAACATAATATCTGCTAGCTTTCCTAGAACATGGATAGTTTGGGGATCTTTTTTCTTTCTTCCTGGTTTCTTCAAACAAGCATCCTTAATGGCTTTTCCATAAAGCAAGACATCTTTTATAGCTTGGAAGAGTGGAATTTGGATGTGTACATTCTTTAGCTGGTCCAAAATATCAAAGGTAGGCTCTTCTGAAGGCTTGGGTGTAGTGACTTGCAATCTCTGAGGAAAAGGTGGTTTGGCTTGATGTTGCAGGACAAGCTCTTTAGAAGCAGTATCTGACATAGGTATATTGGTTGCAGGATCAGTAAGTTGTTCAGAGACAGAGTCTAGAATCTCAGTAATTACTGGTGGCTATGGAGTAGGAAGTGTTGTTTTAGACCTTAGATGGATATCATTAATATGCAAGGCATAAGTCGGATAATGATTGGCTTCTGCAAAATACATAGGCTGTTGTTGCGGCTACTTATTATTAGGATTTGGCAATGGTTGAGCAGGCATAGGCGTTTGTTTTGGAGGGCCAACATTTGTAGGAGAAGCTATAGGAGGTGGCATGAGAGTCGGAGGTTGTGGCTGTTGCAGCTGCAAGAATCCAGGGGATTGACTCTGCCATTGTTGAGAGCTTCTCCACTGAGGATTTTGCTGCCAGTTACCTTGGGGTGGAGTCCATTGTCCTTGTGGTTGCTGCCAACCTCCTTGAGGAGATTTCCATTGTTAACTCTGATAGCTAGGCCATTGGGATTGAGAGGTATTCCAAGGTGGTGATGGACCATACGTAGGTTGCCATTGGTTATTATAATTAGAGTAAGGATTACCAAAAGTCAAAGGATGTTGAGGCATACCTTGTCTTTGAGCCCATGCGTGCCTTTGTGCAACATAGAATACTTGGTCATCATCACCCTCAACTGGCCTAAAGTCAGTAGGTAATTGCTTAGCCTCCATATTAGCCACCATCTTACATCTATAGTCATGCTTCCTCTATCGGCAATGTGGACAAAACTTGGCCAAGATTGCCTCAGCTTGCTCATGCTTCTTTCGAGCTTGCATAGTATCCAATTGTGTAGCCATATTATTTATGATATCTTGCTTGAAATCGAACAACAAATTTGAAATCTCCATCTGTGAAACTCCATTAGTAGAAGAATTTTCCACTATGGTCTGATGACCTCTTCCCTTCTTGACATTTTCTCAAGAGTAGTTGCGACATATTTTCGTAATATCATCCCAAGGCACCTGGGTTATATCTCCTCCTCCCATCAAATCTAGAGCATCAATATAGGAATCCTTGATTCCCCTTAGAAATAATAATTTCTGAGATTCTTCATTAAGAGTATGGTCTGAATTATTTTTCAAGGAAAACAAAAACCTTGAGATATAGTCTTCCAGGCTTTCATCCTCCCTCTACTGAATTCAGAATATATCATCACCTTTACTACCGCTTTTGTAATATTCCTTATATTTCTCCAGAAACTTTGTTTGCATAACTGCCCAACTATCAATAGCGTCTCTCCCCAAACTCATGAACCATCTTAGAGCTCCTTCCTTCAAAGTAGTAGGAAAAAACTTCAACTTGTGAGCATCTGTGGTGTAATCATAACTCTGATAGAGGATGTCAAACTCAAACAAGAAAGTGTCTGGGTCCTCTGTAACTAGTCCATAGAACTTGGGAAGTAATGAAGAAGGAATATTTTTGAGGTTATCATTTCCTTGCTGGGTTATGATAGGGAATTCAAAAGCAGGAGGAACATTAGGTGGATTTTGTGCCATATTGGCTTCATGAAGTATCAAAGCAAATGGATTTTCTTGAGGTTCCTCATCAGCTAGTGCAAAGGGAAATTCAACGAGCAGGTCTTTAGCAACAACAAATGGATTGATATCTTGGTCACCCCCTTCCTCAAATAGATTGTAAGCTGGTTCAAGATCATCGTTGGTGAATAGAAGGTTTGGTAGGAATCTTCCTAGAGCGTCTCTTCTTCTATGCATGTAACAGACTTAACTAAAATGAAGAATGTCTAAAAATTCTTGAAGACTAAAACTACTACTAAAAATGGTTAGGATAGGTTCTCAGCTTCACACCATCCTTGACAACGATGCCAAAAATGATTGCCCCCACAAAAGGATATAGAAGTCACAAAAAATCCTAACCTAGGAATTGGACATTCCAGTAGGTGACTAACATCTTCTCATGGTGGTTCATTTACTTGTCAAACCAGGGAACGTATACTTGAAATGGAGCAGCACTGTATGTGCAATAAGAACCGGTTTTAGCCACAACTTAATAGAAATAAATGCTTGAAAGGAATTCTAACTCTGATGCAAGAATGTTAGGAAAAGTATGATTAACTTAAGCATAACTTAATTAAAGCAGGAATTGTAATAACCATTACTGGAAAACAAACCATGAACTGGCCTTATGCTGCAGGAATAGACACAGGGATGGATTTCTTATGCTGCAAGAACAATACAAGACTGAGTTTGCACTAAAACTTACTGGAATGAAATTATAACAGTTAAACAATAGGAAGTAAATAGCTAACTACAAATATTTACTAAGTGGCCCCCCTTAGCAAGCATCAACCAACTACGCAAGAATTGAATTCAAAACTTCATTAGCTTTTTATTCATAACTCAGAATCACATACATGGTTGTTTGCTTGTAAGAAAAGTTAATACAAAGCTCTTTTTTTCATTATAACAGTAATCTCACTACACTCTATTCTATCTCTACTCTCTAGTCTAATCTCTTCTTAATCATCCCCATTCACTCACGTAGGAGGAACATTTATTTAAAGAGAAATAATTAACTAACTAACATAGAAAGATGCAGATGTAGATGCTTCCCAATTCTGAGGAACAAATTTCCATAAATGAAAGTGTATCTATCCAACTGATTCAGAAAGAATCCAGTGCTCCACTCCTCCTAGATTGATGACCATTTAGATCTCCTCCCAATGACCCGGTAGAGCATCTTTGCAGGAACAACATGCTTGGTGCTATGATGGAAATGATCTCCACTTCAGAACCGAGGTTCACTGCGCATTGAATTATTCATACTATCTTCAACAACCTATAGACCACATGGCAACAAAGGCGAAAGAAAGCATAATAGCATGATACTTATCATTAATCACACACATTAAATTCATCTTATTTATCCAGAAACCACATGTATCATATTAGTCAACTGGGAGGTTAAACATGGCCATGAATATAGTCATATGGAGATATTAAGCTGCAGGAATATAGGAATGCATTGTCATAGAACACTACCCATTAACATGAAAATTTTATAACCACAGAGTTTAAAACAACCATTAGAAAGAGTAAAGGTATTCAAAATACATCATGACACTCAAATAATGAGCATATTTTAGGCTCATCACCCCCCTCTCTTACAAGTACTGATATTTTGTTTATATTTTATGATTTATGTTTTTTATGTGTCTTCTTTGTGTTTTTGTTATTATTTTTCTACATTATGTTAATATGTGGTGTTTTCCTCATGTTTGCTTCAAGTTGTTATTTTTCATTACAATTCATACATGTTTGTTATTTTTTCCTTATGTTTTCTTTCCATACGATCTTGAATCCTAGGGCTAACACTTCTGCTAGATTCAATGTCAAACTATCTCTTCAATATTTGCATAATTGATCCCATCTTGACCTATTCATACTTTAGTACGAATCTAAACATAAGTTCATACTCTCACTAAAATGGATGCTAGATGTAGCATCATAAATTGTCACCCTTGATAATTTCACACTAGGTTTAGCTCCCCCTATGTTTTTGGACCTATTTATTCATTAATTTCCCATTTTTATATATATTCTTGGAAAATCAAACATGGGAAATCAAACTATGCATTTAATATTTAACCCTTGGAACTTTTGATCCCTCAAAAAGGTGAATTTGGTCTTGGGTATACTATGCACTAGACTAACTAATTTGGCTTCAAATTCAAATATGTTAGTTTTAGTAATTTATTATTTTATTTCCACTTTTAGTTATCAGCTATTGGTATTTTATTTTCAAGAAATTAGAAGAATTGCATCTAAATGAATAGTCATTTCTACCATTTTAATTCTAGCAATTTTGAGGAATAAATTAATATTATTATCAAATAACTAAAAGAGATCGAGAGTAGAACTATCAAGATTATTATCGAATTTCATCATTCAAGCATCATTCCATGTGTTATGTAAGTTTGACATATGTTTTTTATGCATTTTTTATGAGCACTAAATCTTGTAGGATTTCAAATCAACTAAAATAAATAAATAAATGATCCTTGAAGGTGATGAGTGTGACTTGATTCCATCAAGGAGATTATATTTGAGTAGTGAGTTGCAACAAGTTGTCAATTTATTACTTTTTATTATTAGCCTCTATCCAACCATGGATAAGCTCTCTTTTCTATCATTATTAAACATTGTGGAGGTAGGAATACGAACATGACATTTTACTTAGGAAATACCCTATATGACACAACCCTTCACCTCTTCTAATGTGTGTAGCATATAGATCTGAAGTGAGTTGAAGAATGATTGAAGGCTATTTGTTCATTCATGCACTCAAACCCTACAAGTTTTCAAGTCATAGAATATGCATTTTCTCATCAATAGATGAAGTTCTAACAAAAACCAAAAAAAATATAGAAGCAAACAACCAAGGATCTTAGGCCTATGATTTCAATTAACAAAAAAGAGGAGGACAACCTAGGGCATATTGTTCCCTAGACTAGCTAGATCTGTATGAAATCAAAATTTTAGGTTCCTGTGTGTCTACTCGCTACATTATTAGATCTAATATTTCTATAATTAGTTTATTAGAAGTCATAATAGAATACTATATTTTCATATTTTTAATAATTAAATCATGGCATCCTAGAAATTAGTCAATTACTAAGAATTCAAATCAATATAAAATCACATGCATACCGCATCCCAAAACATTAATACTGGATAGAAGATTTGATCCACCATTTTGGCTCTCCTAAATAGGTTTGTAGCCAAGTGGCTCTTGAGGTCATCTTTAATCCAATCAAAAATAATTAGGAAGAGGTTATTCATTCTTTTCCCAATCAAACATTTGAATACTCCCAAACAATGATCACAATATGAGAAGGTAGAGGTGAATAGAGTGCTACATCCACAAAGATTTTAGGAATAGTAAAAATGATTTTTACATTAATTTACCTATCCAACATTCCCTTAATGGGTGGGATACAACAATTAAAAATTATATAATTAACCATGTGATTATCTTGTTGATAAATATGAGATGTAAGAGAAGAAGTAGAAGAAGTATGATCAATATATATCTATATGGGATTTAATTTGAGGTTATATTATACATCTATTACTACATCATATATAGAAGAGAGAGTATTAACATGATTATTAAGTGAAATAATGGTGAGCTAAATCTTAAAAATTTCATTCTCTAAGTGATCAAGCTTTAGGAGAGTGATCAAACTAATAGTGTGACATAGGAAGATCTAAGTCAACATCATATGCATAAAATGTAATATCTTAATTTTTAGTAGAGCTAAAAAGTGATGTGACAAAATAAGATAATAAGCTCATTTATAGGTGATAAGTATAATTTAAGAAAGGTATAAACAATTTGATAGAAGGTTGTTGTATTTATCCTTAGGAATATAGAAAATAAAAAAGAAACTTTGAAAAAAATAAATTTATTTTTTAAGATTTTTAAGAAAGTTTTAACTATAAGAAGTGTGCTAAGAAAAAATAAAAGAGGAAAAAACATAATTTAGCTAATTTATTTTCTTTTCAATTTCACATTAATATTACAATAGTTTACTATTTTTAATAGAATAAATATACAAGTTGAAAAGTGTTTTCAAAGAAAGGATTTATTTAACTAAAATTATAGAAGAAAACTATTTTCTAGATAATAAAATATTAATTTATGAAAAAATATTACACAGATACATAAATAATAAAAATAGGAACCTAGATACAAATGGAGGAAGTTTGCCTAAGACACTAACATGTCACATGGACCTTAAAATGAATTACACCATCATGTAATGCCCCGCCACGGGACCCTAAAAGAAGTTGCAACTCAATGCGGAAGCGTACAATTTTTTTTCTTCTTAAAAGTGCATTATTAACAAGGAAGATGCACAACACTTCGCAAAAACCTCTAAGGTAATGTGACAAGATTACATTAATTACCAAAACATACACACTACTTGAACACAAAGCATTTATTAAAATATTAACCATACATTTAATTTCACATACTTTCAAACATTATAAATACTAACACTAAGAATATGATATAACAAGTTCCAAATTACATTAACTTAAAATTAGATTACAATACTCATTCCTGGAGTGAGGTAGATCAAACCTAACTATTACAATTACAAGATTCCTCTTCGAATACAAATGAGGAGTATAATAATTATAAGAGTTAAACTAAAGTAACTAGAAAGCTGAAACTAAAGAAAGAAACCACTGCGAGCTCTCCACTAGAAAACCTCGCAACGCAATCTACAAATCAAAAGGGGGACCCAACAATGTAGGGCACACGTTCCTCCCAACCAAGTGGTACCCGAAGGCCCACCCCCCGTGCTAGGAGATAGTAACACGGATACAAGGGCAATCCCTACAACCTCTAGTCACAGGCTGACTCAACTCTAAACAAAACTACCACAAGTATAACACTATCTCAATGATTATATTGCTATCTTAGTATAGCAGTATGACACACCAGTATATCCTAAACATAGTACTAACCAAGGAGAAATATCACTCAAGGTTCATGAGTTACCCGTCAGATCTTTCCGGATCTCAGCCCCCATTGAGCTTCACCCTCCTACGGTTATCATGGGATACAACACCACTCCAAATTAAGGAGGTACAAAATATTCAACACTCCATTCAATGAAGGTCAAACCATTCAAAGAAGAATAAACCATTCCCCATTCATGGAAACCGGGTGACACACTAAAAACCACAAACCTCACTACCATAGAGGACTATACAAGACAAAACCATGGAATGATAACTCACAAATTCACATTCCTCACAAAGAAGAATTATAATAACTCATCTAATACCTTCTTTTAATTACCCCTAAATACCACAAAAGATATCTCAAACACATCATAAAAGTATAATAGTTTAATGTTTACAAACATTCTAATTTATCACACCCTTGCATTTGATCAACAAAATGACTTATAACAATTCACACCACTCAATTATCTCAATTTAACAAATCAATTAAAAAGGATCTTCCAAACAGAGACAAACATCACACTAATAATTTATCTAATTTCTTCAATTTTAAAATAATAAAACCTTTGTTCCTACTAACATATTATATATATATATTACATACCTATTCCCGCAATTCACTTATTTAAATATCCATTTCCTCTAATTGCAACTTAGAAGAACCACATCAACAATTAATACGATAATTAATTCTAAGATTTGGATTTTCTAAATCCACTCACATTCAGTGATAAGAAGGAATAATAAGTTAATTTACTCAATCTCCTCTAATTTAATAAGAACCCTTATATAAAGACGAAGAGGGAAAATTCAACTCATTGACTAATTGACTCTTAAATATATCTATTTAACTATATAAACATCATTCTATTTATTATTCCGCTTCCCTCAATTTTATTCTAATAAAATATTTATTTCCTCAAATGGATTACATCATTTAAATAAATTATAATTTTTTCTCTTTTTTATTTCAAAAACACATTAGATTAAATTCACCTAATACATACATTTGCATGCATCTAATCCAATGCCTATTTTACGAAAACAATATCTTCATTACAAGAATTCTTAATTTTGGAATTAACTTCAACTTGAACTTGAGCATGCATCTATTTAACAGATGAAACCAATCTAAATATCTAATCTTCAGTTCCATGCAAAAATTTATAACTAGTGCTCACGTATTTTCTCTATTTTAATGATCATGCATGCAATCTTTTAAATTATATTTTGAAAAATCATATAAATATAATTAATAAATTTTCATAGCATTAATTATCTCTTCAATTAAAATTACACTATAATATAAATTAACAAATATATATTTATATATTCAATATATATCCAATATATTTTTACACATTATTTTCTTTTAACCACATATTTTACATTCAATATCAAAACAATTCCGAAATAAAAGTAATATAAATGATAATAATAAAAACGAATTAAAAAAAAGAAATGAAATAAATTTCATTGTAATGGAATCGCAGGTTTTAAAAAGTAAACAAAAACATTGAAAATGCTATAAGGGAGAGGGGTTTATATTAACAAAGAGGGGTCGACTGGCTTACCACAGCCGCACCCCATAGTAATGGGGGCAGACTATGGTAAGTCCAGCGCACCCATGTGTGGGGCAGGCAGTGGAAATAAAACTTAAAGGAACCTGTTTTCCTGGAGCTTGAAGAAACGAACGTTGAAGCAGAGCCTCCCCTTCAGAGATTTGTTTCCCAAGCTTCTCCAAAATCACCACTTCCAAGAAGATGTAAAAATACAGAAACCCCCAAAAATTCTTGAAAACTCGAAAACCACTTTGAGTTTTCTCAAATTTTTCAACCAAAAACCTCTTTCAAAAATAATATCTTTTTTTCTCCAAAAATCTCTTGTGTAGAGAACTTCTCTCCTTTTTTTCAATTAAATTTCTCTTCAAAAAAATTGATATCTCAACCAAGAGTAAATCATGCATTCTTCTCACACACGTCACATTCAAAATATCTTCTCAACAATCCGATATTTTCTCAAAGCCATTTCCATGTTGAAGTAATTTCTAATTTCAATTTAATTCCAAAATACTAATTTAATTTCAACATAAATTTAGTAACTTCTAATTCAAATTTAAATTCCAAAATGAATTAATTTCCATTTATTTTAATAATTCCAAATACTAATTTAAACCCAAATACAAATTTATTTCCATATTGAAATTAATTAATTCTAATTGAAATTTACAATTTAAAATTAAATTAATTTCCCCTTTGCTTCTAATTTTCTCAACAACATAATTAATTTATTAATTTTAATTATTTAATAAATAAATTCAACCCATTGGATTAAATTTAATTACTTAAATAAGTCAAATTTAATTAATCAACTTAAATAAAAACTTCTATCACAATGTAAAATTTTAATTTAAATAAATATCAACACTATTTAAAGCAATAACTCTAAGTATTTATTTTCATACTCAAGAGCCCTTCCGAATTAAATAATATTAAAACAAGCACCAAAGACACAACAGACTCAACTGATGACACACTATGGCTAGGGTGTAGACCTGACATAGGTAACCTAGCTACTATCTCCCAATCATCATACCATTGGGTCGACATGCTCAAACCTATGAAGCCAGGTGGAGTCAATTTCATGTACCTGGAAACCTATATCCAAGGCATCAATAGCACATGCATATAAAATCATTATAAAATACACCGTGAAGAGGAAATCACAAAATCGCAAGGCGCTCACAAGCGAGTGATGCAATCATGTCCCCTTCACCAATACAGTATCACCAAACTAACACTTCCATCATTAATAAAACTCATTAGCAATAATCATGTCATAATAAACCAACATTATTTTAATCAAAACATGTCAAGTATAACATCAAGGAAAGTATATCTCATAACACACATAATTCGTATTGCTTCAAAAATAAATGATCAAATAATAAACCATCTTAATCTAACATAAGAGAAAAACAGAGGGGTGTTACAATCATCTCTATGAACACAACATTAGAGAGCTTCCAAAAATCATAGAAAAATCACCTTGGTTGTTTCTCTTGTAAATATAACCAAAGAAGGGAATGCACCAATAAATATTATACAATTCTAATATAAAGAGATAAGCTAAATAATAAAATTTACAATATTTAAATGAACAATAGAAACAAATTTACAAACAATAAAATATTGAATTCACATCTATTCCATTGAATTCTCTTAGAACATCAATAAGCACAAATAAAAGAAAAAATGCTTAGGGATATTGGGGATTTTCATCAGCCAAATCCTTTTTTTCATATGTCTACCTCCATAATAGCCAAAATTTAGATAGATACAAAGAAAAATAGTGTGTTTTCTTAATGCAAATCCACCTTGAAATAAGAACACTAAATAAAAATAAATAAAATTTATTCATGATAATCCCAAGGTGTTCACACATAGAATAAAACCAAGGTGTTCACACATAGAATAAAAGAAATTTCTAAGAAAAATAAGAAAGAAGAACAATATCAACTACATAGGTTTGAGGAATTTAGATATAAGAAGAGAGATATAAGGAATTTTGTACGATTGATGTTGAAAGTTTAAAAGATTAATAGAGGTGTGTATGAGCTTGAGAGTGGTAAGGGAGGGATTAGGGAGAACTAAGAGATCCAAAATGAAATATTAATCTCAAAAAGTTGAGATAAATAAAAAGGAATGGGTTCATCCATTTTTAATTACCTTGAACTATTTTCACTGATTAAGGAATGTGATAAGTGGAAAAATGCTAGAAAATATCCATCTAATTAAAATTATTAGACATTAGCACGTGTAGACATCATTATATTTTCTACTATCTAGAAAAAATTTACTCAAAAATGATGAGACACTACAAAAGAATAGAACTAACATCTAGGTGACATCAAGAAGTAAGCATGAAAAAAATCCTTAAGCACCATGGGAAGAAAAAAGTTTAATATAAGGGATAAAATGATCCCATGAAAGAATTGATGAAATAGACACTAAAGTAGACATGAAACCTAGTGAAACTATAAGGATATACATTTTTTTACATTGCACATAGTTTATATTTGATTTGAGGAGATGCCAAAGAGAAATCCTTGATTTTATGCTTTGTAGATTAGCACAAAAAATAAGTATTCAAAAAATTAAGGTATAACACACACTTAGTGTAGTGCAGATGTCCAATATCGATGTCCATATATTCTTTCAAATCCTTGGATAGGTCAATCTCAACATACATACACTCCTATATATGAGCTCGATAAAACCTATTAGTCTCAACACATGGATTTCTTAAGGGTTGAATCAACGGTGGTTTAAAATTTTCCAAAAGGAAGGGATAAACCAAGAAGCTCAATCCGAATTTAAAATTAAACAATATTTTTGTTTGAGATGGAAAATTATGCATTCATGGCTCTAAGACTAACAAAGATGCATAGAGATACTACAAAAAAAATCATTTGAGATGGAAATATCATGAATTCATAGATAAAAGACTAATAGTGTATGGTTGGACTCAACAAAGAAAAATATTAAATATCCCTTTGGTAATGTTTTAAACAAAATCAATATGAACCCCATGCAAGGTCTAATTATTATTAATTGGCTCATGGATCGTGGCTTTGGGGATATTTATCCTAACAAAATACCTTATAAAAGTACAATTATCTAACCATTTATATGTATTATCAAATTAAATGATTGGTAGAACCACATTTATTAGATATTCAAAGTGCTTACATAATAAAAATCCTTTCATAAAATATATTTAAGGATGTTAGTATAGTGTTATGATTTCTCAAAGATTTCAAACCATCAATACCAACATGAACTACTAGGTTGAAATGGTTCAAGGGCATAAATTTATTATGAACTGAAGGAAAAAAATTCCATAAGGATGACAACATATAGTATAAAAGATACAAACCCTAGGAAAGCTCTCTCAATTCTATTTTTTTAAAATTGTTACCATAATGAGACATATAAATAAACGATTCAAGATTATGGTGTTTCATATCAATGAGAGTGAATGTCAATAAAAGTAAAAAAAATTGCATTTAGAATTTTTTATGCATAATGAGAATACAACACCCCCATGTGAAACACAATTTAAATATATTTCAATTTATATGGTTATCTAAATCTCTAACAATTTAAATATGTGAGTGTAAGGGTGCATTTAGTAGATTTTATCATGTTTGTAGAAGTTTTACATTGCAAGAGGATTCAATAAATGTTGTTTTATGCAAAGCATATTCTCTCTTATAGTATTGGTTTACATAAGCATTGTAGTATATGATCATAACACAATGTATCCACCAATAGTCCATGACTTGAAAATATCATTTATATTAACAAGTTAAACTATAAAATTTTAGGAGATATCTTTCAATAACCATGATGGCCTCATACATACAACTTCACCTATCCCTATATATACATATATATTCTATCAACTAATAATGACAACACTCTAACTCATTAAATTTCATTTCAAAAAATATATAAAAGATTATTATTACTTTAGAATGAATTGAAGTAATTATGAATGATGAAATCTTAGAATTATTACTTATTATGGTTGTATTTAATACATGAGACAATAATGTGATTACTATAAAATTATACTTATCTTTAGAAATAATAATTAGAATTGAGAGTTGGGTTAGACCAATAAATATAAAATTAATATGTTAAAGTATAAAAAAAATATCTCATAATTATAATAAATTAATTACTATTGTATTATGATAATTATGTTTTGTCAAAAAATAATTAATTATTATATAAGTGTATAAATTGTTTCATTTATTTTTTATTTTTAATTGATGTTTGCATATTTTAATCTGATTACACATGGTATTGAATTTATTTTTGTTTATCTAACCTTTCTAGTCTTGGATTTTTTAACCTATTCACCTCAACATCCCTAAGATTTAAAAATGATTAATAGTATATAGAAATATTATTGAGGGATAATACTACTAATTACCCTTGTGTTGAAAATATTTTGCTTGAGTTAAAAGAAAAAACTTTGCTTGGGTTTTCTCTTTACTTTTTCACCATGCTTATGTCACTCCATGCCCTTGGTGCAAGAAATAATTTACCCTTTTTGTATTTATTGTGAGATTTATTAGTTGTTCTTTATAAAGACATAAATTATGTTAACATAGAAATTTATACTAGTGTAATGTTTTGTTAGTTTTTCAATAATGGTAACTTCAGATAAGCACCCACGAAAGTTTGTTTCTAAATTATTCCATGAGGTAAATTTTTTATTAACATGTAGATGTGGTGATACCCATCCCTATATTTTATAGTGTATGAAAATAATTATAATACTCTACTTTCATAGAAAAAATTCAAAATGAATCTTAAAATCATGCTTTCTAAATGGGTTAACAAGCATTGGGCCCTGTGGAGGGTCAAGCCTCAAACATGATCCATGGTATGTCCATCTACCCCTATTATCATTTTAGCTATATATGCATCATATCATCTTTCATGAAAATATTCATGTGTCTGTGTGCCTTGAGTTTTGTGGTTATTTTCTCCCCATTAGAACTTTTTGATTATTTTTACTACCTCTTTAGGAAAGTTATTTGTGTTGAATAAGATAGATTCTAAGAATAATATTAGAAAATATATTTATGCTTAAGAATGATAATTATAAATACCTAAACTTACCACGGATACCAAAATTAGACATATATCCCACACAAAACATTTACTATACCTTTATTTTATCACTACCTAGTTTTGGTGTTAGTCTATAGAGCATAAGATTAAGGATTTTCCTCCTTCAACTCCTTGTAGAAATCCATCTTTCCTACCTATTGAGGCTTCCCCTTTAAAATTTGGTGAAGGGTGGAATATAGTTGGGGGCATAAAAAATATAAGTTCAAAGACTCATGGTTCTCAAGATGAAATTGCTCTCAAGTTTGACCATCTAGATAGTCAAGTACCTATGGTTTTTTATAGTGTTGTAGGTAGCATCTATTTTATTCTCATAATTGAAGATACCTATTCATTATCCCACATATACTAGTATTTGAGTTGTTATTTTAGTCCAACAATGAAGTTAAAGGATGTAGAATCAACTACAAAAAAAATGGTTTTCAATTCCCAACATTTAGCTGGGAATTTTTTCAATAGATGATTTCTTTTAACATATTTTCTCCTCACTTAAAGAGATCGGTAGTGATTATTTGACCTCTTGATTTTTATTAATGTATATTACCTCCTAGAATGTTTGATGTCTAATTGGCCTCAATGGGAAATATGCAATGAGAAATATTCATAGAAAATAATTTTATATGATCTTTACTTATAAGAGGCTAAGGTTAATATATTTTTTACATTTTTTATTATCTTGTCATTTGGTTAGCCAAATCACCTTTTTGGTAATCATGATTTTAGCCGTCAAGATATTTCCACCTTTCTCCCTATTAGGTGGAATCATCATGTGAAAAAATAAGTGTTTAACCCCACCAATAAGGTGATTTAGATTGTCTTAAATATAGACAATCACTCCTTTATAATTATCAATATCTATGAAGTGAATTATACAATGGGAAGATCTTTTTTGTTTTTACATAAAAGGAAAAAATCCCTAAAAATTGTATTAAAAAGAAACGAATTACATATTGGGAGTAGTAGAGTAGTTGCACAACTGAAATTATTAGAAAAATACAAAATTGTACAATGAGATAAGATATGGAAAGACTGACATTTGTTGTTTTTGGGATTCTCGTCACATATTAGATTGGGATGCTACATTATATTATGGGGAAAACTTTATTATGATGGTGTATTTTTATTTCATTTCCTACTCTAAATTGGTTCATGTGTAGTAATTTTCATACAATGGAAATGTCATATGATAAATATTGGGATTTTCTTGTATGTTGGATAGCTTTATATATACATAATAAATTAGGTTATCCCAAGATGGGGTGCCACCACAATAATTCTTATTGGTATGTGTGGATTAAATTTTGGTCTAGGATTGATAATTTCTTTAAACACCTTGATCCTTATATGATCTCTCATGAATATTTATTTTCCTTTCTCAACACTTTTTCTCTTTTAGTTGAGCCTTTGTTACATGCCAATCTTTCTAAAAGGACTCCCACAAATTTTAGTACTCAATGGGAAGCTGATACTCATAAAGCTATCAAATCCTAGTTCTTTCATAACACTTCTTTGTTAACTTGTCAAACTACATTGGACTACAACAAAAAGGTGAGAAATTTGAAGAATATGTTGCAAGATGGTGTGTCCCTTGGTCTTCCTTGTCCAACATGGTGCTTGGATTTGTGACATGGCTTAACCACCTCCTATGGATCTTACATAAATCTAGCGGTTGTATCAGGCATTGATAGGTCGATCTTTTGGTGCAACAACAACCACCAATCTAACAATTGGTATTAGAGCCGAGGTCATGGCTTTAAACCCCTCACTTGCACTGGGGGGATTCTTGCAAGATGGTGTGTCCCTTGGTCTTCCTGGTCCAACACGGTGCTTGGGTTTGTGACATGGCTTAAGCACCTCCTGTGGATCTTACATAAATCTGGTGGTTGTATCAAGCATTGATAGGTTGATCTTTTGGTGCAATGACAACCACTAATGTAACAAATAGGCCCTCACAATGTATAAGATTGATTTCTTCATGGAATAGAGCCATATGGTGTACACATATTTTTTCACATTTATGGGAACCAAATAGTAATTTTTGTATCTACATACAAGGTTACCACCTTAGACTTCCCTAATGCAATTATTATTCTTTAACCTAACTCTTTCTCCCCTAACCTATAGGTCAAGGTAGTTGATATCCATTATTATAATATTGTTCCACATAAAACCTTGGTGGAGGCTTTGTTCCTTGTATTAGGAGCTTAGCGAGGATGGATTCATAATGTGCATTTATAAGGAAATCAATAATGTGAAAATTATTTGGATTATTCTAATGCTCTTGGAGACTAGGAGTGATTTGTAGTTGAGAAACCATTTATTCTCCATTGGACACAGGTTCATGGATATAATGTTTATTTTATGGTCCCCCTTGCATATTGGTATATTGAGGTTCTTTACTACTAGGCAGGTTGACAAATTTTAGCAATTGGTGGAAGCCTCTTGAGTTGTAACCATGTGGTGAAAAACATGAAAGATGTAAGGATAATTTAAGTGAATGATGATGGTGACTCTAAGCCCAAGGAAATGACTAAAAAAGAGTAGAGTTATATGATTGATTTGATGGTTGATTTATCACTCCAAATTTTACTTAGAAACTTAGATTGATGATGATTAGTTGGACTAGTACTTGAAATAGACTATATTCTCAAGCACAAGAGGTGGTGATGAATTGGTGGTACTTGAGATAGGGAATTTTATCAAGAATATTTGATGGTGATTATAGTATTATACTTGAGATATGAAACATTCTCAAGCATGGTTTATTTTTACACAAACTATATGCCTTACTTAAGGAAAGTTGGCATGGCCAAGAAGGATTAGTTACATAGGATAGGTGATGTTCCTAAGAAATTCTGATGATCATGATTGGATTAAGAAATTGAAGTTATCAAGAAAGCACTAGGAGGCTATATTTAAATGCAAGATGATGACGATATGAATGATGCGCATTTAGGGATGCCCTTATATTGATAGAGTGATGATTTAATAAATTTCAAAAGTGATATGACAAAATGACTGATACAAGTGATGTATGGGTGAAAAAAATATTTCAATTATAGGATTATGTTGGAATCAACTTAGGTTATCTCTGGTGAAGATGATTCACTCTCTAGATTTTGTATTGGGAATGAATTCACCCAAGAACAGCATAGATCCACCTATTTGGGAGAATATCCACCCAAGAATAGAATCATCTATCGATAAAGTAGAACCTCCCAACAATGAGATCACCTAAATACAAGACCTCCCAAGAATAGGACATGTTTTTCCAACAAGTATATCCACCCCAAATGTGGATTAACTTATGTATAGGATAAATCTTCTTAATAAAAAAGGTTGACTTGATTATTTGACTTAATGGAATCACCTATGGATAGAGTGAGATTGTCTATCAAGGGTATGCTTTTCTATCAATAGAATCACCCATTAACAATCAATTTGTCTAACCATTAAATAATTTCCCAAATATAGAGAGTGATGACTTAACAAGGATTATATCAAGGAAAACTAGATATGCGTAAGTAAAATTAAACTACTTATGGATAGGGTAGAATCACTCAAGGATGAATGACTAGACTAAAGAGAATAATTTCTCATCAATAGAGAAAATCCACCTATTTAGAGACACAATTTCCCAAGATTAGAGAAAAATTGCCTAACTAGGGATGATGATTAGATGCAAAAAGTTAAATATGAAAGATAAACTAAGACAAACATGATGGATTGATAGAAACACACCAAATTTCATAAATATAGATTAATCAAGTAGGAGTGTTAACCTAATGTAGGCCCATCAACCTTGAGACTAATATCTTAAGATCTATGTGAGGTAGCTATTAGTTAAGATTTGATATATAGGGGTTCAATGGCATAAGGGCTCACTTTTTCTCATTTTTTAAGGTCCTAAGACCATTCCCAAGGAGATACATGGTGATTAGATTTGAGTATGATACTATACCATGAACAATGCTAGGAAATGATTGAAAGGTCTTAAGCCAGTCTAAAATAGATGATATAATGCATCCTCTAAATACCAAGAGGGTATGTGAGGAAAATTTATGAACACTATCCCATCACAAGAATGTGTTGAGAATGTCAATCAAAACCTTCAAATAAACCTTATAGTACTAGCTTGGTACTGCCCGAGTATCAAATATTTTCTAAACATGGTGCAACTATATTGGGGTATAAATTTTATTCTCCCCCATTTATATATCTTGTTGATTCATGTGGCTGAGGTAGTCCCTTAGGGGGAAGAAATATCCAAGTATTCCTCCTAAAGGGAAGGAAATTATAGGCATTTATGATATCTAGGCTCACATGTATCATAAGGATAGAGAATACATGTAAACTAGCACTCCTAGGAAAACACAAGGCTTAGGTTAATTTGTGATTTCTAATCATTAGGGTCACCAAATGGTGTAAGAGGATATCATACATTGAAAAAATACCCCAAAAAAATCAAACAAGATTAATTGACCCTTAAATAAAATCAAAATGTTCCTAGTCTAGTGATAATACAAAGTCTTTGATAATGTCTTGCAAGAAATACGTTAGTAGTTTTGTACATCAGTCTTGGATTATACAAAGTTGTAGAAAAATATTATTGATATCACCCGCATGATGATGAGTTAGAAAATTAGTACCAAATACACAAAAAATGAAAAAGATAATAGAAAATTAAGTGTACTCAAATTAATTGCAAGTTCTCCTAATTACTAGGCACAATCTAAATATAAGATCAATCAAGTGCAATATCACCTATATGTAGGTAGAATCGCCCATTTAGCACAGATCCACCTATCTAGTACAGATCCACCCAAGAGTAGGATCACTCCTATGTAGATGGATTTGATAAAGAGAAAAATCACCCTTGTGTAGGAAGATTCACCCTTCTAGAGTGGATTCACCTCTATAGAGATGGGTTTTCCTATTCTTCAGAATAAGTTTCTTGGTGTTGGAAGGTTGAAGTGCAACCACCTTTGTAAGAGAGGAATCATCCATTTACAAATCGAATTCACCTTTCTAGATCACAAATACCTCTATGCAAAAAATTTCAAACAAAACTAACTATAAAAAACCTAAAATGCTATTAGCAAACCCATTATGTGGGTCCCACTAGGTGTGCTAAAATGTGTGCAAGGGAAAAAATTAATTAACATAAAAGGAAATTTCTATAAAATCCTATCAAACACAAGAAACCAAGAAATAATCAGATAAGGGAAAGAAAGAGCTCATGCCTTCATAGATTTTGATGAAAATCAAGTATTACATAGCCCTCCATGAATATATTTCCCTTATTTGATTTATTTAAATGTGTTCTCAATAGAACTTTAGCAACATACCACTACTAAATTTTTCAAAAGATAAAATATCCTTCAAAAATGGTTAAGTTTTAGAATATAAATAGAGGAGTGATGAATGGAGGGTTGAGATTGGTTTGGAGAAGATCAATAACTAGGGATGTTTGAGACATCTCAACTCATGAGATTATTCCAAGTAGAATAATGAGAAGAGATGTGGGATAGGTCATCTCTCAAGCCCTAGGATTATGAAAAGTGTCATGGTGTGGATGCTTGAGAGGGATATTATACCTTAAAAGGTACTTGGATGAAATACCTGTGTGCCTAAAGTACATGGGGTTTTACCCAAAATATGAAAATTTAATGAGGAGGGTGTGTGAGGGGATAGACAATAAATAGAAAGGGATTAGCCCTTTCCTAATCCTAGGATTAGGAGTGTGCATATGATTAGGAGGGTGATTAGGTGAAGATTAGGATTATAGGTAGGCAATGAGTGAGAAAGTGGGAAATATTTGTGGATGTGATATGAGGTGAGAGAAAAAGAACTAAATGATTTTAGTAATTCATGTGAAGAAATAAGATGATTAAATTATATAAATAAATTTATTTATTTAATTTAGGAGGAAAAGGGGATAAAGGCAAGGTAATCAATTGAAGTAATTAATTTATATAGGGCCTTAGAAGAATTAGCAGTAAATGGGTATTATTAATAAAATAATTAAAATATTATTTAATTAATATGTATGAAGGAGAATTTGGCAAAAATTTTGAATAACATTGACCAGATTTAAGTGGTCAATTGTAGGTATCTACAATATCCATAGATGCATTATAATTTATGTTTCAAATTAAACATTTGAAAAATGTAGAAGGTTGGAAACTATCATGATGTAGCATTGAAAATTGTCACCCTTGAAAATTTCACAATAGCTTTAGCTCACCCTTGTGTGCTTGGACCTATTTATTCATTAATTAGCCATTTTTATAAATATTCTTAGAAAATCAAACATGGAAAATAAAACCATGCATTTAATACTTTTCCCTAACACTTTTAATCCCTAAAAAATGTAGATTTGGTCAAGGGCATACTGCACACTAGACTAGCTAATTTGGTTCCAAATTCAAATTTGTCAATGTTCGTAATTTATTATTTAAATTTCCAATTTAAATTATTGGCTATCAGTATTTGTTTTTTGAGAAATTAGAAGAATTACATATAAATACATAGTCATTTTTACCATTTTAATCCTATCTATTTTGAGGAAGCAATTAATATTATTATCAAGCATTCAAGAGTAGTCAAGAGAAAAATTATCAATATTTATTGTATCATTTCATCATTCAACCACCATGTCATGTGTTATGTAAGTTTTTCATATATTTTGTATGCATTTTATTTATGAGAACTAACCCTTGTAGGTTTTCAAATCAATTCAAATGAGGAAAAAAATGATCCTTGAAGGTGATGAGTGTGACTTCAATCCATCAAGGAGATCAAATATGAGTGTTGAGTTGTAGAAAGTTGTCAATCTATTACTTACTTATCATTAGACTCTATACAACCGAGGATAAGCTCTCTTTTATATCGTAATTTTCCATTGTGGAGGTAGGAATACAAACATGGGATTTGACTTAGGAAAGCCCCCGTATGGCACAAACCTTCCCCTCTTCTCATGTGTGCAAGTTACAAATATGAAGTGAGTTGAAGGAAGATTGAAGGTTATTTTTTCATTGATTCAATCAAACCTCACATGTTGTCATGTCACATATTTTGCATTTTCTCATCAACAAACATAGTTTTCACGACAACTCCTAGAAGACAAAAGTTACAAAACAAGGACCTCAAGCTTGTGATATCACTTTTTTTTTAAATGAGGAAATTCTAGGGTGTATTTCACCCTAGACAAGCTACATCTACATAAAATTTCAATCTTGTGTTCCTTTGTGTCTACCCTCTTCATTTCTAAAAATTATTTTTTTCTTTCTACAATCAGTTTATTATAAATAATAACAAACTATTGTATTGTAATAGATTTCATAATTAGATTATTGAATTCTAGAAATTAGTCAACTAATAAGAATTCACATCATCACAAAAACCACTCACAAACCACATCCGAAACAATAAAATTTATATTAAAAATCTAGTCTACCTTATTGGCTCTCTCAAATAGGTTCAAGTATCCAAGTGGTTTTGAATTAATCTTTAATCCAATCCAAAGCAACTAGGAAGAGGGTGTTCGTCCTTTTCCCAATCAAACATTTTGGTGAACCTAACTATTTCAAAAACTTTAGAACCTCTAAAATATAAATTGTATCATTTCTAAATCTGAATGGATCTTATGGTTTTTGCATTCATCACTTGCATACCTAATTGTCACAAAAATCTTTTAAAAAATAAAAAAATTACATTTCATTTTGCATCTAGGGTTAAAATCCATCATTACAAAATAGGTTTAGTTCATGTTTGCATTCATAAACTTGCATTATATCTCAAATAAAAATCTAAAAGTGTTCAAATCATTTATTTAGGCATCTGAATATAGTGAAAAAGTTTAAGAGGTCCATTTATATTTTAGGAAAAACAAAAAATATTTCATTTTTTAGATTTCCCAAGTCAATTTCTATAGTTTCCATCGTATTATGTGAATGTTTAGGTTTGATAGTAATTTTTTTTCCATATTGATGAAATCAATTGAGGAATTCCCATAGTATCATAGTACATCATGTCATGGTGAGACAAATAATCTGAATGTCCTATCTGAAATGTTTGAGGTTAGTTAATCAAGGTAGATAGATTTCTCTAGCAATACATTCATGTTCAACATTTATTCCTAAAGGTGATCTTGGCTCTGCAATTTGATTGGAGAGTATATATACACATGTTCTATCACATTCTATATTTTTTGGAATTTATGTTCAATATACAAAATATTGAAGTGATGACATGGTCACTATGCTTACTAATGAACCAATGATGGTTCTGAAATTGTATGGTAATGGCTAGTAGTGTTTGTCATCTAGAGATAGCATGGGATGATAAAATAGGTCCAAGTTAAGGACCCTATGGAAGCACATGGCATCATCTTCTTTTGGTGGCAATAAATTTTATTTAGGATAGACTTGTCAGATGATAAATATGTTAAATTCTAGAAAATTAAATACTATCAGACCTAAACATTCATAAAATAGGAAACTTAAACATTATAGAACACATCTAAAATTTGAAATTAGAAAAAATACCTTGTTGGTCTAGGGTGTATTGTGCCTCTAACTAGGCTATTTTTTCTCAAATTTTTATGGTAGAAACCTCTCGAATATTTTTTCTAGATCCAACTTTCAATTTCTCTATTCATTGTGTTATAATGGTCTACATCTCAGTGATGTGTTTGTTAAGAAGAAAATTTTCACAATTTTTGAATTCTTTGGTAAAATTTTGTCCTCTTTAAGGTCTTCGATTAATTTTTCATGTTATGTATTTAGTAATGACTCTCCTTCAAGTGATGAAACACGTGTTCCTTCATCTCCCAATGCATATTTTCTTAATGAGGATATATTGAGGTAAGATGGAGAAATCATGGATGAATTCTTAAATAATACAATACCTAACACTAAAGCAAACATTGTCCTTTATCCTTCAATAGGATGGCCTACTCATCCTTATGAAAAATTAGTAGTAACTACCATACCTCCACTTGACATGTTCTATTCCCAATATAAGGAAAGTCCTTTACAACTCATACCTCAACTATTACAAATGATAACCCTTGCAAATTCCATCCAAGATGAGCACATGAATGGTCCTCCATCCTATGAAAACAAAGTAGGTGATCCACCCATCAACTTAAAAAAGTTTCATAGTCAAGTATTTAAGATATTTACTAAACAAGGTTATGACAAAAAGAATTAGTTCATGAATTTAACACCTTCTTGGAACATATACCATTTGAAGATACAAAAGGAATTGTTTATCAAGGTCCTGGACCTTTACATAAAAAAATTACACCATCCTCTAAACCACATAAAACTTATGGACCTATTAGAAGGGGTATCCTATCCAATGTGCATCCATTGTATGAAACTTAATATACCTTAAAAACACTTATATTTGGAATTAATTAAATACTTCCTATGCAAGAAAGAAAGTATGTTCAATACAAGAATAAAAATTCATCATTTTGTATGTATCATAGATTGTTTGGTCATGCTACTAATGAATGTCATACTTGAAAGAATATATTAGATGACATGGATTTGTGTAAGGATGAATATCAGAAGATGACATATTAAATGGCTATGAAGTTTCCCATTTTTATGTGGTGGTTGTAGAATCATCACATACTCATTACCATGCATGGGGGAGCAATATGTTTTTTGTAATCATATATTATCACTAAGGAGTAATGCAACACAATCCATATAAGCTCACCTTTTCCCCTACACTTGGGGGGAAAGGGTAGTTAGTATATTTTAAGGTGTATTCCTTTGTATAAGGGTTCCTTTATATATTTTGTTATCCCCTTCAAATATTAGTGTGGGAAGTACACTAAAATATAAAGGTGGCATAATATTACCCTAAATATTATAATTATTGAATGAAAATGGTCCCTTTTAGGTGTGATATCATACATTATCTAAAAGTGTGACCTTACATCTCATATGTATGTCTTCTTTAGTAGTAATATCATATAGATGTTAACTAAAGATTGTGTTTCTCGATATATGTCAGTTTTCCCTTTTGTAGCGATATTTGGCTTAATACCCCTAAAAATGTGTCTTTTCATGACATGTTATGTCCTCTTTGTGGAAATACTATGCTTGGAACTCCCTAAGGTGTGATCCTTCATTCCAAAAAAATTCCTCTCTTTTTAGTGGTGTCATGTTTCATGCTCCCTAAGGTGTGACCTCCCATGTATTGAGTTGTGTCCTTATAAATATGGTGATCTAGTTATTGACATACACCCTTTGTGGTGATATTATTTATAACACCCCCTGAGGTTTGTCCTTTTGTTTTTCATTCCCCACAATGTTAAACATTGTACACCCCTTGAGGTTATTTTTTTCATCCCTAATAACATTAAACTTTGTGTGCCCCATAATTTGATTATCGTCCACTATGAAATTAGATAGTTTATCATGACATTAAGCTTTGTGCACTCCCAATGGACTGACTTGATAAATAGTACATGGATTTAGCATAACACATATTTTTCATTCATGAACTTGAGCATCCTTTTAACATGGCCACCTAGCATAATAGAGCTTTCTTACTAATGGAGCCATGTGTTTCATGAGTTATATAGCATAACTTACCTTGCTAGCCTTATGGAACCCATCATATTGCATGGACACCTAGCATAACATAGCGTGTTAGTCAATGGATGTATGTAGCTCTTGAGTGGTTTGGAATAACACACTTTTATAGCCCTTATGAGAGCACTATATTTTTAAAACATACATTTGAAATAAGATGTTGAGTATTTGAGATAAATTTAAGGTTGAGGTATCTTTTCCTTATTGACATAAATATTTTTAGTACTAACCTTGTGTTTGTGTTTTATTATTTGTGTATTTTATGTGTCTTCTTTATGTTTGTGTTATATTTTTTTATGTTATATTATGTGTCATGTTTTCAATGTGTTTTCTTCATGTTTTCATGTTGCATTTAATTTCATATTATGTTGTGTTTCCATAGGATCTTGAATCCCAGGGGCTAGTGCTTCCCCTAGATTTAATTTCATCCCATCTCTTTAATATTTGGATAATTGAACCCCTCTTGACCTATTCATACTCTAGTGTGAGTCTCAACATAGGTTTGTAATATCACTAAAGTGGGGGTTAAATGTAGTGTGGAAAATTGTCACCCTTGAGAATTTAACACTAGGTTTAGCTCCCCCTATGTTCTTGGACCTATTTATGCATTAATTCCCATTTTTATAAACATTCTTAGAAAAAAAAATGGGAAAGCAAACTGTACATTTAATATTTTTCCCTTGACACTTTTAATCCCTAGGAAAGGTGAATATGGTCTAGATCATATTGCACCCTAGACCAGATAATTTGGTTCCAAATTTAAATATGTTGTTGTCGATAATTATTATTTGAATTTTTAATTTCAATTATCAGCTATCAGTATTTGATTTTTGGGAAATTAAAAGAATTGTATATAAATACCTATTCATTTTTACCATTTTAATCCTAGAAATATTGATGATGCAATTAATATTATTATCAAGCATTGAAGAGTAGTCAAGAGTAGAATTATCAAGATTTACTATAGAACATCATTCAAGCATCATGTCATGTGTTAAATGTAAGTATATCATATATGTTTAATATGTTTTTTTTATGAGAATGAACTCTTGTAGGTTTGCGAATTAATTCAAATCAAGAAAAAATTGATCTTTGAAGGTGATATCATTAGCCTCTATCCAACCAAGGATAAGGGTATGTGCAAGATCATCATGGAAAAAATAGGCCCTTAAGTGGCAATGAAAATTTAGAAGTCGGAGTTAGGCAACTTGACATAAAAATTTGAATAAGATATCTATATTATTTCAAAATTATGTAAGAATAGAATCTGTAGAAAATTGAATGTAGTTTCTAAACTAATAGGTTTATTTTTATTTTTAAATCTATTTGGTGAAAATTTGAAATTTCAATGTAGTAGTACTTAAATTTCAAGGAAAAAATAAGAAGTAGGTGTTTGTCTAACCACCCAAAGCACAATAAAATGATAATTATTTTTTATAAGATTTTAGATATAAGTAGAGGAATCATGTCCTGATGTGATGCATATTTTTTTGTAATTATTTTCCAAGTAAATAATTAATTATGAATTTTTTATTACAACTTTTAAAAAATATAAAAACTCGTATGTCTGACCACCTTAACTTGGTCAAAACTTCATGAATTTTTTTCTTTTTTTTTTTAATCCTATAGTATGTGAAGCATAAAATGTGACACATGTTTTGGATTAAAAAAATGTGATATCATTTGAAAGTTGTAGATGTTTTTCAATCAACCTATCAATCATGAATTTAGTCATAATTCAAATAGAAATGAATGACAATTATTTATTAAATTCAAAGTAAAGCATAATTTATATTGGTGGAAATATGAGAATCTCCTTTAAAAACCCTTTTCGTTTCATTAATTTTGCGTAAAAAAGGTCATCAACGACATGGGCCATCATATCACTTACATATCGCCACTTTTTGGTCCATCGTGATCCTGCACATACCCATTACCTTTCTTTTATATTATAATTTTCTATTATGGAGGTAGGAGTACCAACATGGGGTTGGAGTAAGGCAATCCCCCATATGGAATAACCCTTCCCCTCTTCTCATGGGTGTAGGTTACAAATCTGAAGTGATTTGAAGGAAGATTGAAGGCTATTTGTTTTATCATGCACTCAAACCCAACAAGTTGTCAAGTCAAAATCTGCATTTTCTCAACAACAACAAAAAGTTTCGATAACAAATCCTAGAAGACATAGTCTACTGAAAGGTCAAAAAATTTCAATCTATGGTTTAGGACATAGAACAACAAGGTTTCTACACATTTCATTCAAGGAAACCTTAGAGATCTCAATCCAAGGATAAAATGAAGGGGAGAGATCTACTAAAGGAATTCCTAGGCTATGATTAAAGACTAAATGGGAGTTCACCACCAAGCTAGGGCTTGGAAAGACTAAGAATATGCAAGATTTACTGAGAAGACCTAATGATATGCAATACTTAAATAAATGAAATAGAAATGAATTCAAATCAAAATAGTAAACTAAGAAAGTACAAAGCTGCACTTGGAAACTTGAAGAAGCTCAAGACAAGGTCTAAAATGCTAAAAGTGTTGAATTTAATGCTCACTGGGACTCATACGCTAGTAGGGGAGATTTAGTCTGAGATTAGGGTTCCTAGGAAGAAATAGAAATCTGGTAATGACAAGTTTGAATCCTCCAAAACCTAGAAAAAGAGTTATACCATGAATCATACACCATAAGTGATGTATTAATCTCATTCTTCTTTTTTAGAAAATTAAGGACTAAATCTATTCTCTTATCCCTGCTCTTTCTTCCAATCTTGATTTTTGGATCTAAACCAATAAAAAGGAACTATAAAATAGAATATTGTGTTGATTTTCTTATGGGGGGTTTTCCTTGGTCAAACCCCTAGTTTTGTAATTAAACATTGATAGAAACAATGGATCTTGAAAGCAAATGTGAATATAAACCCTAACCTTAAGTGCATCTAATATTAATAAATCTGAAATACAATACAACCCTATTCTAATGTGCTAGAATGAGATGATTGAATGAATCAGGAAGATGATGAATCACTTTAGGAGATCTCTAATCACCTTAATAAGTCACAATAATGCATGTACCTTCCTTTAGGATGAAAATAGAATAATAATGGAGGACATAATCACTTAGTAAATAATTTATTAGGCTTGGTTTTATGGATAGTTTCATCTCCCTAACCTAGAATCCATCATGGTTCACCATAGGAAACCATCATCAATCCTTGACAATGCTAGATATTAGATGAAAGTGAGCTTGAAGATCTACAAAACCACTATTATGTTGCTCCAAGACTTGAACATTGCTTGCTACTTTCTCTTGAATTCTCTTGTGAAAGAATGCTTGAGTGCTTGTGAATGCTTAGAACTTGAATTTATTTTCTAGATGAAAATAATGATTTGAAACCTTGTTTATATAGGCACTCCATCTAATTTACCATTTATTAGATCTCAAATTCCAATATAAACAAAAAATTTAAATTAAAAACCTTAATTTCCTACTCAAACCCTAAAAAGGAGCAAGAGGGGACTCATACGCCATTTGTGGCATATGGGTCACACCTATGGGGAATCATACACCACTTGTTGTATATGGTTCCCACCTATGTGGAAACATATGACCAAGGTGGCATATGAGTCCCACCCTAACTTTTCAGGGTGAGTAAATTTCAGGTTGTTCGAAAATTGAATGCCTTTGTTGATTTTGTCAGGAGTTTAGTTGAAATAAGCCTTGAGATCCAAAATAAAGGGTCTTAGGGTCCTATTAATGATGGTTTAAAGGGTCATAAATGCAAGGATGTTAAAATAGGTCCAAAGTAGGTGTGAAATTGTACCATCTCCAATAAGGGAGTACAATTTTCTACACTACATTTATCCCCCACTTTAGTGTCCATGACTCTACGTGCATATGCAAGCTAAAGGAATCCAAACAGTAAAATTTATGTCATAAAAGGATAGTCATATAGATTAATTCATAAATATGAGGGAATGAAGCCCTCATTGTAGCTATTTGCAAAACCACAATGTTAGGACCCGCATCCTGCAAGACCAATTCATTAGTTGCTCAGAATATTATCTTATCTAACTTCTTTATGAAATCAAATTTGATGATAGATGTATGCCCCCCCTTGATTCCACTTGCTTCATGAAGGTGGAATCAAGGTAGCAAACTAGCTGCATCGAATTGCATAAGTCATATCATAGGTATTTCCATGTACCATACCACATATTGATAAACATTTGATGAGAATGGGAGAAAAATTACAGATCGAATGCAACAAATGACATCAAAAATGTTCTCTAGCCCCCAATATGCTAGTTTTAGTGAAAAATAACTTTTAACCATAATATGTGAATGACCTAATTTAAAAATATATAAGAGTAAAAAGTGAAGTAACTTGTAATCATTTTTTCTTTTACCTTATTGTAGTTTGATTTTTGTGGAGAGTGAGTGAAAATGCTAAGTGTATGACCATATGCACCCCTGAGACTAGATAGGCTATGTGAGGAGGTGACATGAGGTGATTTGTAGCATCTTGTGAGTCAATTATTCTTTACCTTATTTATAACGATTTTCTTATGACACGTTATTTATGATTATGCTTATGCTTTATGATTATTCTAATGTTCATGATTTTGATTTATATATATATGTCATGATGTGTATTGATTATCTTTATGATGTATATCTTGTAGGGTCTATGAGAGAGTTACATGATCTCTATCGATAGACAGTTGCAAAGATAATGCCTTATTTAGTCTTATATCAAGATATCGACACAAACTACATGCCCCAACTAATCATGGAGCAGCACCAAGATTTTTTCAAGCCTTATGTTACATTGAGAGCGGAATACGAGGGTGCTACTAGGAATATTGATCGAGTTGAGCCTACATATGAGGAGCTTCATTCATCTAGAGATCTAATGGAGATTGAGAGACTTCATGCAAATATTTCCACTTCACACTTTAATTAATTATTTAATTACACTTTATTAAGTTTACTTAGGTAATAATTAGTTTACTTAATTAATAAGTAAGCTTTATTTTGTTGAGACTTTTAGGTCAAAATTAGGTTTTGCATACTTTGCTTTTATAAAGCAACTCATCTCATTGTAATTTCTTAATTCCTGAATACAATTTTATTTGCACATCTTCATGCAAATTTCTCTTTTTTTTTTTCTCTTGTGGAAGGTATTTTTTGGTTTGCATGTATGTTCTTGGTTTCTAATATGGTATTAGAGCCTTGAATTGCAACCCCTTCTCAGTTTTTGGAGAAATTCATTGCAGAGCATGTTTGGGGTTCCTCGAGGATTTCATGCCTTAAGTTTATTTATGAAGCATTTTGGATTAGATCGGGCATCTCCATTGGATTCAGAGCACTGGAAAAATGCAGGGTAGACTTTTGTTTCATTGGTTTTGGTCATCATTGAAGAAATCTGTGAGGGTTTCAAGCTCGGTGATTTTTTGCAAGATCTAGGGGTAGCGAATTTTTTAGGGCATTTTGGGCACAAACGGAGGTCACCATCGCATTCACAATGGCCAAAAACCCTAGGAACATGTTTCAAATCATTGATTTTGGAGAAGTTGGTTTCTAAGGCAAAACAAAATTGCTAGGGAGGATGTACGGCCTCCCCAACATGCACTCAGAGGTAATTTTTTTTTTTAAATAAAAAAATGCTTTCAAAAAAGTACAAGTAGTTTAAATTTTTGGTGTGGATGGCGTCTGCAACTTTTTGGGCTGAGCTAGGGCACCTGAGCCCTAGCTCATGATCGGTCTCTTCTCATTTGTGCATTGTGGGGTGGTTCTTTTTGGTGTAATTCGGGGGCTGCATATGTCTTTTTTATTTTTTTTTGTGTTGGGTGGATGTGGGGTGTTCTCTATCGAAGTGTTCCTTGCCTTGGAATTTCCTTTATTTGCACTCCTTGGTGTCATGCCTGGGGCTATTGTTGTGAGGTGGGCTTGGGCTGGAGTGGGAATTCGAGTGACGTTGTGGTGTATGGTCGCAGGCAGGGGTTTTCTCTTACCATTGGGCCTTTGCTTGGCACGGGTGTGTTAGGGATCGGTTGGTAGGGGGTGTGTGTGAAGGGTGGTCGAGTGTGGTGGTGTGGGGTTCCCCACACATTGTTGATAGTGTGTAGGGTATTTGCATGTCTTTCTCGGGCCTGATGTCATTACATAGGGGTGAGGCATCTGGGGTGTCTCCTATGATGGATTTCTAGACAACGTTTGGTTCAAAGTCTTTGAACCATGGGATAAAGACTTTTGATAATAATTTATTTGCTCTAGATACGAGGCTTGGTGGTGTGGGTTCATCTAATGGGTTGAGGCTCAAGAAGATTAACGATTGTTTTGAGTGTTGCCTGGAGAGGCCTAAACTGGTGATCCCAACTGAAATGATTGCCGAAGATGTTGAATATTATTCAAATCACTCCTTATATTGAAAATTTTTGGGGGTGAGGGTTTCATTGTAGTTCTTGGAAACTTGGGCCCAGAGGACTTGGGCACCAGAAGGAGAAATGGATGTTATGTTGTTGGCCAATAATTACTTTATGGTTACCTTTAATTGCATGGCTAATTACAATAGGGTCTTTGAGAGAGGCCCTTATTTCCATAACCAAGTGGGGTTGTTTATCAAACCATGGCATGTTGGCTTTATCCTTTTGAAGGAGATGCCAAATCATGTTGTGGTGTGGGTTCATTTGCCTCGATTTCTGGTGGAATGTTTTCAAGAGGATAATTTTCTCCTATTGGCTTCATTGCTTGGAAAACCATTTGGGTCTTCGTTGCAAACCCTGGGTAAAAAGGTATTGACCTATGCTCATATTTGTGTTGAAATTGATCTTAGTAAGCCTTTACCCGATGTTGTGGATATGTGTGTGGGATCCTTTTCTTGGGTGCAATAGTTGGATTATGAAACTCTTCCTTTCTGTTGTCGTCTATGTCATGAGTATGGTCATTTGCAGCATAGATGTCCAAGATATAAGCCGGTGGAGTCTTAGGCTGCACAACCTCCTCGCAACCCCCTTGCGGCTGATAAGGGGAAGGGTCTGGGCTTTGATGAGGTGGTTGGTGCCGATGGTTTTATTTAGGTCAAAGATCATAATAGGAACTAAGGTCAAAAGAGGACCTTAAAGGAAAGACATGATGAGGATAATTTTAATAGGTTTGAGGTATTGGATGATCTTAGTCAGTAGGAAGTGAACTCGGGTTTGTTGAGCATGGCTTAGGAGGTTGAGGCTTCAGCTCAAGTGGACAAAATCTCTTCTGATTCGTTGATTCCACTGAGTGTTGATACCTTGCACATGGATATGGATCAACAGTTGGTGGCTTTAGAGGCACCGGTTCTTTCTCTTGAGGCACTAAAAGGTGGTGGGGATTCTTCTCATCCTGGGTGGATTGTAGTTTCCGATTCGGTTAAGGGAAACAAGATTTCTTCTCAGTTGGGCCTTTTGCAAAGGGATCTTAAAAAAGGTGGGGCAGAGAAATATGCCAAAGTTGGTAGAAAGAAGGATCTGGAAAAGATTAAGTTGATAGGTGAGACCTTGGTGGAGTCAGGGTCGGTAAAGACTCTGGATTCTCATTTTTTGAGCCCCTTGAAATGATTGTCTTATCATGGAATTTAAGGTGATTAAACAACGGCCCTAGACAAAAATCGGATCATGATTTGGTTAGAAATCAAGGCCCTAATATGTTTTTTGTAGGAGACCAAGTTATCAGTGGAAATTATGTTTAGTTTGGCTCCTAAGTTTTGGAGGAATGAGGAGTTTCAATGAATTGGTGCTCATGGGTCTTCTGGGGTTATAGCTTGTCTGTGGAACCCACGGAAGATCCATCCTCTTTGGTAGTTGTCTTCTAAGTCTGTTATGTCTATGATTGCTTCTAGCTTTGAGATGGGGGAGATTTTACTCCTGTCTAATATCTATGCTCCTACTGATCTCTAGGGTAAGAAGTCTTTGTGGTCCCATATCTGGTTTGTCCGCAGTTTGGCTCCTTTCCATCCCTGGATTATGGTTGGAGATTTTAATGCTATAACTAAGCTTGCTGAAAAACGTGGTGGTATTGTGAGGCTGGAGCCTTCTGCACTGCTCCTGTGTGGTAACATTTATGCTTTGAATTTAGTTGATATTAAGCCTAGTAATGGTCAGTTTACATGGAACAACTGCATGGTGGGGGATAACTATATTGTTGAGAGACTAGATTGGTTCCTGGTTTCCTATTATTGGATTGGTGGTATGTGGTCTTCTAGCTCTTAAATTTTTGATTGGAGGGGATCCACCATTGGCCTATCAAGTATTCTATTGATTCTAGTCGTGTGTCTTGTTCTCCATATTTTAGATTCCAGCTCATGTGGTTGCAGGACCAATCTTTGTATGATTTTTTGGCTAACCAGTGGAAAAGGGGTAGACCTTCTTTTGGCACGACAATGTATACCTTTGCTAAATTACTTTAGTATGTGAAGTTTCAGCTCAAGAGGTGGAATTGTCACTACTCTGGGAATGTATTTCATGCTAAGGCAGCCTCTCAAAATGTTTTGGATGGTATCATGAGGTTGATAAGCGAGGATGGGGTGACTAAAGATTGGTTGCAGGAAGAGGCTTAGGCTTTGAAAGCTTTGGAGGAGTGCAAGTTGCGGGAGGAATTGTAATGGAAACAAAAGGCTCGAATAGAGTGGCTTCAGGAAGGGGATAAAAATACAACTTTTTTCTTCAACTCGGTAAAAGTGAGGAGGCAAGGCAATTCTATCTCAGTTCTGGTGAATGATCGGGGTGAGAAGCTTTCCTCCTTTCCTGAAATCTAAGGGTGCAATGGTGTATTATTTTTCCTCTCTTTTTAGGGAGGATTCGCAAGGGGGGTCTCCTAAAGAAGCCCAAGTTCTTTCTTGCATTCCCTCTCTGGTGTCTAGAGAAATGAATGAAATTGTTTTGAGTCATATCACGCTAGTAGAACTTGAGGAGACTATCTTCTAGATGAAGAAAGGGAAAGCACCTGGTCCCGAAGGCTTCTCGGTGGATTTTTTTCCAAGAATTATGGGATATTATCAAGTTGGATCTATTGTAGTGGTTCAGGAATCTCAGCGGAATAAGTAGATGCTAAGGGCTTTAAATTCTACCTTTCTTGCCCTCATTCCAAAATGTGATGGGGCAGATAGGTTAAGTCAATTTCATCCCATTTCTCTTTGCAATGTTATTTATTAAAACATCTCTAAGCTAATTGCCGACCAGTTATAGAAGGGGCTTAAAGAGCTGATTTTTGAGGAGCAAAGTGGCTTTATGGCAGGTAGGAAAATTCTAGATGAGATTGTTATTGCAATTGAGACCATTCACTCTATGGCCTACTCCAAAGATAAGGTGATGTTCATTAAATTGGATATGGCTAAGGCCTATGACAGAGTTAGGTGGTCCTTCCTTTGGAAGGTCCTCAATGCTTTTGGTTTTCAAGAAGAATGGATCCAATGGGTTATGAGTTGTTTTAACTCTATTTCTTTCTTTGTGCTTATTAATGGGGAACACTCTGAGCTTTTTGGTGTGTCTAGGGGACATCAGCAAGGGGATCCCCTCTCTTCGTATTTTTTTCTTCTCGTTGCTGAGGATTTGGGGTGGTTGATCAAAATAAATGTGGAGGGTGGTCTCATCCAGGGATAGCGGTGGGGTGGTGACTTGCCTCCATAGTCTCACCTACAGTAGTTGGATGATACTTCTCTGATGAGTTTGGCTACAATAAGGGAGGCTGCTAATATTCGTAGGGTGTTGGACACCTACCTAATTGCATCAGGAAAATTGATTAATGAGGAAAAATATTCCATATTAGTTTTTAATACTTCAGGCCCCATCTAGCAGAGGATTGCTCAGACTCTAAGATTTCAGATTGGGACTCTCCCTTTGACCTATCTTGGAATACCCATCTCAGATGGGAGATTCCCTAGGGAGTCTTGGAAAAATATTTTGAATAAATTTTGAGTGAAAGTTAATCACTAGACTCATCGGTTGTTATCTTTTGTTGGGCGTGTTCAGTTAATCAAGTCTGTGGTGTAGGCCTTGCCCATGTACAGATGCATGCTCTAGATTTCCCCGGTAAGCTTTGTTTAGGATTTTTATTCTCTTGCTAGACAATTTTTATGGGTTGGCTATCTAGGGTCCTCCAAATGGAGTCTGGTCAGATGGGAGGTTTTTTGTAGCCCAATGCAGTATGGGGGTCTTGGTTTACAGCAGTTCACTTTGACTGAGGTGGCTCTCGCTGTGAAGTTGTATTGGTGGTGGTGCATTGAGTAGGATAAAATTTGGGCCTAGGTTCTATCTCAAAATTATTTCTTGGGGATTCCTCAGACTGATATTCCTCACTATCCCCTTGTTGGGAAGGGTTTGGTGAATTGGGGCACTCTCAAGAAGGGGGCTTCTCTTATTAAGGAGGGTTTATTTTGGATTTGTAAGCAGGGGACCGAGGTTCAATTCTAGTCTGATTCCTAGGATGGCTCCCCTCCTCTCATTTCTCAATATCCTAATTTATTGAATCTTTGTCAGAGGTTTCTTGAGGCTATTTTGTCATGAGTGAGTGAATTTAAATCCTCCTCTCATTGCGGGCAATTGGAGGTGGCAAGATGGAAGTCTCCTGATGTCTAGCCAAATGTTGGCTTGCAAGAAGAGTGTGCTAAACTGCAAAGTATCATTTCCAGTCGATGATGCAGTTCACTCTGAGAGGAGGATGTGCTTGCTTGGTCCCCTAATCCTATGGGTGTCTATACTATTGCCTCTAGATATAAGGTGTTATTGTCCCATAGGGTGGAGGGGGAGGAATTTCAATGGTGGAAGAAAGTCTTGAACAAGTTCTCTTGGCCAAAGTGAAATTTATTTGTTTGGATGTTGACCTAGAATAGGTGTTTGACCTGGGACAATATTCAAAAGAGGGGTTTCCAGGGCCTTTCTATCTGTGTTTTGTGTGGGGTTGCTGAGGAAGAGTCTTCTCACTTGTTTTTTTGTTGTCCTTATCCGATCCAGCTTTGGCATTTCTAGTGGGGTGTTTGGTAGAGCCCTTATGTGCATGCTTCCTCATTGATTGAATTTTGGAATAGTGTGGGTAGGCCTCCCTCTATGGATTATTTTTTATAAGAAGTGTGGTATGTGGGGCCTATCTTTATGCTGTGGCAGATTTGGCTCGAATGGAATCATCATAGGTTTTGTGGCGAGAAGAATCTTGTGCAACAAATCTAGCAGAGAATTTTGGGCATGATTCAGGAGACAGTGGAGGGTAAGTGTGTTGGGAGATTTCCTTTAGAGAAAAGGGATACTAAGGTGGTGCAGAGATTGGGGATTCAAGGGTTGTCCATTAATTTTCCATTTGTGAGGAGAGGACAGAAGATGAAGTAGAAAATTCATAGGGTTGGCAGATGGTAGCTTCCTCCTGATGGAGTTCTCAAGATTAATATTGATGGTTCTTCCAGGGGTAATCCTAGGCCTGCTGGTATTGGGGGGATTGGAAGGGATTCTTCAGGTTCAGTGATTTTCCTCTTTCCTACCCATGAGGGGATGAAGACTATCAACATTGTGGAAGGATTGGCAATCCTATGTGCCTTTGAGAGGGCTCATGCTTTGGGGTGGAGATGCCTGATATGTGAATCTGATTCTCAAATCTTGATTAATTTTCTCATTGAGCAGAAAGTGATGGGTGTCAGCTGCAAATTGGCTATGATTATGCAACATATTTTGTAGGTTAGTTCATTGATGGAAATGGTGAATTTTGTTCATATTCCGCGGGAGTGGAATAGGGTTGTCGATTGTTCGGCTAAATGTGATTCTGAGTGTGATGATGGTTGGAGAATTGAGGATTGGGAGTTTTTTCCTCTTGAGCTTCACCATAACTTGGAGGGAATTCTTGTGGAGAATAAGGTTGGTTATGGATTTGGTTGACTTTGGTTGGGTTGTGTTCTCATATTATTGTTGATTCTTGGGCCTTTGGCCCTTTTCTTTTTTTGTAATGTTCCTTTCTGATTTTCAATAAAGTTTTTATGATTTTCAATAAATTATTTACCCCTTTTATAGAAAAAAAAAAGTTTTAAGTTTTTGGTGCCACTACTGCGCCATCCGACAACCCTTGAGCTGTGTTGTGCCTTCACACTGTCGTCACCACCTATAGTCGTCATGGTCTTCTTCACCTCTACGTGTGGTCCTATTGAGGATCAGAGGCTATGCCCCAACCCCTTGGTGTCGGCCTAGCACCCTATGCAGTCCTATTGATGACTAGGGGCTCCACCCCAACCTTTTCTTACCAGCCCCCAGGTCATGCATAGGACTAGGGGCCGAGTTGTTTTTAGCCCCCTAGGCTTCCTACATGCCATATTGGGCCTTTTGGAGCAACTTTCATGAAAATGGACACAAATTTTTGCATACGGTGTCATTTTTTTGCAAATGAGATACCATTGGAAAGATGTTTTTGATCCCAATCCAGTGGTGAAGGTATTTTTTTAAATTTTTCTCCAAATTTATTTTATAGGCCTTTGAAGTCAGATGAAGTAGTTTTCACTTTGGAGGGCATAACTTTTGACTCGGTTATCCATTTTTCGCCATTCTCACGATATCGGAAATATGATTCAATCCTCTAAATAGATCTAAGGTAATTTTTTAATAATGGAGTAATATGTGAATATTGGTTTGTGCATGCACTCTTTTTGTTTTCATGTAGTAGGTTTGCATTTTTTCTTTAATTTATGCATTTTTTCGATATTCTCCTTTTACAATCATGGGGTATTGTAATAAATGAACTTATATACAGTTCCATTGGGGGAAATTCTTGCATAATAATCTAATTAGAGTTTGGTTGCACTTTGATCTCATCTTTGTATTGATGACAACTCACATGAGTTGTATCTGGATTCTGTTGTTTCTTTTGGCCACATCTTGCTCATAGCTTGGCACATTTTGGTTTGCATCTATTCACATCTCAGATTGAGAGCCTATGGTTAATTATCCTGTATCATGTTAGATTCACATCAGGTTACATCTTAGTTTGAGGTCCATTCATTTTAAGGTTAATGTTCTAGAATCTTCATGGTACTTGCTCCTATGGATCAATTTTAGTCACAATTTTTCATTGACATCGAGATACACATAGCTTATGAATTATTTCATCATATCATTCCCTCTTATAGGGGGCATCATTTATTCATCTACTGTTGCTTCATGGATTCCAAGGTTGTTCCATTTTATGAGTTTTCCATTGTTCTTTGGCATCAGGCCTACTGTTACATTATCATGATTCCACCTGAGTCCTTTAGTGACTCTCATATGGTTTCTTATAAACAGAGGTATCCTTCCTTTCTTGCTAGATTCAAGATTCTAGTGTTACTCCTCCAGTGTTCTTCAAGTGCTTCTTTGCAGCAATTCATCTCATTGAGGGGGGGTTTGTCCCACTAGGTTTTCTCCTCTTTCCCATTCATTGCATTTGAACATGGGTACCTAACATGACCTTGCAGCTGAGACCCATTCATGCATTCATCCTAGCATTAGGTGCATGAATTTTAGTCTCCCTAAGTTGCACTTATGAGGGGGTGTTGGTTTAATTAATTTTTAATTACATTTTATTAAGTTTACTTAGGTAATAATTAGTTTACTTAATTAATAAGTAAGCTTTATTTAGTTGAGCCTTTTAGGTTTAAAATAGGTTTTACCTTTAGGGTTTTTCATACTTTCCTTTATAAAAGCAATTCATCTCATTGTAATTTCTTAATTCCTGAATACAATTTCATTTGCACATCTTCATTCAAATTGTTGTTGCCTTTTTTGTTTTTCTCTTGTGGAAGGTATTTTTTGGTTTGCATGTCTGATCTTGGTTTCTAACAGGAGCGACTAGGCACGCTAATTGAGTTGAGCCTACACATGAGGAGCTTCAATTGTCTCAAGATCCAATGGAGCTTGAGAGACTTCATGCAAGTATGTCTATACTATAGGTGGATAGAGACCTCATAGAGCGAGAGAACCTAGAGGCCATCGCATGAGAGACGACGGTTGTTGGATGAGAAAGGAGTCTACAGTATGCACTAGATTATCTTATTAGTTCATGATCACATACCACCATCTCTCGATGAGTGCAATCACTAGGTCCCAAGGAATCTGGTAGCCACATGCCACATTAACATTGTATATTTGATGATATATTACACTTAAAATTTGTGATATATATATATATACGATATTTTATGCTTGATTGTCTATGCTTATGTGTTTGAGTTAGATTGCAATGTGATTTATAAAATAATCTTTGTAAGACTATTTAATAAATTTCTCCATGATCTAACATGCTTTATGTGATCTAGTTAAAACTATCCTACTTTCTTCTAGATCTAGCATTATGATTAAGTATGTTATGTCAAACTAAATGCACCTGTGATCTAATTTAAGAATATTAAATCCATATAAGGATCTAATCTAACAGAACATACAAGATGAACTTGAATAGTTTGAAGCCTAAATTAACTGTCTAAAATTAATCTAAAAAATTACTTTAGTATTCAAGACACACAAATTGTTCTTTTTAAAGAATGAAGCAATGCGAGAGATATATAATGTAATCTGCTAGTTTTCTAATATCATTGATTTATCATTCACACTATTCAAGAAGATTAGACATAGTACCGACATAAATATGTGGCATTAATAGGTTCTTTAAGAGGTGTTCCATCCATTTATGTTAAGGTGTATGCTCCATACCTATAACTATCATCAATTATGTAAGGCCCTAACCAATTAGGGCTGAATTTTCCTTTTTCAGTCAAGGCAACATTGACGTTATGTTGATTTTCAAATAACACCAAGTCACCTTTGGTAAATACATGAGGGAGAAAGTGATCATTATAACTACATTGCATTTTTTTAGAATAAGCTTGGAGATGCTCAAGAGCGTTAATTTTATATTCATCAATCATTTCAATTTGATGAAATCATTGTTATTTATAAGTAGTATCGTCAATAAGTCCTTGAAGAGTGATTCTTAATGAAGGAATCTCTAACTCCAAGGGCATTATTACCTCAGTACCATAGACAAGGTTATAAGGATTATTCTCATTTGATTTTATTATACTAATATTATAAGCCCATAATGTGTATGTCAATTATGTGTGTCAATACTCACTATGTTTATTTACTATTTTCCTAAATATTTGCTCAAGGGTTCTATGAGTTGATTCAGCTGGACCATTAGATTGTTGGTATTAGGGTTTTCAGAAATGATGTTGAATGTTAAATTTTTGTAATAACTTCTTCATGTCATTATTCTAAATGGTGCCTTATTATCTAAAACTAATGTAGAAGGATGTCCAAAGCGAGGAATAATGTTTTCCAATATGAAATGTCATGTTACATTGATAGTTGTTGAATGGAGGTGAATTGCTTCTATCCATTTCATGAGATAATCTATTGTGGTAATTATAAAGGTATGTTTGGCTGTAGAAGGGGGCCAAATATTTCCAATAATATCCAGGCCCCATACTAAGAATGGCCAAATAGGATCTTGTGCATGAAGCTTAGAAGTGGGAGTATGAATTAAATTGTTTTGTTCTTGACATTTGTGACATTTCTTAACATATTCAAAGTAATATTTTTCCATATGTTTCCAATAGTATTTGTTGATCATTAAATATTGTGCTTCTACAAACAACCTTATGGGGAATTGAGAAAGTGAGGGATCAATTTGTGTCTCACTAAATCACCTCTAGAATTTTTAAAGAAAGTCGGCTCTTCTTTATGTTTGCGGAAATGGGTAGAAAAAAATTTGAAAAATACATAAAGATGGTTATGCACAAAAGCTATTACAACATTTGAAACCTTAACTATTTTTCATAGCTAATAGAATAAACATAGATTTACATAGACCCTTCATTACTGGGAAGAGAACAAGTGGCAAAGGCTAGAGAGAGCACAATGCAGTCTTTCAAATATCCCCATGGGAAGCATCCATTAAGGTCCAATCAAACATTTAAGAAAACTCTAAATATTAACAAAAATATTCTAAAATTTACAGAATCCTTCCTCCTTTACAACATAATATGGAAAATGTCATACCCTTTATAGAAAATGGTAGAGTTTAATAGACATGATCCAATTTCAGAAATATAACATTAAACATAGAAGCTTAATAGTATGTGAATTAATTATTTTAACTATCAATGCAAAACCTTTTAACACAATGTTTTCAATATGAATGCAATATGAAAAATAAATTTGATAAAGGTCATAGCATGCATAATTTCAAAGATTTCTCCCAAAAAGATCAAACTTCTATGATATATAAAATAAAAACAAAGGTCAGATGCCAATTTGATGATAGTTTAAACTAAATATAACATACCAAAGGGAAAAATTAGTATTCTTTAAAGACCTTCCTATTTGTGAGAAAAAGGAACTCCCTAAGAAAGTATTTATACTCCTTGAAAGATTTCCTAAGAAAAATTCTAAACTATGGAACTCTCTCCAAAAAAAAATTCTCTATGCTATCAAATTATATTTATAGCCAAAAGAAGAGGAAACTACCACAAATAATCTTGAAGGAGAAACTACTAGGTTCCTGAACCTGATAGTTCGCAATCTAATCTAAAATCTTGATTAGATCACAACAATATTTACTCATTTAAGTATCAACTGAATCTTTAATCATTGGATTTTTTTAGCAAAGATAACTATCATAAAATAATCAAATTTATCATAGCTTGGCAATAATTTGATCAACCAATTATGGAGATTGATGATGCTGACTCGAAGGTTCTACCATGAAAGTAAGACATTCGTTGTGCTCCCTAACAAAAATTGCCGCAAAATATCATTTCACAAAAGGTATAGACTGTTCGATAAAAAATAGATATGTGTCAAGCGAGATGGAAATTTCAGACTTTGTGAGAGTGTTTTCAAGAAAATCCCTGCCAAGCTGACACGTGTCTCGGATTACACTCGAAAGGAAAATGATATATATATATATATAAAGTTGCACAACCACCATGTGGCACAATGTGTGCCTTTATGTAAGATAATTCTTCATCCTTTAGGCACAAATTCATCCCAAAGTGGAAAGGAAGTAAGGGCTAGAAACCAAAAAGAATGTTCAAAGGAAAAAATGCTTCATAGCTCTAGTGACTCACATGCGACCTTTTCTTGTGGAGGAACGATCCTAGATCTCTGGTACTTCTTGGAGTTTGAGGAAGGTGAAATTTTGGATCTCCTAATCTATATCAGTGGGTGGGATGAGAGTACATAGAATATCGTATGCTTGATCCAACTCTAGGACTTCTTTAAAAGAAACCCCTCCCCACCTTGATGAAATGAACTTGATGTGGCAGTATCATCAAGAAAGGGGAAGTATTTCCCTCTTTATCTCATCGACAATGGATGATGGCCTTAGACTCAAGAGTGTTGTGGAGGTCTATATTTTGAGCTTGATTGCATACATGATCTACATGATTGTTAACACTCCTCTATCTGATGAGAAAAAGGAAGGAAATCTAGATTCGAGTAGAATTTGAAAATCTTTCTTGATCTCATCGACCTTCTTATTCAACACTTCCATAAAAGATTTAATTTTTTATGCAACCTTGTGGTAGGTGATGAATTAACTTTCTTTCCTTGAGGCTTCCCTTCAATCAAGAATTTTGGTGTCCCTTAAAGCTTCTTTGATTTCTTTTACATAGTTTTAAGATCAAGCTCCTTGATTCCTCAGCCGAGGGGGTGTATTTGTGGATAATTTGGTCAACTTCAGAGCCAACCTTCTCATGTAACTCCTCAACATCCTTTAGAAACAACAAGAATAATTTGAAGGATGCAATTGTAATGATGATTCTCTCCCAATAAGTGGAAATCAACTTTCTTAGTATCAAGAGGATTCTAGATCCTTGTGTTGTAGCCAATTCCTATTGGTATTGGAGATCCCTTTCTTTTATGATTTCCTCTAATCAAATCTTTCCCTGGAGAGTGTTTATAAGCTTAGAGCTCAACTTTTTGATCTCCACATCATGATTTTGTAAGATAGACTCGATGCCTTTCTTTACTTGTTTCACCCTTTCTATTTCTGCTTGGGCCTTCTGAAGATCATCAAAGACTTTAGATCAAATTCTATCTAATTATTTTTGTATATCTTCCCTTTGTTGTTCCAGCATATGTATCTCATTTTTTAACCCATCAAATACAACATTTAATTTGGTTATATCTTTATCCATCTTCTTCTATTTGCATTGATATTCTTCGTTTGTCGCATGTTCGAAAGTAATGTCACCCTTTAATTTCTCTACCTTGGCATGAAGTCAATCCTACTCATTTTGGGCTACTTCAAGAAACTTAGCTACTTCCCCTTACTGACTCTATAACTACCTTAGGTGGGCCATCTCCACATATTTTCCTTTGATTTCTTCCTGTAGCTTGTCCACCTTTTCTTTTAAATTTACCAACTTTTCTTCAAGCTTTTCCAAAAAAAATTCTAGATTTTCGTTGTCAATGTAGACTACCTTCTACGTTGCTTTAGCTAGAGCCACTTTGTCACATGGGAGAGGCTCATTTAAATCAATTCCCATAGCTAGGATGTCATAGTATTCTAATTTCATTTCTCCTTTTGGATTGGATGTCCATGGCCTCATAGTAGTGATTAACAGGGAATTCCGATCTTCATCAAAACAAGCCTCAATCTTTCAAGTAACCAGTTTTCTTGTGGCCTTTAATTGTAGTTTCTATTTTCTTGCTTGTTAGGCTTGCTTCATTGCATCTAAGTGGCTCCAAAGACTTTGTGGGGTGTCAATACTCTATGCAACAATCAATGCACTTGGGGGGAGATTGAAGAGGGTGATGAAAGGAGAAGCTTGGGTTGTTTGAGGTTGTGGAGAGGTGAAGGAAAGTGTTATCATGGAAAAAGGAGGGATGCCATATGCAGACTGAGAAGAAGGAATACCCATCAAAGTGAAAGGGGAAGTGGGTTGAAAAAGAGGCACTTTCCTAGTAGTATATGGGTTGGGTGAAACTACCAGCATGGATAATATAGGTTTTCTAATAGTTTCCCTTCATAAGGAAATTAAAGAATCAATTGTGGCTGACGTAGATAATGCTCACTCGGTGTGCAAGGTTTCTTCATGGGGTTCATTGCTGAATATGGTTGGGGGTTTGTTTAGGATGAGGATATCAGAACTTGTGGATGGAGGATTATTTTTAGTAGATGAGGGTGGAGGAACAACAAAATATATAGAAGAAGAAAGAAGAGCGGACATAAAATTTACCTATCCCACTGAAGTAAAATATCTTGGTGGAGTGGACTCGACCTCTTCTTCTTCTTTTCTCAATGTGCCCAATCCACCTAAGTCCTAGACACATATTTTATTCATAGAGTTTGAACTGGTAGATTCAAATCCCTTGGTGGTCGATCTCATTGAAGCTTGGGCTTCTATAGGCATAGCAGATCTCTTTGGGAACCTTTTGGTCCTTTTTCTCTTGGGCAAGGAACCAGTAGAAGCTATGATCTACAAGTTCTTCTTCTTCGATCTCTTCCCTTTTGATTTTCCTACATTAGGCTCTTGAGGTTGGGAGGTATAAAGTGGCACTTCCTTTGGTTCAATCTCCTGATCGGATTCTAGATTATTGTCATTGGTTTTGGCCTCTTTTTTCATAAATTTGATCAAAATTTTCATCATGTGGCCTGACATCTCCATACATGGTGCCAAGGTTCTTGATTTCCTATGAGAACCTCCAAAAAGTCACCCTCTTTCTTTCTGACCATCCCAGATGTTTTAACTATGTGTTGGGGGACTAGCCCATCGGGATGCTCTATTGAAACTTTGCCACTTGAACATAGAAGTTCAGCCATGGGGGATGGTTGAATGGTATGAAGGCTAGGTTGATGTAAAACTCTACACTCTCCTCAGTCAATTTCATTCTTGATTCAAAATACTCCTTCCTATCATGTTTTATAGTTGAGAGATGCCTTTATAGATTATAATTCCATGCATCGTAAATGAGAACTAGACCTAGGTAAGCCAATTTTCTAGTAAGCACATCCCACTCTTCTCTTTTCACAAGTGTTATCTAGATATTATAAATGGTGAGGGGAATTAGGTAAATTTCTTTCTTGTGTCTTCTATTTTCATAGGCTTTGTCGGTAATAGTTTCTTGATGACATGCCTCCAAATAAAGGGTCATGTTTGTTACAAATTTAGGGAGCTTAAAAGGCTCTTTGATAAAACCACGGAATTTGATGAAGGTAAAGTTGACTCCCAAAAAAACATCTATAGGGGTTTGGTTTCTTTTCATCCATTGTAAAGATTTAGGGGAAAAATGACCCAAAGGACATGGGGAAAAATCTAAAAGCACTCGTTGTAGGAAATAATCCATAAATGAGTAATAATCCCATATCTTGGAAAGCACTTGGATCCAAACCAAAATTCATTGGTACAACCCCTTTACATCAAACATAATGAGTGGAAAATGTCTTCCAAAAAATTCATGGTTTTGATGAAAAATCAAATGTTCTAGAAAAGAAGAATACCTAAATTTAAAAGTGGTACCATAATTTCTACATTGATCTAGCATCCTTTTAGCCATTACCTTAGCAAAATAAAAAAAATATACCTTTTCTCCCTTTTGAGCATGAAAGCTATGCCCATTTGGAAACCATAAATCTTTTCATCATCCTCAAAGTTGTAGATATAGGCAAAAATTATGAAAATGGCCTACACGTTTGATTTAAACTTTCTATGTAGAAGAGGGAAGACAAGTTTATTAACCTCTTTCTTCTCATTTATTTCATCTATATAAATATTTAATTGTTTGGTTCTAGTCTTCTATAATTCTTCCATTGCTTTGTGCTCGATTATTTTAGCACCCTAGTTCATAGGGATACACAACATATCCCAGATAGCCACTATGTTGATTATAACCCTTAACCTATTACCATTTATAACCCTTGCTTCTTTGTCTAGCCTCTTTACACATGCATCCACTAGCTCTGGACACAGGTGTATAGTGAACAACATGAATTGTGGTAGACCACAATACCAAATCCATGAATAAAATCCTTTAGTTCCCCCATACTTGAATATCCTGTACATTTCCCCTTCCCTAAGGTTTTTAGGGTTCATATGAAGCTTTGGGTCAAAAATATTATTTGGAAAATCCATGACCGCTTCCTTTTTAATGGGGCCACCTGCTAGTATGGTTTTAGTATGAGCAAAAATACATTCTTCCAGTGTTGAGTCGCTAGCAAACAAATCCTTCCTAAGGATGTTGGTATAGCTTGTTCTGGTAGATGAAACTCTAGCTTATCAACCATAAGATGATGCCTTTGCCATTGTTGCATTGAAATATTTTCTAGAAGCTTCTTTAGAGGAACGGTTGCTGGTGGTTTTCAATACTTAGCAAAGTTTTCTTTTGGGTGCATTTACTTTTCTTGCACATACATGTAGTTAGCGTTGTCATTATCCCTAGATTACTAAGTGCCACAAGTGATGTGTATCCCTCAGGAATTCCAAATATACTATGAGAATGTAATTAATACATTCCCCTTGTCGCCTTTCTCACAAATAACCTCTATGCATTGTGAAGCATGACTTTTGCAAAGGAATATGTGCTTTAAGTGATGCAAGGTACTCTAAAAAGACAATTATATTTAAATTGTTAGAGTTTAATGATTTAATAAATATCTTTTCATACCAACAAGTAGGTTGGTGATGGTGATGGTAATGGAAACATGGCAATAATCGGTACACACAAGCATTTACTCCCAATTCACAAATTTATTTCTCAAGGCTTGGTGTTAGATTTTTTGTACGAGTCATCTCTCGCCTTTTTCTCTTTTATATTTTATCTATTACTATCTAGTGGGAAATATAATTTCCATTTTTCAAGCTCATTGATGCACATTTTCTATAAATCAAAATGCCATCTTAGCAGAAAATTCACTGAATTAGCTCCTCAGTTAGTAAGCTTCTCCCACTACATTTTTAGTTCTGCTAGATTTTAGCTTGGTTGCTACTATCCTATTTGTACAAGGTACCCCCATTCGACTCTTACCATGAGGGCCACAATATTCCTTCATGGGTGAAGTCAACTATGATAGAATTGAATGTCTGATAAGGAAGAACAACCACCTCACCATTATGGAATTCAAATGGGTGCTTGGCAAGCACTATGTGAAGGATGAAAACCAACCATGGTGCAACTCCAATGTTGTTTCCTACTTTATTTCCTTCCTATTGGATTTGAGCATCTCCAAGACCTAGATAATCAAACTATGCAATACAATGTTCAATTCAACATATTTGGATGGGCTCGATGAGATTATGCAAGTAGTTATTCCTAGTGGTGGTAGTCCAAGCACCATGGACCTTCGCAAGAACATTGATTATGGGGAGGAGGTACCTTGGTTGCCCCTTATCACTAACTTTCATAGCATGGACCTGGAGAGGCATCACTCGCTATCTCAACCTGCAGCCTCCTTCCTATTGAGGGAGTATGGCATTGAGCACATTCCTAAGCCTGACTAGAAAAATCACTTTTTATTTCTAGTTTATAGTTGTGGTGCCAAGGATTGATGTTCGTGTTGTACCATGAATAAGTGTGCTAGTTTTTTAACCCCCTTACCACCTTGTTGAATAAAAACCCAAATAATTTTTTTTTTTACTGCTAATAACAAATGTAGGCTTCATTTTTACTGCTTTTTTTTGGTGTCACCTCCCTTTTTCCTTTGAAATGTATCTTTTTTTGGGTTTACGCGAGAAGGCTTCAAACCTCTCATAGAGCTTCAAGATCAATAAACATATTATAGTGTAAATATTTTCAATGAACATAATATAATAATTTCTTTCTATTCCTATGTTTCTCTCATGGATTATTCACAAAAATAATGTATTTTACAAAAAAATACACATATGGTACATAATTGTGAAGTTTTTAAAAAGAACTTTATGCATTTTAATGGAACAATTTTAGATGAATAACATTTATTGGTATATCTATAATGTTTCCATCCATGTCTTCTAGGTCATACACATTATTTTCTTTGCATGTGTGCATGCGAAAGGTACCCTTCCTTAGTGCTTCAGACTTTGCATGCTATCCTAGTTTTGCAACACACTCATCATATTTTAACATAAGGCTTCCCTATCAGAAATCTGGGTTAGAGGCCTTTTTATTAAATAATCATTTGACTATATGTTGGTGCCCTATAATGGAATCATACATGTTTTCCCTTCTTTCTTGAAGACTCAAGAGTTCCACTAGTCTTACCTCCATCCTATTGCTTACCTCGACTTCCAAGGCTTTTAACAGTTGTAATGCCAAAATTTCAATGGAAATGGGTAAAACCACCTCCTTTCCATACACCAATTCATAAGAAGAGGCCTTTAGGATTTTTTTGGGTAACATTTTTTTATCCTATAAAGTGGCTCATAAGTGCTTGTGCCATTCCTTCTTGTGTTCTGACCCGATGTTCTTAAATATCCTGACCAAGTTCTTGTTGGTTGACTCTGCTAACCCATTTCCTTGAGGGTAATAGTTTGATGAAGTTTTGATGTAGAACCCATGCTTGAAAAATAATTCCAACATCCCAAATCATACAAAGGCACACACATTATTAGATATGTTATTTCTAGGTGAATCAAACCTTGCCACTAGATCCTCAAGAAAATTGACAATTTTAGTTTCTATAGCCTTTTCCAGAGCAACGACCTCCATCCATATTGTGAAATAATTAGTCACCATAAGTATCCACTTATGCTTGATGTTGGAGATGGGATTTATCATCTTGATAAAATCCATACCCTATTGTGCAAAGGGTTTCTCAGTCACAATCAAGCTCAATGGCATGGTGGAGTTCTTTCACTTACTAATGAAATATTGGTAGTGAGTACAGTTTTGCACTAGGTGATGCACCTCAGAGAATATTGAAGGCTAGTAATATCCTTCCTGCATTACCTTCAGATCAATATTCTTGGCAGAGAATTATCTTCCCTCAAGACTACTATAGAATTTATTTAAAACCTTTTCTACCTATGACTTATCTAAGCAATGGAGTAGGATGCCATCATAATTTATCTTAAATAAAATTCCTTCAATTAGTACATACCTGATGCCTTGCAGTTGGTAATAGAATTTTTGTTTGGTGGAATTTTGATTGAGTATTGCTCTTTATGCATATATCATGTCTGATCCATCACCCATGACTTGTTGGACTCGAACTGATTTGTATACACCTAATCCATATTTTCCTCTGTCGAAGAGCTTAATTCTTATGCAAGGTATTTACAAAGACCTCTTCCCCAAACCAGCTTGGTTGGTCAAATGCATATGTAATACTTCATGATCTTGGTGATCCAATTGAACCTCTTTTTAGTTATCTCACCTTTGGTAATGTATTCCTAAACACTGGGATGGGCGATGGGGATGGTGATTCTATTGGATGATCCTAGATGTCAAATTTTTTTAAGGCTTTTAACAATAGAAATGACCTATTTTTCAAAAAAAAAATACTTGGTTTCATATCCTTTGAGATTCCTAAATTGGAACACGATAGGATGTTCTCCACTTTCTTCTTCATCTTTCTGAGTGAGCACTAAAGCTATGCTATGTTAGTTGATATAGACATAGAGCGGGAAATATTTGGAGAAGTTTTTGTTAGCTAACATCAGGGCTGCAAAGATGGCTGCCTTTATTTTCTCAAAAGAAATATTTCCTTCAAGATTCCACTTGAACACTAAATTATTTTTAAAATCACCATGATTGATCTCGTGATGCTCACGAAGTTTGAATTGAACTAGCTGAAAATATTAATCTTTCCCAAAAAGGATTGTAGCCTCTTATGGTTGACTAGTAGCAATAACTCTATTATAGCCTGCACCCTTTTGAGGTGTATATATATTCCCTCTTTCAATACCACAAAGCCAAAATTCTTGTCTTATGGCACTTTGAAGACACATTTCTTGGGATTTAAGGAAATCCTAAACTGTTGGCATTTCTGGAAGACCTTTTCTAGATGATCAAAATGATCATCCTTTGATTTCAAAAAAATAGTCAAGTCGTCTAGATATATTAGGATGATTTGATTAATCAACCCCTTAAAGGTGATATCCATTGCTCGCTGAAAGGTCGCACTAGCATTGGAGAGTTTGAAAGGCATTTTTGAGTATGTGAACGTCCCCCACTTGGTAGTGAACATTTTTTTGTGTTGGTTCTCCTCTTTGACATATACCTAGTTATAACCCAAAAAACCATCAAGCAATGAGAACACCTCAGATCCAACCATAGTTTGCATAATCTAGTCCATTGAGGGGAAAGGGTAATGGTCTTTTAATGAAGCCTTGTTCAAGTCCCTAAAATCTACATAGAGCCAAATATCACTATTCTTCTTCAATGTTGGTACAAGGTTGAATACCTAGGTGGAATATTTGATTGTATATATGATTCTTGATTCAATTAATTTGGTAAGATCTTGTACCATCAGTGCCTCAACTTTATAATTGGCCAACCTTTGTTTCTATCTGACTGTTTTTGAGCCTTTGGCCAAGTCTATAGCATTTTGAACTATGGAAAATTCGTGCCCTATAAGATCATCATAGGTCCAAGCTATGACCCCATCGTATTTAGAACATAGTCCTTTTAGTCTCTCTTTATCCTTCTATGGAATGTCTCTTCCAAATTTTATTTTTCTTCCATTCTTGACATCAAGATCTTCATAGTCTTTTGCATTAATAGTGAATCTTTGTTTTCTATTCCTTGCATCCTTATAGTCAAAAAACACTTCAAGAGAAAAAAACCTCGTGGGAGCTTATTACCCTTTATTTGGATCACTTTTCCTTTCATAGCTCTTCTAGCTTTGGATTGTGAATGATCAGAAGCTTTCTTTGACTTTTGTAAAAAAGTAGTAATTTGAATGTCATCCTCAAAAACCTACTAGTTATAATCATTGTCAAAAATAGATGGTCAAATGATGTTCTGTACTGTATTCTATTTTGTTGCTACTTTGGTAGTCAGCTCAAACTACGAACTGATCAAATCCATCCAATTAGTGACTGCATTATGGGATCGTGGGATAACCGAGATGTTAAAAGCTTCAAATTTGTTGGTTAGATCCCACATTCTATGTCTATAAGACCTCATTCTTACATTTTTGGTTGCCACCTATCCACAAACTTGGCTTACAAAAAACTCTAAGTCTTTGAACACTTTTACTCTCTTGATGCCTATTCTAGAAGAAAAAAACCATGGACCAAAGCCTCATAATCAACATCATTATTCAAGCAGCGGAACTAGAAGAAAAAAGCTTTGAGGGTCTCTGATCTAGTCGAGGATACCAATTGGACACCTACTCTTGAACCGACCTTACATTTAGTGCCATCGGAATATAATATCCATAGACTATTGTCACTTAGCCCATTGGGATCCTCCTACCCTTTTACCAATTTTGGGAAGGCTTAGTCATCATCAAAGATCACATAGGTTCCCAATCTAATAGGATGGAAGTTCCTAAATGAGTCAACATCAATAAACTAATTTTGAAGGACTTCCTCTTTGGGGGTTTTGTCACATGTGTCATCCTTGTCTTCCAAAATTTCTGCGCAATATGTCTCCTTTTTTGAGAAGGAGGTATGTAATGCTTCAAAGCACATGACTATCATATCTGGTATATGTTATAGGTGCAAGGATTCAATTAGAATATTCATCTTTTCCTCATGCTTTGTGTACAATATTAGATGATACCAATTGAGTGCTAAATATTTTCCAAGCTTCACTATAAATTCCCTTGAAAGGAACATTTTGAATACTAGGGGGATATCTATCACAAATACTTCTTGTGTGATGGTTTGGCTCAGACACTAGAAGAGGGTTAAAGATAGATCCTTGATATGGCTGACAGTTAGGACCCTCCTCTCATCTAACTGCATGATCCCTTTCTCAAGAGGCTCATACTTAAGTTTCAAGGCATCAACCACTTGTTTAGGCATGACTATAGTATTAGCTCCTGAATCAATCACGCTATTATGAAAAATATTATCTCCCACAATAAGTGTTGAAAAGAAAGGTGTGGGATTTGTTTTGCTTACCTCCTTCATGTTTTCATTGTTTGCAACATTTACGTAAGCTATGGCTCCCAAAGGTAGGGGGTCTAACATGGTTTCTTTATCTTGATTTCATGGTGGAATTGCCTTTGTCCATGGTATTTTTTCTTTTTTATTTAATGCCTCTTGGAGCAACATCTTTTGTTTTGCAATTGATATAACATCCCACAAAGATACAATAATGGGCACCTTATTCAATTGTTCGACTATGTTGAGCATTCCAACTAGCATGACCTTGGGTCTAAATGGTGGTATTTATTTCATCTTTGGGAGGGGCCAATTTTACATGGATGAGCTTAGTACTTTATCCATGTCTTTCTCTAGTAATGGCGGATCTTGTGACTACTAAGTGGGTTAGGCTTGTAAGACTTTCTCCACTTGTGGTTGTGGTTGTTGTGGATGTGTACGTTGTGGAGCTTGTCTCATGTATTCTCAATTAGTATTCTTTTGGACCTTGTCTTGTAATCTAATTGTATCGATGGATCACTAGTCGTCGAAGAATCATTTTCAAATACTACTTCTTTTTCTTCCATATAAGAGAAAAATGCTTGGTCTGCTGCAATATCTAGCTCTTTCTCTAAAGACATCCCTTGTTTTTTCATTCTAAAGAGGGCATTATCCATTTTGGGAGACTTATATTCCTTTGTGTTTGGAAATATTCCTTGGCTTCTTTTCTCGGCTATCTTTCATTGAAGGTTTCCCTTTGGAAAATTTTGAGGCATATGGCTACTATTACATTGGAAGCACCACACATTCTCATCTTTAGTTAGGTTGTTATAGCTTGGGACCAGATCTTTGGTTAGGTCATTCTTGATGGTTTGAAATGGTATGGTGATCAAGAATATCTCATTGGTACATGTTGGTTGTTGAATTCCTCCTTTTGAAACTCCTTGATATTTATTATATTTATAAGATGGCATTCCTCCTTGATAGGTCTATGTGGGAGGCTTTAGAGGTAATTCTTTCTATCATCAGATGAGGACTGGATCATTCACAAAGGACCACATGAGGTTCTTCATATCATTGACATCCATTACTAATGAAGAAGATCCTAATGTGCTCAATTGCGCACCATGATATACATACATGGACAGTGGTACAACTGACATGCTCACTTATGGAGAAGAGGTTCTAAAATTTTCTTCTTCCTCAGGGCTTCTAGAGATTTCTATGAACATAGAAATCAGTGGGAGTGGTGGAAACTTCATAATGTCAATCAAACTATTTTTTGTGTGCACAACCAAATCGTATGTGTTAGGTAGAGTATCTCCTCCCATAGACTGCACGATGACTTAAATTTCCAAATTGAAATTTTTTAGATAAAACATGAGCACCATGGCCACTAGAGGCTTGGCTATTATAGGAATTATTTTCCAAGTTTTGTGAAACCTAATTTTGAAGTCACTCATAGCCTCTTGCGAGGCCCTCCTAATGGTGATTAATTGCTACAACAAAGAGGAGAGTTCTCCCTTTTTCAAGAAGCACTTAAACAACTTCTCTCTAAGTTGATCCCAAGAGAAGATAGAACCAAAATCCAAAGACCTATAAAAGTCTTGGGTTTTTCCTTTAAAAGATGTGGCCAGTAATATGAGAGCACCATTCTCTTCCATGATATTATGTACTCTACATACCTCTGCTATGTCTTGGAGATGTGAAAAAAATTGGAATATCCTTAAGAGAATTGGTGGGTATGGTGGACCATACATTCAAGGGTATAGGTTGTTTTAGTGGGCTACCACTATCCCAGGTTAGAAAATTTCTAGGAGCGAGAGCACCTATATGAGCCATTGGAAACATATTTCTATGGATAGGGTATAATGGGTATTTTGATTTGGAAAGTTCGACCTCCTAGTAGAGTAGGTAAGGCTTTGGATTGTGGGATAACAATTCTTACATGGTGGCTTCTTACAGGTGATATGAAACTTGTAAGTCTTCTTCTCCTAGGTGAGAAGGTAGGTAATTGGGAGTACTGGAAATGGTCTCTTAAAGATTCTCTTGTTTGAATTTTGGCCATGAAATTGTCAGCCCCCTTTTCTTGGTTTGATTTAAGAAATATTTCTAACTTCTAATTAGACACTCACAAAAAATTTGGTCCCACTGAGTGTGCCAGAAAAATAATTATTGATCATTAAAGCTTTCACTTCTACAAACAACCTTCTATGAGATTCAACTAGTGGGGGATCAATTGGTGCTTCATTGAATGACCTCAGTGATTTTTAAAGAAGGATAGCTTTTCTTTGTGTTTGGGGAAAGGTGTAGAAAGAAATATAAATAAAACATAAATATGGTGATGCACCAAAGATTTGACAAAATTTCAAACATTAACTATTTCTCATAACTAATAAAATAGACACAAAATGCCACAAACCCTTCATTGCTAGGAAGAGAACGAGCGGAAAAGGCTAGAGAAAGCACAATGCAGTCTTTCAAATCTACTTGTGGGAAGCATCCATTAAGGTCCAATTAGACATAAGAAAAATCTAAAGATTAATAGAAATATTCTAAAATTTATAGAATCCTTCCTCCTTTATAGCATAATATGAAAAATGGTATACCCTTTGCAGAAAATAGAAGAGATTGATAAAAATGATTTAGTTTTAGCAAGATAGCATTAAAAATAGAAAATTAACAACATGTGAATTAGGTATCTGAACTATCAATCCAAAACCTTTTAACACAATGTTTTAAATATGAACGAAATATGAAAATAAATTTGACAAAGGCCATAGCATCCACAATTTCAAAGATTTCTCCCAAATAGATCAAACTTCTATCATATATAAAATGAAAACAAAGGTCAAATGCCAATATGATGATAGTTTGAACTAAATATAACATACCAAAGGGAAAAATTAGTATTTTGTAAAGACCTTCCTACTTCTAAGAAAATAGAACTCCCTAAGATAGTATCTATACTCCTTGAAAGATTTCCTATGAAAACTTCTGAACTATGGAATTCTCTCCAAAAAAAAATCTTTATGCCACCAAGTTATATTTATAGCTAGAAGAACAGGAAACCACCACAAAGAATAAAAAGGGAGAAAATGTCAATTTCCTAAACCTAATAGCTCGCAATCCAATGCTAAATATTGATTAGATCATAGAAATATTGTCTCATTAAGTCTCAACTGCTTCATTGATGGTTGTAGATTTTTTAGCAAAGATATCTATCAAAAAATAATCAAATTTATCACAGCCTAGAAAAAATATAATTGACCAAATATGGAGATTGATGATGCCATCTCAAAGGTTCTACTCCAAAAGTAAGACATTTTTCATGCTCCTTGACAAACTTCACCTCAAAAGATCATTCTTGGGGAAGGTATAGACTACCTAACGCAAATAGATGACATTTCAAGTGAGCAAGCAATTTTAGACTTTGTGAGAGTGGTTTTGAAGAAAATCCTCGCCAAGTTGACATGTGTGCTAGTTTACATCAGATGAGAATAGATGACATGTCAAGCGAGTGGGAAATTTCAGATTTGGTTAGAGTAGTTTTGAATAAAATCCCCGCCAAGTTGACATTTTTCATAGATTCATCTCGAAGCAGAAGGGAAGTAAGGGTCAAAAACCTAAGAGAATGTTCAAAGGAAAAAATTCACAGTATCCTATGTGGATGAGATTTTGGACTAATGATCTTCCTCCAAAATTTCCCCCACAAGCAACTGCATGAGCTTCGTCAAGTGCTATGGGGATTTCAGATTGTTTACGAGATCTAAGTAAAAGACCATCAAATAATATTCAATATAGCACATAAACAAGGATTATATATCTAAACACAAAATTTTGAAGGATTTCTCAAGTATTCTTAGTTCTTAGCTCAGGAAAGGTACCTTCTTTTAAATAATTAAATATTAGTGTATACCATTCACTAGAGCTTTCCATAGTTATTGATAATACTTCTTCGGCTTTGGATTCTATTGATGGTTTCATAATTGTATGCACAATGAATGCGAATTTTTTTGAAGGATCTTGAGAGGATATCAAAGAATCTGTACTTGTCATTGCATCCACATGTCAATTATATTTTCATGGGATGTTATCAATTGTGTACAAATCAAAGGTGTTCAATAGAGTCATTGTGAGATCCCTATATTTTTATAGTTTTTCGTTCTTTTCTTGATACATTCCATTTATTTGTTTAATGACTAATTTCAAATCATCAAATATTTTAATGTCTTGAGCTCCAAGATTTAAAGTAGTGTGTAATGCAGTAATTAATGGTTCATTCTCTATTGTGTTGTTTGTGCATAGGAATTTTAAGTGATATGACAAGGGAATAGACTTTCCTTTAGGTGAGACTATTATAACCCCTACATTGGAGATTGTTCTATACTTAGAGTTGTCAAATTATACCTCCTATGTATTAGGTTGAATTTTAAAAACATTATCATGAGGGAATGGATCATTATTAGGCACTCATACATTTGACTCCAAATTCCAATGAAAGTTTGTCAGAATTTCAACAAAATTTCATTTGAATTATTTCATCAATATTTCAATTAACTTTGAAACGTCAAAATTATGACCCAACCGACGATGGTGGGTCATAATTTTGACATTTCAAATTTTGTCGAAAAATCAACGAAATAATTTTGACAAAAGTTTGTCTAAATTCCAATGAACTTTATTCATAATTTGGAGTCAAATGTATTAGTGAGGCAATTCAAGGGGAGAGGAGCATCAACTAATTGGTCAATCAAGGCTTTTCCTTTAATTTCTTTTTGTGAGAAAAAATTAAGGTCAAACTTAGTTAATAACATAACCCACTTAGCTAAGTGTTCTAATAAATCTATTTTAGAAAAATTATGTTTCAAAGGATCAAATTTTTTCATCACATGTATTTCAACATTTAATAAGTAGTGTCTCAATTTACTAGTAGCAAATACAAGAGAATTTTTTTTTTTTTAATTGTTGTGTATTGGGTTTCATAATCAATTAGATTTCAACTAATGTAGTAAATAAGATGTTCTTTACCAATTTCATTTAGTTGATCCAAAAATGCTACAAGGGCATGGGTCAATGCCACTATATAAACGATGAATGGTTTGTCTTTCATAGTGGGTTGTAAAATAGGTGGACTAGCAAGGTAATCTTTCAAACTCTCAAAATCTTATTTATAATCCTTATTCTAGTTAAACTGAACATCTGTAAAGGGTGATGTTTGGTCTGCTAGGGATGCTAAAAAATGACAGATAGCCTAAATTATTCCCTGTAAAGTGAATAATTAAGAAATATTTTGAGGAGGTGGCATGTTAACTATAGAATCAATTTTCTTTGTGTCCACCTCAATGCCTCTATGAAATACTACAAAACCTAAAAAAAATCCACTATCTATGCCAAAGAAACTTTTTTGGATTCAATCTCATGTTATATTTTCATATTCCCTCAAATATTTTTTGAAGGATATTCACATTGTCTTGTTGATTTAAAGATTTGGTGAGAATATAACCATAATATTCCAAAATTTTATGTATTTAATCATGAAATATCAATGTCACAACTCATTGATATGTTGCACCTATTTTATTAAATCCATAAGGAATGACTACCCAACAACATATTCCCCAAACTGTAGTAAATGTTGTTTTGTATTGATCTTAAGGATTAATGAAGATTTTATTATATCCAAAATATCCATCCATGAATGACAACAAAGCATGTCCCATAGTCAAGTCCACTATCATGTAAATATTAGGAAGGGGAAAATCATCTTTTAAAGATTCTTTATTTAAATCATGGAAGTCTACACACTTCCTAATACAATTATTAGGTTTCATGACTAAAACAATGTTCAAGATCCAAGGAGAATAATCAATAGGTCATAGAAAATCAACTTTGAGGACCTTCTCAATATTTTCCTTAACCAATAAGGCTATCTTAGGATTCATCTTGCATATCTTTTTTCTAATTGGTTTATCATTTTCGACAAGCACTATGTTGTGTGTCATTATCTTAGCATCAATTCCTGACATGTCTGAATAAGTCCAAGAGAAAAGTTCAGGAAAATCATGAAGTAAAGTTGCATGGTCTTCTTGTTAATCAATTTCTCTTCATTGTTAATATTCATCAGTATTTTGATTGTATCACCCAAAGGAATGAAACCTATTTCAGAAATTCAAGGTTACATTCTTCATTATCTTTATTCATTTCCTTACTTTCCCTTTCTTTGTCTTCTTGCTTAGCACTAATCATAGCAAATGTAACCTATTTATTTTTAGGAGTGAATGGTTTACCATAAAATCTTAAAATTTCTTTCAAGGCTTCATCATCTTCAAAGTATTCTAATGAATCTTCACAAGTTGTATCAATCAATTCAAGATGTTTCAAGGATAGATTTGTTTTAGGGCTACACACGATGATGTTTATGTTTAATGAGGGTCTTTTAGCTGCTTGTGTTATCTTAGAAGGACAATATCCCAGAAAAAATTGCTTCTTGTGTGTTAGGTGTTGGAATAACCACTAGCATCTCCCTTTGGGTTTGCAACATGGTTTAACCACCTCCCTTGGATCTTAACTGACACTTGTATCGGGCATTGAAAGTTTGATATTTTGGTGCAATGACAAGGCCCACAATGCTCTGATACCAATTGTTGGAAACAAGACACATTGAGAGGGGAAGGGGTGAATCAATGTTGTGCAATAATTAAATTCACAACATCAATGATATTCAATTGTAATGCAAAAATAGAAAAGAAAACACAACACCATAACACCAAGATTTTTACATGGAAACCCTGCTAGGGAAAAACCACAGTGGATGACCAATCCATAAGTATAATTCTAAGTATTCTCAAAAGAAGATTACAAAAGGGGAATGTACTTGCATTCAGGAACACTGCCTAGAGCTCACTACTCAAAGAAAAGAGTCTAGACTAAAACCATCTGAAGATTTGAACTGAGATGATAGCATCTAAAATGCTTGATTATAGTTCCAGATTAATTACAATGATTGATTTGTTGTCTTATAGACTGATTCTGCAATACTGTTATGCTCTGCTAACACACACTACATAGTTCTTCTATGCACAAGTGAAAATTCACTTAATCACACCTCTTCTCTGATGTAACTCACAATTCAGACACACACACACAACTTGTACACACACCAAAATGATAAAGAAGACCAAGTATATATATCCGCTACATAGGATTTATTTACACTTTGTCGGCTTCAACAAGATTATAGTTGAGGACTCATATAATGAGGAACTTACAATGCGTATCCTTAATGGTTGACCATAACATGGCTAAGACCCATATGAACATATATAATCATATAGATATTCAATTAATTAACTCACATACATCTGCAACTTAATATTTATAAAGTTGGCCTTAATACATGAAGAACTAAGAATACGTCAACTGATTTTCCTAACTCTTATGATAATTGGTATTAGCCACTGCGCATTGAACACAAGATAGGTAATACTTCAATAATCATTGCCTGAGATGTGCAACACAAAATGGTAACCTGAAATATATGCACAGATCAATGAATTTTGAGTTAGCAGATACTTTGTTCTACCTTGACTGAATTAAATATGACTACCAGTAGGCTTGAATAAGCATATGTGCACCTTATCAACACATAGGGTTGCCATCAATTACAACACCAGATGATAGTTGTAGTGTCTCTTGCCAACAATTGGTAAAGGTTCACCAGATCTGAACTAAATATGTGGTTCAGAGCTTGTGAACCTTTACCAATTGTGGGCAAGAGACAGTGCAACTGTCATATGGTGTTGTTATTGATGGAAACCCTATGCATCGATAAGGTGCGCATATCCTTATTCAAGCCTATCGATAGTTAGATTGAATTTAGTCAAGGTAGACCAAAGTATCTGATAACTCAACATTCATCGATCTGTGCATATATTTTAGGTTACCATTTTGTGTTGTGCATCTGAGGAAATGATTATTGAAGTATTATCTATCTTGTGTTTGATGCGCAATGGCTCATACCAATTATCATAAGATTTAGGAAACTTAGTTGACATATTCTCAGTTCTTCATGTATTAAGGTAGAATTTATAAATATTAAGTCACGGATCTATGTGAGTTAATTAATTGAATATATATGATTCCATATGTTTGTATGGGTCTTAGCCAAGTTATGGCCAACCATTAAGGATACACATTGTATTTCTCATTATATGAGCCACTAGTTGTAATCTTGGTGAAGCCAACAAAGTGTAAATAAATCCCATGTAGCAGATATATATACCTGATCTTCCGTATCATTTTGGTATGTGTACAAGTTGTGTGTGTATCCGAATTGTGAGTTAAAGTAGAGAAAAGGTGTGATTAAGTGCAGTTTCACTTGTGCATAGAAGATTTGTGTAGTGTGTGTTAGAAAAGAAAATAGTATTGCAGACTTAGTCTATAAGATAGTGGATCAATCATTGTAATTAATCTAGAACTGTAATCAGGCATTTTAGATGCTATCATCTTAGTTCAAATCTTTAGATGGTTTTAATATGGACTCTTTTCTTTGAGCAGTGAGCTCTAGGAAGTGTTCCTGAATGCAAGTGCATTCCCTTTTGTAATATTCTTTTGAGTATAATCAGAATCATACTTGTGGATTGTCCATCCATCATGGTTTTTCCCCTAATAGGGTTTCCACGTAAAAATCTTGGTGTTATGGTGTTGTTTCTTCTTTTCTACTTTTGCATTACAATTGAATATCATTGATGCTATGAAGTTAAATATTGCTAAAGTTAATTATTGCACAACACTGATTCACCCCCCCCTCTTAGTGTGCCTTGTTTCCAACATTAGGCTCTATAGGAACATGGATGCCTTGTTCTTTCTTTCCACACCCTTTTCCTGTATATCCAATTTTTTTCATAAGCTCATAACTTTTCTTGTTAAGGCTTTCCATTTCTTTTAGGCTCGATATTTTTTGATAGTATATTTCATCAAAGTTAGTTGTATATATTGTGTCTTCTTCTAGAGTAGATGAGGTAGATGCTTGTGATTTTTCTTCTGAATTCTTCATTGACATTACCATTGATTTTTCTTTTTTTTGGGTTTCTTTTGTTGTAATTTTGTATACTCCCATTAATGATGGTGTAAACTATAAGGAAATCTAATCATTTTCCAATAATTTTGAAACTCTTTCTATCTCTTTTTCTCCTAATTCCATAGGTTCTATATTCAAGGCTAGAATTAATGTATTCAGAGGATTTTTCTTTCCTTTTCCAAATTTCAGGCAAATTTCAGGCTCGACGTCTATTTCAAGTTGTTATACTATATTGTTATAGACATACTTCATGATGCAATGAATATTTGAAGTAATTACATGCATCTCATGAATCCAATGTCTTCCTAAAATAATATTAGATGAAAGATCATCAGGAATAACATGAATAGGAGTTTGTAAGGTAACCTTTCCAACTACAATAAGCAAAGTAATCACACCAAGTTATTGTTTTCCTACATTATCAAATCCTCAAATGAATAAGGAACCAAATTTAATCCATGATTTGTCCACACCAATTCTATCCAAAAGGTTCACACTACAGACATTAAGAGAGGAGCCATTATCAACGAGGGTTCTTTTTATTCTCATCCTATTGAATCTATCTATATCATGAAGGCGTCATTTTTATTTCTCATCTCCAAGGGAGATAGCTCATGTTGGTGACAATTAATGTCTATGTTAACCGTATTCATTCCTCGAATTAGAGCTACTAAATCACTTGCATTTATATTAGAGGGAATCACAACTTGTTACAAGGTTGTGCCTCTCCAATAGCCTTATTGTAAATTCAGCGAGTGGGGGACCAATTTGTGCCTCACTGAATAACCTAAAATATTTTCAAAGAAAGCGAACTCTACTTTGTGTTGGGAGAAAAGGTAGAAGGAAATTCAAATAAAATATGAAAATGGTGATGCGCCAAAGCTTTTACAACATTTCAAACCTTAACTTATTTCCTATGGATGATATAATAGACACAAAATGCTACAGACCCTTGATTGTTGGGAAGATAAAAAGCAACAAAGGATAAGAAAAATCACAGTGCAAAATTTTAAATCTCTTGCAGGAAGCACCCATTAAGGTCCAATAAAAAAAAAGGAAACTCTATAAGTTAATAGATATATCTAGAAATTGTAGAAAACCCTTCTCTCTTTACAACATAATATGAAAAATAACAACCTTTACATTAAAAGGAAAAGTTCAACAAACATAATTAGATCTCTAAAAATTATTATTCAACATAGAAGCTTATAGCATGGAAATTAGCTACTTGAACTATCATAAATAATCTTAACACAATTTTGTAACATGAAAGAGAACATAAAGAAGAAACTTGACAAAGGCCATAACATGCATAGTTTCAAAGATTTCTTCTAAATAGATCAAACTTTAATATCAAACAAGCAGAAAAACAAAGGTTAGATGTCAATCTGATGATAGTTTGAGTTAAAATATAACATGCTAGAGAATAGAAATATTCTATAAAACTTTGTACTTTTGAAAATGTAAAACACCCTAAATAAAACTATCTAGTTCGAAAAGATATTTGAAGTAACTTCTAATAAGGAAAACTCTCTACTTAGAACTCAAAAACTAAAAAACTCTTTGTTTTTGTTTTTTGTTGCTGCCATCTATTTATAGCTTGGAGGAAGAGAACACCACCACCAATCATTCTAGAAGAAAAGCTACCAAATGCCTAGACCTAATAGCCCATGATCTGATCATAAATATTGATTAGATCATAGTAATCCTTGCTCATTAATTCACAACTACTTCATTAATGTCCTTATATATTTAGCAAAGATTGCATTTGAAAAACAATCAGATCTAGAAAAATAGCTTGGAAAAACCTTATCGATTGACCATATAGATTGATAGCACTGACTCAAAGGTTCCAACTCAAAAGAAAGAAAGACCCAACATGCTCTAAAAAACTCCATCCAAAGAGATCACTCCACAAACATAACCTACCTGAAGTGAAGATATGATGTGTCGAGTGGTCAGGGAATCTTAGATTCATGAAAATGGCTTTAGAGGAAATTCTTGCCGAACAGACACATGCCTCAGCTCACTCCCAAAATGAAGATGATAAACAAAAGCCACATAGCCACCACATGGCATATTGCATGCCTTTCAGAATGATTTTTTTCTTTAAACCTGGATCCATCCTGAAGCCAAAAAACATAAAATCCAAAAACCCAAAAGATTAAAGGGAAATTTTTCTTTACAATTCTTGCGACTCAGAGGGGGCCTTCACTTGTAGAGGCATGAACCTAGAGCTCTAGAAACTCCTAGAATTTGAGGAAGGAAAAATTTTGTACCTCCCAATCCTAATTAGTGGGTTGGCTGAGAGTGTAGAGAATCTCGTATGCTTGATCCAACTCAAATATTTATTTAAAAGAAACACCCCCCACCTTGATGAAATAGCCCCGATGTGGTAATATAGCCAAGAAAGAGGAAGGATGTCCTTCTTGATTTCATCAATGATGGGTGTCGATCTTAAACTTGGGAGTACTTTGGAAGCTTGGGCCTTTTGTCTTATTACATTCATGATCTGCTCAATTGACAACCCTTCTTTTTCTGATGAGAAGAGGGTGGGTAATCCAGAGTCAAGAAAAACATTGAACTCCCTTTTTATCTCATTAACCTTCTTATTCAATATTTCCTAATGCCTTTTTCTTTTTCATGTGACCTTGTGGTAGTTGATATATTCACTTACCTTCCTCAAGGTATCCCTTCGATTAGGAACCCTTGCATCCCTTAAAACATCTTTAGTGGCTTTGCATAATTTGGAAATAATATTTTTTGATTTCGTGGCCCGAGGAGCATAATTTTTTAGAATTTGGTTGGGCACTAGGTCAATATTTTCATTCAATTCTTGAGCATCCCTAAAAAATTGAAATACTATCCTTAGAGTAGTGATTGCAACTATGATTATTTCCCAATGTGAGGATATCAATCTTTTCATTGTCAGAAGGATCTCGGATCCTTGTACTACAACCAATTCTTGATGGAATTAGGATTCCTTTTCTTTCATTTTCTCCTCCATCTAGTTTTTTTCTCTTGGAGTGTATTTTTCGATTAAACGCTCAACCTTCTGACCACTTGATCATGAACCTATAAAATGGACTCTATCTCTTGTTTCTCCTTCTTTTCCCTTTCTGTTTGCACCTGGGCCTTTTTTAGATCATTGGAAGACTGAGATCGGATGTTATCCAATTCTTTCTACATGCTCTCTTGTATATGTTGGTACTTTGTTTTTCTTTGGTACTTAGCATCAAGCTTAATTCTTAGCTTTTTAATCTCAAGGTAAATTTGAATCTATTCATTTTGGGCCTCTTCAAACAACTTAGTCACTTTACCTTGCTAATCCTATTTTTGTCTTATGCAAGTCATTTCAACATATTTTCCCTATATTTCTATATGTAGCTTGATCATCGTGTCCTTTAGATTTACCAACTCTACCTCATGCTTCTTCAATTTCTTGTCCAACCTCTCATAATAAATGTAGACCACTTTAGGGGTGGCCTTAGCTAGAACCATCATATCACATGGGTTAGTTTTACTTAAATCTTGACCCATAGCTTTGGTGTCAGAATCTTCCATTTGCATATATCCCTCAGGATTGGACACGAGCAACTTCATGGTAATGATAAACAAGGGATTTTTATCCTCATTGTAACAAGACTCAATATTCTTAGTATCTAGTTGTGTGGTATTTTTTATTGTATCTTATATTTTCTAGCTTGTTGGGCTTTCTTTGTTGCATCGAAATGATCTTGGAGACTCTGTGGGGTGTCGATGCTTTGTGCATAAATGGAGGCACATAGAGGTAGATTGAATATAGTGATGGAAGGAGAAGCCTTAGTTGTATGGGATAGTGGAGAAGCACAAGGGAGTGTTATCATAGAAAATAGTGGGATACCATATGGATATTGAGAAGGGGGGAAAACTATCAAAGTGAAAAGGGAAGACATTTTCCTGAGAGTAGATGGGCTTGGCGAAATCGGAAATATAGATTCTTTATCTTTTTCAAAGGGGGCCCTAGATAGGGTGATTAAATAATCAATCACAACCAAAGTGGATGACAATCATTAAGTGCATGGGGTTACTTCACAAGGCTGATTGTTGAAAAATGGTCATGGGTTCATTTAGGATAAAAATATCAGAATCTATGGATGGAGGACCCCTTTCCATAGTTGGGGGTGACGTATTAACTTGATATGTAGAGGCATAAAGAAGAGAGGGAGTAAAACTTACCTAGGCCACTAAAGCCAAAAATCCCTACAAAGTAGACTCCACTTCTTCTTCTCCTTTAACTAAAAAATTGGGTATGCCTATATATTAGACAAGTCTCCTCTTTGTACAATTAGAACTGGTAGATTTTGATACCTTTTCAGTTGATCCCATTAAAACCTAGACTTTCCTAACCAAAAAAAACTCCTTGGGGACCGTTGGGTTCTTTTTCCTTTGATTTGGGCATTAGAAAAGGATGTGACCTGGGATTCCTTGTGCTTTGATCCTTTTCTTTTATCTAGTTCCTAAGGCTAGGAAGTATAGAGAGGAAGCTCCTCCTATTCAACCTCATGACTAGTCTCAAGATTACTATCCTCAAAATCAATCTCTTTGTCATAAATCTCATCAAACCTTTCATGATGTGGCTGGAGATCTCTACACATGGCCTTGAGCCACCTCATTTCCTATCGAAACCTCCAAAAATCTCCTTTCTTTCTCTCCAAGCACCCTAGGCATTTTAATTCTATGCCGAGGGTAGGAGACTCCTCTAGTACTCCATAGTATATATGTAGAAGTCAAGCCATGGTGGCCAATTGAATGGTATGTGGGCCAAGTCGATGTATAATTTTGGATTTTCTTCGATTGAGTTATTTCTTGACTCAAAATAGTCACGATTCTCATACCTCAAAGTTGGGAGGTGCCTTATTGAGTTATAATCCCATATTTCATAAATGAGAACCAAGCCCAAATGCACCAATTTTATAGTAAGTACCTCTTGTTCCCTTTTCTTTATTAGTGTTACCTAAATGTTTAAAATAATGAGGGAAGTCAGATAGAGCGCTATTTTGTTCCTTTTGGTGCCATAAGTGTTGTCAGAAATGGTGGCTTGATGACATGCCTCAAAGGAAAAAAAACCCTATCCGTTACAAATTTAGGGAGCCTAAAAGGCTCCTTGACAAACCATGGAATCTAATGAAAGTGAAATCATCACCTAAGAAATAATCCACTGGTGTCTGTGAGAATTTTATCCATTGCAAGACTTCAAAGGAAAAATGGTCTGATGGCCATGGGAACAAGTTTAGAAGCACTTGCCTCATGAAATGATCCACAAACCAATAATAATCCCATGTCTTTGAAAGCACATGTGTCCAAACTGAAATTGGCTAGATTAAACCCTTTACATCAAACATGAATAATGACAAACCTCCCTCAATAAATTCAAATTTTTTTGAAAAATCAAGTGAACCAAGAAAGAATAATACGTGAATTTGGATTCAGTATTGTAGGTCCTCAATTGATCTAGCTCCCTTCAGCTATCGCCTCAGAAAATTCATAATACTAATGGAATTTATCTTTCTTAAGCATGAAAAACAATCCTATCTAGAAAGGATGGAGCCATTCATCATCATCAAAATCGTAAATACAGGCTAGCATCGACAAAACAAATTGTGTATCTTGTTCAAATTTTTTGCACGCTAAAGGGAAGGAAAAATGATCTCTCGCTAGCCTTTCCTTTCTTTTATCTTCATAAAATTGCATCTTCCTGGTTCTTGTTCTCTAGAATTCTTCTATTTCTTCTCGGATGAATCAATCGGCACCCCAAGTTTTAGGGATACACAAAATGTCTTGGATGGCTAGTGAAGTAATTGTAACCTTTATCTTGTTGTCATTAATAATCCCTACCTCCTTATCTAACCTCTTAGCACATGCATCAACCAACTCTGAACATGGGTGTACGAAGGGCAACATGAACTATGGAAAACCACAATTCAAGAGTCATGAAGCAAAACCTTTAGCTAACCCATGTTTAACCATTCTTTGTTCCGTAAGGATTTTAGGGTTAGGCACCAATTTTGGGTCAAAAATATTGTCTGTGAAATCCAACACTGCCTCTTTCTTAACATGGTCATATTCTTGCACTAGTTTGGTATGGGAAAAATTTCGCTCTTCTAGCTCTGAAGCATTATGAATGAATATTTTCCAAAAATATTGGCATAACCTAGCCTTTTAGATGGGGCTCCAACCTTTCTACCAGATGTTGATGCTTGCACCATTGTTGTGCCAAAAAATTGTAGAGAGCTTCCTTAGAGAAATGACTACTTGCTATCTTGTTACTCTTAAAAAAATTTACTTTTAGGTACATTTAATTCCACTTACATATACATGCATTTAAGGCATTGTTGTTACTATTGGTCCACTAAATTTTTCCATGAGGTGATACATGTGGATTGTGGATTTGTATCCCTTGGTAATGCCAAATTCATCATGAGAATGTAATTAGTACATTCTTCCTGCCACCTCTTTCACAAATAAGCCTAATGTGTTAGAAATTTTATTTTAGTCATGAGAAGCATGCTTTGAGTGGTATAAAGCAATCCAAAAAGATATGCATATTTGTTAGAACTTAGTGTGTTAACAAATGTCTTTTCATATAAACAAGAAAATTGGTGTTGATGATAGAAACAAACAAATGGAGGTGATTGACCTACACAAGCATTTACTGCCAACACCCAAATTTATTTCTCAAGGCCTCTTGCTAGATTTCCCATATGATCTTCCTCTCACCCTCCAATTGCTTTGATATTTTCTCCATTGTCGTTCAGACAAAAATGGATTTCTCGTTGGTTGGATTTATTGGCGTACCTTTTCTATATATATCTATGACACCTTATTTCAATATTCATTCAGAATATCTCTTTTATTAATCACAATTATATCATCTGGTCTAGGTACTCCCATTCGGCTCCTTGCATGAAGGTTGCGATACCCCTTCATGGGTGAATTTATTGGTGATAGAATCAAGCACCTAGTAAGGAAGAGTAACCACCTTACTATTATTTTGTTCAAGTGGGTCCTTAGTAAGGACTACATCAAGGATGAAAACTAGCCATGGTGTAACTCCAACATTGTCTCCCACTTCATGGCTTCCCTGCTTGACCTGTACATCAATAAGCCCTAGATAATCTGGTTGAGTCACACCATGTTCGACTCTCTATATCTAGACGGGATCGATGAGATTGTTGAAGTGGACATCCATAGTGGTGGTATTTAGAATGTCATCAACCTTCACAGGAATGCCGATTATGGGGAGGACGTGGTCTAGTTGCCTCTCCTTACTGATTTCTGCATAATGGAACTTGAGAGGCATTGTTCATTATCTCAAATTCTGGCTACTTTCCTTTTGAGGGAGTATGGAATTGGGTGAATTCTTGGGTGGGACTAGAAAAAACACTTTTAATTTCTAGTGTATAGTCATGAGAATGAGAATTGAGGTCCTTGGTGCTAAGATTATGTGTGTTGTGTTAAACCCCTTTTCACCCTATCAAAGAAGAAGAAGAAGGAGAAAGAGAAAGAGAATAAGAAGAAGAAAAACTTAATAAAGAGACACTTTTTACTACTTAGTGATGGTTGGAGGCTATGAATTTTACTGGTTTTTGCTCATTGCCTCTCTTTTTTGCATTTTCACAGTATAAATCTTTATGGGTTTTCTAGAGAAATCTTCAAGCTTCTCCTCTAACCTTAGGCTTGTACTATAATGTAATAAATTTCAGTTAATATAATATAGTAGATTTCTACTTCTTCTTGCATTATTCTCATGGATTTATTCATAAAACTAAATCATATTTTACAAAAAAATTACATATGGTACATAACTGTGATTTTTTTTAAAAAGGAGCCTGTGCATCTTAATGGAACAATTTTAGATGAATAGCATTTACTAGTATATCCAAAAAAATTCCATACATATCTTCTATTTCATACACATTCTTTTCTTTGCCTATGCAAATATGGAAAAGACCCTTCCATAGTGCTTCAAATTTTACATGTTGCTTCGATTTTGCAGTGTGCTCATCATACTTTAGCACCAGGCTCCCTTCCCTAAAATTTGGGTTGGATGTCTTTTTTTTAAACCATTATTTTACTATCTATTGGTGCTCGATCATGTCCTCATAATCCTTTTCCCTATTTTCCTCAAGGTTCAAGAGTTCTACCAACCTAACTTCCATTTTGCTTCTTTCTTCAACCTCTAAAGCTTTCAACAGTTGCAAGGCAAGGATCTCTATGGAAACAAGTAAAACCACCTCTTTTAAATACACCAATTCATAAGGATAGTCCTTCAATATTTTCTTAGGTGTAATCTAGTTGGCCCATATAGTGGCTTGCAGGTGCTTGTGTCAGTCCCTTTGCCATTTTGATCCGATGTGTTTATTTAACCTAATTAAGTTTTTGTTGGTCGACTCCTCTAGCCCATTTCCTTTTGGATAGTAATTTGGTGAATTTTTAAGGTAAAACTCATGTTTGAGAGTGAAATATTACATTCTAGATCCCACAAAATATTGTGCATTGTCATATATGATATTTTTTGGTGAAACAAATCTTGCTACTAGCTCCTCAAGAAAGTTGATTATTTTTCCTTTTGTAGCATTCCTTAGGGTGATGGCCTCTATCCACCTTGTGAATTAATCTATTTCCATAAGTATCCACTTATGGATGGAATTGGAAATAGGATTTATCATTCTGAGGAAATATAAACCCCATTGAGAAAAGGGTTCCTTAGTTACAATCAGGCTTAGGGGCATGACGGAATTGTTTCACTTGCCAACAAAAAATTTCCCTTGTGTACACTTCTGCACTAGATGGGGTGCTTCAAAAAATATGGATGGCCAATAATACCCTTTTTGCATTATCTTCAAAGAAATACTCTTGGTAGAGAAATGTCCACCCTCCAGACTCCTATGAAATTAATTTAGAACTCTTTCCACATGTAGTTTATCTAAGCACTAGAGCAAGATGCCATCATAATTACTTTTGAACAAGATACCCCCAATTAGTACATACTCGGTGCCTTGCAGTCAGTAGCATCTCCTTTTGTGAGGAAAAATGTTGGTTGGGTACTGTTCGTTTTTCATATACTACATTTGATCCATCACCCATGACTCGTCTGATTCAAAATGATTTGTGTAGACCTAATTAGTCTCTTCCTTTGTTAAGGAGCTCAATTCCTACACAAGATATTCACACAGACCCCTTCCCTAAACCATCTTGGTTGATTTAATATCCAAATCATATTCTAGGATCTTAATGATCCAATTAGCCCTCTTTTCAGTGATTTCTCCCTTAGTAATATACTCTTGCACATTGGGGTGTGTGACAAGAATGGTGATTCTATTGGTCAATACCAGGTGTCAAAAATTCTTTAGGATTTTTATAATAGGAAAAGCTTATTTCTCAAAAAAGTTATACCTAGATTCATATCATTTGATAGTCCTAGAGTGAAATGAGATGGGATACTCTCCACTATTTCCTTTGTCCTTTTGAGTGAGCACTAAAGCTATCCTATGTTGGCCACTATAGACGTAGAGAAAAAAATCTTTGGAGAAGTTCGGGTTAGTGAACACCAGGGCTACAAAGATGGCTACCTTTATTCACTCAAAATACACCTTGCCTTCGAGGGTCCATTTGAACACTAGAATATTTTTGAGCATCAACGTGATAGGTCTTGTGATGCCTGTGAAGTTTGAAATGAACCAGCTGACAAAATTAATCTTTCCTAAAAAAGACTGCAACCCTTTTTGATTTACTAGTAGAGGAAACTCTGTTATAGATTTGACCCTTTCAAGGTCTATTTCTATTCCCTCTTTTGATACCACAAAACTAAGTATCTTGCCTTGGGACACTACAAAGACACATTTATTGGGATTTAAGGAAATCTTGAATTGTTGGCATTTATGTAGAACCCTTTCCAAATGATCAAAGTGATCAACCTTCCATTTTGAAAAGACCATTAGGTCATCCAAATATATTAAAATAATATAATTAATTAAGCCTTTGAAAGTGATATCCATTGCTCATGGGAAAGTCGCACCGTTATTTGAAATTCTAAAATGAATTTTCGAGTAGGTGAATATTCCCCACTTAGTAGTGAACATTGTTTTATGATGGTCTCCTTATTTTACATATACCTGGTTATAACCTAAGAAACCATTGAGTAAAGAGAATGTTTATGATCCAACCATAGTTTTTAGGATCTGCTCCATTAATGGCCAAGGGTAGTGATCTTTCAGTGAGGCTTTATTCAAATCCCTAAAATCCACACAAAGCCAAATATCACCATTCTTTCCCGAACTAGTACCAGATTAGACACCCAAGTAGAATGCTTAATTAGGTATATGATCCCTGATTTGTTTAATTTTTTGAGCTCTTGGGTATCAATGCTTCAAACTTTGGATTAACTAACCTTTATTTTTGTCAAACAGGATTTGATCCTTTGGCCAAGTCAATAGTTTTTGTATTATTCCTAGATCATATGATCTAAGATAATCATAGGTCTAAGCTATAACCCCATCGTATCTAGAACATAGACCTTTTATTCTTCTTTTATCCTTCTATGGAACATCCCTTTCGACCTTCAATATTGTCATTTTTGACATCAATCTTCATAGTCATTCTTGTTAGTAGTGAACCTTTGTTTTCCATTTCTCATGTCCTGGCAGTCAAAAATATTTTCAAGAGACATTAAACCTTGAGGAATTTTATTACCTTTTAACTCGATCACCTTCCCTTTGAAAATATTTATTTTGGGATGTGAATGGTCATAATATTTTCTTGATTTTTGTAAAAAGGTGGCAATTTGAACATCGTCCTTCAATACTTGCTAGTTCTGATCGTTGTCAGGAATTGTCAATCAGATGATGATATGTACTACACTCTGTTTTGTTGTTGAATCAAAAATTGATTCAAATTGTGAACCAATCGAAGCTATTCAATCAACATCATTTTGTAAATTTGGGATAATGTCAATGTTAAAAGCCTTAAATCTCTCAATTAGATCCCATATCTTATGTTTTTATGACTTCATTCTTATATTTTTTATAGTCACCTACCCATGAAATTGACTCACAACCAACTTTGAATCTTTGAATACTTGTATTCTTTTTACACCCATCTGTTCTACTAGGATCAAACCATGAACTAAGGCTTCATATTATGCATCATTATTCAAGCATGGGAACTAGAAACAAAAATATTTGAGGATCTTCGGTCCTATTGGGGACACTAGTCAGACACTTGCCCCAAAACTAACTTTATATTTAGCACCATCAAAATATAATGTGCATAGGTTGTTGTCACCCATACCATTATGCTCTTTCATTCTTTTACCAATTTTGGGAATACTTGATCATCATCAAAGATCACATAGGTGCCTAATCCGATTGCATGATTTTTTTTGAATGGGTCGAACTCAATTAATTGTTTGAGGAGGACCTCTTCCTCAATAGTTCGATCACTCGTATATTCTTTTCCTCTAGAATCTCTATACAATACATATCCCTTTGTGAAAAGGAGGTATGTGTCACTTCAAAGCATAGGACTGCATTGTGTGCTATGCATTTTGGATGCAAAGATTTAGACATGATCTTCATCTTTTCTCCATGCTTGGTCCTTAATATCATATGAGACCAATCAAGCGCTAAATACCTATCAAGATTTGTTGTAAAATATCTTCAATGGTACATCATGAACATCAAGGGAATGTCTATTACAAATACCTCTTGTTTGATCATTTGGCTTGGACATGACAAGAGGGTCAAAGATATATCCTTGATGGGGCCGACAATCAAAACTTTCTTCCCATCTAACTGCATGATTCCTTTCTCAAGGGGATCATATTTAATTCTCAAGACATCAACCACTTGTTTATGCATTACCATTGTACTATCCATTGAATCAATCATATTATTATGCTAATATCTCCCACAATAAGTGTTAAAAATAAAGGAGTGAATTTTAGCTTACTTACAATTGATGGGTTTTTTATCACTTTCTCAACATAGGTAATGTATAGGTGCATCACCTCTCTTGAAAGACAACCTCATAAAACAAGTTGCAGAAAATTATCCCAAGGTCTCTCGGGTTTCAGGTCATGATGTGTATGGAATTCCTCAGTTGATGTTTGATTTTATTTTTCTTGTAATCACAGGGAAAACTTACATAAGCTAGCCTAGAAGGAAGTTGGATCTTAGGATGTAGTTCCTGAGATGGGATGTTAGTGTGAAATTTGTTGTAGGTTCAAACAACAATATTAAATTCCTATCTTATCTTGATATTTGGCTTTACAATGTGCAATGAACCTTAGCATAGGCTATTTATTAAAAAAAGGAAAAAGGGTAGTGAAGGGAAGAGGTTCCTGGATCTGAAACTAGCAATGAATAGTGATCATGGAAGGTTCCACTATAAATAGATTCCTTAAAACATAATTTAACTTAACCAAACTAACTCATCGTATCATGAAACTTGTAGAAGCTTCTAAGTACTATGAATATTCAACCATTCATTCACCATAAAAATGCATGAACAAAAAACAAAATTTTAGAGTAGCTTTGGGTTTATGCCTAGACTAACTTTACACATCTATCTACCATCAGTAAACAACAAAAAGTATGGACAAGGAAGGCATCAACACAGTAGAATGCTAAACAATCATTGGATAGAATCAACTATTATATCAAAGAAAATTAAAAAATTCTAAACAACAAAGTAAATCTTTCTAAATCAGATAACTATGGGAGATGACCCATGTAACATGCAATAGAAACCCAAGAATCCACCAAACTCAATGAACTTTTATTAAAAAAATTGCAACATGCCTTTACAACTCAATTCTCACAATGAGAGGAGGAGACCCCTATTTATAGTTTTCAAGAAGAAAAATGAGTGACCAATATTTAATCTCTTTGTGTGGCCAAGATTCACTTTACACTAGGGTTTCACCTACCGCCAAATATTTTATAATTTAAAATTACATTCTTGTCCTTTTCCCTATTTTTTCCTCATGTGGTAGCACTGTAGCTCTTTTTTCTTTTAGCCAATATTAATTAATCAATTTCTTGCATTTGAGGGGATCTTCATACCACATCTACTTGCCATATTCCATGGAATTTTTCTCCATTTCGGTGAAGGTAAGGATGCAAAAAAATTTCCCTATCTACTTGGCAGACAAGTCAGCTAATACATTTCAATCCCTATCCACTATTGTTCTAGCATCTTCTTGGTTTGCCTCTTTGCAGACCATTACAAGTTTAGGAGCAATGAGGGATAGTGGAAATCCTACAGCCTTGGCCAATCCACTATTTCTAATTTTCTTGGCGTTCTCCATCTTGGGATTGAGCCTGACCGTTTGTTTGAACTCATCAATATCTATGTGTCCTAGATTATTATCTAAGATATCCTTCCATTCTGTGAGGAACTTGGAGTTAAGGGGCTCCCCCTAGAACTTGTACTTCATTTGGTCTTTATCCTCCTTGTTGCGAGGTGCTTTTGTGATTTTCTTCCCTTTATCCTTCTCTGTGGCTGCCCTCGAAGATCCGGCAACTGGTTCCATATATCCTACAACTAAGGGAGTAGTGAATGATTCAAGCATAAAGTACAAGGAGCATTAGCTAGGATCCTAAAAAATAATGTTAGATTAGGTAATTCATTCCTTAAAGATCATGGAAATCCTCTAAAAATCATCTTCGTCTTTTGTTCGGCGAAAATTTGGCAAGGTGGGCCTAGAGGTGCAGACCTCCCTGGGTTGACAGTTGTTTTACTACCTCTACAATTAAAAGGACACTAGAAAGATGACATCCCATAGATGGAATCCAACATTGTAAGATTCACGAAGTTGGAGGACGATGGGATACATGGAGTTGGAGGATGACAGGATACACGAATCGAATGACATGGAAGGACACAAGGGATTGGTCATGCAAAATAGAAGAGAGGGCATGATGACCCATAGACAGAGTCCTGTGGAGTCAGGCCATGGAGGGATGGTTGTCTATTTTCTATTTGATCTTTCTTAAATAGTCTGATAGCAAACAAAACTTCAGGTTCCGCAACACGGGGAGACAGGGGTTGAAGGTCATTTGGAATGGCAAAAGCCAAATGGAGTTCTGCAAATGGAAGTCCACAGGACCTAGTCCACAGAGCTCAAGAATTAATTATTTTTCACATGTTTAAACCTAGACAATATTTTAAGGGGTTAGGTCCGATGGTCGGAGGGATGACACCAAATGGTCATTCAAAACATTGATGAGGGAATGGCCGATAGCAGGCGGAGGCCCGCGTTGGCGGGCATGAGAACGATGATGGATCATTATTTTAACTTGTGTATTTTGTGAGTGTCTAAATGACCAACATGAGGATGAGATCTAGTAGGTGGAGCAGCAGATCAAAAAATAATTTGGTAATGATGAAGCTCAAGAGAGTTTAGTGGGTGGAAGCTCGTGTATTCAGATTTGACGGGGCCGACGGATGCACCGTTTTAATTTGTGAAACACTCAAGGTTTGAATTTTGTTAAATGTAGAGTTGAGATCCAATGGCTAGGAGGGAAGAACTAGATAGCCATTAGAAATGATGAAATGCACATGGAGATCTACACCATTAGACCCGTAGGGGTCGATAGATGGTCTCTTGTTCTTTGTTATTTTTACAAGTTTCATAAATAGTGGATAAAGGGGTAGGATCTAATAGGCAGGAGGATGGGTAATGTTAGTCATTCTGGATGGCAGAACCAAAGCATGATCGATAGATGGAGATCCATAGGGTCAGACCTGACAAGACCATTGGATACAACATTTAACTTATAAGAAAAAATTATAAGATTCACATTTCATCAACCCCCAAGGTAGGGCCCACGCGTCGGAAGGGAGAAATGAGATAGACTTTTGAAATGGTGTAGTGAAAAGGGGAAAATCCAGGATGGAATCCCATTATGGAAAACATGTGGGACTCAGTGGGTGCACTCTTTTGATCTTGGAAATTCTGAAGGCTTTGAATGACCGAAGGGGAAGTTCACTTTGCTAAGGTGGGTCCGACGGGGTTGGTGACCGGTTCTGAAATTTTACCATTCTGTGAGAAAGAAAATGGTTAAGAGGGTGGAGTGGGCCCGAGAGGGATGGCCACCACACCCCAAGAACAATAGTGGGGGTGGCCAGTTTCGCCATCCCCAAATCAATACCTCCTAAGGTTTTCTTAGATTTCAAACTTATGGGTTTTACAGGGAGGCTACTTCTTCACCTAGTTTCAATGTTTTTCTAATAAGAAACTTAATCATTTTCGCCATTTCGAACAAAAAAAATGGTGTGGGAAATGGTAAAATCACCTGATGATCCCATGTAGAAAAATGGTGAAACAAGATGCTAGAATCAGTGGATATAAGCTCTAAGCATGACAATGGTGAGGACAGTGATGACTGAGCTCTAAAATTTTACTACAAATAAAATTTGGTGAAAATGATAGGTCGGGCATGATATTTATATGGATTTTTAGCATTAAATGCTTACAATAAGTGTTTGTATGATGGTTGATGAAGTTGTTGAATGGTCACTTCAGAATGACATCCAAGTTGGTTCATTTTGGTGGGCAGATGGCAGTTAGGTGATTGTCATTTGAAGTAATGGCCGATGAAAAAAGGGCCAACCAGAGTGAGGGTCTCGTGAGGTGGGAAGATTCCAGGCATCCACCATCTAGAATAGTGAAGGTATCAAAGAATCCCATATATAGAGGCCCGTAGGGGTAGACCCGCACTAGTCCAAGGATGCCAGCCTTAACCTTTGAAGGAAAACAACCAAATGGGGCCCTATAGGGACTTAGGACTTAGAAATTTGGGGGGGAGGAAAAAATGTGATTGACTTAAGGTGATTATTTAAGGGCTCCTCAATCACTTAGAACTCAAAATAAGGGGCATGCAAAATGAGGTGAAGAAAAAGTGACCTAAAAAAGGTGGAAAAGAGAGGGTCTCGATTCTGAAAGGGGTCTGTGTGCTATAGGCACAACAAATGGTGACTCCGTTGGGGAGAACACTCCTGGTGTTATCATGATAAACATTCATTTGAAACCTAGAATCTTTGGTTATGCAAACCAGAGGCCAAATTCCAAGAGCGAACTAAGAAGTAGGTTGAGGATAGGATCCTAGGTTGAATCACATTACAGGGTTATCATGGAAGTGTGTGCATGGTGAGTTCATTTCCTTTCCTAAGAGGTTGTGTAGGAAACCAATGGTTGGGCAAGGGTAAGCTACATAAACTATCTAACCCCAAAAGTAACCTAGACATTTCTCTATTGCCAGCCAAGTGTCCATAGCCCTAATGGATTTGTCACTATGACTCCCATGAACATAGCTCTACTACCACTCAGGCATCCATACCCCCAGTAGAGATATTCATACACCCATATAGCTACATAATTTTGATTTTTATTTTCTTTTCTCTTCTAATGTTTCTTTGTAGTACTTTCCTTTCTTTTTCTCAATTGTGTAAGCATTGAAGCTCACTATGGGTTTGGAAATCATAGTGGTCATTGGAGTAGACTTAATATTTTTTACCTGTCCAACCCTCTTAGCAATTACCAAACAATTATTCAGAAACATTTAAAGTGTGGTTTGTGTATGATCCATGACAAGTGTAAAAATATTCAAACAAGGATGCAATCCTAGGTTAGTCCAAAGTTCAAAGGAGGAAAACAAATCCTAGAGGAATTCAAAAATTGATAGTCAGGAATGAAGGCTTATCTAGAGAACAAACAAGAGTAGTTAGCATAATGAACCATTCATCGAACCAAGCATGACCACCGCACTAGGAACAGAAGACACCCTCAATAAAGGCAAAACAACCGGGAGACAAGAAAAACAAAACAAAAGAAGAACAACAAAACAAAGGAAACCTATCCTAACCTATGTGAAAAAAATTACAAAATATGAGCTGCAATAGCTCAGGGGAGGAAATAATGCTTGAGGTGCTACCCATTGACTGACAATGGGATGTCTTCACTAGTTAAGGTCTTGAGGTGAAAAGCATTATCCCCAAGGATTTCTACGATCTAAAAGGGGCCAAGCGACAACTTGTTGAATTTATCATGTCCCCCTTTCCTCTCATGGGCATTGTCCCAACATAGAACCAGAACAAAAATTCTAAAGTCCTTTATTTTGGCTTGACAATCGAACCATATTTTGATGATGCCCTGATGTTTTGCAAAATTTTCAATAGTGTGGTCACAGACTTCTAAGTGGAGAAGCTCAGCTAAGAAAGCTTCCCTGTGATCCCCTTCTTCATAAAAGGTGTTGATGAATTGGAGGGTGGGGATCTTGAGGTGAATCAGGAACAAAGGATCAATGACATAGATGAGGTGGAATGGGGAATCGCCTAAGGCAATTTTGTGGCATGTGCGATTTGTCCAAAGTGAAAAACAGAGTTGGGTATGCGAATCTTTGGGATTTCTATCAAGAAACTTCTTGATGATGGTGACTAGGTTCTTATTGGTGGACTCAGTAAGACCATTACCTTGGGGGTAATAGCTAGATGAGAACTTAAGGGAAATATTGTGATCGAAGGCCCAACCAAAAAATTTCAATGAAGTGAAAGCATGACCATTATCATAGACCAGAGCATAGGGGCAACCAAAATGATTTATAATAAAAATTTCAAGGAAATTAGTAACTACCTCTGTGGTACATTTCTTACATGCAATAGCTTTTTTCCATCTAGTACAATAATTAGAGGTAGTTAGAATGTACTTGTGACCCAAAGAAGATGGTGGGCTTACCAGACCAATGAATTTGAGACCTCATTGCATGAACTACCTTACCTCCAAGACTGGTTGCAACGGGACAACAATGTTCCTTTCTCTGGTTGTAGTGGTTTGGAGAACATGACATGTGTGGACATGATTATGAGAATCCTTGAACATCGTTGGCCAATAGAACTCTATCCAGTGAAGGCATGGGATAGTCATCCTTTTCCAAAGCTCTATTCAAATTGTGGAAATCGACACACAAGCTAATTTCACCATTCTTTTTCCTGACCAGGACCAGATTCACCACCCATGTGGTGTGTCTAACTAGAAATATAATCCTTCCAGACAAAAATTTTTGTACATCCTTGGAAATTATTGGCTCCAACAATGCATTGATGTGGAATTTTCACTATCGAAATGGTTGCACATATGACCTAAGAGGAATAGTGTGTGTGATGATTGATGTGTCATATGTTTTCAAATCCTCATAACTCCAAGAAACTACATCAGGGTAATTCTACAGGGCATGAATGATTCCTTTCTTTTCTTCTGTTGTGCACACTTTTCTAATGAACACATCCTTTGCATCCTCAGTTGTCCCAAGGTTATAGGTGTCACACCGGTTACTGATGGAGTCTTTATTTTCCTGGTGATCCTAATATTTGATTTGATCTAGATCAAATATCAGCTCAACTTGGACCATACCTCTTATAATGGTGTTGGTCTTTAGGTTGATGAACCCTTCTATATCTAGCCCAGCATCTTTATGCTTAGCCTCATCAATTATTTGGGTAGTAAACACATCAGAACTAGTGATGAAATCCAAGATGTGTTTATCATCATTAAACACTTGAAAAATTTCCACATTGTTTGGTACATATGGAATGGAGGTGAGCTCAAAATTAAATCTCTTAAGGCAGGACAATGATAGGGGCTACAAGGTACTAGCCGCTAGGGCTAGGGCATTAGCAATGTAATTTTGAGAGCATGGGATCAATTGGATGCTAAACGCATCTAGACTTTCTAACATATCCCATACCCAATGTATGTAGTTGATTATCCTTTTATCATAGAAGGAATAGAGCTTTCTTACTTGTTTCATGACTACCTTTGAGTCACCAAAGACTTGTAACATTTTAACCTTCTTCATTAATGCCATAAGGAGGCCAAGGACTAATGCTTCATATTATGCTACATTATTCATGCAATAAAACTGAAATCTCTAAGCAACAAAATCTGAATTGCCCATGAGGCTTATCAACTAGAAGCCGAATCTAGCTCCTTGCTTGGATTTGGATCCGTTAAAGCGCAGTGTCTAGAATTTGGAAGAATCCTTGGCTCTAGAATCAACAGACCTGATTTTTTACTTCTGATGGGAGCTTTACCTCAACAACCTAAGGAGGTGGTGTAGATTCAAAGTGGCTTTAATCTAGAGGTATCAACTGAGCCTCCTCCTTAGGAGTTACATGTCCCTTGATGTGCTCAATTACTATTTGACACAAGCAACACTCAAATTCCAAATGGGAAACATTATGTACCCTGCACCAACTAGGCAACAAGAGTTCTTGAAAATTCAATTTAGCCCCCAAATTGAGTTGATCTTATATACATTTTTCCATGAAGTCTTGGAAGCCATATAGCAATCCAAGGCTACCACCTTCATAGGAATCCTCGTCATTTGATTCAATTAGAATTTTTGTGCTCTGAGAAACATGGGCTAGGTCGCTAGGTTGACTACACAATACAAGAAGTACCTCCTCAGCCGTATCTTCTTTATAGCATTCTTGTTCATCTGAATATGACATAGGGTAGCAATTCCCTAATTCCATTTCAGAAAACAACACCTCATTCATGTTGTTATATTCTATAATCATTAACTTCATGCATGGCTCCCGATCTATACAGATCTGGTTTGGCATCCCTTTCCATGATAGCCACAAGTGGGAATATTCAGTGGCAACATATCCATTCAATGCTCGGGTGAAGTCCCTTCCTAAGATAATACCATAGGTGTTAGGTATACCAACAACTTGGATGCCAATTGTTTGTTGTATCCTTGGATCAATAACAATCTACATGGGTATTCTATTGATCTCACCAACTATATTGATCCCAGTTTTATCAAGTTGTGTCACCTCGCGCCCGAAAGGAGTTGGAACTATTCCCAAAGCCTTGCACATGCTCAAGGGAATGACATTGAAGGAGGCTCTCGAATCAAGCAAACAATTGTGAAGATTCTTCCCAAATATTTTGATGGTAGTCAAGAAGGGAGGGGTTTCCAACTTTCCCAGAAATAGTCCTTCGGAGACATCCACTTGGGAAATATGACCCTTGTCTTTGCCATTTCTTTTTCTCTGGATTTGGGCCTACTCCATTTCCATGGTGAGAAGTTTTTTTGTCTTCTGATTTGAAGGTGGGTCTTCCTTCTTGTTGAAAACCTGTTGGATGACAGGCTCATTATACAAATCCTCAAAGGAGAACCTCTTGGCGGGTGCTTCTTGGGTTGACTTGGATAAAGGGGTCCCATTGATCATTCTGAAAAAGGTGTTCCTAATGGTTGAGACCTTAATAAATTTGAAGTTGGACACACCTAACTTGACCTTCTTAAATTCCTCTGCAACATATTCTCCCATTTGCTCAATTTTGGCGTCATAAGTGATACTCTGGGAGCAACTAGTGGGCTGATTTTGGTTTTGACCTTGCTGCCTAATTTTGTTAAAGTATCGTGTAGGTACATGGCGATAGCCCGGGTTGTGGTTGGAATTTGGGTCAAGAGGGGTACTAAATTTATTAGGCAAGGTAGATATGGTAAAAGGACCACCTACTTGGTCTTTAGCTTGCCTATTTCTTAAATCATATGGGGTAGTCCTTTGGTGAAACATGCAGTCTTCATCCTATCTTATTTATTCTTCATCTATTGGACCATCATCTATTGAATTGAAAATTTGAGCCAAAGCACTTTCAGTACTTACCTCTTTTGCTTTGTCATCGCTTGGGCCAGTGTCCTCCTTTTCTGACATGTTTCTCTCAGCCTTTAAGAAAGGATCCTAGTTAACCACCAACACCAAATAATCATATGGTTCATAAGGGATGATATCCTTGCATCCTAAGCTATCAACGAAATTTTGGACCTCTATCTAAAAAATCTCCATAGCCTTCTAGAATCTTGGAAAATGCAATTTAGAATGTCAGCTCACTTTATGGATGCGACACCAACCAGACAAGATAGCCTCAACCAAGTATACCCCGCTCATGGTCTTTTCATTGTTGTTGGGTTGATCAAGTGGTGTGGGTATTCCACAATTGTTTGGCCTTGTGTTCCATGTCCAATTATATCTCTAGGAAGACCTTCTATCGAGGTTTTATTCTAAATTTTGGCTTCTTTCATAATTTTGTCTAGAAGAGGTACTAACATCACAGTTGTGACGATCATCATGACCATTGCGATTGAGGTTGGCCTAGATGCTTCTTTGTGAGGCCTACAAATGATTGTTCTAATTCCTCAAGTGCATCATCTTGGTTGAAATTTTCTTGATCATTTCCGTGAGCTCATTGATCTGGTCCTTCTCCACATTATTTGGCTGCATGGCTGAATTTTGAAGGAAAATAGGTAGCACCACTAGCTAGATTTGGTGAGAAGGTGGGAAATCAGAAGCTTGAAGATATGTCTGCACTTGGGGCAACTGAGCATGAATTTTCTATTGTTGGGGCTGAAAATAATGAGGAACTAGGGGCCCTTGACTTATAGATTTCCCTAGGTGAGGCACTATGGGTATATGAAACATTGGATTCATGAGGGGCGTCTATTCTTGTAGGGCTTGAGAAAGTCCCTAAATCTATGTGGGATGAGAAACTTTCCCCAAGGAGGGTAGTGGGCTTGAAATATTTTTCCTAGGTCTATGTTGGATATGACGACCTCCATGTAGGCATCCACCTATCTGGAAAGAGGTGGTCGCATCCTTTTCACCAATGTTGTTGTGAGGTTATCCAATGCTACATAGTAAATAGGAAAAAAAATGGCATCATTGAGCACATATAGGGGTTGTAGCCTAGTATATGCCTGGTGGAGTTGGTCATTAAAGGATCTGATTGGATCATTAATCTCCCTTTGGACAAACATAACTTATTGATACAACTTTGAAGGACTAATTGGGATTTTGAACTTCTATAAGAAAGCATCCTTTAGGAGGTCCCAAGTGTTAATGGATCCTATCGACAAGTGGACATACCAATATAAGGCCTCCTCCCCTAACTAGTAGGGAAAGAGCCAACAAGCAACATCTTCATGTATAATATACATATTCTACAAGGCTATCTGAAAAATCTTAATGTGTTCCTCCACTATCCTTTGTGGGTCCTAAGGGTTGAACTCCATGCAAAAGAACTTTGGGTTCTTTGGCATATCATGGTAGAGGTTAAAGTCCAAAGGAGATGGATTATTTACTAACCCCACCATGGGAGGTAGAGGTGGAGGAGGCTGCATCAGATTGAATTGGAGCTACAAAGGGGCAGCGATAGTTAAAGGGATAACACCCAAGAAAGGAGCTACATTGGGCTGAAAGGTAGCACCTAAGCTATGGGAAGCGATAGCCTGGAAGGCTATTTGAAATGGCTGAGAAGAGAGATGTGCTACCAAGGGTGGAGGAGAAAGTGGAGGCAAATGTATGGAAGGAGAGGATAATGATGAATGTAAAATAGGCTGGTCGGATGCATTGGAGGTGGATGCTTCCCCTCCTCTAGATCTTCTAGCTTGGGAAGGGGGTGGTAGGTCTTGAAATTCCCCTTTTTTTGGTGTGGACCTTAGTACTTTGTAAAATATTTTCAGGGAGAATGATCCAAATCGATCTAGCTTAGCTCAAAATATTCCTTCCTTCTAGCACCAGTTTTGTTGATGGGTGTTTTAGCACTTTCTCAACATAGCTAATGCATAGGTGTATCACCTCTCTTGAAAGACAACCTCCTACAACAAGTTGAAAAAAATTATCACAAGGTCTCTCGGGTGTTAGGTCATGACGTGCGTGGAATTCTTCAATTGATGTTTGATGTGATTTTGTTGGTAATCATAGGGTAGACTTATGGAAGTTAGGGTGGAAGGAAGTTGGATATTAGGATGGAGTTCTTGAGATGGGAAGTTAGTGTGCAATTTTCTCCAGGTTCAAAAATCAATCTTAAACTCCTATCTTATCTTGAGATTTGGCTTTACGATGTGTAATGAACCTTAGCATAGGCTATTTATTAAAAAAGTGAAAAAGGGCAGGGAAGAGAAGAGGTTCTTGGATCTAAAACTAGCAATGAACAGTGATCATGGAGGGTTCCACTATGAACAACTTCCTTAAAACATAATTTCACTTAACCAGACTAAGTCACAATATCATGAAACTTGTGCAAGCTTCTAAGGACTACGAATATTCAATCATTCATTCACCATAAACATGCATGAACAAATGATAGAAGTTTAGAGAAACTTTTAGTTTATGCCCAGACTAACTTTACACAACTATCTACCATTAGTAAATAGTAATAATTATGGATAAGGAAGGCATCAACATAGAAAAATTCTGCATAATCATTGGACAACATGAACTATTCTATAAAAGCAAACTAAAACATTCTAAACAACAAAGGAAATCTTTCTAAATCAAATAACTATGGGAGATGAACCATGTAACATGCAATAGAAACCCAAGAATCCACCAAAGTCAATTAAATCCTATTAAAATTTCTACAACATGCCTTTACAACAACTCAACTCTCAAAATGAGAGGAGGAGACCCCTATTTATAGTTTTCAAAAAGAAAAATGAGTGGACAAGATTTGATCTCATAGTGTGGCCAAGATTCCCTTTACACTAGGGTTTCACCTACCCCCAAATATTGTATAATTTAAAATTACATTCTTTTCCTTTTCCCTATTTTATCCTCATGTGGGAATATTGCAGCTCTTTTGTCTTTTAGCCAATATTGATTAATCAATTTCTTTCACCTGAGGGGATCTTCATCCCACATCTTCTTGCCAAATTCCATGGAAGTTTTCTCTATTTCAGTGAAGGTAGCGATGCAAAAGGTTTTCCCTATTGACTTGGCAGACAAGTCAGCTAATACATTTCCATCCCTATCCACTCTTGTTCTGATGTCTTCCTAGTATGCCTTTCTACAAGCCATTACAAGTTTAGGAGAAATGAGGGCTTGCGGGAATCCTGCAGTCTTTGCCAATCCACTACTTCTAATTTTCTTGGTATTCTCCATCTTGGGATTGAGCCTGACCCTTTGTTTGAACTCATCAATATCTATGTGTCCCAGATTAGTATCTGAGATATCCTTCCATTATGTGAGGACCTTGGAGTTAAGGGGTTCCCCTTGGAACTTGTACTTCATTTGGTCTTTATCCTCCTTGTCGCAAGGTACTTTTGCAATTTTCTTCCCTCTATCCTTCTCTACGGTCACCCTCGAGGATCCAACAGCTAGTTCCATATATCCTACAACCAAGATAGTAGTAAATGATTCAAGCATAAAGTACAAGGAGTGTTAGCTAGGATCCTACAAAACAACATTAGATCAGGTTATGCCTTAGAGATCATGGAAATCCTCTAAAAATCACCGTCATCTTTTGTTCAGAGGAAATTGGGAAAGGAGGGCCCAGAGGTGTGGACCTCCCTAGACTGACAAATGTTTTAGTGCCTTTGTCGTTAAAATAACAATGGAAGGATGACAACCCATAGATGGAATCTTGCATTGCAAGATCCGTGGAGTTGGAGGATGGTGGGTTATGTAGGTCGGAGGATGCAAAAGGACACAAGGGATTGGCCATGCAGAATGACAGAGAGGGCACAACAGCCCGCAAATGGAGTCCCATAGTATGGGGTCCACAGAGGGATGGTTGTCTATTTTTTCATTTGATCTTGCTTAAATAGTCTGATGGTGAACGGAACGTCGAGTTCTGTAGCATGGGGAGATGGGGGTTGAAGGTCGTTTGGAATGGAAAAAGATAAATGGAGTTCCACAGAAGGAAGTCCACAAGACCTAGTCCGTAGAGCTCAAGACTTAATTATTTTAGACACTTTAAACCTAGATGACATTTTTGGGGGTGGGGTCCGATGGTCGAAGGGATGACACCAAATGGTTGTTCAGAATGGTGATGAGGCAATGACTGATAGCAGACAGACGTCCAGATCAGTGGGAAAGAGAGGGATGAAAAATCATTCTTTTCACTTGTGGCTTTTGTGAGTGTCTAAACGACTAACACAAGGATGGGATTTAGTAGGTGAAGCAGTGGGTCATAAAAGCCTTTGGTAATGGTGAATCTCAAGAGTGTTTAGCAGGTGGAAGCCCACATATTCGGATCCGATTAGGTCGATGAACTTGCCATTTTAATTTGTGAAACACTCAAGGTTTGAATTTCGTCAAATGTAGAGCTGAGATCCGATGGCTGAGAGGGTGGAACCAAATAGTCATTTGGAATGGTGAAACACACATGGAGGTCCATGCCGTCAGACCCATAGGGGTCGATAGACGGTCTCTTGTTCTTTGTGAGTTTTACAAGTTTCATAAATGGTGGATAAAGGGGCAAGATCTGACAGGTGGGAGGACGGGTCATGGTAACCATTTTGGATGGTAGAACTGAAGAGTGATTGGTAGACGAAGATCTACAGGATTAGACCCGGCAAGGCTGTCAAATACGTTGTTTAACTTATAAGAAAAAATTCAAAGATTATTATTTCGTTAACTGCCAAGGCGGGACCCATGCATTGGAAGGAACCAATGAGATATTCGTTTGAAATGGGGGAGTCAAAAGGGAAAAATCTAGGATGAAATCCCACGATGGTGGACACACAGGACTCAGTGGGTGCATTCTTTTGATCTTGGAAATTTTGAAGGCTTGGAATGGTCGAAGGGGAAGGTCACTCTGGTAAGGCAGGCCCGAAGGAGTTGGCAATTGGTTTTGAAAGTTTACCATTCTATGGGAAAGAAAATGGCCAAGAGCACGGAGTAGGCCCAAGAGGCATGGTTGCCATACCCCAAGAACAACAGTGGGGGTGACCAATTCCACCATCCCCAAATTGATACCTCCTAAGGTTTTCTTGGATTTCAAACTTATGGGTTTTACAAGGAAGGTACTTCTTCACCTAGTTTCAATGTTTTTAAGATAAGACACTTAATCATTTTTGTCATTTAGAAGAAACAAAGATGGCATGGGGAATAATGAACTAACCTAACGATCCCATGTAGAACAATGGTGAAACTCATTTGAAGATGCTAGACCCGACGGATGTAAGCTGCGGGCGCAATGATGGAGATGATGGTGATGACTAAGCTCTGACATTTTATTGCAAATAGAATTTGGTGAAAATGACAGGCCAGGCATGATATTTATAGGGATTTTTACCATTAAATTCCTGCAATAAATGTTCGTACAATAGCTGATGTAGTTGTTGAATGGTCATTTTAGAATGACATCTGGGTTGGTGGAGTTCAGCATGTGGATGGTAGTTAGGTGATTCTTGTTTGAAGTGATGGACGATGAAAAATAGGGCCAACTATAGTGTGGGCCTTGCAAGGTAGGAAGACACCAGGTATCCACCATCCAAAAATTTGAAGGTATCAGAGAATCCCGCATACAATGGCCTGTAGGGGCAGACCTGGACCAGTCCAAGGATGTCAACCTTAACCTTTGAAGGAAAACAACCAAAGGGGGCTCTGCAGGGATTTAGGACTTAGAAAATTTTGAGGGGAAGAAAAAATGTGATTAACTTAAGGTGATTATTTAAGGGCTCCTCGATCACTTAGAACTCAAAATAGGGGGCACGTAGAATGAGCCAAAAACAAAGTGACCTGAAATAGGTAGAAAAGAGAGGGTCCCCATTCTGAATGGGGCATGTGTGCTATAGGCACAAAATGTACCTCTTTCTCTTTTGCATTTTTTATGTTATTCACATAAGCCATGGGTCTTGAAGTTTGGGGTTTTGATGTGAGCCCTTTGTCTTTATTTTTATCACATGGAAAATTCGCATCCATTTATGGTATTTTTCTTCTTTCTTTAATGCTTCTTGGGGAAATTTATTTTGTTCAGGAATGGATATGACATCCCATCAAGATACATTAGCAAGAACCTTCTTCAATTGTTCCACCACTTTGAGCATTCTAACTGGAAAAGCCTTTGGTTTGAATGGTGGTATGTCTCTCATCTTTGGGAGGAGCTAATCCATCATGAATGGGATTAGTGCCTTCTATATGTCTCCTATTTCAACCATGGCAGAGCTTGCAACTATAGAGTGGATTGAGAATGTGGATGTTGTGGCACTTGTGGCACATATTCTCTAGTGAGACACCTCTTGGACCTCTTATTGTAGTTCAACTATGCTTGTGGGGTACTAGTATTTGAAGCATCATTTGTGAATATTATGTCATCTTCTTCCATCCATGGGAATAACACTTAGTGCAAAACAATATTCAGCTCTTGTTCTAAAGACATCCCTTGCATTTGGTCTCTAAGACAGGAATTCTCCATTTCAGAAGACTGATACTCCTCTGCATTTGGGAAGACTCCCTTGTTTCTTTGTTTCACTATCTTGTGTTTCATATTTTCCCTTGGAAAATCTTGGGGCATATGAATATCATTGGATTGGAAGAACCATGCATTTTATTCTTCTGCTAAGTTGTTCTAACCTAGTATTAGATCCTTGCTCAGACTGCTCTTGATAGCCTAAAGCAACATTGTAACCAAGACTATCAACTTGGCAGACATCCTTTGTCGAACTCCCCCTCTCAAAGCTCCTTGGTACACGTTCTATTGATACGTTGCTCTTCCTCTTTGATAGGCTCGAGTTTCCTATTTTGTAGGTTCTTATTGTCATAGGATGAGGATTAGCTCATAAAAAAAAGACTACATGAGACTCTTCATATCATTAACATTCATTGCTAATGAAGAGGAACCTAATGTGCTTGGTTGTACATTAGGGTATATGTACATTGATTGTGGTGAAGCCAATGTGGTTGCTTGTGGAGTGGAGGTGTTCAGAGTTATTTCTTCCAAGGGGCCACCAGAGATTTCTACAAACATGAGGCATCGGTGGTTGTGGTGGAAGCTTCCTAACATCGACCAGAATATTTTCTACATGCACAACTAGGTCATATGCATCAGGTAATACATCTCCTCCCATGGAGATGGTCATGACTACAATATCTGAATTGAAAGATGTTAAGTAAAACACGAATGCCATCATAGGTAGAGGCCTAGTAGTTACATGAATTATTTTCTAAGTTTTGTGGAACCTAGTGTTGAAATCCATCATGGCCTCTTGTGGGGCCCTTTTGATAGTGATTAATTGATGTAGTAATGAGGAACGATCTCCCCTTTCAGAAAAATGTTTGAACAAGTTTTCTCTGAGCTGATCCCAAGAGAGAATAGAAACATAAACTAGAGATCGATACCAATCATGAGCTTTTCCCTTGAAAGATGCAGCCAATAGCCTAAGATAAATATTTTCCTCCAGTATGTTATGTACTCTGCATACCTCTACTATATCTTAGAGATATTTAGAGGGGGTTTTGAAATCCTCTCTGAAAAATATTGGGATCACCTTAAGGACATTAGCGAGTATGGCAGTCCATATGTCTGGGGGTGTAGGAATTTATAGCGGACTACAACTATCCCAAGTTACAAAATTTCTAGGAGTGAGGGAAAGTAGATGAGCCATTGAAAACAAATTCCTATGGATAGGGTATACTAGTATTCTAATTTGAAACGTTTAGCCACTTGGTGGAGTAGATAAAGCTTTGAATCTTGGGCTTTCACTTCTTGGTCTCTTAATTCTTATAGGTGATATGGAACCTATAAGTCTTATTCTCCTTAATATTGAGGCAGGTGATTGGGAAAACTGAAGATGGCCCCTTGAGGATGCTCTTTTTTGGATTTTGGGCATGAAATTTCTAGCCTCTTTTCCCAGTCTAATTTAATAAATATTTCTAACTTCTAATCAAACATTTGAAATTTTTTGGTCCTACTAGGTATGCTAGAAAAAGAAGTGTTGATCATCAAATCTTTCACCTCTCTGACAGACTTATGGGAAATTCAACGAGTAGGAGACCAATTTTCACTTAACTGAATAACCTTTGATATTTTTATAGAAATCAATCTCTTCTTTGTGTTGGGAGAAAAGGTAGAAGGAAATGAAAATAAAATATTAAAATTGTAATGTGCCAAATATTTTATAACATTTCAAACCTTACCTTATTTTCTATGGATGATATAATAGACATAGAATGTTGTAGACCCTTCATTGTTGGGAAGAGAATGGGCAACAAAGGCTAGGTAAAATCACAGTGCAGTCCTTCAAATCTCCCTATGAGAAGCACCCATTAAGGTCTGATCAAACATAAGAAAACTCTATAAGTTAACAAAATTATCTAGAAATTGTAGAAAATCATTCTATCTTTACAACATAATATGAAAAATAACAACCTTTACAAAAAATAAAAAGGTTCAATAGACATAATCTGATCTCTGAAAACTATTATTCAACACAGAAGCTTATAGTATGGAAAATAGCTACCCAAACTATCGCAAATAAGCTTAGCACAACATTTTAACATGAAAGATAACATAAAGAAGGAACTTGACAAAGGCCATAATAGGTATATTTTCAAAGGTTTTTTCTAAATAGATCAATATTTAATATCAAATGAGCTAAAAAACAAAGGTTGGATTCCAATCCGATGATAGTTTGAGTTAAAATATAACATGCCAGAGCATAGCATTATTCTACAAAATTTTCTACTTCTAAAAATATAAAAATTCCTAACTAAAACTATTTACTTCGAAAAGATATTCAAAGTAACTTCAAATTAGGAAAACTCTCTACTTAGAACTCAAAAACTCAAAAACTCTTTTTTGTTCTTTGTTGTCACCATCTATTTATAGCCTGGAGGAAGAGAACACTACCACCAATCATTCCAGAAGAAAAACTGCTAGATGCCTACACCTGATATCCCATGATCCAATCATAAATCTTGATTATATCGTAGAAATCCTTTCTCATTAATTACCAACTGCTTCATTAATGTCCTTAGATATTTAGCAAAGATTGTTTTTGGAAAACAATGAGATCTAGAAAAATAGCCTAGAAAAATCTTATTGATTGACCATATAGATTGATAGCGCTCACTTGAAGGTTCTAACTTGAAAGCAAGAAACACCCAACACACTCTGACAAACTCCATCTAGATATATCACTCCAAAAAAAATAACATTTCTAAAGCGAAGAGATGATGTGTCGAGCAGGCGGGGAATCTTAGATTCATGAAAACGTCTTTAGAGGAAATTCTTGTCGAGCTAACACATGCCTCAGATCTCTCCTAAAAGGGGGATGATAAAAAAATCTATGCAACCATCTCATGGTGTATTGTGCACCTTTCAAAATGATTTTTTTCTTTAAATGTGGATCCATCCTAAAGCCAAAAAATGTAAAAGCCAAAAACCAAAAAGATTAAATGAAAAAATTTCTTTACACATAGTATGATAGTTAAGTGAATTCTAAATTAGGTCTCGTAGGGATATATTTGTAGGAGTATCATTTAGTTTTTGAACAAGATCATACTCCTTCCCATAATGTGAAAGAAAATGAGGAGCACTAGGAAAGATGGGATTAGGTAAAGGTAAGGATGTTGGAGTGTTTTTTCTTGGTTGTTGATTGTTTCAAGTATCGTGTGTGATAAATGGTACTTTAACTTGATTATTGTGAAACATTATTCTTAGGTATCTCAAGGGTAAAAACGGATTTGTTTTGAGCTTTTTTTGAAGTTGGGTATAGGATGAGTTGAGGTTGAATCACATTAACTTCGCTTTGTTTCAGTTTGTTGTAACATGCCTTATTGGATGAACCTTGTGAGATGAATTCCTCAAGGGATTCATCTAACATGCCAAATTCATCACTATTAAAAGGCTTGAGGGTTAGGTTAACTTGGAAAAATAGATTTGATATACTCAAAAAATATACTTTCTCTAAGTGGTTGATCGATTTTATAAGTGTTTTGGTTATTTTTCTAATGAATGCCAAATGTAATTGTAGACACAAAAAATATGCAGTGGTGTTTCTATACCTACACAAAAAACAAAGAACAAGCATAATATTAGATTCAAATACAAGATAGAAGCAACATTCACAGTAATATAATCTAATTGAACTATGAACTAATACTAGGAATGAAAAGGAAAATAATGTAATTTTAACCACACTTGAAATGAAATCTAAATTAAGCTAAATCTAATTAAATTCCTAAAATAGAAACTTAATAAGCTGAAATAGAAATCTAACAACAATCTAAAACATAGAAACAAGGTTTTTAATGCTAAAAATGTAGTTTCAGATCTCACATTGGACTAAATCACCTAGAGGGGCTTATGTGTCCTAGTTAGGGTTTTTTAAGGATTTAAATGCTAATAAATAGTCAACACATAATACCCAAAAATTATGCAAAACCACTTGTACTAGGACTAAATTTCCCACATGGGTGTATGTGTCCTAGATTAGGGTTTTTGCATAAATTTCAAAGAAATTTTATTGAATGTTAAGTTCTCTAGTTTGAATGATGTCTAGACTAAATGAAATTACTGATTTAAGTGAATTTCAATGATGCAAGAGTCAAAAAATGCAACTTATATGCACTTTTACTAATGCAATATTTTGAAACACTAGACGCAAATTAACTAATGCAAAACCTAATGCAAAGTTAATACAAGCTAGATTTAGGACTATGATGCACTCCAAATCAGAAAATGAAATGTTCTCAAGGGTAGGTTCACCAAAATGAAAGGTCAAAAATTGTTTCTCTATGGTTTAGGACATAGAACAACATGTTTTCTATACATTTCATTCAATGAAACCTTAGAGATCTCAATCCAAGGATTAAAAAAAGGGGAGAGATCTACTAAAGGATGTCTTAGCACATGATTAAAGAATAAAAGGGGGTTCACCACTAAGCTATGACATGGAAAGACTAAGAATATGTAAGACTTAAATAAATGACCTAGAAATGAGTTCAAGTCAAAACAATAAACTAAGAAAGTACAAAGGTGCACTTGGAAACTTGAAGAATCTCGAGGAAAGTTTTGAAATGCTAAAAATGTTGACTTTAATGCTCACTGGGACTCATACACCAATAGGGGTGATTTAGTCCCAGATCAATGTTTCTAGGCAGAAATATGAATCTGGTAGTGATAAGTTTGAATCCTCCAAAACCCAAAAAAAAGAGCTATACCAAGACTCATATGCCAAAAGTGGTGTATCAGTCTCATTGTACTTTTTCATAAAGTTAAGGTTTGAATTTGTTCTCTTATCTCTACTCTTTCTTCCAATCTTGATTTTCAGATCTGAACCTGCAAAAAGGACCTCCAAAATATAATATTGTGTCGACTTTCCTATGGGGGGGTTTACCTCAGTTAAACCCATAGTTTGGTAATTAAACGCTGATAGAAATGATGGATCTCAAAAGTAAATGTGAATATAAATCCTAACCTTCACTGCATCTAAGATTAGGAAATCTAAAATGCAATGCAACCCTATTCTAATGTACTAGAATGAGATGCATGAATGAAGCATGAAGATGATGACTCACTTTAGGAGATCTCTAATCACCCTAATAATTCACAATAATCCATGTACCCTCTTTTAGGATAAAAATAGAATGATAATGGAGGATGCAATCAATTAGGAAACAATTCATTAGGCTTGGTTTGATGGCTAGTTACATCTCCCCAACCTAGAATCCATCATGGTTCACCATAGGAAACCATCATCAATCCTTGAAAATGATAGATCTTGGATGAAAGTGAGATTGGCGATATGAAAAAAGACTATTATGTTGCTCCAAGACTTCAAATTTTCTTTCTATTTTCTCTTGAATTCTCTTATGAAAGAATGCTTGAGTTCTTGTGAATGCTTAGAACTTGAATTTATTTTCTAAATGAAAATAATTATTTGAAACCTTGTTTATATAGGCACTTCATCTAATTTACCATTTATTAGATCTGAAATGTCAAAATCAACCAAAAATTTGAATTAAAAACCTTAATTTCCTGTTCAAACCCTAAAAAGGGGCCACACAAGACTCATACGCCACTTGTGGCATATGGTTCCCACCTAGAGGACTCATATGCCCTTGGTGGTTCATATGTGTCCCACCCTAACCTTTTTGGGGTGATTAAATGTCAGGTTGTTAGAAAATTGAATGCCTTTACTGATTTTGTTGGAATTTTAGTTGAAATAAACCTTGAGATCTGAAATAAAGGTTATTAGGGGCCTATTAATAATTATTTAAAGGGTCATAAATGCAAGGGTGTTAAAATAGTTCCAAAGTAAGTGTGAAATTGTACCATCTCCAAGAAGGGAGTACAATTTTCTACACTATATATACATACCGAGGACCTCAATCTTATGATTTTAGTTTATAGAAAAAGAGGACAATCTAGGGAATATTATTCCCTAGATCATCTAGATCTGCATCAAATTAAATCCTAACTTCCTTTGTGTCTGCCCTATTCTTTTCTATATCTAAATTTTGTTGTTTTACAATCAATATATCAAAAATCATTAAAAACTATTATATTTGCATAGTTTTCATAATTTGATCATTGCATCCTATAAATTATTTAATCAATAAGAATTAAAATAATCACAAAAAAAATTACACACCAGATCCCAAAATATAAACATTGGATTAAAGCTTTGATCCACCAATTTTACTCTCTTGAATAGTTTTATATCCAAGTGGATCTTGAGGTCAGCTTTAATACAATCTAAAATAATTAGGAAGATAGTCTTCATCCTTTTCCCAATCAAACACATGAATACCACAAACAATAATCATAAGATGAGGAGGTAGAGGTGAATCAAGTGCTACGTGCATATAGATTTTAGGAATAGTAAAAATATTTTGAACACTAATGGACTTATTCAACATCCCCTCAGTGGGTGGAATACATCAATTAAAAATGATATGATTAACCATGTGGTTATCTTTTTGATGAATATGAGATGTAATAGAATAAATAAAAGAAGTATGGTGAACATATATCCATATGGGATTCAATGTGAGGTGAGATTATTCATCCATTACTACTTCATATATAGAAGAGAGAGTGTTAAAATTAATATTGGGTAAAATAATGGTGAGGAAAATATAGATTATTTCATCCTCTTACAACAAAACATCCTAAAAATAGGAAAATTGTGAGAGTGATCAAAATAATAGTCTGACGTAGGAAGATCAAAGTCCACATCAAATGCATAAAATGTAATATCTTGGTTTTTAGCAAGCCTAAAAATTTATGTGATAAAATAAAATAATAGGTAGAGTTTAAGAAAGGCATAGACAGTTGAACACAATATTGTGCTGAGAGGGGGGTGAATTAGAATTTAAAATTTTACCATTCCATTTGTAGATTAAAAAAACATCACAATAATTGAAAACAATAGGAGAGAACACATGCATCACATAGAGACACCATAATTTTTATGTGTTAAACCCAATGATGAAAAACCCATGGTGAGGATTAGCTCACAATATATGTAGCTCACTACTAAGAATAATTACAAAGTATTAAGGCTCACTAACTATGGACTTGTAGACTAAGGTATACAACCTTAGAGAAAGATACAAATAAACTGATGAGACTTACTATATCGTAGCAGGATACACAAAAAATAGATTAAGAAAATCAATTATGAACTACTATGAAGATTTATCTAATACATGTTGATGATGTAGTCACTATTTAACACAATTAACCCTTTACAATCACTTTGTGAATTTCATAATTTCCATTATAAATAATTCATACTATGTTCACACATATTAATCATCACAAATTATTTTTTCCTCTTTGTATCCTCTGCAACAACTCAACATCTCAAGTAGGTTGGCTCCATGATGAATTTTTGATAAATCAAATGGTATAGAATAAGCCAGATTCAATTATATTCACCACAAAGAGATAATGGATTGTGGGTCATTAAATGACATTTGAATGCCCAATTTCATCACAACACAACCTCCTAAATAATATTAATTGATCAATATCAATTGTAGATGGAAAAAGTAAATCATGTCATCCTAAATAGTATCAATACCATCAACACTATAATAGTTTGACTTTACACTGCTAGAGAGATACTAAAAAGACCATGCACACAAAAATGTGAACCATGTAGGTATTCATCAACATCCTCAAAACCTTGTCCAATAATATATGATCATCTCATGCAGGTGCAATTGGAGAAACCTACAAAATAAACTGAAAGAGAGAAACTAGAATATACTATAGTAAACTATCATTCAAGAAATTAACTTGGAGACCATCACAAAATTTTATACCACTAAGTAGTATCTCATGAAAACTAATGAACATGCTCACAAAATAACAAGAACAATACTTAAAAATTGAAGGAATGTGGATTATTCCAGTAAGCCTTCATCAACAAAGTACTTTTCTAGAGCATAGACCAAAACATTGTTTCTTGTAACTTTCATTGTAGAAGGTGTGATGAATTGATTTATTGAATATGGAACCTTATTAACTTGATCAAAATATCATCTGAACCACAAGACTAGTTATTGCATAGTAGAAATATGTAGACCAAAATACCATGACTTTTCCTTAGAGTCTCCAATATGAATTCCTTAGTGAAACTTTTGTATCTTGTCTCTATGTATGGTACACAATATTTAGATGATGTCATAGTAGGAAATATAAATAAATACTAGAACAAGTGTACCCACCTCTACATCACACATAGATCACCATTATTCTGTATATTGCTTTGTAGACATGCACCAACTAATATCAACAATGCAACAACTATTTTTGAAGTATATACATACTTCAGCAACACATCTAACATCAATGACAACCAATTTTGGGTTGACATCAATGAAAATTCTTATTTCCAACAATCTCACCATTTTTTATTGATGGAAACACACATGGTTCTCTCCCACTTTGACATCAAGGGAAAAGGACATGATGTTTTGTATTTACAACATCTAAAAAATGTATGAGCTCCCCCTTACTATATACTCCCTTGAAGCTTCACTAATTTTCTTATATAGTAAGGGGAAGCTCATACATTTTTTATATTTTTATGTAATTTATTATGTATTAATAGGGAAATCATAAATGGATTTCTATATATATTTGTTAATTTATTGTCTACATTAGTACACTAGTCTAAAGCTTCACCAATTTTCTTATATTTGATCATTCTCAAGGCCTCTTGTTCTACCTTTTTCTCTAAGTTAGTGGGGCGATCCTTGAAATAATACATTAATATCTTTAAATATTTTATTTTAGAGGTAGGGATACATCAATTTTTGCTTCTATTAGACCTTCCAAAATAATATTGAAAACATCATCATCTAATTCACTCTTCTTTGCATTTTCTTATAGTATTTAGTTTTTATAGATGCATGCAAAACATCACAAATTTGTACCTTATGGACCGGAGATATATTTTCCAAGTCAGCTTTTCCCTCATGTGTTGGAATTTAGAAAATTTGAGGTGTAACTATCAATTCAAACTACATCTAAATCCCTAACAAAACTTTGAAATATTGTAGATGAAGAACCTTGACCTCCTTCTATAGAAGCATATTGATTCTTTTTTTGTTTTACTTCTACATCATGAGATTTCTCATGATTTTCTGTTTTCTTTTTCTCAAAATTTTCTTTCTCCTTTTTATCTTCTTTCCCTTCTTATTATATCTCCATATCAGAGACTTCTTGCACCTTGTGTACACCAAATACATCTTTTCTTTCTTTCTGGTTGGAAAATCCTTCCATTTCCTTATTAGGTTTCTCTAGGGGACACACATTATTTTCTTTGATAGATTTAGTGTTTTGCAAAGGTGAGACACCCAGTTTACTGTAATCCCTTGTACCTTGTACACTTGTATTCTCTTGAGGAGCAGTCTCCTCATTTTGTTTGACATTTTCAATTGCCTTGCCATCTTTAGTCATATTATCCTCAAACGTTGATGAATCTATGTCATGAGAAGACACACTAGGTATATGTGAAGTATCTAGAGAATATTGATCATAAATTATTTCATCATTCTTTAATCCTTCCAAAAGAATTTCTATATTTTTTTCAATTTCATTCTACATCCTCTTTATTTCTTCTTTGTCATTCTATTAAACACCTCGAATAGTGAGAGGGGGGTGAATTAGTACTCCCTTAAATCAATTAAAGATAACCCATCCAATTAAGACAATATAAATAATAAAAATAATGTAATCAAGTATGAATACAACCACAAAATCACATGACACATGAATATCAACATTTTTACATGAAAAACACAAAAAGGGAAAAACCATGGTGAGGGTTAGCTCACAACATATTATATATAGATATAAGATATTACAGAAAGGCTCATTTCTGGTGCAGTCACAATAGGAGGGTCTTCGGAGAGAGTAGTCCAAACCATGCAACAAGAGTTACACAACATAAACAACACATAATATGGAGGCAAATGCAGATACAAACATTCTTATTATCTAAAATATCGATTACATATAGTTGGCCACATCCAAGCTTACATATTCGGCTCATAGAATTTATTACAACATACTCAAAATAAAGTGCTCATACATGCGAGCAAAAATATTATAGATAAAACTCTATATACATCTTATTCTACTCTTACTTTTCTCGTTGTCATTCTAATGATTCTTTTCAAGCTTTATATATTATCTGCAGGTCAAGAAACATTTGTGTTGGCCAAAGATCGCTACAATCTCCGATGAATAAAAAAATGTAACGTGTGCAAGAACAAGTCAGCCTCAAATCTGAAATGTATCCATAGTAGATACACATGATGAAGTGTGGACCTAGGTGTAAGGTTAGGGACACTCCATGAAACAAATATAAACATACAGTGAGGATCCACAAGACACAAGAAATATCCGTGATCAATCTAGCTAGCTATTAGGTTTCAAAATTATTCTAGGGTCAATTCCAAAAATGTTACTCAATCCGGAAGTGATAACTTGTAGGAAAAAGATCCAATTGAGCTGAAAAATTGGAATAAGGCAATTGAAAATGTCCATGATGAAACCATAGGTATGTAAGATCTAGCGAGAAAACATGAAGAAACACTAGATCTACCAACTAGGACAAGAGCAAGAAAAAAAATGAAATAAAATATTTTTGGTTGAGGCAAGATTGCCAAGAACCAAGGATGCTCCTGCATCAATTTCTAGGTTAGGACACACTATCCGAAAAAAGGCTCACAACCCATTGAGAAAAACAAAGAAGGGTTGGAAACACTGCCTATTTAAACTGATATAATGACATCTATCATATGCTAGATTATAGTTCCAATGAAGTAAAAAATAATCTTCACACTCATCTAAATCAATACTCTGATATGTTCACAATATTCTTAATATTACATCACACACATGTAGGTAAGCCACCATACATGTCATATATCACATACAATTTTCTTTGCTACAACATTCACCACATCCACATATCACACTCTTTTCCCACTCTCTCTAAAACTTTGGTGTTGATCTCCTAAATATATCCATATCAGGTGTAACTTAAATTAGGTTGGCATAATTAGAAGTAACACACAAAATTAAGTATGTCATCCTCAAATAATTTTATCCACACTTAGCACCTAAATTCAAAATTCAATTTACATCAATATACATTGGGATGGACCTAATATAGCTCACACATAAGATTGAGTTACATTCTTATCCTCCACAAAACATCAAATGTGTTAGGTCAGCCCAAAATAAAACTAAACACAAAATCTTCAAGTGTACATGTAGTTCACCAAATGTGCAACTGTAAAGCTTCATCTCCCTTTAAATTCACATTCAACCAACATTTATTATCTTACCTTCATCATCACAAAATAGAATAATTATTTACGATGAAATGCAAAATCTCCCACATAGATGCATTTTACAAAAGATAACTACAATATACAAGGTTGCACACCGTCATTCATATCTTTTGAGAAACTTCACAAAATGTCACAAAATCTTGAATATAGCTTCATCTGACGAACTCAAAACTATAGCTATAATTTTATAATATTATACCAATACATGGTAAAGTGTGGACCCAAAAATGATGCACTGAGAAACAAAAATGTCAAAGGAAATACTTAGTCAATTTCTTGATAAGCCATGCATTACAGATCAACTTGCACTATACATAGGCCACTAAAATACTTCCAAATTATGCTAAGATGATCATAAAAATGATGAAATCAATTACAACATTGGATCAAGAAATATATACACCTTATGCTCATGTTTCCAAACCACATCGTAATGATATACTTCCAACTTCCAAATAAATTCCCCTTTTTCATTGACGGCAACATGCATAACAAAAGAATTTTTGAAAGCTTGTTTCAAAATCTTGTATCCCCCTTACACATATCTTTCCCAAAAGAATTTCTTCAATAACTCTCCAAGTGTTGTGAACCAAAAGATTTTTTAGCTATCTCTCATCCTTTTCCATCAATGTAAAAGGGTATGCAAAAATTTAGTACACTCCCCCTTAGATATATGATAACTCCTCTTCAAAGAATTAATCAAAAAGGAACTTTTATGTATTAATGGATTTTGAAAAATTGGAAAAAATGCATAAAAGTAAGAGTTGTCAACCTGAATACGTTGACCCTTTGAGCTTCTTCAAGATGTCTTTCCAAGTAGATTTTCCTTCCTCCCAAATCCTTTTTGCATTTGCTAGTTTCCTAAATTGTAACTCAAGCTCCATTAGTGTCTCTTCTCCTTCTTCCACAATATTGGGGTTGAGATTTATCTTTGAGAGGTTTTTAGTATTGGCAAGGGCACTTGAGATAGAAGTATGGTTTAGCTTTACTAAATCCCTTAGCATCACATATTGTCTAATTTTTTTTTCTCTTTGATTTGGTAAGTCAAAGAATTTTTCATGTAGTTCCCTAATTCTAGTCTAGGATTGATTGTCTTTGTCTTTTGCTAGATCATAAGTATATGATGTGGAGCTTATTTATGTTTCAATTGAGCCCATGGAATCCTTTATGCTTTGTGTGCTATTTTTCCATTTCATCTAATATGAAAGTATATTTTGTGCCTCTTCCTCATAGGCGTGAGAGTCTTTCAAACATTTTGTAACTTTTTCATGTGTAGTTGCGCATTTCCTTATGATATCCACTAGTTTCTTGTTTGTATGACTAGCCTCTAATTAACTTTTATCTTGTCCTTTTAATCTATAAACATATACCTTGAATGAATCAACCAAGAGTCTAAAATTTTCCATAGTAGGTAATAATGCATTAATGCTTGGTTTAGGGGTTATCTCTTGTAAGGCTTTTATGGCTTCATCCATATCTTGTGCATTGATAGTTCTGAATCTAGTTTCATGGGCCTATGTTGAGCATCATCTATGTGAATTATTTATTCTTCCACATTTGTATCATCATTCTCTTTAACTTCTTGTTTAACCTTTTTTGCAACTAGAGGGCTAACAATGCTCCGTACTTTCTTACCTTTCCTCCTAGAGTTTTCGAAGCTTTCATCTCTAGCCCTATCCTCTAACCCTGATTTTTTGAGGTCTTTTGGGCTTCTTAGAAGAACTTATGCATAGTGAATAGCTTCTTTTTTAGTCACTTCATAGTGTAGTTATGAGATAAAAATAGTTTTGGGCTCAATTATTTCCATAAAGTAAAAGTAAATGGAGACAAGAAAGTTAATCTCTTAAGTATCTTGTCATCAAAATCCTAGGAATTTTGACTCTTTCATTCATTCTCCTTTGAAATGTTCTGAATAATTCTGCAAGAGCATCTGAACCTCTGAGGGTTTTCATATAATTTTTTATTTGATGTGCAATAGGTTCTGCATTTGACCAATTTACTTTCCTAATCATCATACTTCCTTCATGAAGTAGAAAAGTAGGCAGATCACCAATTTTCCATTTCTAAATGTATACTTCTTATTCTTCTTGATCTCCTTTAGGTTTTTCAACAAATTTTTTTAGAGTAAGTCACAAAGGTCATACTCACCATTTTCAATCATATCTTGTGTCACCTGGATGACGATGGTAGAGACTAGACTATCTCTATTTGGGTGATAAGTTTTGTGACCTATAAGCATTGCAGCATGCCTAATTGTTAGGTTTTTGATTAAGTCCAAAGAGAATTCCTTTTGAATAATGATAAAACATATCTTCTCTATTATATCTTTAAATTTGATATATTTTTGGTCTAGAACCGGTTCAAAGGACCACAAACCATTTATGTATCTGATTGCTTCCTTGGTTATCATGTACAAGTCATCAATGTATATGGATCCATCATGAATTATATTTAGCACCATTTTTTTGTACTTCTCTTTGTCTTCAAATAATGGAAACTTCCACCACACATCCAACCTCTTCTCACTTAGGGATTTTTATTCTAGTTTTATAGTGTCATCATTTTATTCCAATTCTTTTGCCTATAGAATAAATAATATGCTAAAGGAAATTTCTTCCATTTTCTCATGAATATATTCTTTAATGTCTTCAAACGATAAAATTCCAGAGGGAGTGCTAGAAAATGCACCTAACGGGTCTTCTAAAAAAACTTTTCTAGAATATCTTTTAAATTTGGATTGTGGTCTTTGTGAGTCATTTACAACCTTCAGCGCCCATTAAATTTAAATTACTTTTAGAGAATTTTTTTGGAAGGCTAGACTATGTAGGAATTGAAAATGACCTCTTAAACAACTCAAAAAACTTAGGGTTTTGATGTTTAGCCACCGGGAGATGCATCAAACCCTTCAAATTCTTCTTTTTCACCTCTCTTCCCCTTCAAATGTGTTTAGTGAAATGGATTTTTCTTCCCAAACATTCTTTTAACACTTTGATTTGACCTATTTCAACAATATATGCTTAAGACAAAAAGATGGTAAAATTTGAAACCTTGTATGCAAAACCATCTCTTAGAAGCTTCACAAATTGCTACATTAACATATTTTCTCCTAGATTTTTCATCAAAGATTCATATTATTCATCTCCATATTATTTCTTTGTGTCAAGCCATGACACATTATATTAGTAGGTGGGTTACATGATTTCCAATAAAGCTCCCCCTAAGCCATAGCTCTTAGCTTAGTTAATGGAGGAAAAATCTACACCATAGATTGGTATAGATTATCCCTTATCCTCACTCTCTTCTTTATTTCTCCATATATTTTCCATTTCCATCTTCACTTAATTCAAACCAATTTTCTTGACTAATTCATCTTTCCTCATAGGATCATTTTTCCTTGTGTTCTTATTTCTACAAAATTTAGCAATATGTTAAGTCTTTCTAGAGTTGTATATGATATTTTTCTAATCATTTTTTCTTTCCATTTGTTCTAAATATACATTTATTATCTTTGTGTCAAAATCCATAACATGTATATCATTAACCACTAAACTATTGAATCATTCTACCATTGTTGTATCTATTCATCATCTAACTTCTACATTCACTTGCTCTATGTCCAAATTTTTTGCATGTAAATAATTTTCCAGTAAAAGATGAAATATTTTGATTCATTCTACTTCTGAATTCCACAACTCTATTTCCAAATTTATGACAAGAATAATAGAAACCATTGAAAGATTGGTACCTTCGAGGATTTGGTTGTCTAATAGGGGATTTTATAGAATTTATTCTTTAATTCTAGAACTTTCCATGTTTCTTCTAGCCTTCAAATTTCTTAGGTTCATTGATATTCTTTGCATTAGATGTCTAATCTACTTTAGAGATTTCCCCTCTTTCAAGTTTGAAACCTCCCTTATCTTTACATACTTTCTATCCAACAATCAGCTCAACTAGCATTGTAGAACTTTTCTTAATTTTCTCTTCATGAATTCATGAATTTTCTAGAGATGATCTCATATTTACCTCTTCTTGTTCAAGTCTAGTGTGCTCATCAATCTTTCTTTTTACCACTATATTCAAGAATTCTTCAATTCTTTTCTTTTCTTCCACTTGCACTCTTAATTTGATGATGTATTCCTTCATTTTATTTTGTTTGTTATTGACTTCTTTATGCCTTTTTCTGAATTTATTGATTTTTTGTCTCAGTTTCCTGATGCACTCATTTTCCTCTTTTATATTTTCCTTAAGATATTCATTTTCATTTTCAATGCAATTAGTATCTTTAAGAGAAACTTTGAGCTCTCCATATTTGTCTAAGATGCAATTTTCTTCTATGTATTCAATAGTAGGAATCTCTTCTAGAGGAATAGAATACTTTCTATCATCCATGTCTTCAAACTCCAATATCTTCTTAAATCGGTCAAGCTCCTTTCAAGGATCCAAGCTTTGATACAAATTGTTGAAAACCCAAAATACTAAGAGGGGAGTAAATCAATATTCCCTTAAACCAATTAAACATAATCCATCCAATTAAGAAAATAGAACTAACTGCAATGATGTAAGAAAGCTTGAATACAACAATAGAATCACATGACACATGAACACCAATATTTTTATGTGGAAAATCCAAAAAAGGGGAAAACCATGGTGAGGGTTAGATCATAATATATTATATCCGAATATAAGATATTATAGAAATGCTCAATGCTAGGTTAGGACACATTATCAGGAAAAAGGGTCATAACCCACTGAGAAATTAAAAGGAAGGGTTGGAAACACTTCCTATTCGAAATAATATAATAGCATCTATCATATGCTAGATTATAGTTTCAATGAAGTACAAAATGATCTTCACACTCATCTGAATCAATACTCCGCTATGTTCATAATTTTCTCAATAATGCATTGCACATATGTAGTTGAGCTACCATACGTGTCATATATCACATACAATCTTCTCTACTACATCATTCACCACATTCACATATCACACTCTTTTCCCACTCTCTCTAAAATTTTAGTGTTGATCTCCTATATATATCCACTTCAGGTGTAACTTTAATTAGGTCGGCCTAATTAAAGGTAACACACAAAATTAAGTATGTCCTCAAATAATTTTATCCACACTTAGCACCTAAATTAAAAATTTATTTTACATCAAGATAGGTCAACACGGACCTAATATAACTCCCACATAATATTCATTTACTTTCTTATCCTCCACAAAGCCTCAAACGTGTTAGGTCGGCCCAAAAATAGACCTAAACACAAAATCTTCAAGTGTACATGTAATACGCCAAATGTATGACCTTAAATATTGATCTCCCTTTGAATTCCCATTCAACCAAAATTTATTATCTTATCTTCATCATCCAAAAATATAATAATTATTCATGAAGAAATGTAGAATCTCCCACATCAGTGCACTCTACAAAAGGTAACTATGATATACAAGGTTGCATACTAGCATTCATATCTTTCATGAAATTTCACAAAATGTCACAAAATCTTGAGTATAGTTTCATTTGATGAACTAAAAATAGTAGTTAAAATCATAGAAGATTATACCAACATGTGGTGAAGTGTGAACCCAAGAACTCACACACTTAAGCACAAAACTATGAAAGAAAATTCTTAAGCAATTCCTTGATAAGCCATGCTTTGTAGATCAACTTGCACTATACATAGGTCACTAACAATCCTTCCACATTATGATAGGATGATCATAACAATTTTGAATTTAATAACATCACTAGATCAAGCAATATATACACCTCATGCTCATGTTTCCAAACTACATCATCAATGATAGAATTCCAACTTCCAACACATTCCTCATTAGAACATTTATTCTTTTTTTTATTCTAAATTATTGTGCTTGATATTGAGACAATTTGACCCTTTGTTCATGAGATATGGATACACTAGCCTTTTATAATTCATGTTTCCTCATCCTTGCTTCTTCTACAACAAATTTATTCCTTTTGTTACTTAGCACATCTGTCAGGCTTGCCAGAAGTTGATCAATGGTTTCATTTAGAGTCATATTGAAGATTTTCATATATATAATTATTTATTTCTCAATTGTGACCTAGTCAATAGGTGGAATTACATCAAAAAAATTAGCAACTTCGTTCAATCCAACATGCTCTACAATCAAATTTATAGTAGCATCAAGCTATAGAGGCACACATTTAGATGTTTTTGGAGGAGACTTCATTACATTTCTTCTTCAATTTATTTTTCCATGGATATATCTTATTTTTGTTTTTTTTTTGTATTCTTCTTCCTCTTCTTCAATACATAGGATTTAAATTCTTCTTCATATTCCACATCATCATCCACATTTACTAGAGTAAACATTTCCTTTGTTTCTATCTACTTAGTTCATGACTTCTTTCTTTTAGAAGTCTTGGATTACTTTGGAACATTAGTAGTAGATTTTTTTCTGCTAGGAGGTGATTGAGCAATGAAAGTAGGGGTATACCTACTTGATCTCCTTGGTCCTTATGGAGTGGTGGTGGAGACTTTTGATACATATAGAAAACCCTTTGAAATTTAAATCATCCTTTCAACTCTAACATCATTTTTCCTACTTTCTTCCTCATCTTTTCTTTTGCATTCTTATCCACTTGCTTGTTCTTTATTTCACAATAAGTTCCAAATATCTGAATGATGGAATCCTTAGTTTTTTTTGAGCAATATGTCAGCATATGAATGATAGAGTTCTCCTTTTTCTCACTACTTCTAGAAAGTGTTAATATTCACATTGATCAACCACACACATAACTCAAACACTTTTACAATAACATCAATGTCGTATCTTCTCTTTTAGTTATCTTCCTTCTTTTCTTATGTACACTTTTCATTTCTAGTACATTATGTATTTATACAATCTCCAATTTTTAAAAGATACAAAGTCAGCCATCCAACTTCAAATTCAAAATAGGTTAGTGCCAAACATCTTAGGGTGGAATTAGAATGAGGGCAACCCAAAAACATGCTTCACTAGGACCCATAATAAATCCAACATGCTTCATCAACTTTGAATGTAGTTCTTGACACACAGTCGATCATGTACACATCTAAAATTGGTCACGGTTAATCGAAACTATTAATTAATTAAATATGAATTATTTAATTAATATTCTTAAGTCATCTACATATAAATAAATTTAATTATTTATTTATATTGTTCATTTTCTAATTCTACTAATTTAATTAAATAAATAAAGTTTATTTAATTAATGTTATCTTCATCTTAATAAATTAAATAGATTTTACAATTTATTTACATTAATTATCAAAAATTTAAATTATAAATTTAAATGATATTCTTCTCTCCGCATTTAATTAAATATTTTTGATATTTAATTAAAACACATTTCCAAATTTCTCACTCTTCCCACAAAATTAAATTTCTTAATATTTAATTAAAAGGCTTTTTCTATTCTCACATAATTAAATATTTTCAATATTTAATTAAAACCTTTTCATATTTCTTGCACACATAATTGAATATTTATTTATTTAATTATGGGAGACACCTTTCAATTTGTCTCTTCATTCTCCATCCGTCTCTTGGAATTCCATCTTCTTTTCGAATTCTCGATCTCTCACCATTCATTTTAACAGGTTTGAACTCGATCGTCGATTTTGGCCAATTGAATTCCTACCTTCAAAACTCTATAAATACAACTCTTTTGTGAGTGGAAAAGGACCTCAAATCTCAGATTTTCATGCGTAGTTACTATAGTCGCATCTTAGCATTCATAGCATTTAAGTTTTCATAGCTTAATCTTGTAGCAATGCATATGCATTTTTAATAATCTCATTCTCTCCAGCTGCCAATTCTACAAGCTATTGTTTTAAACAAACTAAGAGCAAGCATCTTGAAATGAATCTTTGGAGATAAAGGACAATGAGACGAATTTGAAGAAACTATGGTTTCGAGTTTGCATTTACTTTCTTTAATTTAATTTCTTCAATCTAATGTTTCGTTGGTGCATTATTTTAGATTGAATTTGATTTGCACATTCTAACGTACACATTTTTGGCGCCCACCATGGGGCCTAGCCCCGCATTTAAATTTTTTCTTTTTTGCAAACATTTTTCGGGCAGGTGTCAAACAAAAATTGTGTTTTGGCGCATACGACTCTCGGTTCGGCACATACGAGGACTGTTTCAGTGCATACCTGAGATCTTTCGTCGCATAGACGACCTATTTTGGCACATACATGACCTATTTCAATGCATAGGCACCATGTTTTGGCACATCCCTGGGAGTTCTTTTGATGCATACATGACCTGTTTCGGCGCATACATAACCTATTTCGGTGCATACAGTTGTAAAAATTTAAAATTTTGATTCTGATGCAATCCGCGGACAGGATTTTCTAAATGTTATTTTTAACAAAATGAACTAATCCTAGGGTAGACATTTAAATCTGAATTAACCAATCCTAGGATAGTCAGCAGACATAAATTTTCTATTGGTTAAAATAAACTCCATATTTTTAGTGAAGCAACATCTTCACCTAGAATAGAGAATTTGTCAATTTGGGGATTTAAAATTGAACCATATTGTTTTCTATGATCGTGGGTAATAGGTTTATGCTCTCCCCTTAACTGGGTGATCAGAACGCCAGACTTACTTTTTATTTTCTGCAATTTAATGCTTTATTACATCCTTTAGAAGGCCTACTCTTGTGGAAAAAAGTACTCACCCAAGAGGAACGACCTAAGTGGGAACACCTAAAGCCAAGGTTTCCAACCCACTTTAATCAAAAGTAAGTTGTTGATGAAAATCCAACTTGATAGTAGTAGGTAGGATAACTATCCCCAAAACCTTTGTTCTAAAGGTTGGGAGGTCTCTCGAGGGAGTATATCTATTGCCACATTGAACGTAAATACTTATTAAGAACCATAGTGTAGTGGCCAGCTCTGTCAGTAACCAAACATCATCTTAATCATGGTGCAAGGGGAGGGAAGAATCTGCCCCCAAGACACTCACCATATAGTCACCACAGATTGTTTGCTCAAGGGATTCGGTATCCACTTCCGTCACTTTGAGTACGCACCTAGAAAAGACAAAAACACAGGCGCCCTCTAGGGGGTGACAAGGCTGTGTGAGTCAACGCGATTTTAAGCTATGGGCTGTGATTACTATGATGACCTATTTGACAAATTAAGAGTGAGTTTGACTGAAGTGCTTATCTTGTTTAAAACCTGTGGAAATCTCAAAGAACATACACTCTTTGTTTAGATTTTAGGATTAACAAAACAACTATCTGCCTCTATGCTATTTTTTTCACATTTAAATCAGATTAAGATCATCCAAAACAAGAAAATTTTATCAAATTGTCAAAACATGTCGGTCTTAGAGGTAATTTAGCGCATTTGTGCTATGTTTCAGCGCATCTGTGCTTTGTTTCGGCGCATCTGTGCTCTGTTTCAGTGCATCTATGCTATGTTTTAGCACATCTGTGCTCTGTTTTAGCGCATCTGTGCTCTATTTCGGCGCATCTGTGCTCTATTTCAGCACATATGTGCTCTGTTTTAGTGCATCTATGCTCTATTTCGGCGCATCTATTTTTCGAGCCTAGGTGATTTTTCTGACTTTTAGAAATCAAGTCTTTTCGGTCTAGCCTTTCCCATGCTTAGAGTTTGGAATTCTACAACTTTTGCTAAAAATTCCTTAGAAAGAAAGATCAGAAAGCCCAAAAAGCCTCTCAGTTACAAGAAAGTGTTGAAAAAGAGAAAATTTCTATATCAAAGTCGAAAGGTCTTGCTTAAACACAGAACCTTTATTCATCAATATCACAACTATGTTAGAGGTTTCACTAACGATTATGCTATAGAACCCTTATACTCAAGAGCTTTCTTTCAAAGAAGATCCCTTTCTCAAAGGCATAACCATAGTCAGCGTATTCATTCTTCTTATATCCCCCAACCTGCAATCACATACACTACTCGTCCAAATCAAATTCTGCAATAGAGAACTCACAACACATTAGGCATTCATCAAATTCATCTTTCTACAAAGCTAAGATCAAACTTCACAAAGTGAAAAATCATCTTTATCTTTGATCTTTGGTTTAATTCCCATAAACAGGATTTTCATCCTTTCAATCAGGGAATCACGAGCTAAACATTAAAAATCTTTTAAGTCATAGAATCTTCATTCTATCTTGGCTTCCATATCCATCACCATTGCACTATCTCATCTCTTTGATCAAAGTTAGTAGAATTTGAGTAAAGCTTATGCCTGTTGTCACAAGGTCTCAAAAGCATTTAGAAAAAGATGAAAGCATAGTAAGTGGAATGGGTGATAATATTGAGAGGGAATAGGTTCCCTAGTGTAATTCAAATACTAAAGAAATAATAGAAGAAAATCTCCAAGAAGCAGAACAAGATCCCTAATTCCATACTCTTATGGAAAAGATGATGGAACGAAACAAGGAAAGATATTTCCTTACTTTAGCTATGCAAGGAGCTAAGTTACCGGTTGATTTTGATACAGAGGGGATTAAAGAAAATCCTGAAACCCCTCTTGATGATTTTAGTGCCCTTACTCAACAGATCAAGGAATTACAAGGGAAAATAAAAGAAATGCAAGGGGGAACAACAAAGAAGTATGTTTTGGAGGAAATATGTCCTTATCCATTCGATAGAAATCTTCAAATGATTCCTTTTCCAAAACATTGCGAAATCCCTAAGTTTGATAGGTATAATGGAAAAACTGACCACATTGAGCATGTAAGGGATTTCTAAAATATGAGCTTAGAATTTGATCATAATGATACCTACCTAATGTGATTGTTTCCATGAAGTCTGGGTGGAAAATCCATGGAGTGGCTTTCAAAAATCACTCCCCGCATCAAAACCTTTGAAGAGTTGATAAATAAGTTCATATCACAATACTCTTACAACATTCAACACCAAATAACCATGCTTGATCTTTGTAAGATAAAACAAAAAGTAGGGGAATCTTTCACTATAATTTTGCAAAGGTGGAGAAGGGTGTTTGCTAGATATTCTAGTCCTATTCCTGAAAAGGAAAAGATGGAGATCTACATCGATAGTCTTAATCAAGAAATGAGTTACAGACTAAACCTTCATTGTCCTCCATCATTTGAAAAGTTGATTGAAAACGCAATTACTATTGAAGGTGCATTGATCAAGCGTGGAGTTCTAAAAATTGATAAAGAGGGTTCAAATTCGTACAACAATGACAAGTCAGGATTTTTGACTTGAAATAAAAATGTTGTGAATGATGCGGTAGTAGGTGCTAACAACGTGAATATGAAGCCCGCCATCCTTAATGTGTTAGGTGTTCAATGTAACAATAATATCGGAAATTCTAGCACCCAAGGCAATGTTTCTAATCAAGGAAACACAACTAACGCTCGTGGAAATAATTTTGGCAATAATCTAAATTCAAATACGCCCAGACCTTCATATTTTTCAAGTCGATGGAGTTTCACTCCCTTGGGCCAATCTTTGGAATCCATTCTCAAAGAGTTATTGAATCAAAACGCTATTACATTGCCACCACAAAGAGACTATGAAACTCGAGTTAAACCACCATCATGGAATGACTCACACTTCTATGATTATCATAGGTGCAAAGGTCATAAGACAAACAGTTGCCTAGGGTTAAAGAATATTGTTCAAGATTTGATTGATAACCGTACCATCACAGTTGAGGGACATAATGTCAATAATGATCATCAAGCATTCAAGAATCTGCTCCCTAATTATCACAAAGGGGAATCCTCAAGTGACAAGGGCAAGAATGTTAATAACATCCAGGACATTATTATCAATCATATCTATACTGATGACCCTCAAATCAATGCTATCTGAATCAAAGGTAAGCCAGAATATCAAGAGGTCAATGTTACGACAAGGGGACAAGCCAAGATCATTGTCAGAGGTGGCTCATCTAAAGCAGCAATTCCCCCTCCAAGTCAATACAATTTGGTTGAGCAATTACAAAAAACATCAGCCCAAATTTCTATCTTGGAGCTTTTAAAGTTATAACTTGCACATAAAGACATTCTGGAAAAGGCTCTCGTCAATACAACCGTATCTCTTGATCTAGATACCGATAAATTTCAAGCCATGGTGCGACACTTGTCCTCCAACACATGTTTATCTTTTTTTGAAAGAGATGATTCATTCATAACCCATCCACATAATTCATCACTCTATTTAGAAGTCATGGTTCACAAAACCCGCATTAGACGTGTTCTTATAGATGGGGGAGCCGGATTAAACATTTGTACTTTAAAATTGGTCCTAGCTTTGGGGTATTCAGCAGATTCTATAGACCCACTGAGGAAAATTACAATCAAAGCCTATGATGATGAGGAAAGGACTTCCAAAGGTCTCATCATGCTACCAATCAGAGTGGGACCTGTTGTGAAGAATAATTTTTGTCAGGTTCTCGATCGGGATCTAACTTATAATGTACTATTGGGTTGTCCATGGATTCATGACATGCAAGTTGTTGCATCTACTTATCATCAATGTTTGAAGTTTCCATATGATGGATAGGAAGTAACAATACACGCTAATCACAATAGCAGTAAAACTTGTTCTAACCTAAGAGCAACTCAGGATACATTCATCCCACATAATAGAGAGGATTTGGCCATATCTACCTCCAAAAACAAAGAACAAGTGCAAGAAATGATAAGCAATTTTGGCACCAAGTTAAAATTGAAAGATAATGGGGTAGGAGAATATTCTTTATCTCTTTCTAATCTACCCCTATCTCCAAGATCTCATGGTCAGCCCTCAACATCTACACAACAAACTAAAACAATTTTAGCCTCAACTTCAACCCCCATCACCAAGTTTAATGGGATGTTTATCAAAGAAAATGAAGGGGAAGATAGAGCTATTCTTGATTGGCTCTATAAAGATGAAGAAGAATCCGTACAGCATATCAAGTTACCCACAAAACAATATGGAAAGGGTTATGCTATCATGCAATAGATGGGTTATGAAGGAACTGGCCCTCTAGGTAAAAGGAAAGAGGGTATTGTTGAACCTATCCAAATAAAAACAATGCACCCAAAGGATAAGACTGGGTTAGGATATGTTGAAGATACTAAGGAAGAAGTAGCACATATACCATCAAATGAGGAGTCAGCTGAAACCATTCTACGAATTCAAGAAAATGATTCTGACACTGACTCCAATGAATATGAATGGGACACCATCTATGACAATAAATTCTAGAGAGATAAACGAGTGGATGTCATACACAAATTCTCACCTACATTCTTACAAGGAAAAAGCTCAAGACCCCAGCTTGATTATATCCTACAAAGTGATCATGACTCTAGTGAGACCAATTTGATTCAAAGTGAGATAGATCATTCTGAGGAAGATACCATCCTAGACTTCTCCCATAATAATGTTGACAATAACATCATGACCCTCACATTAAATGACCTTACTCATCCTAATGATCCATTACCTTTGGTTCACCCTGAACTCATTGATTGGGAACAAATTGCACCCATTGATGTTCCAAATTTTCCAAATGATGAAACCATAATAAACTTTCTTTGTTCATCCCAGTTCGAAACAAGTTCCACTGGGGAATCATAAGATCAAGGTTTTCGACAGGAAAGTGCCAAGTTTCTCAGCTATGAAATAAATAATATAAAAGAAAGATCTAATGGTGAAAACCTAGCAAAGGCAGTATTAGATCAAGAAAAAAGAAAAATTAAAAAAAGATCTAATGGTGAAAACCTAACAAAGGCAGTATTAGATCAAGAAAAGAGGAAAATAAAAAGCGTATCCAATGGTGAAAACCTTTCAAAGGTGCCAGAGGATGGGAAACTTGACACTCTTCCAAAGTATTATCAGGAAAGATCTTCCATTTTAATCGAACCAACAAAAGCACTCAATGTAGGTACTACAGAAAAGACTAAAGTTTTGCAATTCGCCGCATCTATGACAGATGAAGAAGTACCTAGATTCACAGAATTTCTCAAAGATAATCAAATTAGTTTCTTATGGTCCTACGTAGATATGCCTGGATTGGATCCAGATCTCATCATGCATCATTTATCTATTACACCAGGGGCAAAGCCTATAAAACAAAAACTCAGAAAAATGCATCCACATGTGGTGTTGTTGGTTAAAGAGGAATTAAAGAAACTCTTAGACGTTGGATTCATTTGGTCCATGGACTATGCAGAGTGGATCTCCAATATCATGCCTATTTCGAAGCCAAACGAAAGGATTAGAATTTGCACAAATTTTGGGGATTTGAACAAAGCATGTCCTAAAAATGACTTTCCCTTACCAAACATTGATATGATTGTTGATTTAACTGTTGGACATGCAACGTACTCATTGATGAATGGATTTTCAGGATACAACCAGATAAAGATTGCACCAGAAGATCAGGATAAAATAGCATTTACATGTCCTTGGGGTACCTATTGTTGGAACGTAATGCCATTTGGATTGAAAAATGTAGGAGCTACATACCAATGAGCAATGACAATAATTTTTCATGATATGATGCATACATTCATGGAGGATTATGTTGATGCTCTTCTTGCCAAGTCTAACACTAGAGAAGGACACATCGATATCTTATCTAAAATTTTCAAAAGAATGGAAGAATTCAAAGTAAGACTTAATCGAAAGAAATGTGTCTTTGGAGTGAAATCTGGAAAGCTACTAGGACACATTGTGTCAGAAAAGGGAATTGAGGTGGATCTAGCTAAGGTACAAGAAATTCTTGATATGCCACCACGGAGGAACATTAGTCAACTGCGCTCTTTACAAGGATGGTTACAATCCATTCGAAGATTCATTGCTCAATTGGCAGATAAAAGTTTTCCATTTACACATCTCTTGCATAAGAATGTTCCATTCAAGTGGGAGTATAAATGCGAAGCAACATTTGATCAAATAAAGAAGTATCTCATGAATCCACCAGTGTTGATTCCACCAGTACAAGGTGCACCTCTCATATTATATATCACTGCCACATAAGTGTCTTTAGGAGTGTTATTGGCACAAGAAGACAACTCAGGAAAAGAATGAGCCATTTATTACATCAGCCGAACCCTAACAAGTCACAAGCTAAATTATACCTTCATTGAAAAATCTTGTTTAGTAGTAGTGTTTACTTCTCAAAAATTATGACACTACATGCTAACTCATATAATGAAGCTAGTGGCTAAGATTGACCCACTCAAATATCTTCTAAGTAAGGCAACCTTAACTGGCAGGTTAGCTAAATGGGTTATGATCTTAAGTGAGTTTGATATTCAATATGTGGATTGAAAATCTATAAAGGGACAAGTAATTGCAGATCAATTAGCAGAAGCATCAATGCTAGTGGAACACCCAATACATGTTGATTTTCTTGATGCCGATATTTTTGCAGCAGATATCCAATAGTCATGGTCACTCTACTTTTATGGTTCTTATACTCAACATGGTTCAGGAGCAGGAATTCTTTTTATTACACCTAAAGGACATACAATCCCAAAATATTATTGGCTAATGTTTCCTTGCACAAACAACATAGTTGAGTATGAGGCCTTGATAATCGGCATGAAAATTGCAGTAGATTGGAAAATCGCCGAACTTCAAGTTTTCGGTGATTCGCAACTTGTTATAAATCAAATCAATGATGAATACCACACTAAAGATGAAAAGTTGATACCTTACAAAAGAATGGTGGAAGATCTCAAGAAATACTTTGTTAGCATCCAGTTCATACAGATTCTGCACATTGATAACAAAGCAACAGACGCTATGGCTACAATCGCCTCCCTACTCCAATTGTCAGATAATCAAAGACGGTATGATTTCCTGGTGGAACAATTGTTTTCTCCCTCGCATGACAATCCTGAAACACAAATCATTTGCCATCTTACGAGTTCAAACTCTTCCTTATATGGCCAAATTTACACTTACCTGAAGGATACTACTTTACCCATAGGCTTGTCTAGGAATCAAAAATGAAATTTCATTTGTCAATCATCTCGTTACACCTTAATTGTTGACGCCTTATATTGGTGTGGTCTAGATGGTACCCTCCTTAGATGTCTTGAATGAGATGAATCAGAAAAGGCTTTACAAGAGGTCCATGGTGGAATTTGTGGGACACATTCAAGTGGACTAACCTTAGCAAAGAAACATGTAAGATTCAGATACTACTGGGCGACCATGGAGAAAGAATCATTCACTTTTGTGAAGAAATGTGCAAAATTTCAAGTTCATGAGAATCTCATTCACGCTTCTACTCAGGAATTACAACCCTTCACCACAACATGGCCTTTCGCTTAGTGGGGATTGGATTTGGTTGGCAAGATACATCCATCATCTTAAAATGGACATAAATTTATCATTACGGCCACTGAGTATTTCACTAAATGGATTGAAGTTGTTCCTCTAACAATAGTTATAGGCAAACAAATCTCTTTGTTCATCTTGAATTACATCATTTGTAGATATGGCATTCCTAACTATATTATCACAGATAATGGCAGACCTTTTAAAAATCAGGATGTTGATGAACCATGTAAGAGATTTTGCATCCAACACAAGTTCTCTACACCTTATTATCCGCAAGGGAATGGTCAAGCTGAAGCTTCAAACAAAACAATTCTAAAGATTTTGAAGAAAACAGTGAATGAAGTAGGTCGTGATTGGCATGTCCAATTGAATCCAACATTATGGGCCTATCGAACAAGCATTCGCACACCGAAAAGAGCTACTCCTTATGCGTTGGTCTATGGAGCAGAGGCTATTCTACCACTAGAAGAGTAGATTCCTTCACTTCGAGTATCACTCAAAGGGTTAATCAATGACAAAGACTACATAGTATCAAGGTTGCAAGAGCTAGAATTGCTTGATGAGCGGCGTCAAACTGCGGTAAATCATTTGAAGGAGTATCAACAAATTATGTCCCACAGCTATAATCACAGATTGAAATCACAAAATTTTCAATTGGGTGATTTGGTTCTCAGAGAAAACCCTCGAAATCAACAAGATCGGGAAAAGAAAGGCAAGTTTGAACCAAATTGGCTGGGTCCATTCGTTATTGTTGCAGCATACAGATCAGGGGCATATCAGTTGTCAACTATAGAAGGGGACCTATTTAAAGATCCAGTCAACAACATCCATCTGAAGAGGTTCTACACCTGAGAAAATATCAAAAAAATAAAAAACAATATAAAAAGTCCTGAAAAAAATAAAAAAAATAAAAATTGAAAAACATTGCCTTGATGAAAACTTGGCAAATAGGCATCTTGGTAATAGCTAAAAAATCATAAAATCAGGAAAAAGTACAATAAAAACAAACAGTGAAAACCTAGCAAACAGGCATTGTTTGTGGTTTAATTTGGCTCTCTCATCTATTAGGACCCATTCTGCATATGCATCCTTTTCATCAACATCGCACACACACCTCACCTTCACATTCACACTTGTGTCATTTTCCTTGGAATGACAAGGATCTCATCATGGCTTGATGATTTGAGGAGTATCCCTCGCAATAGTTGTGTCTAGCAAGAGTCAGAGTACAAGGTCACTAGGGGGTGGTTCACTTTTCTAGTAGGTAGTCAGCAACAAGGTGTCTAGCATCAGGGTATTGGAAACAACGGCCTTGTCCAATCAAACTGAGCTTACATGACTCTTTTGATGGATAATTTAAAACAAATTGGATGATCTTAATCTGAATAAAATGAATGACAAACTTAAAAGCATAAGTTGCAAAATGTTGTTTTGATATTTGATGACGTCATATCTTTGGAGTGGTTCAATGATGTACTGAACTAGAATCACAAGGAAGAATTATGATTTTTCTTTGCTTGTTGTCTATAAGCTAATCATTAGTATGGTGCAAATTTATCGCGGGACATGCTCTACAATGTATCATTGATGACATTTCAAAATTTGCATAAGAAAATGGTTAACTTTTGTCTATTTATGTAAGCAATACTCAGGTCATCTTGGTTCAATTATACCTCGGTGCTTGTATTAACTTGATACATTAAACATTATGGAAGTAGTACTCAGGTCATCATTGGTGCTAACATACCCTTTGATGTTTGTACTAACTTTCAACATATCAAAAGGCTCAATGATGACAACTAAACACAACAGGAAATGGCAACAAGGAGAATGGATCATTATTTCATTTAGGATTGCATAATTCATTTAGGACTTCATAATTCATTTGCATTTCAAGGACCTTTTTAAAATAGATTTTTGAGGATGGATCACAATTCTTGAATATCTTTTTCAAACAATGGTCGAGTATGATTGGACATTTGTTACATCTCATTTTCATTATCATTCACATTCATTTCACATCATTTTCCATTATCATTATCATCGCACTTGCATACTTACCTCATCATTTCATTTCATTATCATATTCATTATCATTTTCCATCATTACAAATTATATGCATGGTCATTGTCTTAAATCATTCATTAACACACATCAATAAATAAAATTGCATTCATTTCATTTCGCATCATCACTTAGGTTATCATGATCATTTTCATTGCATCATATATCATAAGTTCACTATATAAGTGCATTTCCATTACATATTACATCATCATAAAGCATTTACATCCTACATCATACATTCATTGCATACATCATAAGGGAAAAGAAAAGAAATCATTTAGATCATTATGGCATCATCATACACGACATAGCATATAAAAGAAAAAACATACATTCATAACATGTGCATAATCAAATCACCACTGCATATCATAGATCTCATCAAAATAAATGTCCAAGAATACAAGGATATCAAATATTTCAAAAAGATATATCGCATACAATGGCATGGATGTGTACAAAATTCTCATCACTAAGGGGCATCTGGCCATGGATCATGACTACTGCTACCTCCAGAGGTAGTGGGCGTCGATGGATCTCTGCTCCCAGAGGCTCTGATCTCTCATCTGACTGACTGACCCACACTTCTGGTCGCACTCTTAGAGTGACTGCGTGAGTGAGTTCGAGTTCGAGTCCGAGTACCTGACTGGGTAAAAGCTATTCGTCGCTCAAGTGGCACTGCCTCAAAATATCGCATCCTATAGTACTCGGCCTCCCGAGCAGTCTCTAGCCCCTCTGCTACAACCTCTCCAATAGAGGTGCTCTCCACTAATCTTAGTAGTCTCTCGGCTACCCCCTCATCCTGTATGCATCGCTCCCTAAAGCTATCTCTCTCGGTTGTGAGCTAAGCTATCTATGGGTCAGGAGGTGGTGGCTATGCTATCTATCCCTGCAGCTAACTGATGGTCACCTGTGCTTGCACTAACTGAATCTTAAGAGTCTGAACCTCAGCCTGCAAAGCATCCACCTGTCCTTGTGACGGAGCTCTGATAGTGATCCGTGGCACTAAAGTGTTGGCCTGACCCACCACTCTAGATGTTCGTGGCCTCATGCTGAAGGGAATATCAAAGAACAACCTCTATTTCCCACCACCCCCATCATCCCCATCATACCCACTATTCGAGTCATCTGACTCCTCATTTATCTCCTCATCCTTAAAGCTCTCATCATCCACATCCATGGCCACCCCACCGATATTTGTGGCCTGCTTTGCCAGTACCTATCCCTGACCCTGTGGCTGCCCTACTACTAGATGTCCCTATGGCTGTTGTCATCCTGCCTGAATAACTAGACCTCCCATCAATGGGGCAGGCTCATCTAGACTGGTGAATCTAGGGAAGGGATGTGTATAGAAGTATGCAGCATAGTCATCTGTCATCCTTGCATCTATGACCTCTGGCCGTACAGTCCAATCCTCTGATTGTAACTCAAAATGCTCCTCTCTGGCTACCTCAATGGTCAAAACTGGCCCCCACTCTGATAGATCCCCCCGATGCTTGGCATAGTGTGTCGTCCCTTGTGGCATCATCTGTACCCATCCAAACTATCTCAAAACCCTCCGGCCCAGAAATCACTCAATGATGAATGGGGTCCGTCAAATCAAGTATCTGGACCTCGTCACATATAGTAGCTCTATGTCATCTGCCTGCCATGGGTCACAGTCCACATACGATCACTAGATGACTGTATCCAAATCATCAAGTACCCTCCGCCTGTACTCAAATTTGCCCAGCCTCGGCTGGACAAGGGGCCTTGTATACGCATAAGCATATGGGAATCTGATGGGGTGATCTCTTGTGACAATGGGGTGTGTAATCGCAAAGTGCTCCCATGCAAATAACTGTAAAAGAGTCACCCCACAGGAAAGACTCTTCCCATCTGTGTACACGACCTAATGGAGGTCATGGTACAGATGGGCAAGCATGCATGACCCCCAAGCATATCTGGTGCAGTGGAGAAGCATGTCCTCCAAGATCCTACCCCACCCAACTGATAGTCCCTTTGCCCTACGATCAGGACAAAGGAAACCACCGATCATCCCTGCTAAAATTGAAGGCAATGGGGCATATCTCTCTGTCATCTCCTTCCAAGGAATCTCATATCCACAGACATGAGGATCCTGGAAGACCTGTCTCAAGGCATCTAACACCTCGATCTCCTTGTGATCATAAATCACAAGCTCTCCAACCACAGGAATACCCAGAATCCTATAAACATCCTCCAGAGTCACCGTGATCTCTCCTGTCGACAAGTGGAAGGTGTTATGCTCGCTGTGCCACTGCTCCGCTGAGGAATTCAATAGAGGCCCATTGATCCGATACTGTGGGATACTCAACAAAGCTCTCAATCCACACTAGTTTATCACTCCCAAATCCTCATGGGACAGTCGGGGAATTATCTCCCATGTCTGTAAAAATCTCTCTCTGATCTAGAGGAGGTTAAATTCCTCCTTTACAATATCATCAAGCAAGCATGCAAATCAATCAACAATGAATATCATCAATCAATCAGTACATCAAGCAATTTCAAATCAATTTCAATTTGTTTTTCATATCACATGGAAACAAATTTAACAGTCATCATGATTCAATTTGACTTTCAAACAGGAAAGAAAATCTATCAATACTATTTGTTTTTCATATCACATGGAAATAGATAAAACAGTCATTGTGACTCAGCATCTATCTATTTGAATTTCAATTAGGAAAGAAAATCTATCATTTTTATTCGTTTTCATATCGCATGGAAGCAAATTTGTCAGACCTATTTGTTCTTCAAGCAAGAAGACAAATTTATCAAATCTAAATCATTGCTGATATTCAAAAAGCATAAAATCTGTTGTCTAATCTAGCAACAATTGTCAAGCATGCACCATTTTTTCTTCCAAAATTGAAATCCAGCAAAAATACATGTATGCGCTAAAATAGTCTATGGATGCACGATTTCATGAATGTGCTATTTTATCAAACGAATGCGCCAAAATAGTCAATCAATGTGCTAAAACCATAGATGCGCAACTTTATTCCATGGATGTGCTAAAATAGTCTATGGATGCGCGATTTCATGAATGCGCTATTTTATTAATGGATGCGCTAAAACAGTTCATCTATGCGCTAATCTAGCCTATGCGCTAATCTATCATCCTCCGTAGGCAAACATCATGGATGCACCGTTTGATCTATCCTATGTGCTAAATCACCTATGCGCGACTATTTGGCATCTATGTGCTACTGTTTTGCACCTATGCGCCACTTTGGATGCACTGATTTATCTACCGTATGCGCTAAACTACGGCTCGTATGCGCTAAAACTGAATTTTCAAAATTTTAAAAATTCGAAAAAGCATCCAAAATTCATTAAAAATTTGACGGAGAGGTTTGGATCGACTTACCAAAGGTCCATATGCAGGTGGTCTTTGATGACGACGACCTCGCTCGAATCTATGACGCTCATACAGGATCGACATTGCGAATATCTCTCTCAGAGCTCCAAAATCCTCAAAGGTTATTTTTCAAATGAAAGTGACTTCTCACCTTTTTTATCTTTTAAAGGGGTAAAAATAGCATTCATTAATGTGCAAAGTGCTATTTCGAGAGTTAAATCGCCAATTTTTCTCCCAAATTGTCTGAAAATCTTCTAAAATCAGTCTCATAATCAATTCTCATCATGCGATTTATCTCTTGAGGAGGCATATAGTATCGTCGGTAATTTTTCAAAGTCAGGGGAAAATTCTTTGAAGCAATGCATAAAACACATCACTTCAAAGAGGGGAAAAATGTACACATCTAAAATTGGTCACGGTTAATCGAACCTGTTAATTAATTAAATATGAATTATTTAATTAATATTCTTAAGTCATCTACATATAAATAAATTTAATTATTTATTTATATTATTCATTTTCCAATTTTGCTAATTTAATTAAATAAATAAAGTTTATTTAATTAATGTTATCTTCTTCTTAATTAATCAAATAGATTTTACAATTTATTTACATTAATTATCACAAATTTAAACTATAAATTGAAATGATATTCTTCTCTCCGCATTTAATTAAATATTTTTGATATTTAATTAAAACACATTTCCAAATTTCTCACTCTTCCCACAAAATTAAATATTCTTAATATTTAATTAAATGGCTTTTTCTATTTTCACATAATTAAATATTTTCAATATTTAATTAAAACCTTTTCATATTTCTTGCACACATAATTGAATATTTATTTATTTAATTATGGGAGACACCTTTCAATTTGTCTCTTCATTCTCCATCCGTCTTTTGGAATTCCGTCTTCTTTTCGAATTCTCGATCTCTCACCATTCATTTTAATAGGTTTGAACTCGATCGTCGATCTTAGCCAATTGAATTCCTACCTTCAAAAATCTATAAATACAACTCTTTTTTGAGTGGAAAAGGACCTCGAATCTCAGATTTTCATGCGTAGTTACTATAGTCACATCTTAGCATTCATAGCATTTAAGTTTTCATAGCTTAATCTTGTAGCAATGCATATGTATTTTTAATAATCTCATTCTCTCAAGCTACCAATTCTACAAGCTTCTATTTTAAACAAACTGAGAGCAAGCATCTTGAAACGAATCCTTGGAGATAGAGGACAATGGGATGAATTTGAAGAAACTGTGGTTTAGAGTTTGCATTTACTTTCTTTAATTTAATTTCTTCAATCTAATGTTTCATTGGTGTATTAGTTTAGATTCAATTTGATTTGCACATTCTAACGTACACAGATCAAACTAGTGTAAAACACATAGATCAATTAAGATCAATGCTTCCAAATGTCAAAACTATCTTTAATAGAACTAGGGCAACACAAATCTTGTAGTATAAAGAGAAATATGGGCCAATAAAAATTCATTCAAACCTCAACCGAAACCAAAAAAACATAGTTCACAAGTACTGGACCAACATTCTCAATAGCTAACGACCTGCAATCTTCTTTTTATACAATTTTCTCAAATCATCAACATATATATTCAACAACAACTAGTAGATAACTAGTTGAGCGATTGACATCAATGAAAAAACTTTCATTCCTCTTTCCATTCTTGCAACAATGAGTTCATCTACAGTTAGGGTTACATTATCAAATTTATCTCTAGTTATTTTCATGAATTCTTCATTCTTCATAGATTTCAGTGTTGGAACCAGTCCATTGGAGCAGAAAATAGTCTCAACCCTAATAGCTTCCTTTGTGATTAGATAGGATTGATCAAGCTAAAATATATCCTCATGAATTCAATTAAAATAAATTCCAACCCATTCATCTTCATACTAAGAGCTAGAAAAACCCTTCCACACACTAATCCTTTTAGTTCCACAATAACATATTCTCGCTTCAGCTAGAAATCATCACCCAAGAGATGATTGAATCTTAATTCTTCCATCTTTAAATGGTTGTATTCATTCAGATTTAAATGAATGTAGATAAAAACATCATATAAATTTAGTACATTGATAGGAATGTGGGAGAACACTCCATCCTTGCAAATTTCCATGGAATTGTATTGATGTTTCTTAAATTTTTGTCTTGGCCTTTAAAAAAAATCAATGACAATTGGTGTAGCCATGATGTCACTAGTATTTTCATACAAATAAGAGAAATACCTATGAATTTTTCTTGTTAGGGTTTGCATGCACTTCTCTAAACACCTTCTTTACTTCCTTGGCTTTTTCACGCACTTGATATCTTTGAAATGAAATCAATTGTGATCAACTTGAGATTAAATACACTATTATAGTGTAGGAAATTGTATACCTTTACAATTTCAGACTATGTTTGGGTTCCTTAATTAATATGACATAATTAAGGTTATAATTTTCCAAATTATGTATTTTAAAGCCTTATTTTTTCTATTTTTTGAAAGGAGAACTGACATCTAATTGATGCAATTAATAATTAAATCACATTTGAGCATGTGTGTCTTGGACCTATGGACTAGGACCCTTCTCCAAAAGGAAAATGGATCCCCTTTAAGTCCTAGAACCCATTTTTAAAATATGTTTCTGATTGTCTTTTAATGATTCAAATTCAATAAGAAATTGTTGACTTTTGGAATCTAATTTTCAAAAAAATAGATAAACACTTATAAATACATAGTCTTTCTATGATTTGAAATATAAGAATCAATTACAAGACTTCATATGAGAAAATATTATTATCAAGAGCATTCAAGAGTAGATTTATCTGTCATTTGTTGCAACATTGAAGATCATATCATCATGTTCAAGCTTATGTCTGTTAATGTCATCTTGTAAAGGCTAATATGCATTACTGATCCTAAAGCATCCAAGCATTTCAAGTATCCAAATCAATCAATCAAAGAAATATTCAATTACTTGGAGAAATGTGTTTGACTTCAATCCTCTAAGGGAAGCCATTGAAGGGTGGTTAATTGTAGGAAGAATTTTTCATTCATCATTTCCTTCCTTTTTAATTATCTTTCAATCAAGGTTTAATTACCAAACTTGTGATTTGACAAAGGAAAACCCCCATACAAACAAAATATTTTTTCCCTCTTTATGTATGCACAAATTATAGGTTGAAGAACAATTGACAATATCTTGAAATATTTTTTTATTATTACGTAATTTTTCATCATTGTTGTCAAGCCACAAAACATAAATTACAGATTTTATTTCTAACTTTTTGATAGTGGTACTTGTGTTAAAATGAATCCAAGTTCCAACATCATAGGACTATCAACAATTATTCTCAAAGCCCTAACTAGGACCCATTTTCCGTAGGGAAAATCTATCCTTCAAATGACCTTAAAACAAGCTTTTGGTGCCAGGTACATGTGTCCAAACCCTTCTTAGATATGCCTTAAACTATCATTTCAATTTTTGTATATTCAAGAATTTTGATTTTACATATTAGGTGTTATTTTTCATTAAGTTTAACTATTTCAATTCATTCCAATTTAATTCCAAACCTTTCCTACTATCCTAAGGACTTAGATCCAATTCTGATTTGCTCACCATTGAGGTTAAAACTCAATATTTACACCTTGTAATCTATTTCCTAATGAAATGCACTTTGGGAAAGGATGCCTATTAAGATCCCTATAGGTTCTATATGCATCATATAAAACCTTTTAGGGGATACCTTTCCCCTTCATTTCATTTTGGTGAACCCGATATTGTACATCATACTTTTTTTTATTTTGAGATCATTAAAACCATAGGTCTAGGTCTTGCATAATTTTCTATTGCATTTCATTTAGAGTTACCTATTGCATATTTTCATCATATAAATTCATAAAAATTCAAAACAAATGAATACATTCTACATATTAGATTGCACTAAAATGTGTTTCAGTTATTTAGATCAAAATTACATAAAAGATTGCACTCAAAAAAGTTGTCATTTTTTTCATACATTGTCATTCAAATTTCATTTCCATTTTAACTAAATTTCTGGAAAAACTGTCATTTAAGAATCTATTTTCATCTAGGAAAAGTGAGCTTTAATATCAAGATAAACACTCAAAATTAATATTTTTAAACCCCTATCAAAGGACTCATTTGCCCAAGGGTGAACCTAACCTTGTATAGGTAATTTTCCAAATTTTTGCTCATTTATGTGTGTTCTTTTGCTTCATCTTCCTATACTTTTAGATCTCTATTTCCATTTCAAAAATTTCATATTTCTATATATGTTTGCACATAGTTCAATTAGTGAAATAAAGTGCATTGTTTAAAATAAAAATTAGCATTCAAAAGTAATCATTATTAGATTTTTGCATCTTAAAATTACTCAGTTATTATTTTAGATAAGAAATTTGCAAAATGGTTTCCTTTTCAAGCATATGGTTTTCATAAGGTGCCACATATATTGTATAATTAAAACCTCTCTACTTATGAGCATAATCTAAGGAATAAAAATGAAACCATTGAAAAGAATGTTAGTTACCCTCCTAAAATTTGTTCCATTTATATGAATGTTATAATACAAGAGAAATAAATCATGGATAATCATGAAAATCATAATAATTCTTCTCCCAACACCCCTCCTCCTTGTGAGGAAGGTTCCTTGTGTTGAATGAAGAAGACAACTAAGATTGGGTGAGTAAATTGTACATTAAAACATCAAAATACTTATTAACATTCAAATCTATTAGTCCTTAAACCCTTAATAACCATTAAACCATTATCATTCATTAGAAAAATATAAACATTACAAATAGTAATTTAAACACATCCAAACACATGAGAACACCATATTTACATGAAAAAACCATAGTGAGGACTAGATCACAACATAAAGTAAATTAAACACCAAATACAATAGGCTCACTGCCAAAGGGCTTACTACCCAAAAGAAAGAAGGGATCTTAGACAATGGATCATTTCTAGATTAGAAAGAAGATTTTTATAAAGAGAAATATATCTCAAAGCAATATTAAGATCCACCACTACTTCATCAAACCATTCACAACCTCACTAAAGAATGTAGACACCTTCTGCTCACTACTTCGAGTAGTCTTAGTAATCAAATATCATACTGAATTTTATACCTTCACACTTCACATCTCAATACTTCACACCACACACTATAGTCTACTCCATCAAGTCATCACACATATATACCTTAATTTGGACCTAGATCCACATATACACTACATCAAACCTTAATTTGGACCTAGATCCACATATACACGCCATGCCACACTTCCACAAACACCAAAGAAAATCCATAATTGGTGTAAATACCCAACATTGACTAAACCTATGTTAACACCATTAAACAATGAAGTACACAATTCCTTCAGATCCAAAGATAACTCATGGACCACACACAACACTTAAACACAATCTAGAATATTCTATCAACACTATAAAATATAACAATCCTTTGCAACAACATTCACTTAAGATATTTATTTATTCTATACAGCCAATTAATCTTCTACACACTCTCAATTATGAATCCAAACTTGTGGATCACCAAAACTCAAAAAAAATATAGTGAGGATAAATATGGAAAATAAAACACACTTCTATACCCACAAGACTAGAAACCATAACATGGAGAAATTTAGAGAAAAACCATTTCTCCTAGACATCACTACTTCATAGTTCACACACTAATGAAGACAACTTCTTCTACATAATGATTCAAAATATGAAACTATGGATATAACACCTATGAAAGCCTCTAATAAACATATCAAAAACACATGAGGATATCTTCAATCATGAAGAGATGTGGAGAAAAATAGTGAACACCACTCTACCACACTAAAAACGTTTTACCACACGATTTCCTCTTTTATTCAAAATTTCTCAAAAGCACTTGGAAACTAGGTGCAACAAACACCAAATCAACATTTGCAACACCTTCTAAGCATCTCAACCACACTATAGGTTGAACATCCACAAACATGTGCTCATCAAATAAACACTAGAATTTGACATCAGTTAAACTACTAATGACAACATAATACAACCAATTAAAGCATCTCCATATGTGGACATCGATGAAACAACATAGATCTATTGACATCAATGACAACACAAATTTCTAAAAATCTTCCCATTTTTCATTAATGGTAACACATGATATGAGAAAAAATCAACAACAACTACAAACTTTGATCAACAACACATAGTGCACATCAATGTAAATTTATCCCCCTTACACAAGCATATACACTTTCCAAAACTCTCTCTTTCTCCCCCTTTATTCATATGGTTTTTAGCTAACTGTATGTCCCTCTTTAAAATCAATGGAAAATGTAATCACATATTTTATTTTCTTAGCTTCCCCTTTGACATCAATCTCAAATATACTTTCTCTCCCCCAAAGGCAACAACCGTAAGGAACAACAATTGTTTTGAAACCTCTACTTTCACTTCCTTTGAGAAGGATTCAAATGAAAACACCAACACACAACTCTTTTCCTTTTTTCTAATCATATCCTTTGAAAAAATTAATAAAGGACAACATATGCATGAATAATTTATTTCCACACAATGAAAACACTTAATCCCCCTGACTACAACAACCAAAAATACCACTACCTACTCTCTTTGAGAGGAAGCCACCAACATCAGTCTAGAAAAAGGAATGACTCTTGATATCCACTGGGTTGATGCATAACCTTATGCACCTAAATGAAAGAAGGATGGGAAATAACCCCTAATTTCTCCTAAAGATACTCAAATTTATCCTTAAGAAGATCCTTCATAAAAATATCTACAACTTGATCCTTTGTAGGCACATACTCCAACTTCACCTCATTCGCTACAACCTTCTCTCTTAGAAAGTGATATTGGATTGAGATATGCATTTTCCTTGAATGAATTATCAAATTATTTTAAATATTGATAGCACTCTTATTGTTACATAAGATATAAATTGGTTCATCATATGATACTCTAATATCCCTCAATTTTTTATTCCTCCAAAACACCTATGTATAGCATAATGTTGTAAAAATATATTCTACTTCTGTAATAGATAACAATAATAAATCCTACTACTTACTTAGCCAATATTTCAACCTACTTCCATGAAAGAAAGAACCACCTCTTGTAATTCTTCTATCATCCCCACAAACTTCTCAATCTGCATCTATATAGGCACTTAGAGGGAAATCGGTATCCTTTGGATACCACAAGACATATTTCAAAGTGCCCTTTATGTATTTGAATATCATTTTTACTACTACCACATGTGACTCTTGTTGAGAATTTGTTTAGATGATTTAACATTGTTTTAATTGATTTCAAAACCCTAGATCTGGAAGGTTGTGCTCTAGATTATGTACATACTTGATCTATCCTATTGTATACTATGATGTTGTGTTGTGTGGAGATTATCCTTTATCTAGATATGGTATTATTCCTTTTTGGACATCTATTGAATTTATTTGATGTAGTATAATGAATACTAATCCTTTGATGATGTTTGATGTACTCAAAGCTTACTCTGGATAACCTTGTGATCTGAAACTTCATGTAGCATGTTACAAGTTCTTGTATGTCAAATTGTGGTTGACATTGAAATTAATGATAATCAAGATTTGGTCTCGGTTGTGGAATTCTCATCAGGTCTAAAATATATTTCATGTAGTTCAAATGTGCTATCTTTTGGTGATTATGTTATCTTATGTATGACCTATCTTTTGTCCCTTGGTAACGTGGTAAGAAGATCTTTATGTGCGCCCTACCTTTTGGGTCCGATGTTAGTGTGAAAGGTCTTATTGAATATTTCAAGATTTCTCTTCATGCTGACATGCCTTGTGGTGATCTAAATTTAAATGGTGGTTGATCGACTTAGAATACTATGAAGATATTATGTGGCCTACTTAATTTTGTTCTACAAGTATACATTCATAAATATAGAGAACATCTTTTTGATTGAATAGAGAGATGCATGGAAGTAGTATGATGTGTGTGAACAAATATAAGAATGTGAAGGAAGGATTAATCTATTTTGGTAGAAATTTGTGTGAAGGTTGTGGAAGGAAGGTGTGTAGAAGATTCTTGACTAGATCTTCTACGGACATAAATTATGCTCTTAACCAAAACTGAATTCATGCATATGTAGATAAAACTTCATCAGTTCACTTTTGTTAGTGAGACTATTTTGTAATATATTTTTGTGTATTTGGGTAGTGAGCCCATTGAAAGTGAGCCATTCTCTTTTGGAAGTGATCCTTGTTGTATTTTTGGCTATAATAGTCATGAAGTGATCCCAACCGGCAGTGAGCCACCTTGCAGTGAGAAAATTGGCAATGAGCCTTTGTAAAAATCACCTTAATTGGTGTCATCTTAACCGATGCTTTATAATTGAGAATTAGAATTCTCTGTGGTTTTTCCCTTCTTGGGTTTCCATGTAAAATTTGGTGTTCATTGTGCTTGGTGTTGTTATGTGCATTCATGTTCTTATCTGTTTGATTACTTTTTGATTGGTATAAGTTTTCTCCAGATTAAATAAAGAAAGAAAATTATTTTAAGATAACTGATTCACCCCCTCTTAGTTATCCGGACTATTCAACAATTGGTATCAAATCTTGGTCCCTTGTAGATAGATATTAATCGATTGCAAGAGATCTTGGGAGTTTGAAAAAATGGCAAGAGATTATTACTTTGAGGAAGAACTGAAGTCAATATTGAGTGACATGAAAAGTATAGAATATGAGAAAGAAGAATTGAAATAAAACCTCAAGGAGGAAAATGCTTGCATCTCAAATCTAAGGGAGCAAATCCAAAAATTTAAAGCAAGAAACAAATATGTCAGTTAGGAATTAAAAGAGTCAAAGGAAAGTATTGATAATTTAATGCTATAGTTGGATGAATGCAAAAAGACTAAAGAAAATTTAAATAATGCCATCAAATAGAAATCAAAAGAAAATGAGAAGTTAGATCAAGAGTTAAGAAGGTTGAAGATAGAAGCAAGATTATGTAAAAGTAGCATAATTTTGGATCATCTTTTGTCCCTACAAAAAATTCACAAGGATAAAGGACTTGTATTCACTAATGAAAGCTTAAATTAGAATACTAAGGGTGAAGACAAAGCAGTTGAAGTTGAAGTAAGATTAGTAGTAAGAAGAATGGTCCAGAACTCTAATGCACCTACAAAAAGACCTCTAATTAGGCAACCAAATGATTAAAGGTACTTATCATTCAATGCTCACTATTTTCTATGAAAAAAGTTTGGACATTAGGCTATATAATGTATAAGTAAGATGGAACAAAGTACTCAATGCTTTAACTATCATAAGTTTGGTCACAAAGTAAGTCAATGCAAAAATGAATTATCTAATCTAACAACAAGGAATGGAATGAAAAATATCTTTAATGGTTATTTTTATTCATGCTATGGTTATGGTCACAAAGCTAATAAGTGTAGGCCTAGATTTCACTCAGCTAAGTCAAGACAAAGATGTTACAAGTGCTGTCCACCCAGACATTATGCTAACACATGCAAATATGGTTCTTCAAAAAAAGTCTGAGAATGAAAAGAAAGATATAGAATCAAATGAATCTAAGAAGAAGGTGACCATAGTTGGAGGAAAAGGGAAAAAATTGTGGAAAACACTTTCATGCTACCGGATCCTGATACATGCCCTACCGGTAACTAAGGCAATCTTCCTTGGCTTAGGGGGAGTTTCACATTGGATATCTTGTCAGTTCCCCCTCTGTGAAGGAATATTGATGTGATTTTTAACATGATTAATTATGAACCGATTGATGATCTATGATGAAGCTTGATCCAAATGATTGAGAATTGAAGTACAATTGTTGGCATTAGGGTATGTGCAGGATCATCATGGAAAAAATAGACCCTTAAGTGGTGATGAAAATTCAGAAAATCAGGGTTAGGCAACTTGACATAAAAATTTGAATAAGTTATCTATAATATTTCAAAAATATGTAAGAATAGAATCTGTAGAAATTTGAATATAGTTTCTAAACTAGTAGGTTTATTCAAGAATTAAAAAAATCTATTTGGTGAGAATTTGAAATTTCAATGCAGTAGTACTTAAATTTGGAAAAATAAGAAGTAGGTGTTTGTCTCACCACCATAACCACAATAGAATGATAATATTTTTTTATAAGATTTTAAATATAATCAGAGGACTCATTTCCCAATGTGTTACATATATTTTTTAAATTTTTTTACAAGTAAATAATTAATTATGATTTGTTTATTACAACTTTTAAAAAATATAAAAACTTGCATGTTTGACCACCTTAACTTGGTCAAAACTTCATGAAATTCAATTTTAGTTGTTTTAATCCTATAATATGTGAATCATAGAATGTGATGCATGTTTCAGATTCAAAATATGTGACACCGTTTGAAAGCTATAGATTTTTTTCAATCAACCTATCAATCAGGACTTTAGGAATAATTCAAATAGAAAATGAATAATAAATATTTATTAAATTCAAAGTAAAGCATAATTTATATTGGTGAAAAGCTGAGAATCCCCTTTAAAAACCCTTTTCATTTCATCAACTTTGGGTAAAAAAAAAGTCGTCAGCCACATGGGCCATCATATCACTTACATATCGCCACTTTTTGGCCCATCATGATCCTACACATACCCATTATCAATGTGCAATTTTGGTGGTGAAATAATAATGAGTAATTAAGGATAAAAGGCGAGGTTTTCAAAATAATTTCTCATCATTTGCAAAGAAGAAGAAGAAATTTCATTGAGTGATAAAAAGTAAAAAAAGAGGGCTAGTGTGAGGATGGAATCTGTTAACAAAGGATCTAGTGGCGGTATTCCATTAAGGCCAAAGGGAGTTGAGTTGGATGAGTTTGATCATCGAAAAAGGAAAGAAATGGAACTAGGGTTAAAGATGGATGAGTTGCAAAATGTAAATACTTTGGGTATGGACTTATGGGGAGAATTTATGTGGTTTACAAATAAGAAATCTATCTTGTTCCTATTGGGTCGATCCGAGGATGGTAGCATTATTTTGGACAAACCCTATCTGATCATGAAGGAAGCCATTGAAGCTATTACTGGTTTGTGAAGTGTTGGTGACCTCCTTGGGAAGAAAATGATGAAATCCAGAGATGTGGAGGAACTTACTGGTATTGAAAAAGACCCCCAAGTTCTACTAATAAATAATATTGTTGATCCTGTAGTAAGGTATGTGTCTTACAACATCACTTATAAAATCTATTTCAAAAATCATGAAGGTTCTAATTCAACTATTTTTGTATAGCTTGCACACATGATGGTGAAGGAAAACACACAATTCGATTTGTGTAGCCTAGTAATGGAAAACCTAATTGAGAATGTCAGAATTTCTTTGGTTGAGAGTTATCCTTTTTGGTTTGGGTCTCTACTCACATGTTGGATATTTTACTTTTTGAGTTTGTTACCGGTAAAAGGGAATGTTAAGTGGAAGTCTAACATCCCTATCAAAAAGAAAGTTTATAGGTAGTTGGAATGTATGGAATATAAAACAAGTGCATGCAAATTCTATTTCTCATCCCTATAGATGAATCTTTGCTCTAGTGTGATAGTATCCAATCAGTTTGAGGAGGGTTCCTCCTCCAGTAAGAAGGGGTTCGAATTTGTTATTGGTGGTTCCCCTCTAGAACCTAAAAAGAGGAAATTTAACATAGAAGATGTCATCACTATCTTAGAAGAGAAGGAAAAGGAAGAAGAGTCTCTACCTGGATCTAAATCTTTCAATCTAGATGATATTCAGTTGGTGTTAGATGAAGGTGATATGAAGAAGGTTGGTGAAATGTGGTGTGCTTGTTCTTCGATCATAAGGCTTAAAATTGATGATGCTTTGGTTAATTATTTGCTCAAGAATGGTATTACTATTTTAGATGTTTCTAACTCATTACCAGATGATCTAGTAGAAGTTGTTGAAGAAATATTTTTACTAGAAGGACCGAAAGGACATATGTTCAAAGTTATGATTGAGAGAAGATGTTTCAAATCTAGACAAAATTTATCCAAACAAATTGGTGAGACAAGAGAATGCATTAAGGAGATGTCTGAAATCTACAAGTATTGTCTTTGATGACCTACACCTATTGATAATTTAGAAGAAAAATTGAAGGTATTGAATCTGAGATGAATAATATTGGAAAGAGTTTTTATTTCTTCAAAGACAAAGATGGAAAAAATATAATAAGCGTTGGTGAGTTTCAATTAGAGTTGTTGATTGTTAAGAAATAGAGGGAAGACTTTGGTTAGAACTTTCTGGTTGGTCAAAGAAATTTTTAAGATGTGTTTGGATCATCTCTTCAATTTACTTTATGATGCAAAAGATTGTGGATGATGATTCCTATCTCTAGACTAGTCATCTTGATTTATGCTATTGAATTTGTTGGATAGTACGAGTGCCAGATTGGATTTTGTGATGCTAGCTTGGAAGAGGATTCTTCAAACTATGAGAGAAAGGTAAAAAAAAATTAGGTGAAAAGTGTTATTTTTACTTGAGTTTCTAAATGTTTAAATTTTTTCCCTATTCCTTTGATGAAAAAAAGGGGGAGAAAAATTGAAAAAGAAAACAAAAAAAAAAAGAAGAATTAAATTGTTGGATAAAGGGGGAGTTTTGGAGTTTTGAAGTTTTGGAGTTTGTAGCTTTGAAGTTGAAGTTTTTTGAGTTTTGTGTTTTCAAGTTTTTGTTTTTTTGCCATCAATTCCAAAGGGGAAGATTATTGAGAAGTTATTGAGATGATTTATCATTATTGTCATTGATGTCAAACCCTTTAATCTAAAAGTTTTTTCTTTGTATGATGTACAAAACTGATTTATCCTATCATATGCTATGATGTTGTATTGTGTGGAGATTTTCCTTGATCCAGATATGACAATATTCCTTTTTGGAAATCTATTGAATTCATTTGATGCAGTATAATGAAGACTAATCCTTTGATGATGGCTATTGTACTCAAAGCTTACTCTGGGTAACCTTGCTATTTAAAACTTTAAGTAGCATGTAAGAATTTCTTCTATGTCAAATTGTGTTTCTCTAGTTGACACTGAAATTAATGATAATGAAGATTTGGTCTTGGTTGTGGCATTCTCATCAATCCTGAAATATATATCATGTAATCCAAATGTGCTATCTTTTGGTGACTATGCTATCTTATGTATGACCTATTTTTGGTCCCTTGATAATGTGGTAAGAAGATCTTTATGTGCGACCTACATTTTGGGTCTAGTGTTAGCGTGCAAGGTCTTATTGAATATTTCAAGCTTTCTCTTCATGCTAACAATTCCTTGTGGTGATCTAAATTCAAATGGTGGTTAGATGACTTAGAAGACTATGAAGATATTAATTCATCGAGTTAATTTTATTCTATGGTTATACATGTATATATAGACATGTTTTTTATTGAAGAGAGAGATGCATTGAAGTAGTATGATATGTGCGAATAGATGGAAGAATAGAAAGGAAGGAGTAATTTATGTTAGTGTAATTAACATTTAATTACACTTGCATAATTTTACTTAGATTTTTCTTAGGTAATAATTAGTTTAATTAATTAATAAGTAAACTTTATTTAGTTGAGCTATTTTTAGGTCAACATTAGGGTTCGATACTTTGCTTTTATAAAGAAAATCATCTCATTGTAATCTTGAATTTCTAAATAATATCAATTTGCAAATTTCATGCAAATCTCTAATTTTTCATTGTTTTTCTCTTATGTGGAAGGTGTTTAGGTTTGCATGTCTGATCTTGGTTTCTAACATGGTATCAGAGCCTTGACATGTAGCCCCTTCTGAAATTCTAGAGAAAATCATTGTAGAGTTCATTCGGGGTTCCTCAAGGATTTCATGCCTTGAGCTCATCTATGTGGTGTCTTGGATTAGATTGGGCTTCACTATTGGATCCAGAGTGCTGGAAAAAGTCAGGATTGGCTTTTATTTTGCAGATTTTGGTCATCGTTTGCCAGATCTATGAGGGTTTCAAGTTCAGTGTTTCTTTGGAAGCTCTAGAGGTAGCCTATTTTTCAGAGAATCTTGGAGAAAAATAGAAACTGCCATCACATTCAGAACGCCCCAAAACCCTAAGATCACCCTTCATTTTGTTGATTTTGGACAAGTTGGTTTCTGAGGCAAAAAAAAATTTCCCAGGGAGGCCGTACGGCCTCCCCAACACGCTTTCTGAGGCGTTGATTTTAAAAAAATCATTTTTTTGTAGGTTTCTTGTGCCTGCAATTTTGAGGAATCCACCACCAAAGTGCCACCTGGTGGCCACCTAGCGGCCATCGCCGCCAAATTTCGCTGCTCCCGTGCGCTCAGCCCCCGTCGACCTTTTAAGCCAGGTGGCGGTACTATGGGGGACCGGGCGCTATGCACCCAGCCCCCGGATGACCTACCAGCACCTCTGGTGGTCACATGGGTAACTAGGGGCTCTGCCCCAACCCCCTACATGCCAGCCCCTAGTCAAGCACAGGACCAAGGGCTGAAAAATTTTTAGCCCCTTGGGCTACCTGCAGGCCTGTAATACCCCTCCATTTTGCTTCTTGTTTATTTTGCTTTATGCTATGTTTGGGATGCAACTACTATTATATTGGACACACCTTGTTGTTTGTGTTTTGATCGCTACTATTGAGCGACGATGATTATTATGTGATGTGGTTATCTGATTATTGTTTTACATGCATTATGGATTAATGATGTTAGTAGAGATAGCATGAGATATTATTATTATGTGATTATTGATTTTGATGTAATGTTAGTCTTTTATGAGTGGATTGGTGAAGAGGACAGTTCGCATCACTCACTTGCAAGCGCCCTACGAATCCATGATTTATTCTTCACAGTGTGTATTATATGCTGGATATACTGTATTATGTTGTTTACTTGGTTTCAGGTTGCAGATACATGACATCGACTCCACCTGGTCTCACAGGTTTGAGCGTGTCCATCCAACGGTTAATTTGAAAGGGAGATAGTAGCTAGGTAACATGTGTCAGGTCTATGCCCTAGCCTTAGTGTGTCGATAGTCCTGTTTTGTGAATCATGTTTACTTGATTTAATGTTATATGATTTTATTAGATGCATTATTATTTGATTAATGTTTAGAATAATTGCATTGGAAAGAGTAGTGATTATTTTAATATTAAATTAAAACTATGCTTTGATGTTTGTTTAAAAGTTTATAATGAAATTTAATTTAATTAAATTTTAATTTACTTAATTAATTAAATTTTAATCTCAAAAGGGTTAAATTTAGTTATTAAATAATTAAAATTAATTAATTAAGTTATTGGGTGAAATTAAATTAAATTAAATCATGAGAAATTGAAAAGAAATGGAAATTGTATTTTAATTCAATTTTGTGTTTTCGAAAATGAGAAAAGAAAATAAATATCTAATTCTCTACTTTGCATGCAAAAGGGAATTAGGGTTAGATTAGATATTTTAGTTTTACATGAATGCATGTTTCAATTTTTGGGAGAGAGAAGTTTTTGGAAGCATTGATATTTTCAAAGGATTGGGGAATTTTTGAAGAAAATGCACAAGTAGGGTTTGAAACAATTTTTGGATTTTGTTAATTGGAATTGTTGCACATGTGAGGAAAAGCTTGGAGGAGAATTCTATCAAAGGAATTTCATCTTCTTCTGTAGCTTCATATTCCAGGTTTTGTACTTGTTGTCTAATTCAATTTTCAATTTAATGCTTCGTGAAAATTTGATAAATTTACTGTAGGAAATTATTCAGTAAACAAAACCCGTAGATCCATTGTTGAAATTCAATTTATTATGTGCTTCAAACAATTAGGATTTAATATGGAAATTCTACTTTTGAAAACAATCAGATCTATATTTCAAATTCAAACCCCGTAGAAAATCTACATTGAAAATCAAACAAAATTCAGTTCTGTACAAATTTATTTGTTTAAATTTTTCAAAATCTGAAGGAATAGATTGAGGGAAAATAAAATTACATCTTTTGAATTTTGGGATGAAATTATGGAAAATTTAATTAATTTCTTTATTACTGTTTTTTTTAATAGTTTTCTCAATTTTACCAGTCATGGAAATTCTGGTAAATATATATATATTTATATATATTATATGAAGTTGCATATAATATATATAATATATATATAATAAATCTATGATTTAAATGCCTAGCTTCTGTCGAAATTCTCATTTTTGAATTCCGCACTGTGTTTAATGACGAAAAGTACTTTTTTGTTGGTATCTATGTTTTTATAAAAAAAAAGATTAAAAAAAATATATATATTAAAAAATAAATAAATTAAATTCTAAGTGGATGGATGGGGAGGTCAAACCCCAACCGTCACACATCCCAAAGGGATGGTCGCACCTGCCATGGACAGTGCGCCCACCGTTTTGGGGGACGCACTCCCCATGGGAGTTGCGGCCTCCCCTACCAAGCACCGACAGCTATACACTGTACAGTCGGCGAAGGAAAAGGTATGCTGGCCGCTGTACAATGTACAGTGAGCGCCAGGCATGGGTACCACCGGTACAAGCACAGGCCTATCACATGTTTTTTTTATTAATTAATTTTTTTATGATTTCTTTTTTTGTAATTTTGTTTCATTTATGTTTTGTTTAATTATCTAAAATGTATTTTATTTAAGTAGGTTGTATACCTTTGGCATATTAAATATTAAAATATAATATTTAATATAATGAAATTTTATTTATAAATGGGAAAAATTAGTGTCTGAGTGTGAACATGTTACAAAATTTAGTTAATTTGTCTTAGACTGGAAATTATTATAAAATAGAGGCCCAGTATGAGTACTAAATAAGATTTTATTTATTTTTATTTAGTTTAGAATTTCAAATCATATATGGGAGTTATATATATATTTATCTTTTAATATTCTGTTAGGCACTTTAAAGCATGCAAGTAGTTAGATAGTGAGTTAAGTGAAATACCTTTTATGCATTGTTATTTAGTTGTGATAAATATTTATTTAAAAGAGGGATTTAATTATTTAATGGATATTTGAATGGTTATAGTAATTTAATTTGCTGCGAGATACTTTAAGTAGAAATATGGATTTAAGATATCCAAACATAGTGTTTTTCTTTATCAATGCAATATTATATTATTTTCCCTTTTAAGTGAATGCTCTGGGAATGGGTAATCGTGTTTTGCATTGAGAAGTCTTCTAGTGAATGTGGGTCATTCCCATGTTAGTTAATGTTCGTTTTCCTTGGGTAGTACTTTGTGAGTTTGTTTTCCTCCAAGTGCTGGATTGGGATTCCTTATTGTCATCTCCTAGATTAGGAGAGATAGTGTTGTTCAGTACTATAACACTTGAGTCACCCTTGGAGTCTAGATTTGAGTAGTGTGTTATCCATTAGAGGAGTGGCTTTTGTTAGGGGCCGGAGCCCAAAGAGGTAAATCGGGTAACCTTCAGAAGTGTTTTTTAGTAAGTGATAATTAAAGTAAAGTATTTTGATGACTAGGATGCATTCACATTAACCAAGATAAATTAACCTCACTCACAAACACAAGGGCTTGTTTATACTTGGGCTGAGTGAGAAGGCCTGGAATGGCAAGGTCAACTATCTTGTCCATACAAAAGGTAGTTGATTCCGCATGAGTGAGTATGAGGGCCGGGATTCGGTTGAGGTCACCAGGATTTCCAGAGCCTATGAAGAATGCCCAGAGGAGATCTCATGATGCACCTTGTGATGACACTCTATCTAGGATAACCTTGATTTTATGTTGTGTGTATGGATTCTTTAGCACACTTGATTATAATATATCTGGAAGCAATGTAACCATGTTAGTGTTAGATTTATATTGTGCATATGTTTGATTGAGTAAGTATGTGTCAGTATGAGTCTACCTTTGGTTAGAGGTAGTAGATTTCTTGTCCATCTTGCATTTTTACTATCTCCTAGCATGGGGGGTGGGCCTTCGGGTACCACTAGGTTGGGTGGAACATGCACCAAAACCATTGGGTCCCCTTTATTCTTCGGTTCATGGAAGCAAGACATCCAGTTGGACAGCTCGTGGATCTTTTTAATCTTTTCTAGCACTATTGTAATGAGTTGTATTTACCCCTCTTGTTTCTATGAGGTGGATTATGTAATTGTAATACTTTTGTAATTTGACTCATTCTGGGAATGAGGATTGTAATCTTGTAATGGTTTATGTAATGGATTTATTTGATGAATAATCTATTCTTATCTTGTATTTACTTATGTTGAATGAATGTCATTACTTGAGTTATTTAATGCAATGTAATTTAGATGATGTATGTTAATGGGAATATAAGTAATCTCGGTTACGTAGCCTTAGGGGAGGTTGTCAATTATAGGTGAACATGTATGTTTAATTCACTTTAATAAAAAAAAATTAGTACGCTTTTGTAGTGAATTGAAACTTTCTCTAAGGTTGCATGGCGGAGCATTACAAGGCCTTATTGGCCAAATTGGAGCACTTTTACAAAATCGGGCGTAACTTTTGTGTACGGTGTCCTTTTTTTCGCAAACGAGATACCATTGGAAAAGATAATTCCGACGCCAATCCATTGGTGAAGGTAGTTTTCTCTAATTTTTCTCCAGTTTTATTTTTCAAGTCCTTTAGCTTAGATGTTGTTGTTTTCACTCGGGAGTGCATATCTTTTGAATCGGTGATCTTTTTTTCGCGATTCTCATGGCGTTGGAAAGATGGTTCAGTCCTCTACATAGATCAGAGGTCTATTTTATTTTTCTATTTATGCATGTTTTAATTCTCTCCTTTTGCAATCATTGGGTACTGTAAAAAATGAATTGATATAAAGTTCCATCAGGGGGGTTTCTTGCATAATAATTTTATTAGAGTGTGCATGCACTTTGATATTCATTGTGTTTTGATGAAAAATCTCATGAATTGTAATCTGGTTTCTTAGTTTCTTTTGGCCACCTTTTTGTCTTAGCTTGACACATATCAGATTCATTTCGGATCCATCTCAATTTGAGGGCCACTAAATTTGTGGTTAATGTTCCTGAGTCTTTATGGTACTTGTTCCATGGAAAATTCTTAGTCTTAGTTTGGAAGAGAGAGATGCATTGAATTAGTATGATGTGTGTGAATAGATAGAAGAATACAAAGGAAGGAGTAATTTATTTTGGTAGAAAGTTGTGTGAAGGTAGTGGAAGGAAGGTGTGTAGAAGATTCCTGACCGAATTTGCTATGAAAAAAATTGTGCTCTTAACCAGAACAAAATTCTTGGATATGTCGATGCAACTCCATTAGTTCAATTTGGTTAGTGAGACTATTTTGTAATCTATTGTTTTGTATTTGGGTAGTGATCCCATCAGTAGTGAGCCATTTTCTGTAGGTAGTGAGCCTTTCTCTTTTGACAGTGAGCCTTTTTGTATCTTTGGTTATAATAGTTGGGAAATGAGCCCAACCGGTAGTGAGCCACCCTACAGTGAGCAACTTGGTAGTGAGCCTTTGTGAAAATCGCCTTAATCGGTGCTTTATAATTGACAATTATCATTCTTTGTGGTTTTTCCCTTCTTGATTTTCCACATAAATTTTGGTGTTCATTGTGCTTGCTGTTGTTATGTGCATTCATGTTCTTCTTTGTTTAAAGAAAATAAAATTGTTTTAAGATAACTGATTCACCCCCACTCAATTATTCAAACTATTCAACAACTCTTTGGGATCAAAACATAGAAAAATGGAGTTTTATGGTTCATTACATGAGGTTTTATACTAAATTTGCAATGTTTCACCAAACTTACTATAAATATAAAGGGAAAAATAAGGTGAAATTAACCTACCTATCTTCTATTTCATTTAGGAAATGAGATCCCTTAGGTCAAAATCCACTTTCAACAACTAGGTTAGTGATGTCTTTAAGGAATCTTACAATTTCCTTTATGTATGTGTGGATGGGGGTACATTTCAAGGAACACTTTTGTAAGATAGATTAAAAATAGAAAATCAACTCAAAACTAAAATGTAAGACCAAATTTGAGTAGATGAAACATAGAGCTAACAAATACAATTCATTTCATGCAAATTGGATGAGTGGAAGATACTTAAAACTTACCTCAAAATTAGTTGAAGAGTGTCTAGGACTCCCCTATCTAAAAATGGTGAATGGGTCGTAAGATAGATTTTTGAAAGAAAAACATTAGGATCATTTGAAGAAATATTTGAGATGCAATTTGCCACTAGTTTCACTCAAAAATGATGGAAAATAAATCCAAGATCTAAGTTTCTATGATCTTGACAACTTTTCTTGCAACTTTTACAATTTTGCACTTTAGATATATCCAATCTTCAACTTTTCTTCAACTTATCAACCTAAAAATTTTCAACACACAAAGAGAGGGAAAAATGTTTGTTTTTGGTTGAGTGGGGGTTTTCCTTGGTCAAAATCCATCTTAGTAATAAAACCTTGAATTTAAATAATGAAACATGAAAACATTGATGAATGAAAAATTCAATGTTTCAACTCATCAAAACATTTAATAAACCTTTGAATGGAGATCCTTGAAGGTGTTGGATAGGATAATTGAGAGGGGGGTGAATCATTTTCATAGATTTAAACTTTGAATTCAATTACCTAAAATAACACATAAAATGGTTAAGTGATTAACCGTCAAAATCCAATGCATAAAAAAAATAACACCAGATTTATGTGGAAAGCCCAATGAGGGAAAAACCTTGGTGAGGATTAGCTCACGCTATAGAGAATATCAAAACTGATTACAAAAAGGCTCATTTCCTAGAATAAGGATTCACTGTAAAAAGGGCTACAACCTCGATGACTCACTTCCATAGAGATATAAAGAAGACAAAGAAGACTTGTTACAGAGAGACAACCATCCCAATGCAACAAAGGATTCCATCACAATCGCTGATCCACTGCATCCAAAATCTCATCATTAAGATTCACACTGATCAACCACACACATAACTCACACACTTTCAAAATAACATCAAAGTCACATATGTGCTTTCACTTATCTTCCTTCTTTTCTTATATACACTTTTTATTACTAGAGAATTTGTATTTACACCATCTCCAAATTTGAAAGGATACAAAGTCACCCATCCAACTTCAAATTCAAATTAGGTCAGTGCCAAACATCCTAGGGTGGAGTTAGAATGAGGGCAACCCAAACACATGGTTCACTAGGACCCATAATAGATCAAACACACTTCATCAACTTCAAATGTAGTGCTTGTCACATGATCAGCTAAACCACTGTAAAACACATAGATCAATTAAGCTCGATGCTTCCAAATGTCAAAACCATCTTCAATAGAACTAGGGCAATACAACTCTCAAACTATAAAGAGAAATCCAGACCAATGACAATTATTCCAAACCTCAGACAAAACACAAAAACATAGCTCACAAGTACTAGGCCAAAATCCTCAACAATCGACAACCTCTAGTCTCTTTTTTATACAATTTTCTTAATATCCTCAACATATAAAATGAATAGAAACTAGTAGATAAATAGCTAATCGATTGAAATCAATGACAACACTTTCATTCATGTTTCCATTCTTGTAACAATCTCACCCTTTTTCATTGATGGCAACACATGATGTGAAGAACCATCAAAGACACAACAACTTTGAAAATACTTCTCACAATTTTTCTTTTGCTTCTACCCTTAGAATATCATCTTCCTCATCAGTTCTTCTTTCTTTCTCTTTTTCACATGATTTTTCTCTCCTTTTCACATTATCTCTCTGTCGTCTTTGAAATCAATGGCAAAGGAAAAAATATATGTTCATTGAAACTTCATTTAACATGAAAGTAGCATACTCATAGTGACAACCCTTTTAAAATCATCAATCCAAAAAGATAAAACCATGAATCCATTAGATTGATGCATCTCCTGTGTGTGAATATGTGAACTAAATAGAAAGATAAAACAACACACCAATGAAACATTAAATCAAAGGAAACTAATTAAAAAGATAAAACAAACTCTAAATAACAACAGTTCCTTCAAATGCGTTCCATTGTCCTCTATCTCCAAGGATTCGATGCAAGTTACTGGCTCTTAGTTGGTTTACGCAGAAACTTGTTAGAATGACAACTTAGGAGAACAAGATTGATGCAATATGTATGTCCATTGCTAATGTTTTAAACTATGTTTATGAACTTGAAATTCTATGATATGAAATATGCTAAAATGTTGATTTTAATGTAACTATAATAACTACGCATAAAATCTAGGATGAAATCTACTCTCCAAAGGGTTGTATTTATAGATTTTTGGAAGGAAAGAATCTAGTTGGAAAAGATCAACGGGCAAAATTGAACATGTGAAGATGAACGGTGTGAGATTCTGGAAGTTAGAGAAAGGTGGAAGGTGTGAGAGAAAGATGGAAAATGTTTTCAACCCATGAAACCATCTTCGTTCAAAAAATGGAGACAAACATGCCATTTGTCTTTTCATTTATGAAAAGTTGGTTGAATTTTGAGGATAATTCTTAATTAATTAAATAAATTTATTTAATTATATGTGACTTGTATTTTGGAAACTTCCATAATTAAATAATAATATTTAATTATGTAAGAGGTGAAAAGTTGTGTAATTAAATATTTACAATATTTAATTATGTGATATGAAAAAGATATTAAATATTTAATATTTAATTTAAATGTGAAGTCAAGGATGAATTAGAGGAATATTCCATAATTTGAATTTAAATGTTCGAACTTAGAATACAATGATAATTAAATAAATAAATTATGAAATTTATTTGATAAATTTAATTTATTTAATTTAATTAAGGGGAATATAGCAATAATTAAATAAACTTATTTATTTAATTAAACTAGAAGAATTTAGAAAAATGAACGATATAAATAAATAATTAAATGTATTTATATGTAGGTGAGTTTAGAATATTAATTAAATAATTCATATTTAATTAATTAACAAGTTTGATTAACTATGACCATTTTTAGATGTATGCATCTCCAAATGTATCTTAGTTTGTAAAAGGAGCGGCAATAACCCCTAGCTTATCATGAAGATACTCAAAAGTATCTTTAGGAAGAGACTTCGTAAATATATCCACAATCTGATCTTTTGTTGAAACATACTTGAGCTTGAATTCATTCTCCATGACCTTCTCTCTCAAGAAATGATACTTGATATATATTCTTCATTCTCAAGTGCATTATTAGGACTCTTCAAAATGTTAATTGCACGTGTATTATCACACAAGATAGAAATAGGCTCATCATACGACACTATGATATCTTTCAATATATGTTTCATCCATAAAAATTGTGTACAACAAGATGCAACAGTAATATACTTAGTTTCAACAATAGACAAAGAGATTGATTCTTTCTTCTTACTCAACCATGACAGAAATCTACATCCAAGAAAGAATGCACTACCATTAGTACTCTTTTTGTCATTTATAATTTTGGCCCAATTTGTATCTATATAATCACTAAGTGTAAAGTTAGTATCCTTGGGATACCATAATCCATAATCCAGAGTACCATTCAAATATCTAAATATCCTTTTAACTACAGTAACATGTGTTTCATTTGGATCTTCTTGAAATGTAGCCAAAAGACAAACCACATCTATAATATCTGGTCTAGTATCAGTCAAATACAACAGTCCACCAATCATAGATATATACTTTCTCTAATCAGTCTTATGTGAATCATCATCTTTACCCAAATTACATCCTTTCACCATAGGGGTACTTACCAATTTGGAACCATACATTTGAAATATTTTCAACATCTCCTTCACCTACTTAGATTGTGAAATGAAAATTCCTTCCTCTGATTGATTAATAAATAGCCCAAAAAAGAGATTCATCTCGCCAAATATAAACATTTCAAATTATTTTTGCATATCTTTCACAAAAATCTTGCACATTTTTTCATTTCCTCCAAAGATAATTTCATCAAAATATACAATAACAATCAAGATTTTGTCACTTTCAATCTTGAAATATAAATTACTATCTACCGTACCTTTGTTAAATCCTTGTTGACTCAAGTACTTATCTATCCTTGCATACCAAGCTCTAGGAGCTTTCCTCAATGCATATAAAGCTTTCTTCAATATGAGCACCATATTTGGTTGATCTGTTAACTAAAATCCTTTTGGTTGTTCCATGTAGACCTCTTCTTCTAGTTCACCATTCAAAAATGTTGACTTCACATCCATTTGATAGACTTTGAAATATTTATAAGTAGTGAATTCCAAGAACATCCTTATAGCTTTCATTGTTGCTACTGGGGAAAAATTATACTAAAATTCTATACCTTATACTTGTGACTTGCCTTTGCGCACAAGCCTTTCTTTGTTTCCAACAACTTTCCCATTCTCACTTAGCTTGTTTCTAAATACCCATTTTGATCCAATGATATTTTTGTCTGCCGATCTTGGGACCAATTCCCATGTTTAATTATTCTCAATATACAAAATTTCTTCTTTCATTGCTTCCTTCCAATGTTTATCCTTACAGGCTTCACTTACTAACTTCAGCTCAATCTCAAAGAATAAGAACAAATTTACTTTAGTCGTAGCTTTGCTTTTAGTTAACACACCTTTTGTCTTGTCCCCAATAATCTTACTTTTTTAATTATTCCTCTATACATATTTCGGTGTCCTATGGGACATCACCAAAGCATCTTCTTCACTTTCATTATGGTTTTCTTGCTCATCTTTATCATGTTCTTCCACAGCTTATTCTATTCTTGCACAGTCATGTTCATTAGACATATATCCATCAATATAAATAGAATTATTTATTGTTTCATCAACCTTCACATTCAAGATTTTTACAATTTTCCTCAATATTTTGTTGAAACATCTATATGCCTTGATTTTATTAGAGTATCCAAGAAATATTTCTTCTTCACTTCTTGCATCAAACTTACCCAAAGTTTCCTCATCTCTTCTGATATAGCATTTTCTTCTAAATACCTTGAAATATTTGACTTTAGGGATTCTTCTATGCCATAGCTCATTGGGAGTATTTGTATTGTTTTCTCTTTCCTGAAATTGATTGAATACATATACAATAGTGTGAATGGCTTATTTCTAGTAAACTTCTAGAAATCTGGCTATAGTGATCATTGACCTAGCCACTTCTTGAATTGTTCTATTTTTCCTTTCAAAAATTCAATTTTATTGCGGAGTTCTTGAAGCACATAGCTATCTCTTTATACCATGCACTTCACAAAACATATTGAACTCATAGGAGGTGAATTCTCCATCTTTGTTAGATCTCAAGCATTTAATCTTCAAACTCGCTTCATTTTCAATTATATACTTGAATGCCTTGAATATATCTAGTGCATTTGATTTCTCTATTAGAAATGTAACCCATGTATATCTAGAATAATCATCAATTAAAAGTATAAAGTACCTTTCACTAAGTAGACTTTTCACTCTTATATGAACATTGTATACACCTAAAATTGGTCTGGAGAATCCGATTAATTAAATACGAATTATTTGATTAATTATTCTAAATTCCTCTACTGTTTGGATAAATAGAAATATTTATTTATATAGTTCACATTCACGCCACATTTAAATTCATCTAATTTCATCTAATATCTCATCTTGATTAAATAAATAAAATTAAATACTTTGTTTGATTTAATTAGCATTTCCCTATTTTATTCTATCACATCAATCTTAAATTAATTAAATAAAGATTAAACACTTTATTGATTAATTGCCATATTCTTCTGTTTAATTTAATAAACAAATTCTATAGTTTGTTTTATTAAATTATTTATCCCTCTTTTTTTAATTTAAATAAATCAAAAATATTTAAATAAAGGCATAAGGAATATTCCTCTATATTTCCTCAAAAACAAATTAGATATCCTATGTCTAATTTATGTCAAAATTAATTGATTGAAACTTCACGAGAAGAATTGGAGACAAATTGCAAATTTATCTCTCAATCTTCTTCCATCAACCCTTCCTCTTCTCTTGCCTAGTGTTTTCATGGGTAGAGACAATCTCCAAAATCTTCTCAATCTCCTCCATCTCTCGCCATTCAATCATCCAGATTGAATCCAAGCCTCTCTTTGCCATCCCTGTGCATTTCTACAACCAGTAAATCTATAAATAAAGCTTCATTCAACCAAGAAAAGGATCTAGATTATCTAACTTATGCACTCTTACTCTGTAGGAATTCAAGCATCAAAGAATCAAGCATCCAACATTCTAGTTTCCATATCATGGCTACCTCCTATAGCTGCATTTATCAGTTTTCATATCAATCTATGTTATATTAGCTTCTTTTATCATCTACATTTTATCATATTAGCTTCACATCATTGCATCAACATAATCCCATTCTTTAGATTGTCATTTTAATAGTTATAGTGTTTTATTAAATCTGAGAGCACAATAGCTTAATAAATCTTTAAAGATAGGAGACAATGAGACACTTTTAGTTGATTATTTGCTTAATGTTTGATACAATGTTTCATTAAGAAGTGTTTTATTCCTTTCTACTTATTCACACTTACAATTTGACGACCACCATGGGGCCTAACCCCATATTTTTATCAATTTTTTTGAAAAGTATTGCGCATGTTGCTAGAAATTTGTTTCAACGCTTCCATCAAAAACTATAACGCATCTGTGGAAAACTATGGCACTTTTCTGCTTTGTTTTGGCACTTCCTTGATACTATAGCACATATGTTAATTTTTTTAGCACTTTCTACTTTAGCGTTTCCATGAACTATTTCAGCGCATTGGTTACCCATCTCCAGAAAAGTTAATTTAGCGCTTCCATGAAGAACTTCAATGATTTGGTGTTATGTTTCAGCGCTTTTGATTTTAGCGCATCAGGTAAAAACTATGGTGCTTTCATGGACAATTTCAGCGCTTCTTTAATTTTGATCTGGATCCAATGTGACCACAGCTATAATTTCGTTTTGATAGAGTTAGACTAAAATTTATCAATCCTAGGGTAGCCATTTCTAGTTTAAAATTTATCAATCCTAGGGTAGCCATTTCTGATTTGAAATTTATCAATCCTATGGTAGCCATCAAACTTAAATTGCAATATCAGTTAAAAAGGACACCATGATTTTTTTGAAGCAAAATCTTCACATAGATTAGCAAAATTTGTCTTTTGGACTTAAAACGAATCATTTATCTATTGTGCTTATGTGGTGAATAGGCTTATGCTCTCCCCTTAACTGGGTGATCAAACTGCCATACTCATCCTTATTTTCATGCAAATTTATTCTTTTGTTAAAACCTTTAGAAGGCCTGTCGTAGTGGGAAAAAGTACTCAACCTATGGGAACGACCTAAGTGGGAATACCTAAAGCCAAGGATTCCAACCCAATCTAATCAAAATGCAAGCTGTTGATGAAAGTCCAACTTAACAATAGTGAGAAAGATAACCATCCCCAAAATCTTTGTTCTAAATATTGGGAGGTCTCCTGAGGGATTTTATCAATTTCCACACCGCATAGAGGCCCTATCTAAGAACAATAGTGTAGAGTCCAACTGAGTTAGTAACCAAACATTGTAATACTCACGGTACAAGGGGAGGGAAGAATCTGCCCCCAAGACCCTCACCATATAATTTCCAAGGACCATTTTCTCAGAGGATGAGAAATCCAAGTCTAAGTACGTGTCTGGAAATGAAAAAAACACGAGCGCCCTCTAGGGGGTGACATGGCTGTGTGCGTCAATGCAATTTTAAGCTATAGGTTGTTGAGTATAATGATGACCTATTTGACCTTAGGAGTGAGTCTGTCTAAATTGTGTACATTTTTCAAAGCAAACCCATGAAAATCAATAAGGACCATTCATGGTTCTTGAATATACACTATCTGTTCAGATTAAAACAATTATTCTACAATTGGCTTGTTGTGTTTTCACAAAATGATTAAGAATTAGATAAAAGATCATCCAAAAAAAATCAAATCAAATCAGGTCAAGAAATTCATGATTCGAAAGTGGAAATCAACCAAGTTTGTTAAGAGAACCATCAAAATCACCAAACCCAATAGACCACTAAGTTATCAAGATAATTTAAGAAGAAGGTGTTTCTTATATCAGAATCAAAATATCTTTTTACAACATAGAACCTTCATTCATAGGTATCACAACTTTGCTAGAGGTCATACTCTTGATTATGCTGTAGAACCACTTTATTCATGAGCTTTCTTCCAAAGGAGAGCCCTCACACAATATCACAACCGTAGTCAACACATATGTCAATCCTACTTCCCACAACCTATGATAGAATATGCCACAAGGCCAAGTCAAATTTTACAATAGGGAGTCTTAAAAATCCTATTTTTAGCGCTCTGGAAATCTGTTTCAGCGCTTCAGGACTCTGTTTTAGCACTTTCATAAAATAGCGCTTCTAGGAACTGTTTTAGCACTTACGGACACTGTTTTAGCGCTTCCATCAAATAGTGCTTTCATCATCTGTTTCAACACTTTTGGGCATTGTTTTAGTGCATCCATTAAGATAGCGCTTCCATCACCTATCTCAGTGCTTTTGAACTTTGTTCTAGTGCTTTGACGAAATAGCACTTCTATCACCTATTTTAGCGCATCTAAACTCTGTTTTAGCGATTTCAAAACAGAGAGTTCCAAATCATATTAGTCAGTTTGTCTATCATTTATACACAATTTTTTATCAAAAAAAAAAGTACCTTTTTATCAGAATCACTGTCTAGAAACCAAAATCGGATAGGTTCATACAAGTTTCCAATATTTTCAACTGAAACGCAAATCTTGCAAATCCTAAAGTGTCAAATCAAAACACAATCTCAATTATTATGCTAAAGTTTCATCATCGGGATATTATCATCCTATCATCACGAAACAAAGAATAGTAATTGGATTTTTAACCTAGTCTTATCAGTATTCTTTTAAAGGATAAAGGATCTTTTAACATCCAACATGATGTCATGATAAAGGATCTATATAACCTGAAACAAAAAAAAGGGGAGACATTTTTGTCCTTTCTACAAATATGGTGACAACTATTCATTAGATATCCTCGATCCATTCCTGAAGAAGAGAAAATGGAGTTGTTCATCAAAAACTTGACAAAGGAGACGAGTTATAGACTTGAATTGCGATGTCCTCCTACATTCAAAAAGGTGATCAAAAATGGTCTTAAAATTGAAGAAGCGCTAGTCAAAAGAGGGGTTATTAAACATTTCAATGACAAATCAAATAACACAAACTCCTCAAATCAATACCCCAACAGTGATAAACCAAAATTTTGGCAAAAGAACTGAAATACGACTACCAACGAAATGACAAGTGATTTACAAAATGCCAAACTAGTTTTCAAATTGACAACATCTACTTCAAAAAAAATAAAAACAATGATCAAATTATCAAGTCAAATGTCATTCAGAACAACAAAATCACAAAACCGCAATCATACCAAAAACCATCAAACCAGCGTAGGTACACACCTTTAGGCCAAACAGTGGAATTGAAAATGAAAGAACTAGTCACTAGTGGTCTTATCACTATGCGGGAAGCAATATTCTGGGATCCAAAGGTGAAACCACCATGGTGGAATGACTCAGATTACTGCAACTTTCACAATAATAAAGGCCACAAAACTAATGATTACATGGAGTTAAAACACACAGTTCAAGATCTGATCGACAATAACAAGGTGTATATAGAGGGACCCGAAAACAATAATCATCATTCAGCCTTCAAGGACCCCTTACCAAACTATGACAAAGGAGCATCATCTTCTACAAACAACAAAGGTAAAAATATCAATCATATCTATGATAAAATGATCCTTTGTCTTACTGAAGTAGAGAGTGATCATACCATTGGTCAAAACATGGATGAACATGAAACCAACAACATTACCCCTTTGGATTTTCTCCCAAGCATACAAGTCCCTAAAAATCAAATAAATGTTAGAAAAATCAGAGAATGACAAGACTATCAACCAAAAAATGTAATGACAAGGGGGCAGTCCAAGGTAGTGTTAAAGGGAGTTGGGTCTAAAAATGCATATCCCCCTTCATATCATTATAACATTGTCGATCAACTTCAAAACATTCCAGTGCAGATATCAATACTAGAACTCCTCAAACTATCTCCATCACATAAGGAGGTTCTAGAACAAGCACTAGTTGCTGCTACGGTTCCAAAAAATCTAGATGTTTGCCAATTCCAAGCTATGGTGGGGCATTTGACTACCCCATATTGTCTATCATTCTCTGAATAGGATGATGTCTCACTCAACCATCCCCATAACACCGCACTCCATATCAAAGTCTTGATCCACAATAATCATGTCAAAAGAGTCTTAATAGATGGGGGAGCTAGTTTCAACATTTACACTCTAAAGTTAATTTGTGCAGTAGGGTATTCTGATGACGTTATTGATGCTCAAAGAAAAAATCACCATAAAAGCATATGATGAGGAAGAGAAATCTTCAAAGGGACTGATTGTGTTACCCATCTAAGTGGGACCAATAATGAAACACATAGAATTTCAAGTACTAGAAAAAGAGTTAACTTACAACATACTCTTAGGACGTCCCTGGATCCATGAAATGTAGGTAGTACCTTCCACATATCACTAATGCTTAAATTTCCCAGTAAATAGATAGGAGGTGATTGTATCTACCGATTATAATCACCATCAACATTGTGACACACTTAGAATCTCTCAAGATACCTTTGTGCCTCACAATCGGGAAGCATCCTGTTCAAAGTCATCAGATAAAGAAAAATGTCCAAATATCATCACCAAGTGGGTAGAGAAGAAGGATAAAGAAAAATATACAAATCTTGTTGATACTTAATTATCAGACAATCCAGATCCCCAAAATTATTTATCACAGAAATTTCAAGAGCAGGTCCAATTAATAGACAAGGGGATGGGGCAATATTCTATGGAGCAATCGCTTAATCTTTCATAGTTAATGCCATCTCCAAAGACATATGGCCAACCATCCATGATCATACATCAAAAAACACTACCTGTCACAGTTCTTGAAGATAGATTTGTAAAAGCCGGTACCATAGAGGATGAATCAGACAACAAAGCAATCCTTGATTGGTTATACAAAGATGAAGAACTATCGACATCAAATAACAGTATCAAGAATGCCAATATCAATATAGACAAATATGGCAAAAGGAAAGCTATCCTATAAAAAATGGGTTATGAGGGACAAGGACCTATTGGCTTAAGGAAGGAAGGTATCATAGAGCATATTCAACCCCTCACTCTCCATTCAAAAGAGAAGATGGGACTGGGATACTCTGAAGAACAAAAATAGGAGATGACAAGGAAGGCTGTAGAAAGAATCTTTTAGCTTAGAGATAGCTCTAAAATAGATTCAAATGAATATGAGTGGGATTTGTGTTTTGATGTATCTTACACTGACATTCAAACTAATGTAATACAGCAATATGCACCTACATGTGAGGAGGGACAAAGCTCTGGGTCTAGACCATTCGTATCAGGATTACTAAATATCGATGACTCAAGTGGGGACGAACAAACATCAAGTGAACTAGATGATCTTGAAGAAGGTACCATCATTAACCTCGATATTCCAAATAAAAACTATGATGAAATGGCTTTCCTAACCCTTACATCCATCAACCTAAATCAATCTGATGACCTCATGCCATTAATCCATCAAGAACTTATTGACTAGGAACCTATCAAACCTCTAACTGTACCCATATTTGCAAACAATGATGCCATCATAAAATTTCTATTTCATGACAAACTTGGTATGAGTTCAATCCATAATACTCATAACAACGTGACTTAGTAGGAGGGTGTCAAGTCTTCTAGTTGCAAAAATAAAAATAGGGATAATAGATCTAATGGTGAAAACCATTCTATGGCAGCATTAGATCTAGAAAAAGAAAAAATAAAGAATGCATCTAACAGTGAAAACCTCTCTGAGGCACCAAAAGATGGGATATTTGACACTCTTCTAGAACATTATCATGAGCACTCATCAGTTCTGGTAGAACCAACACAGTCTGTTAACATCGACACTGAAGAAAAAGAAAAAATCCTACATCTAGTAGAATCCATGATAGATCAAGAAAGACTAGAATTCATGAATTTATTTAAGGAAAGAAGCATCAACTTTTCTTGGTCATATTCTGATATTCCACGCTTGGATCCAAATCTGCTCATGCATCATTTGTCTTTTCCTATAGGAATCAAGCCTGTGAAGCAAAAATTGAGAAAAATTCATCCTCATATCGCATTGATGGTAAAGGCTGAGTTAAAGAAATTGTTGGATGTCGGATTCATAAGGTCTATTGACTATGCCAAGTGGATATCAAACATTGTACCTATCTCAAAGCCAGACAATAGCATCAGGATATGTATGGATTTTAGGGACCTAAATAAAGCATGCCCGAAAGATGATTTTCCATTACCAAATATAGACATCATTGTGGACTTCACGATAGGGCATGCCATGTTGTCAATCATGGACAGTTTTTCTGGATATAATCAAATTAAAATAGCTCCAAAAGATCAAGAAAATATGGCATTTACATGTCCATGGGGAACCTTCCATTGGAATGTCATGCCATTTGGTCTGAAAAATGCAGGAGCCGCCTATCAAAGAGCAATAACAAAAATATTTCATGATATGATGCACACCTTCATGGAGGATTACATGGATGATATTCTGGAAAAATCTTGTACAAGGGAAGGACATCTGGATATCCTAAGAAAAATCTTCACACAGCTAGAGAAATTCAATGTCAGGTTAAACCCCAAGAAGTGCGTCTTTGGGGTCACATCAGCGAAACTGTTAGAGTACATTATCTTAGAAAAGGGAATTCAAGTGGATCCAGTGAAAGTCAAGGAAATAATGGAAACGTTGCCTCCCAAAAATATTAGTCAACTCAGATCACTATAGGGAAGGCTCCAATCAATTAGGAGATTTATCTCCCAGTTGGCAGACAAAACTCATCCTTTTAATCATTTGTTGCATAAAAATGTTGTTTTCAAATGGGATCAGGGGTGTGAAACAACATTTGATCAAATAAAGAAGTATCTAATGTCACTTCCTATTCTCATGCCGCCAACGGAAGGAAGACCTCTGATATTGTACATTGCCACAACAGATATATCTTTAGGAGCATTATTGGCACAAGAGGATTATGAATGAAAGGAACATGCCATCTACAATATCAGTAGAAAATTAAATGTATATCAAATAAATTACACTTTCATAGAGAAATCATGTCTATCAATGGTGTTTTCTACTCAATAGCTAAGAAATTATATGATGACTCATACGATCAGGCTAATAGCAAAGATCGACCCCTTAAAATATTTACTCAATAAAGCTGCCTTAACAAGTAGACTGGAAAAGTGGGTCATGCTATTAAGTGAATTTGATATTCAATATGTGGATAGAAAAAACATCAAAGGTCAAGCAATCGTTGAACAATTGGCTGAGGCTCCCTTATTGGATGAGCGACCTATGACAATGGAGTTTCTAGATGCGAACATTCTGATAATGATGCCACAACAATGGATATTATATTTTGATGGATCTTACACATAGTGAGGATCTAGAGTAGTAATTTTGTTCATCAATCCCCAAGGCCACACCATTCCAAAATCATATAGACTAATGTTTCAGTGTATGAATAATGTGGCAGAATATGAAGCATTGATCATTGGGGTCAAGATAGCAATTGAATGGAGGATCACAAACCTACAAGTATATGGGGACTCTCAACTAGTCATTTATCAAGTAAATGATGAGTATCAGACAAAGGATGAAAATTTGATGACCTACAAGCAGCAAATAGATGATCTAAAATAGTTTTTTGTCAACATCAAATTTGATCGAATTCCAAGAGCAAAGAATAAAGCTGCGGATGCTATGGCAACAATTGCTTCACTCTTAAAATTTCTAGAGAAACGAGGTTGTTATGAGTTTATGGTAGAACAAGTACCATGTCCTTCTTACAATAATTCAGAATCCAATGCCATATGCCATCTAGAGACCATTGAAACCTCCATCTATGAAAAAACCTATGCTTACTTGAAAGACAATATCCTCCCTCCTGATCTTTCCAGGAACCAAAAATGTAATTTTATCTGCCAATCCGTCTGGCACATTTTGATCACTGACATCCTTTATCGTCGAGGTATTGATGGTACCTTACTCTAATGTTTATAACATGAAGAATCTAAGACAACCTTACATGAGGTTCATGAGGGTATTTGTGGCACTCATTCAAGTGGAATAACTCTAGCGAAGAAACTCCTCCATTTAGGATATTATTGGTCATGCATGGAGAAAGAATCTTATTAGTTTATAAAGAAATGTCAAAAGTGTCAGCTTCACAGTAATCTGATTCATGCACCAGCATAAGAACTGCATCCCTTCAATTAAAATGTCCCTTTTGTCAATGGGGACTAGATCTGGTAGGAAAGATAAATCCCTCTTCATCCAATGAACACAAGTTCATAATAACAGCTACATAATATTTCACAAAATGGATAGAAGCAGTACCTCTTACAAAAATCATGGGGAATCAGATCTCGTCTTTCATCTTGAATTATATAATATGTCGGTATGGCATTCCTCAATCTATTATCACTGATAATGGATGGCCTTTTAAAAACCAATATGTTCAAGAATTGTGTGAAAACTTCCATATCCAACATCGTTTCTCAACACCGTACTAGCCTCAAGGAGAAGGCCAAGCAGAGGCATCTAACAAAATAATTCTAAAAATCCTCAAGAAGATGGTTAATGATGTTGGATGTGATTGGCATGTTCAAGTCAATCCTGCACTGTGGGCCTACAAAACCAGTATCAGAACACCAACATGAGCAACACCATATTCCTTGGTATATGGATTGGAGGCCATACAACCTATTGAAGTAGAGATTCCATCACTCTATGTATCACTCAGAGGAATCATTTCAGATGAGGACTATAGGGTATCCAGACTACAAGAACTAGAATTTTTGGATGAGCATCATCAACAAGTTGTTAATCATCTCACAACATATCAACAACGAATATCAAGGAGTTACAATCATAGGGTGAAACCTAAGATTTTTCAAGTTGGTGATTTGGTTCTAAAAGAAAACCCAAGAAATCAACAAGATGGGGAAAAGAAAGGGAAATTTAAGCCTAACTAGGTGGGTCCTTTTGTTATCATATTAGTGTATGGATCAGGGGCTTATCAATTGTCAATGTCAGAAGGGGATTTGTTTGATGAACCTATCAACAATATCCATCTCAAAAAATTTTACACCTAAATTCCTAGTGCACAGGTCATACTTCTGAAAAGTGGTTTCCTTGACGAAAACCTGGCAAACAGGCATCTTGGCAATGAAAAATACAAAAAAAAAAAAAAAGAAAAATGAGAAAAAGAAAAAAAATAAAAAGCAAAGAGTGTAATGAAAACATATGGTGAAAACCTGGAAAAAGCATCATATGTAATTCTAAATCAGCTTTTCCATCTATTTTTATACATATTAGGATCATTAGTCTAGCGGTCATTACCATTTCATATCATATCATTAGTCTTGTCATCATTGCATCCATTATCAAATCATTTCACATGGTCATGTCTCACTCTAGCTTGGGGGCAACATTTGGATATCACTTGGGGCAAGGAAAACATCGATCTCACCAAATGGGAAAACAACAATATGGAAAGAAAATAAAAACAATGATCAAAGCACAACATCAATCAACATCAGAAAGTTATCAAACATCCGTATCATATCAGAAAATCCAAAAAAATAGGTCAAAAGGTCAGTCTAGAAAAGAAAAACCAAAATCATGAGTCTATGTTAGTCGAACTATGTGGTCTTTGCGTGTGTAACGTAGGAAAGGCTGATCTTTGATCAGCCCCTGAGACCCCTAGGATAAGTTAGTAAGTTAGGTATTTGGTCAAAATCTCGAAAAATCACAAAAACATCACAAAATCAGGATGAATGATCTAATATGAATAATGATTGAAACACTTTAAGTTAGAGTAGATAAGTTGTATTTTTGATTGATATTACCATTTCTTTGGAGTAACTCAATGATGTAAATGAACTAGAGAAACAAGGAAAAAGAATCATATTTTTATTGCCAGTTGTTTGTAAGTTAATCACTGCTTGTTTACACAATGAATGCTCAAGTCATCTCGGTTTAATTATACCTAGATGCTTGTTTTCACTTGGAATATCAAAAATCATGAAAGTAGCACTCAGGTTGTCATTGGTCTAACATATACCATTTACGCTTGTACTCACTTTCAACATCCAATAAAATATCTATGATGATACCAAGCACAAAGTACTATTAAAATGACAATGTTTTGCATATAGCTGCATGTTAAAATTAGATTGCATTCATAATAAATTCATTATCTGCAGAGTGTTTGTTGCATAAGGGATTCTAATTAATGACTATGTTTTCTACAAATATGATTGAGTATACTAGACATAAATAAAAAATCATCAAAAAAATATAGAAGTCATCATCTCATCATTAAGTTTTCATCATTTTATCATTCATGCAATTTACATCAAATAGTTATGTATTTATCGTCCATCAACATCATATCATAAATAAATACATCATATCATTTCATTACATTATTATCATATACATTTGATCAAAATTTACACCATCCATCCATTATCATACATCATAAATCATCCATACATCATATATTATGCATATGAATTCATCTAGAATCATCACATGAAATAAAAAGCATATACTATCCATCCATATATTTCATCACATTAAAATAAATACAGGTCATGTTATTATTATCTACATCCCTACATCATAGATCATCATTTAGAACATCATACATCCATACATCATAGATCATTATCATCCATACATCATACATCCATACATCATATATCCTGCATATGTGTTCATGTGATGATCCATCACCACATAAAATAAATGCATCCATCATACAACCATAAACCATACATCAATAGAAATCACTGCATATCATATATATCATCAATGTCAAGTATACAATGAAGTTTGAAATAAGAAAACATACATCGTCAAAAATAAGCTAACTCAAAATATACATCATATCTCAAAAAGAATGTCTTAGAATCACAATACAACATCTATGATTTGTTGCTACCAGAATGAGAAGGCCCAATAGGACCAGTACCACCACCACCCCTTGAAGAACCAGGATCTCTGGGATCTCTCCATGGAGGCTATGTCACACCCTCACTAACTACTCGAGTACGGTCATACCAGATCTAGATGGGGCATAGTTGACTCTTCGATCGGCAGGCACTGCATCATTATATCTACCATGGTAAAACTCTGCCTCTCGGCCAACATGCAGAACCTCTCTAATATAATCTAAAACCGAAGTACCATCGGCTACTCTCTATAGTGTCTCGGTCATCTCCTGTGCTCTCTTGACAATCTGTCTAGCACTATCTCACTCAAATGTCAAGGTATCAACCTGAATCTGAAAAACTATAAACTCTCCCTGTACCTATGCTAATGCTTGGGCATGAGCCTATGCTTGGGTCTGCATCTGAGTTTGCATCTATACCAACAAACCCCGTGTCTATACCAACTGCCCCTACAGAGTCTATACTTGTGTCTATAGACTAGCAATTTTCCTCTGATGATCAATCGACGGTACTACCACTGCTCGCCTCTTGCGAGGCATGCTTGATGATGGACCAACACTAACTGGCCCAACCCTTCTGCCACCTCCACCACTACCATCACTGTCATCATTGTTGTTGTCATCACTACCACTCTCATTATTGTTGCTTGACGCAGTATCATCCCCACTACTATCCTCCTCACCTGCAACATCCTCCTCCATGGGTAATGGTGTTGGCTCATTAGGAATAGTTATATGTAGATGTGGAGATAATGCCAAAAATGTTACATAGTCCTCTATCATGGGTGCCTCTACTATATCTTTGTGCTTATCCCAACCAGATGGCTATAGATTCATGTACCCCTTTACTAATGTCTCATATGATAGACATGGCCCCCAATCAGATACATCACTCCATCATCGGGCATAATGGGCTACCCCTGAGGCATACACTCTACAATGCCATACCACCTATACACCTGCCGCAACAAAAATCTCTCCAACACAAAAGGGGTCTTGCCAATCAAGTACATAGAGTCACATAGATACCCAAGCACTTCGTCATCCTCATCCCACTATTCATATTCTAGATACGGCTGCTAGACAACACTCTCCATGTCATCCAAAACTCGTTTCCAATGCTCTAACTTACCCATCCGATCATGGGTAAGTCTACCTCTGTACCTGAAAACATACGGTTTGCTTATAGGTTTGTCAAGAACTGGAAATGGTTGAGCAATGGAAAAATTCTCCCATGCCCACATGTGTAATAGGGTCATCCTTGTTGATAAGCTACGTGCTCCCAAGTATACCACTAAATGTAAATCATGGTAGAGATTGATAGGGTAGGGTTGGATGGAACAATCACTATTCCATGCTCTGGATCTTGGCTAGCAAGATCTCCTTGGCATCTTAACCACATTAACCTTTAGGCCCTCCTCTTAGGTACCCCTAATTCTCCTGGCCAACCCCACTACCATCTCAATTCCAACCTACCAAGCCAACCTTGGTGCAATGCTTCTATTCTTTGCTTAGCCCTTAATCTTCCCTAAAGGCTAACTAATCTCAACACTCAATTTGTTCTTTGCAGGGGTGTGGGGATGATTTCTACAAGTTCACACCATCATAACTTGGTTCTAAAAACTCCACCTTACTTCCTTTGTCCATCACTCTCACCAAACCCTCATCTAGGGTTAAAAAGGCTACTAGCCCAAGAGCCCCTGTTAGGTCTCCAACTTTGAGAAAACTAGTCAGAACTCTAAAGTTCACCAAAGACCACCCAATCTTTCCTTGAGCTTATTAGGGTATATTTCCACCTCTCAAAGATTTCAGGGGTCCTAAGTCTCCACTGCCCGTACAACACTTGTAAACTGGAAATGTTCAAGAACCTAGGTTTTGAAGGTCTTTTCCTATCTTCCTTCCAGACCGTTGAGCTTTCCTCTCACCAAATGAACTAATGGAGTTTCCTCAATTTTTCCACAACTTGATAACCATCACATCTTCCCTCTTCAACAAGGAGATTGCTTTGAATGGACACCCCTGCACTTAATAGTGCCTTGCACTTACTATCTTTCCTAGTCGAGCACTGTCAAGCTCGCTTAGGAGAAGACTTTATCCATGCTTACCTATCTCCTAACCACTCCTAACCCTAACCTATATACATCCATGGAGCCTAATCATAGTTCCCAAGGGCCCGTACATAAAGTATACTGGGAGTGTAACTAGAACTCCATCCTTTACAGGCTAACTGGCAGATCAATAACTAAAAAAAAACAACCAAATTAAACAAGCAACGCCTGAAAATTGATCACACAACCTAAATAATACCACACAAACTTAGAACATAGTTTACACCACAAGATACACCAATTTACAGAGCCATGATCACTCCTGATCACACAAATTCAAAGCATAAAACAAAAAATTATACAATTCTGCTCACTGTCCACACTAGTGTTCATGAACCTTTCAACATTTCAAAAGCTTCCAACCTTTCTTTCAGGTCAAAGCACACCATAAATAGGTTCTCCAATTCAATTAAGCTCAAGCCTAACTACTCCATGGCTGCTTGTGGCATTCCTTAGGCCTTATTTGCAAAATTTTAAAGAAAACTATCACCTAGGAAGGTCTACAAAGGTATTCAACCATCCTTGTAGCCAGACCCCAATCTAAAAAATGGTCAACATGACCTAATAACATAATGCAAGCTCTCAAATGCCTTTGAGGAAAAAATTCAAGAGTTAGAAAGAGAATGCTACCTTTGATCTAAAACAAATTTACAATTGATGACCTTCTAGTTAACTCTGCTAGATGCACTTTGGGGTGCTCTTGCACCATTCTCCCCCTTTGCATAGACATTAAGAAATGTGGGGAGAGATAAGAGATGGGTCAATTCCCTACTTCTTGAACTAAGCTTCATCCACCCATGTATCCTCATATTCATGTTTTTTCTTCCACTTGATAAGATTCTCCATGTACACTTTATGCCTTTTAGACTTCTTTACCCTTGACTCCAAGATCCTTTCTGCCTGAAACTTGTCTTGAATAGGTAAGGGTATGTTGCTTACATCCTTGAGGATCTCCTTACTATTTTGATCTATGTCATTGACTAACCCCTTGTACCTGATCAAATCAGCTACATTGAATATTGGTGAAATTCCCAAATTTGCAGGTAACTCCACCTTGTATGCATTCTTCCCATACTTGGCTAATACCTTGCATGGTCCCACCCTTTTCATCTACAATTTGGTTTATGTACCCTTCTGCAACCTGGATTTTTTAAGGTGAACCATGACATAGTCTCCTATTGTAGAATGCAAATCTTTTCTTGACTTATCTACCTTGTCTTTCAACTTTTGTGTAGCCTCGGTGACTATCTTCTTTACCTACTCCTGAATCTCTTTCATGGTTTGAGTGAAGTCCTCTACATGTCCACTCCTATGTTCCATAGCTCCTAGATCCCTGAGCTCACATATACCTCTTGGGTGCAATCCATACACAATCTCAAAAGGACTCTTCCCTGTGGTCTGATTCACACTATCATTATAAGCATACTCAGCCTGTGAGATAGCCATGTCCCATGTCTATCCATACTCTTTATTTAGGCACCTTAGAAGGTTACCTAACACCCTATTAACCACCTTTGTTTAACCATCGGTCTAAGGATGGTAAGCTAATCCATAAGACAGGGTGGTCCCTAATCTGCTCCATAGAGTCTTCCAAAAGTGACTCATGAACTTCACATCCCTATCTGAAATAATGCTTAAAGGCAATCCATGGATCCTTAAAATTTCCTTGAAGAAAAGGTGAGATATATAGCTAGCATCATGAGTGGTTTTGCAAGGGATAAAGTGAGTCATCTTGCTGAATCTATCTACCACCACATAGACACTATCAAATCCAATCTTGGTCTTAGGGAGTCCTACCACAAAATCCATGCTAACACACTCCCATGGTCTGTTAGGAATGGTTAGGGGTTGATATAGACCAAAATTACTAGCTCCTCCCTTAGCTTTCATACACACAACACATTGCTCCACATATCTCTTGACATCTCTTGACAACTTAGGCCAATAGTAGAACCTTTGCACTAGTTCTAAAGTCTTGTTGATGCAAAAATGTCCACTAAGACTACCATTATGCTTTTCCTGAATGAGGTTTTCTCTCATTGACCCTTTTGGAACACATAACTGATTCCCTTTAAATAAAAATCCACTTTGCAATGTATACTCTGAGTATTGGCTATGAAAATGATTCTCAAAGTTAGAACATACCTTGTAGGCCTCTGAGAAATCTTCATCCTCCCCATAGAGATCCTTGAAACTCTCTATTCCAATGCTCTTGATCTATATCTCTTGCACTGTCAGCAATCTTCTACTCAGTGCATCTACTACCTTGTTTAATTGTCCCTTCTTGTGCTTGATGGTGAAATTAAAATCTTGGATGTATTCCATCCATTTCAAGTGTCTATTGCTCAACTTCTCTTGGGTGTTGATATAACTAAGTGCCTGATTGTCAGTAAAGGCCACAAACTCCTTGAGTAGAAGGTAATGCCTCCACTTCCTAAGTGACTGAACCAAAGCATAAAGTTCTAGGTCATAGGTAGAATACTTCTTCTTAGCTTCATTGAGCTTTTCACTAAAGAAAGCTATGGGCCTGCCTTCTTGACTAAGCACTCCTCCTACTGCAACTCCACTAGCATCACATTCCATTATAAACAATTTGTCAAAGCTTGGTAGTAAGAGAATAGGTTGAGGTGCCACTTCTTGTTTCAGTTTATCAAAACCTTTCTCAGCTTCTTGAGTCCACACAAACTTAGTTTTCAAACAACCCTTAATTGTATCTAGGACTGGTGCACGTATGCCACTAAAGTTTCTTATAAATTTCCTATAAAATTGAGCCAATGCATGGAAACTCCTTACCTCAGTCCCTTTGGTTGGTGTAGGAAAATTTAGGATAGCTTCCACCTTGCTTGGATCCATCTTCAATGATCCTTGGGATACTATAAACCTCAAATACACAAGCTCTTGTTTAAAGAATTCACACTTCTCTAGGTTGATGGCCAACTTCTCCTCTTGCAATCTTCTGAGAACCAACTCCACATGCTTTAGGTGTTCTTCTACTATCTTGCTAAAGATGAGTATATCATCAAGATATACCACCACAAATATCCCTGTAAAGTCTTTGAGCACTTCATTCATGAGCCTCATGAATGTGCCAGGGGCATTAGAGAGGCCAAATAGAATAAATCTCTACTCATACAACCCATCTGTTGTCTTAAATGATATCTTCCACTCATCTCCCTCCTTGATTCTGATCTGATGGTATCCACTCTTGAGATCCAACTTGGTGTAGTACTGAGCTCCTCCAAGACAGTCCATCAAGTCCTCAATCCTAGGAATAGGGAATCTATACCTGATTGTGATTCTATTTATTGCTCTAGAATCAATGCATAATCTCCACTTGCCTCCTTTCTTGGTTGCTAAGACCACTGGTATTGCACATGGGCTGATGCTCTTCCTAATCAATCCTTGATTCAATAACTTCTGCACTTTCCTAGCTACTTCTAGATTCTAATCCGGTGTAAGCTTATAAGTTGCTTTGTTAGGAAATGAAGCTCTCGATATGAAGTCAATTTGATGACTAATGGCCCTTTTCGGAGTTAAAGTTTCAAGTGCACCATCACTTACTATGTCTTTATACTTCTCAAGCAATTTCTGGACTACTCTGGGTATGACTATTTTCTCAGTCTTGTCTTCTTCTTTGGATTGCAACATGATCACATATCCTTCACTCCCTTGATGTAGGTTGTTAAGGAACTACTTGCCACTACTTAATAGGACACTTGGTGTCTTTGACTATCCTTCTTCCTCCTCTATCAGTGATTGCAACTTAAATATCTTCCCATCCTTTTTAAAAGAAATGGCGTTCTCTTTCCCATCATACATGGCACTTCTGTCATACTGCCATGGTCTACCCAATAGTATATGGCATGCATCCATGGGTAACACATCACAAATCAACTTATCCTTGTACCCTCCAATGGAAAACTCCACCGTTACTTGCTCATTAACAAGAACACTCTTCCCTTTGTTTAACCATGTCACTTTGTAAGGGTTAGTGTGGGGTACCTTCTCCAATTTTTACTTCTTTACTGCCTCTTCTGAGATGATGTTATCTGTTGAACCTGAATCTACAATAACCTTACATACTTTCCCAAGTATCTTGCATCTCACTCTAAATAGAGCTCTGCTTTGTTTTGGTTTTTCCTTGATTGGTTGTCTGATCAAAACTCTCCTAAACATCATATTCTCCCCCATTTCAGATTCAATGTGACTGATCTCTGGTGATTTAGTACTCATGGTGTCCTCTTGAGCATATTCCACTCTCTTCTCGGTATAGGATGAAGATTCTTTCTCCAGGCACCTATAAGCTGGATGGCCTACTTGACCACAATGGTAACACTTCATATTAGGAAAGTATGAATTTCTCCTGCCTGCTCCTCTTCCTCTATTTGATCCCCCTTGAGATCCTCTACCTCTTCCATAATCTCCTCTAGAAGGTGCTTCACTTCCATGCTCAGTGATTTAGACTCTCCTTGGTTTCTTTGCTCAGTTCCTCTACCTTGGTAGCCACCTCTCTGTCCTCTTTGATCTTTGCCTTTGCCTCTACTCTTAGAAGCCTGATCATGTTTCCTCTTGATTCTTTCCTCTATCTTAATAACTAATTGGTAGAATTGGTGTACTATCTTAGGACTTAGAAGAGTCATCTCCTCTTGGATGTTCCACTTCAAGTCGTTAAGATACCTAGCCACCTTGAGACTTTCATCTTCTAAAACGTTGGACCTCATACAAATTTTTTGAAACTCCTCAGTGTAAGTGTTCACATCTTGGTCTCTTTGCCTCAAGCTTTGTCTCTTCTTGTTTAGCTGAATCTCATAATCATCTGGTATGTATGCTTCTCTCACTTTTGCCACCATACCCTTCCAAGTTGAAATAGGCTTCTTGCCTTCCTTTTCCCTCTCTGTCTGAATGAATTTCCACCATGTCAAGGAAGATCCTCTCAACCTAGACTTGGCCACCTTCACCTTCTGTGCTTCAGTGACTCCATCACATTCAAAATGGTTCTCCATGCATTCTATCCAATCCAGGACTAGGTCAGCTTCCAATTTTCCACTGAACAGCGGTATACCTTCAAGTGCTTTCCCACTCAAAGCTTTCAATGCCTTCAAGAAAGGCTCCTCTTGCAGAATAGGGTCAAGTTCAGGGGTCTTGTCTTCCTCTACAACCTCTTCACTCTTTGGTACCCTTCCCTCCAATCTATCACTCACCTCATCGGCCTTAATTTGCATAGTTCTCAATGCTTGCTCTAGTTGAGCTAGTCTTTCTCTCAACCTCCTATTATCTTCCTCCTGATCTTCAACCTTCTTTTCCAACCCAATTTTTTTCACCATGGTTGTGGAACCACTGGATTCAAGGTTTGACATACAATTTTCTCTCCCAAATCTTTAACTTGCTCTGATACCAATCTGAAAGGGTAGGATTGGATGGAACAATCACTGTTCCATGCTCTGGATCTTGGCTAGCAAGATCTCCTTGGCATATTAACCACCTTAACCTTTAGGCCCTCCTCTTAGGTACCCCTGGTTCTCCTAGCCAACCCCACTACCATCTCAATTCCAACCTACCAAGCCAACCTTGGTGCAATGCTTCTATTGTTTCCTTAGCCCTCAATCTTCCCTAAAGGCTAACTAATCTCAACACTCAATTTGTTGCTTGCAGAGGTGTGGGGATGATTTCTATAGGTTCAAAATATCATAACTTGGTTCTAAAAACTCCACCTTGCTTCCTTTGTCCATCACTCTCACCAAACCCTCATCTAGGGTTAAAAAGGCTACTAGCCCAAGAGCCCCTATTAGGTCTCCAACTCTGATAAATCTGGTCAGAACTCTAAAGTTCACCAAAGACCACCCAATCTTTCCTTGAGCTTCTTAGGTTATATGTCCACCTCTCAAAGATTTTAGGGGTCCTAAGTCTCCACTGCCCGTACAACACATCTAAACTAGAAATGTTCAAGAACCTAGGTTTTGAAGGTCTTTTCCTATCTTCTTTGCAGACCATTGAGGTTTCCTCTCACCAAATGAATTGATGGAGTCTCCTCAATGTTTCCATAGCTTCATAACCATCACATCTTCCCTCTTCAACAAGGAGATTGCTTTGCACGGACACCCTTGCACTTAATAGTGCCTTGCACTTACTATCTTTCCTAGCCGGGCACTGTCAAGCTCACCTAGGATAAGACTTTATCCATGCTTACCTATCTCCTAACCACTCCTAACCCTAACCTATATACAGCCATGGAGCCTAATCATAGTTCGCAAGGGCCTGTACATAAAGTATAGTGGGAGTGTAACTAGAACTCCATCCTTTACAGGCTGACTGGCAGATCAGTAACTAAAAAAGAACAACCAAATTAAACAAGCAACGCCTGAAAATTGATCACACAACCTAAATAGTACCAAAAAAACTTAGAACATAGTTTACACCACAAGCTAGACCAATTTACAAAGCCATGATCGCTCCTGATCACACAAATTCAAAGCATAACACAAAAAATTATACAATTCTGCTCACTATCCACACTAGTGTTCATTGACCTTTCAACGTTTCAAAAGCTTCGAACCTTTCTTTCAGGTCAAAGCACACCATAAATAGGTTCTCCAGTTCAGTTAAGCTCGAGCCTAAATGCTCCATGGCCACTTGTGGCATTCCTTAGGCCTTATTTGCAAAAATTTAAAGAAAACTATCACCTAGGAAGGTCTACAAAGGTATTCAACCATCCTTGTAGCCAAACCCTAATCTAGCAAATGGTCAACATGACCTTTACTAACATAATGCAAGCTCTCAAATGCCTCTAAGGAATAAATTCAAGAGTTAGAAAGAGAATGCTACCTTTGATCTAAAACAAATTTACAATTGATGACCTTCTAGTTAACTCTCCTAGATGCACTTTGGGGTGCTCCTGCACCAGAGATGTGCTAGCATACACATCCCCCATGCATATCTTGTACCATGAACAACCATTCTCTCCAAAATACGACCCCAACCCATAGAGAATCCCTTTGACCTATGATCAGGACAAAGGAAACCTCCAACGAATCTAGCTAACACTGTTGGTAGTGAAGCATATGCATTAGCTATCGTCCACCATCGGACACTCAGTCCTGCAATGTGTTGATCCTGAAAGACTCTATGAAGAGAATCTCTCCCATAAATTGAATCCGCAATATCAGTGACACATCCTCAAGTGTGACTGTCATCTCACCGGTGGGTAAATGGAAAGTGCTATGGTCACTGTGCCACCACTCGGCCAAAGCAATAAGGAGACCCCGATTAATCCTAATCTGGGGCATATCAAGTAGACTGGTAAGGCCACATCGACCTATGGTTTGAATCTCATCTGGAGTCAGATGAGGAATCAATCAGTGGTCCAGGGAAACCGCTCTTGCATCTGAAGAGTACCAATATCCTTCTATCATCATAAAAAGTTTAAAACCAGTGCACTATGTCAGGAATCAAAATTCATTCTATTATCAGATTCAATCAAACTTTGGTATGAATTTTTGATCAAAATTCATGAACAAACATCAACAAACCTCACCTATCATGAGGTTCATCAACATTATCTAATCTCACCTATCATGAGGTTTATCAGATATGAATCATTCCTTGCCTATCATGAGGATTATCACAAATAGGATTATTTCTCACCTATCATGAGAGTAACTATTATTAAATTATCAAAATAAGTCATTAGGGAATTTGGATAATCAAATCATACCAAACCGAAGAATGGGCATGATCGAAATTAACAGAATCAAGGTTAAATATGTCAAAATTTGGAAATCTAACATGGATTCCCTAAAATAGGCACCCAAAGCGCTACTTTATCAGAAGTGCTATTTCAGCACATGGATGCGTTAAAACAAACACCCAAAGTGCTAGTTTATCAGAAGCACTATTTCAGCACTTCGATGCGCTAAAATAAGCATATGAAGCACCACTTTACTCAAAGCGCCAATTTAGCCCATCAAAGTGCTAAAATAGTCCATCAAAGCACTACTTTACTAGAAGTGCTACAATAGACCATTGATGCGCCATTTCATTTCATCGAAGCGCTAAAACGGACTACCTAAGCGCTAAATCATGAAAGCGCTAAACTATCTAATGAAAGCACTAGAGAAAATAATGCAAGCGCTAAATCTCAAAGCACTAAAGCAGTTTATAGAAGTGCTACACCGGAGTGAAAGTGCTACAATGCTACCTTGATGTGCTAAACTAGGAAAAAAATGTGAAAGCATGAAAAATACATGAAAATCGATAAAATTCAAAATGCGAGGTGGAATATGGGTACATACCGGAGGTCCGTAGGTGGCTAGCTGCTAGTGACGTCGTACGTACTCAAAATGATGAGCGTGGAAGGGGATTGGCATCTTGCTCCAGCTGGCTAAAATGTCTCTCTCACTATAAATTTGAAAGTCAAAAGGTAGAAATGAATATGAAAATGACCTTTTGAACTTTATATAGATTTTTGAAAAGGGATTTTGGTGGGTTTTTCTTTTATTTTAATTAATTTTATTCATGGAATTAATTGAAATTCATAAACGGGCTATATTTTCTTCATCAATGTCAGGAGATAAATTATATTTTCATCAAATCATCATTAAATCATCAAATCATCATGAAAATTCAAAAATTATAAAAATCATCAAATCATTAATTTATCTCTCGAGGGGGCATATTATCAGCAATCATCTGAGAATCAATATCTGGGGCATGTCTGGGGCATACTGAATTTTCTTTTCATCGATACAAGGAGTAGCAACAAAAATTTCTTCGAAGCAATGCGTAAACACATCACTTCAAAGAGGGGAAAAATGTATACACCTAAAATTGGTTTGGAGAATGCAATTAATTAAATAAAAATTATTTGATTAATTATTCTAAATTCCTCTACTGTTTGGATAGGTAGAAATATTTATTTATATAGTTCACGTTCACGCCACATTTAAATTCTTCTAATTTTGTCTAATATCTCATCTTAATTAAATAAAAAAAATTAAATACGTTTTTTGATCTAACTATCATTTCCCTATTTTATTCTATCACATAAATCTTAAATTAATTAAATAAAGATTAAACACTTTATTGATTAATTGTCATATTCTTCTATTTAATTTAATAAACAAATTCTATATTTTGTTTTATTAAATTTTTTATCCCTCTTTTTCTAATTTAAATAAATCAAAAATATTTAATTAAAGGCATAAGGAATATTCCTCTATATTTCCTTAAAAACAAATTAGATATCCTATGTCTAATTTATATCAAAATCATGTCAAAATTAATTGATTGAAACTTCACGGGAAGAATTGGAGACAAATTGAAAATTTGTCTCTCAATCTTCTTCCATCAATCCTTCCTCTTCTCTTGCCTGGTGTTTTCACGAGTAGAGACAATCTCCAAAATCTTCTCAATCTCCTCCATCTCTCACCATTCAATCCTCTAGATTGAATCCAAACCTCTCTTTGCCATCCCTGTGCATTTCTACAACCAGGAAATCTATAAATAAAGCTTCATTCAACCAAGAAACGGATCTAGATTATCTAACTTATGCACTCTTACTCTATAGGAATTCAAGCATCAAAGCATCAAGCATCCAACATTCTAGTTTTCATATCATGGCTGCCTCCTATAGCTGCATTTATCAATTTTCATGTCAATCTATGTTATATTAGCTTTTTTTATCATCTAGATTTTATCATATTAGCTTCACATCATTGCATCAACATCATTTTGTTCTTTAGATTGTCATTTTAATAGTTATAGTGTTTTATTAAATTTGAGAGCATAATAGCTTAATAAATATTTGAAGATAGGAGACAATGAGATGCTTTCAGTTGATTATTTGCTTAATCTTTGATACAATGTTTCATTAAAAAGTGTTTTATTCATTTCTACTTATTCATACTTACAAACACAAATGTCTATATGAACCAAATCTATTAATCCGGTAGTAGATTGTTCTCTTGATCGATAATAACTTCTTGTTTTCTTTCCAAACTGGAAATTCTTGCAGATAGCATTTACAAGCTTTGTAATTCTTGATAGATCCCTTACGGCCTAAACAAAAATGATTCTTGCCAAGTTATCAAAATTCATGTGACACATTCTCCTATGCCATAGCCAACTGACATTTATCTGAGTAATAAAACATCATCCATCAACACCTATAAGCTAATAAATGTTACCTTTATATTTCTTTCCTATAGCAATCAATGTTTTGGATTCTTTCTAGATCTCACATTTATCATCCTTAAACACCAGATCATATCCTTTTCTACACATCTAACCAATGCTCAAAAAATTATTCCTTAGACCCTTAACATAGTAAAAATCATCAGTATAATTATTTCCATCAAAACTTATTCAACCTATCCCATATATTTTACCACTAGTATCATTTCCAAACATAACTAGACCTCCATCATATTTCTCAAGTTTCACAAAATTACTCTTGTCACCAGTCATGTGATGTGAGCAACCACTATCAACTACCCAAAAATTATTTTCCTGTTTACTATGTAGGGAAGAGATAACCATACCCTCATTTTTCTCTTTCTTTCTCATTCTATTTCTTTCTCTTTCTTTCTAATTTAGTAAAAGTAGGTTCATCACTTAAAGGAAAATTTACCTTCATAGTTACTGGAGACTTTTCTCATCCTCCTTACAAAGTTAGCTTCGATTTCATCAAAATTTTCTTCATCTGGATCTTCAATTTTTGTAGCTTTAAAAGTAGTCTCTATTTTACCTCCACTTCTTATATTTAGCTTCCTCATCTCATAAGATGTCTAAAATCCTAGCAATAGATCCTTAGTACAAGTCTTGTAATCTATAGTTTGCTCAATAGCACTCACCTTTCACTATAAGCATAAAAAAGAGTTTTGGGAATCTTCTTTACAATTCTGGTTTTATCTATAGTGGTGCCAAGGGATCATATTCTAGACACAACCTCATCCAATATTTTTACATAGGCTTTAACATTCTCATCTTTAGACATGTGTATAAGATCAAACTATTTTTCCATATTATGTAATTTTTCCTCTTTTAACCTCTCATCACCATTGTGTGCTCTTTCTAAAGTATCCTAGAATTCCTTAGTTATCTTCAAATACTACACCTTAATCAACTTAGAATGTGTCAAACTATTCTTCAAGATGAAATTTTCCTTATTATTCACTTCATGTGCTCTGATTTCTTTAGGTATACTTGGGCCATTAGAAGGAGGAGTGTAGGGTTCCTTATAATCTTTCTCTATATCATATCTACAATACTCTAGATATCCTTCCATCCATACTTTCTAGATACCATAATTAAATCCATAAAACCTTAGATAATCATAGATCATTTTTCCAACCATCCCAAACCTTCCTCAAGTGGTTCAGATCTTCACCAAGGAACCAAGCTCTGATACCAATTGTTGGATATAACAACTGAGAGGGTGGGGTGAATTAGTTGTCACATATTTAAACCTTGAATTCAATTACTAGAACTAAAAAATAGCTTATTAAGTGATTAACCATCAAATGTCAATGCGTAAACACAATAACACAAGATTTATATGGAAAACCCAATGAGGGAAAAACCATGGTGAGGATTAACTCACACTATAGAGAATATTAAAACCAATTACAAAAAGTCTCACTACCTAGAATAAAGACTCATTTTCCATAGGGCTACAACCTGGATGGTTCACTTCCATAGAGATACAATGAAGACAAAGAACACTTTTTATAGAGAGACAACAATCCCAATGCAACAAAGGATTAGACCGCAATCACTAATCCACTTGCATGAATTATAGAGTTTTCCTTTTGCTCATTGCATCTTGAAACTCAACGTTAAGCTTCAGATTGATCAACCACACACATAACTCACACACTTTTAGAATAGCATCAAAGACACACCTTCTCTTTCACTTATCTTCCTTATTTTCTTATGTACACTTTTCATTACTAGTGCATTCTATATTGATAGCATCTCTAACTTTGAACAAATACAAAGTTGGCCATCCAACTTCAAATTCAAATTAGGTCGGCACCAATAATCTTAGGGTGGAGTTAGAATGAGAGCAACCCAAATACACGCTTCATCAGGACCCATAATAGATCAAACATGCTTCATCAACTTTGAATTTAGTGCTTGACACATAGTCATCCAAACTAGTGTAAAAAACATAGATTAGTTAAACTCGATGCTTCCATATGCCAAAACGATCTTCAATAGAACCAAGGAAACACAACTCTCAAACCATAAAGAGAAATCCAAACCAATAACAATTCTTCTGAACCTCAACCACAACACAAAAGACATAGTTCACAAGTATCAGACCAACATCCTCAACACCTGACAACCTGCAATCTTCTTTTTATACAATTTTCTCAATATCCTCAACATATAAAATCAACAACAACTAGTAGATAACTAGTTGATTGGTTGAAATCAATGACAACACTTTAATTCCTCTTTCTATTCTTGCAATAGAAGGAATGAAACTTGCATGAAATTGCTTGATTGATGATGTTGATCTTGCACTTGAATATTTACTTTAAAACTTGAAATCTACATTATAATGTTAGCTCCAAAAGCATGCATGATTCCACATAACTTTGACATGATGCTTGAGATCTTGATTGTTGTGGAAAATGATGAAGAAATCTACTCGTTAACACCTTTGAAAATAATCTTGGCTCTTGTAATTGATCTCTTCAAAATCTAATTGATAACTTCTTGTTGATTTGATGAAATATCCTTCTATTTATAGTTAGTTTCCTTAATTTCCCAAAAATTAAACATTACAAGCCAACATTTAAAATTTAAATTTGGATGATAAAAAGGCTACCAAAACATGATTTAAAAATGGTTTCCAAGTCCTAGGGAGGACCCATTCACCCATGGGTGAATGGGTCCTAGGTCCCTATTCCTAGGACAAACATTTCTCAATGTAAATTTTTATGTGTTGGCATTAATTATTGTTGGGTTTCCCCTTCAAAAAATGTAATATATTAGGCTTGTAGATGTAAAATAGGGCTTATTAGGGTGGGTGCAAAAAGATGGGGAACCAAATTGTGGATAAAATTTAAAAAAAAATGATAGGACATAACACGAGCACATTATAATGTGCTTGTGCTATGGCTTGGTGTGACCGAGCCAAAGGCTCGTACACATCAATCCTGTAACACACTTGCGGTATTCTACAAGTTCCTTCTAACGTGCTCATGGAATATTGTGAGCATGTTACTTGTTATTAAATTAAAAAAATAAAATTGAATTCATTTTATATTGACCTTTTTTTCTACTCCCACAGCCAAAAACCCTTCTCTCACGTGCTTAAACTCTAGGAGGACACAATCTTGCATTTTTTTCATCAATTTTTTGCTATTTCATTGCTAGATTTCCGCCACATCGATAGGGAAGTCGAATAGGTAAGGATTGTTTTTTTTTTTTTTGTTGCAAATTTGTTAATTTAAGGTTATTTTTTATATTCATTTGTTGAATTTGTAGGAAATGATAATGATCCTGGAAACCCTCTTGAAAACCCTCCTGAAAATCCTCAACAACTAGAGCAACAAGAAAATGAACAAAATCTTGATGTGGAAAAACCATAACAACAATCTCCTCCACCAATCCCTCAACATCCTCTTGGAACTCATCAAAATCTAATGGGGTTAATTGAAAATAATGAAAAAAAAATTGAGGAGTTAAACATGAGGCTGAACAATTCAGTAGTTTCAACCTTGGAAAGAAGAATGCTAGTAAAGTCACTTACAAAAATGTTAAAACTTGTAGATGCAATCAGAAAAAAATTAAGTGGTTGGCAAGATAGGAGGTAGCGGGCTAGGGATTTTTACTGAAATAAATTATCATATAAAGATGTAAAAGATGAAAAAATTACAAAATTAGATTTTTTCTCATTATTCACCGACCCACAAACAAATCAAAATCTTGACCTCAATGTGAAGAGGTTTCCTATCCATTGGTGCCACGACCAAGTGGTTATGAGATTTTTTTGGGATAGGTGGTACAAGTTTTTTCATTAACCACCATCCAACAATTGCAAAGTCCCACAATATTTCCCAAGGAAACTATGTTGTGAGTTCATCCTAAAAAAAATCCCAAATTATTTTGATATGAGGGAATTCCAAGGGAGAAGTGGGGGGTCAGCTCAAGATAGACCCGGTATATGACATGATCCTAATTGACAAGTGAGATGAGATCTCGCTAGGAAAGATCATTAGAACATCGATATCCCTTCCATCGTGATGGAGAGTGTTGAGGTAGACACTTTGCAGGCTATTACCTCTTTGACCTAGAGTTTCATCCACCATGCTAGTCCTATAGTACAAGGCCATCTAGGATAGTCTTTGAGTGGTTGGCTTCCATCCCATTCATGTCAATATTGCAAGGTGACTTGTTCATATGATCACACTGACACTCAAGAGGTTTCTACACAACATATGTCTGCAACCATGGAGATGGCGAGGGAAGTTGACATTTTGAATGAGGCTTATGACATCAATACTCAGGTAAATGTTAGCATGTTCACTTAATTTAATTTATTAAATTTTAATTTTGAAATGTAAGATTAACTAATTTAGTTTTATGATTTAATAGAATTTGAGGGTTACATTGTTGATACTAGATACACTGGCCCTACACCTAATTATTACTACACTACATCTATCATTGAGGTATGTAACTAGTAAACAACTATAAATTTATTACATGCTAATAGAATTTTTATATCAATGGTATTTTAATATTTGATTCTGGATGTTGAATAGACTAATATTGGAGGTTTTGCGGGAACACCTCTCAATGCCAGTGGAGTTAGACAAACCTACATGTAGGTAATAGAATAAAGAGTTTAACTAATGAATTTTACTTAATAGATTTGTGTAGTTTATATTCATCTTTTTTCTTGCATTGCATTGCACATATTTCAAACTTAAAGCATTATTTCACATTCCATAACTAATAACTAGATGTTGATAGATGACAAAAATTTGAATTATGATATAGTTGTTTAGAAAGTCAACAAAAATAGTGATGCAATTACTTCACATAGCATAAGTAATAACTAGGAGTAGCCACCACTTGAATTTTCTTGTCATGGCATTCCATGAGACCACTTTTTACTGAGGCATCTTTTCAAATAGTTCACTACCTTGTCTATGCTATGGATGCTTGGAAGAAATATATGAAAGAATAATAGTGAGAAATAGCATAGACAAGGTAATGAGTTGTTTGAAAAATGACTCAAAGAAATGTGGTATTATGGTGATGGACTTGAGGCACTTTTTCAAATAGCTCACCACCTTTTCTATGCTACCACATTTTCCATACATTTCTACCAAAGCATTTTATCAAATAGTTCACTTCCTTGATGCTATGGCTAAAAGCCTAAAAAAAGGTGTTTTCCAACAAACTATGGATTCTTGGAAAAAAATATATCAAAGAATAATAGTAAGCATAGACAAGACAATGAGTAATTTGAAAAAATTCCTCGAAGAAATGTGGTCTCATGGTGATGGAATGGAATTCCATCACCATGAGAGCAAATTTCTTAGAGACATTTTTTCAAACAACTCACCGCCTTTTCTATGCTACCACAATTTCCATACATTTCTACCAAACAATTTTATCAAATAGATCATTTCCTTGCTACTATGGCTAAAAGCCTAAAAAAAGGCGCTTTCCAAGAAACTATAGATGCTTGGAAAAAATCTATCAAAGCATAATAGTAAGCAATAACATAGACAAGGTAGTGACTAATTTGAAAAAAATCCTTGAAGAAATTTTTGAAATGCACAAGACAACTAAGAGGGTGGGTGAATCAGTTGAATCAAATTCTTTTACTTCTAAACTTAATCTATTCCACTTTATCATCAATTTTTTATTAAGTGTGAACATGAAATGAAAATAATAGAAAGTAACCATCAGAGACACCAGATTTACGTGGAATACCCAATGAGAGAAAAAACATGGTGAGGATTAACTCACAATATAGTAGAATACAAAACTAGGTACATAGGCTCACTACATGAGGGCTCACTTCCAAGATACAAAGGTTCACTATGCAAATTAAGGGCTCACTGCCTTAGGACTCACTATCCAGAAAGAGAGGCTCATTGCATATAGGAAAAATACAAAGAGATAGATAAAGATCCACCACTAGGTGTTCCATCATTCACAACCTAATCAGAAGATTGTAGATTCCATGAGCTCACTGCTTTCTTGGATCTAACACCTTAAAGTACTATTGCCTCAATTCACTCTTCCACACTCTTCTTTTCACACTTCTCTTGCTCAAATTGAATGATGGATGGATGATCAATTCTCTATAAATTGACTTGATTTTATACCATCATCAACCTTAGAAACATTCACAAAGGTTGGCTATACAATTTCAAATTAAAAATTCAAACTAGGTCAGCTACTCAACATTCTCATGGTGGATAAAAATGTGAGAGGAATAATTACATATTTAATTTAGGAACCAAATAACATCTTGGATAATGCACATGCTTTCTCAAATCGATGCAACAACTTAATGTAATGTGTAGACACCAAGTCAGCTAGGCCTAATGAAAACATCAATAATCTTTGAAGTACATGCATCACCAACAAGATAATCTCATGTAGATAGCTCAACACACTTCACTAGTCATTTCACCATCTCTGGGCACACCTTAGATACATCCACAAAAAATTTAACAAACTTTATTCTTAGAGAACTCTTCTCTAGTCCAATCAGACCAGCTAGCAAAAAATAGGAGCTCTGGAGCAGGTCTTCCGATGTGCCAAGCCACAAGAAAAATTGTCAGAAACCATTGTGTCATCAAAAAAGTGTAGTATTTGGCACTTGTTCACTCATTTTGGCATTTTCCCTTGTATTTTGGCCTTGTTTTACCTTGATTCAGTCTTGAAAGGTGTCAATTCAACAACAATCTAGTAGTGTTTTACTAAGGTGTTGTGAAATGTTGTAACACATCTTCCCACTTTTCTAAGACCCTTTCAACACAATTCACTTTAAAAACTCCTCTTTACCCCTTTCCAAACCTTGTGTCAAGGTGTTGTAAAGTGTTGCAAGACATTTTCACATCTTCCTAGGATTATGATCCACTAATTAACCCTTTTCTTATGCTAATTTATCCCCTTAATGTACTTTTAGGCCCAATTAAAGTGTATTTTGAGAGGAAAAGTTGATAAAATTTATTAAACACCTTTCAATTCCTAACCACCACTTGAAATTACCCAAGTGGACTAGGTCGCCACCTTGGGTGACCTAGTCCCTTTAGGCATAAAATTCAAACTTAAAATAATTTCTTAATGGAAATTTTCCTCCAAAACCCTAGTGTCGGCCTATCATGTGACATTATTCTACAAATTAGGGCATATCTTGTATAAATAAAGGTTTCTCTCCTCATTTTGAACCCTAACAAGTCTCATTTTTCACCCTCACTCAATCTTCACAAGTACTCTTGCACTCAAGCTTCCTAAGCAAGCAATCAAGCACAAGGCATCTCAAGCAACCTCCACTGGTGCTGGTTCTTAGATATTGTAGACATCTTCAACAAAGGATTTGGTAATTGTTTACATTCCTCTATCATTCAATCATATTTCCTTTCCTTATTTCTCATTTGGGTTTAGTTACCATTAAAGGGATTTGACTAAGGTAAACCCCTAATCTCTAACCCTAACCCAACTTTGTCTCCTCTTTGCATGTGAGATTTGTAGGTTTTTGTATGTAGGTTTGTCCAAGGGAAAGGTGCCAAGAAGGTGTTCCTGACTCACGAAGATCATTCAAGTCAACAAAGCCCTAGTTGGAGCTTGCAGACCCCTTTTAGCCCATTTTGTGCAGAATCTGAACTAGACACTTGTCAAGACCCGAAGTACAAACTGAAGGCTCCAATCTCCAGTTTGAGATTCTCAAAAACCCAAAAGAGGATTAGCTCACCAATAACCATGATGATCCTACACATACCCCAACAAGAAAAACCATTCCAAGGTGGTATATTTCAAGGACGTAGGGAGAATCTTAGCAAAGAGCTTATCTTCAAAGATGAAATCACTATGTAAGGCAGTGTAAGAAAAAACATGGTTAGAAGGATCTCATTTTCCTCCATATTTCTCAAATCTAGGAATCTCTAAACCTTGTGGTTGTTAGAGTAAAGGTTTTAACTTAATTATGTTGATTAAGTTACCTTTATTCCCTTCTTAATATTTCACTTTCGTTTGCATAAAGTGACATTTAATAATTATATTAATTATTAAATGTTTTCCTATTAGGGCTTCTTTAGGTTTTTCCTATTAGGGTTTCTTTTAGGGTTTGCATGATCTCTTGTTATAAGGATTGATCCATTGTATATTCATAACATACTCCCTGATTAATACAATTCTTTTTTGTTCTATTTTTCAGAGCTTCAAACCCTTATTTGTTTCCTCCATCCATTTTCTTCCTTGTGATAGGTATCCATTTGCATGCAAGTATTCTTGGAGTCTAAAGTTGGTTTTGACAACTTCTACATGGTGTCAGAGCTTTCCTGTTGCATGCATGTTCTTGTTTGAAGTATTTGGGGCTATTTGGAGCTACAAGGTTGGATCAAGCATTCACAGTTTTTGGGGTTTGCATTTTTTGATCTAGGGATTCACCTACAATTTCAAAGAATTTTGAGTCCAAATGGACCTTGCCATTGCATCTGCAGTGGTCCAAAACCCCTAAATCGACTGTTCATTCATCCATTTTGGACAAAGTCGATTTGAGGGGCAAATTTTTTTGTTGTACGGTCGTCCATCTACACCTTGGTAAAAAATTCCCGCATTTTTTATTTTCGTCAAAAACAAAATTTGGATTCTATTTTTGTCTGATTTTTTTTTGCAAAAAGTTGTAAATGCATTTTTTATTTTTTATTTAAAAAAAAGCCTTTTTAAGGCTTGCTTGGGCCTGTGTACCACATCCCTGCACAGGCAGGTACCCTGTGCAGGCTCTGTGTAGGTCCGTACCTACGCAGGGTACTACGCAGGTCCATACCTATGCTAACCTGCGCAAGGATCGCACCTTCATAAGGTGTGGTGGGGGTGGGCCCATGTGCCTCCCCCACCAATGTTTTTTTTCCAATTTGTTTTAAAAAAAAAAAATTCATTGTAATTTTTTTTATTTTGTTTTTTTTATATATTTGAAAAAAAACAATTTTTTTATTGTAATAAGCTCTATTGTGCTTTTGCGGTGACATCTGTTTGGCCCTCAAATTTAGACCCGTATTTTTGTTGCAACGGTCGTAGGACCGCCAAATTTAATGCAACACTGACTTTTTTCCCCTTTGGAGCTATTTTCTTCCACAGGCCATAACTTGGGCATACGATATCATTTTTTGGCAAACGAGATATTGTCAGAAAGCTGGTTCTGTCAAATTTCTAGTGGTGTAGGTTTCATCACTTCATTTTTGTGGTGGTGCATTCTACAGCCAGTTGAAGTCAAAGGAGCTGCTTTAAGTCCCGAGCTCATAACTTTTGACTAGTTTCTTTGTTTTTCGCAATCTCAGTAGTGTTGGAACCATATTTCAGAGCTCTTTAGTTCCATCCATGCAATATTTCCAGATTTCACTCTAGGTATATTTTATTTAGTTTTTTGTGTTTTCACACTCTGGTGAATTACCTGGACATATTCATTCTTGGGAACTTCTCGTTTGCATGGATGCTTCATTTTTGGATGTTCTTCATGTATATCTAGTTTTTTGTCCTTTGTGGGCATTTTGATCATCATTTGTAAGAAATATTTTATGTAAACACATTGAGATAAAGTGCCACACTATTGTACATGTATCGTTTGGGGATTTTGCACATACAGTTGTGCCATATTTTGTACTTGCACTATATTGTAAAGTGTCATGGGGGGGTTTTGTAGTGCCTTTGTTTTTCCATCACACCTTTGTTCGGTGAGTGTCCCTCCATGATGATAGTGGATCCATATGATTCCAGCCTCATGCATGTGTGCTTTCTTTTGCACACCATTTTTTTAGTTGCAGGTGCTTTCTTTTGCACTTTCAGATGTTGTATCTTCTTCTTCATGCACTATAGGGTGTTTCACACCATTTCAGTGGATCTATCAAGCTCTCCCAGTTCAACATTATGGGGGGGTGTTATACTGTTCATGCTAATGCTTCCTTGGTTTCTCCTTGGAAGGAATCTTCCATTCTCAGTTGATAAGTGTTTTCAGACTATTGGTACTTGTGCCATTTGTATCTTCATTCCAAGTGTTTTCCTTTGTTTGTCATCTGATTTGAGTAGTGTCGTTTGGGGCACTCATGCAGATTGTTGTCTTCTTGATCTTGATCATCTCATCTTTAGAGGAGGTTCTTCAACACCATAGTAGTCATCTTTTGACAGTTGTTTGCAGCTTTTTCTACTTCAGTGATGTTCTTCATGGCTTTCTGCATCTCTTTTTGGAGTAGAGATTTTTCCCATGAGGTTTTCTCTATTTCTCCATTTTATAGAGATTTGGTAATATTTGGGTACCTGATCTGGCGTTGTTGTTGGGACCCATGTTTGCCTTCTTGCATTGTAGTTACCTTTTCTTTCTTGCATATGTTTGTATTTGCACTCTTGCTCATCTTAATGGGGGGTGTTAGAGTAAATGTTTTAACTTAATTATGTTGATTAAGTTACCTTTATTCCCTTCTTAAGATTTCACTTTAGTTTGCATTAACTGACATTTAATAATTATATTAATTATTAAATGTTTTCCTATTAGGGCTTCTTTAGGTTTTTCCTATTAGGGTTTCCTTTTAGGTTTGCATGATCTCCTTTTATAAGGATTGATCCATTGTGTATTCATAACATACACTCTGATTAATACAATTCTTTTTTGTTCTATTTTTCAGAGCTTCAAACCCTTGTTTGTTTTCTCCATCCATTCTCTTCCTTGTGACATGTATCCATTTGCATGCAGGTGTTCTTGGAGTTTGAAGTTGGTTTTGACAACTTCTATAGTGGTATTGGTGTTCTTAATATCTCCAAGGCTAAGGGATTTCTTTTGACATAGTACATGAAGCTTTTCTATTTTGATTTTGGTTTATAGTAGAATGTTTTTATTGAAGGGATGAAATGTTTTGGAATAGTTGGGTAAGAATTTAAACCTAATTCCTCTGGGCCTGTCTTTAAGGAATTTTAACATTTTTGGATACCCTTTTTGCAGAAACCCATTCTAGTAAACTTTCTTTAAAAGAGGACTAGGTTTCCCATTTTGGCATAAATGTCCCTATGAATATTTTAGATAGATTATAGGGCTCCTCTTCCTCAGCCTTCAATACGTAGATGCACCACTTCTATTATTTCTAGTTTCTTTCTAGTTTACATACATTTAGGTCATTTAGTTTACATTGCATGTAGTTTAGATTTACACCTGGTTTATTTTTCTTAGTTAGTTTATTTCATTACATTGTAGCACTTAGACACTTTATCATAAACAACACAACCCATACATAACCCTTATCCTTAAAATGAACCTACCCAAAAAGCACATCACTAGGTGAAAGAGTGTCATTCTTCCATCAAAGCTCATAGGTGAAAAACCCTAGGAGCCTATTTGGGGAATCCTCTTTCCCTTCGTTCCCTTCTTTTATATGTTTTTGGTGGTTTTTTTGGGGGAACTCGACCTTCCAACATCTTTCCTTTTCTGATTTAGAGTCCCTTCTCACCCTAGATTCAATTAGCATTGCATCTTGCATTGTTTAATTTTCCCTCCAGGGTTTCACATTTTGGCATACACAGAAGTGCATATACTTTTCCCTTTTGCATCTCAAATCCTTACCAATCATACAAATTCTACCTTTATCTTTCCTCTTCTTGTCATCCAACATCATAAGCAACAAACCTAGTTGAAATTTTTTGGAAGTTTTGAAAAAAACCCTAACTCAGACTAATTCGCCATTCTGGGCGACCTAGTCCCTATTTAGATTTTTCACTGGTTGTTACAACACCCGAAACCTCATTTTTTTGCTTTCTTAGCCTCCTATTATCATATACTATAAGTTTGGAAAGTTTTAGAAACATAGCTTTTATGCTTCTCACTCAAAATTCTCACTTTACAGTAGTCATTCTTGATATCCCTTCATCATTACATTTGAAAAATGCTTACATTTATGAATTTGTGCTTAACATTGATCAAAGTACTTTCTAATTTTTCTTATACAATGTTTACATTCATCAAACTATGCATAAGTTTTATAAAATTAATTTTCATTCTTTCATATACATTGTTTACATTCTTCAAACTTAGCATACATTAGATAAAAATATTTTGTATCTTTACATATGCCTTGTTTATATTGCTGCAATATTGCTTAATGGTGATATGTAATTTTTAAAAAAAAATTCGCACAATGTCAGTAATGTACATATCTAGATATTTTATGAAAAATTCCCTACCCTCCCCCTATGAGAGCATTTTAGTGATAGAGAATACAACCTTGGATGTTTCGAACTATCACATTGTTCTTCCCTTAATCTCTCTCCTCTTGGTGATGCCTATATTTTGGTGTCAGAAGAACCAATTAATGAGAGTTCTGAGAACCCTAGTTGTTTCTCTCCTCTTATCTCTCTTCACAAACACGAAAACACCACCATAAGAGATCATGACCATAACATTTCTCATTCTCCTAGTACCTTTCCTAGTTGTGAAGAAGATACTTTTCCATTAGAAGTTACAATTGATGACAACCATGAGTATCTTAGTTGTCCCCCTTCTCCAAGGGAACCCCTTGTTAAACATAATTATTCCATCATTGATCATTCTCCTACTTGTGATGGAGTCCCTTTAGAAGAACAAACCTTTGAATGTGAAGAACATGCAGTTTGTAGTTCTCTTGAAAACTCTCCTCCTAGAGAGACTATCATCGTGCAATAACGTTTGAATGTTAAAACCTATCCTTCAAACACTAAACCTTCCCTAAGTGAAAATAATCAAGTGGAATTTGATTCCCCTCCATTAATAGGTCATGAACGTAAAGAAAATATTCTTGAGGTTATGATGACACAAGTGGGTTCTCCTTTAATTAGTGAGGATCCTAAGTCCCCTCCTTCTAGTGAATCACACCAAAAACTAATAGATATCTTCAAATCCATGATGAAATCTAATCACAACAATGTTTTGCAGCCACTAAGTTGTAACCTAGTGACTCAAACATCTAGGGGATCACACATCACTCCTACGCCATTCCCCCTTTCTCATCTTAGAGTCCTGAGAGTTGAAGACCTTAAAAAGGCTCCTACTGATATATCTATATGGGAAATTATTCAACTTTCACCTATAGTCAAATTTCTATTTCATGAAATGGCACAAATACAAATGAATGAGATTGAATGTTACATAAAATAAAACAATATCAAACCCCCCTCTCATCCCATGCAAGTACACCAATCTCGAATCACATTCTCTAAACAAGAATGATCCCTTGATGATAAAGGTGATCATTAATGAAACTCTAGTCAGACACACTCATCGAAAATGGAGCAAAGATTAATCTTTGTAGCATGGACCTTCATAAAAAACTAGGCATGGACAAAAAGCTCAGTCAAATTAATGATGTTCATATTCGTGGCTTTGACAATGTTAATAGGCAACCACTAGGGATGATCACATTACCTATTGTGGTTAGACCTATAGTGTCACCTACCCCTTTCCATATCATACAAGGACCCCTTCCATACAATCTTATTCTAGGGAGACCCTGGATTCATGTTATGAAAGGAGTCATGTCTACCCTTCATTGTACCATGAAATTTGAGTACAATAACAAGATATACATGGTTGAGGTAGACGAACGAAGCTATGAATCAACTAATCACAACATTTCTAGCTCCCCTAATCCTCTCAATCCTAGATAAAAAATTATCCAAGTTGATGCTCACCATTCACCAACAACAAAAATATTTTCTGATCATTGGGGGTTAGATTCTACACCTCCTTTTAGTACAAATTCCAAAATCTCACCCTCTTGGTCCAAAGAGTCATATACACACAATTCATATTTAGATACAAGTTCTATTAATTATTGGGGTATTACGCCTCCCTTTCAAGGAGAGTGTAAAATATCATGACCTCAACCAAAACAACTGTATGTTTTATATGCTCAACTTGATTCCGCATCAACAAAATTACCCCATAGTTGTGATGGGGGCTATATAACTCCCATCCATTATGAAGGAGTAACACATAACACTCAAAAGGATTTTTGTTCTTATACATCAACCAATCCTTCTCTGAAACACTCAAACCCTTCATTTAACTTGGAATATTGCTATGATATCAAGTACAACCTCCCTCCTACATATGGATGCAATGAACACATAACACCAACTGACATATCATACTCTTCCAGGAAATATTTAGGGTTCCCTCCCTCCTCTCCATTTTCTCCAAGCAATAAAATTTAAACATCTCATGGAACCTGGTGTTCTCCCTTCTATAGGGCACCTAAGTCCTCTCCCTGATGCATTCCTTCATCCTATTTGTCTCACCTTTTCCTTGCACTAAGTGGGGGCAAGGGTTTCATTAACCTTGTCCTCGTATGTCACTAGTTATTGCCTCTTTCAGCTAGTTGACCACTTCTCATGAACATATAAGAGTAATCTTGGGATGTGGATGACACATCTTAAGTTGTCTTGCATGTGACATACTTATCCTCTCATACCTTGTTCTTCTTTAAAACAATTTCTCACAAAGCGGTGTGCAACAATTCCTTTAAAGTGGGGGCATACATTGGCATCATTTCCCTTTTGCATTTTCCTTGGTTCCTAGTGCATCCTTGGTACTTCATATGATGAGTCTCTCACTTGGTGGATGACGATGGGTGTAATTTATTTCATGAAAGTGCCCTATCTTAACATATTACATTCCTCTTAGTGGCCTAATGTGATGCACTACATCCCCTAAGTTGTGATTTTTTTATTATTTTGATTGGTCCTCTCTTGGAGACATTAGACATAATGTTCCCTAATTCAAAGACTGCATATGAACTATACAAGACTCCTTGTACAACTCTTTTTGCATTTTAAAATTTTGCATTCGTGCATACATGGCCACCTTGCATAACATAACTTTCATTTCTATTGTGCCATCTTGCACTTTTTCATGGGTTCTAAGCATCCAAGTCTTTGCTTGTCTCATGAACCACACCCTTGTATTTTATGGCACCTTATCAAAGTTGTCAAGGAGTAAAAATTTGGTATGGTTGAGAGGGAAGCCCAACTAGAGGCATGACTTTCCCCTTAGCCACCTTTGTGTGTGTGTGAGTGCATACCAACTGAGTGTATTTCTCTAACCTCTTTGGCATCCTCACCTAATGGACAAACGAAAGTCTCGTTGGCCCAAAGTGAGTACCCTCCTCCTTTTTAGACAAACAACCTAGATCTGATCCAAAACTACCTAGACAAATGATTGAATCTTGATATGTATTTCTTCTCTCTCCACCCTTTCACATCACTCCTTGTGTGATCTTGTGCTTATTTTTTTTTTTCGATCGGATCTTGATCCTGGGGGCTTGATCATCCCTCTCAATTGATGTCTTCTCATCTTACTAGCATGAATAAATTGGATCTCTCTCAACATGTGTAATTTGACTACTCTAGTGTGATTTTGAAGCAAGTTCATCCTCTCACTAAAGTGGGGGCTAAATGTGTCACCAAAAAGTGTAGTCTTTGGCACTTTTTCACTCATTTTGGCATTTTCCCTTGGATTTTGGCCTCGTTTTACCTTGATTCAGTCTTGAAAGGTTGCAATTCAACAAGAATCTAGTGGTCTTTTACTAAGGTGTTGTGAAATGTTGTAACACATCTTCCCACTTTTCTAAGACCCTTTCAACAAAATTCACTTAAACAACTCCTCTTTACCCATTTACAAGCCTTGTGTCAAGGTGTTGTAAAGTGTTGCAAGATATTTTCACATCTTCCTATTCTTATCATTCACTAATTAACCCTTTTCTTATGCTAATTTGTCCCTTTAATGTACTTTTAGGCCTGATTAAAGTGTGTTTTGAGAGGCAAAGATGATAAAATTTATTAAACAACTTTCAATTCCCGACCACCACTTGAAATTTCCCAAGTGGACTAGGTCGCCACCTTGGGCGAGCTAGTCCCTTTATGAATAAAATTCAAAATTAAAACAATTTCTTAACGAGAATTTGCCTCCAAAACCCTAGTGTCAGCCTATCATGTGACATTTTCAGGAAATTAGAGCATATCTTGTATAAATAAGGGTCTTCTCCTCATTTTGAACACTAACAAGTCTCATTTTTCACCCTCACTCAATCTTCACAAGTACTCTTGCACTCAAGTTTCCTAAGCAAGCAATCAAGCACAAGGCATCTCAAGAAACCTCCATTGGTGTTGGTTCTTGCATGTTGTAGACATCTTCAACAAAGGATTTGGTAGGTTCTCACATTGATTTATCATTCAATCATCTTTTTTTTCCTTGTTTCTCATTTGGGTTTAGTTACCATCAAAGTGGTTTGACTAGGGAAAACCCCTAATCTCTAACCCTAACCCTTTGTCTCCTCTTTGCATGTGTGATTTTCAGGTTTTTGTATGCAGGTTTGTCAAGGGGAAAGGTTCCAAGAAGGTGTTACTGACTCATCAAGATCACTCAAGTCAAAAAAGCACTAGTTGGAGCTTGGAGACCCCTTTCAGCCCATTTTGTGTAGAATTTAAATCAGACACTTGTTAAGACCCGAAGTATAGACCAAAGGCTCCAATCTCCACTTTTAGATTCTCAAAAACCTAGAAGAGGAATGGGTCACCAATAATGGCGACCTAGTCCCTTTGGGCTTGTCTTTTAGGTATTTTAACATTTTTCGATACCCTTTTGGCGGAAACCCATTCTGGAAAACTTTCCTAAGAAGAGGACTAGGTCACCCATTGTGGAGTAAATGTCCCTGTAAATATTTTAGATAGATTCTAGAAGATTATGGGGCTCCTCTTCCTTAGTCCTCAATACCCAGGTGCACCACTTCTATTATTTCCAGTTTCTTTCTAGTTTACATGCATTTAAGTCATTTACTTTACATTGCATGTAGTTTAGATTTACACTTGGTTTATGTTTCTTAGTTAGTTTATTTAATTACATTGCAACACTTAGAAAAAATTTATCACACACAACACAACCCATGCATAACCCTTATCCTTCGAATGATCCTACCCAAAAATCATATCACTAGGTGAAAGAATGTCATTCTTCCATCAAAGCTCCTAGGTGAAAAACCCTAGGAGACTATTTGGGGAATCCTCTTTCCCTTCTTGTATATGTTTTTGGTGGTTCACCCATAAACCACCAAAAATATTAATCTCCCATATCTGCAACATCTAAAATCAGATATCAAAAGACTGCAGAGCCAAAAAAATAATCCCAGTCTACAAACAAATAACTCTAACAACCACTTCAGACACCAGTGGACATAACTTTTACTAACCATTAAAGCAGAAGCTAAAAATTAGGATATACAATCCATTTAAGATCGTGAAAACACCTATATATCTGCATAGGCATAGGATCAACATAGAAGAAATGTGGACCACAATACCAGATCACACTCAGAACATACTTCAACACTACTTTCATTATTTCTCAAATTTTCTTAAAAGAACTTGGAAAATAATCAAAACTCAACCTATATTACATTGACATGAATGAATACATAAATGAAAACACCACAAAACACATCCATACTTGCAACAATCTCCCCTTTTTCATTGATGGAAATACATGATGTGAAAAACCATCAAAGACAACATACATGATTCTCAGAAGCGACAACCTGCCAAGCATAAAATTTTCACATGATCTTTCTCCCCCTTTGACATCAATGGAAAAGGAAATTATTTCCATATAAATCTATGTTCACTCCCCCTTAGGAGTACACTCACATCACATACTACAACAATGTACTTCTCTACTCCCCCTAGCGAGTAGACCTCAAACATCAGTCCAAAACAAAAGGTTTGTGAATCCACTAGACTAATCCACCTCCATGTGCACTTAGTTTAAAGAAGGAGGGCGAAAAAACCCTAGCTTCCATTTGAGATACTCAAATGTATCCTTTGGAAGGGCCTTAGTAAATATGTTTGCAAATTTTTCCTTGGTAGGTACATATTCAAGTCTAACTTCATTCTACAATACCTTCTTCATCAAGAAGTGATACTTGATAGATATGTGATTTGTTCTAGAATGCATCACTCTTTTCTTTGAGATGTTTATATCAATTGTATTGTCATAGAATATAGAGATAGGTTAATGATTCAGCACACCTATTTCCAACACGGTTTTCTTCATCCATAATACTTGTGTATAGAATGATGCTACTACAATACACTATGCTTATGTAGTGGATAAAGAAACTGAATCTTGTTTCTTACTCAACCATGAAACTAATATTCCTCTAAGAAAGAATGCACCACAACTTGTACTCTTTCGATCATCTATACAGCAAACCCAATATTCATTTGTTTAGGAATTCAATGTAAAATCATTGTCCTTCAGATACCATAGCCCATAATTAGGAGTTCTTTTAAGATATTTGAATATCCTCTTCACAGTTGTAACATGTGCTTCCTTAGGTTCTTCTTGAAATCTTACAACTAAAAATATTGCATGCATAATGTTAGGTCTATTAGCAGTAAGATACAATAGTCCACAAATCATGGATTTGTACATGCTCTGATCAACTTTAGTAGATTCATCTTCCTTACTCATCTTACATCTAGTTACCATGGGGGTAAAAACTAGTTTGGAGTCATCCATTCCAAACTTCTTTAACAATTCATTAACATACTTAGATTATTAAATGAATATCCCTTTATCAGTTTGATTAACTTGAAGTCCAAGAAAGAAATTCAGTTCACCAATTATAGACATTTCAAATTATTAATGCATCTCTTCAGAAAACTTCTTACACATACCTTCATTTCCACCAAAGATGATGTCATCAAAATATACCACAATTATCAACATCTTTTCTTTCTCAACCTTGAAGTAGAGACTATTGTATGTGGACCCTTTATTGAATCCCTACTTTTTCAAGTACCTATCCAATCTAGCATACCAAGCTCTAGGAGCTTTCTTTAGTCCATATAATTCCTTCTTTAACTTGCAAACCATGTCCGGTTTGTCTAATAGTGAAAAACCTTTTGGTTGCTCTTTATATACTTCTTCTAGTTCTCCATTCAGAAATGAAAACTTTTCATCCATCTGATATACTTTGAAGTCTTTATGAGCTAAAAATTCCAAGATCATCTGAATAGCCTCCATTCTTGCTACAGGTGCAAAATTTTCTTCAAAATCTATTCCTTCAACCTCTGAGTATCCTTTACATATAAGTATTGCTTTATTTCTTACCACTTCACCATCTTCATTTAGCTTGTTTTTGAATACCCATTTTGAACCAATCACATTTTTATTTGTAGGTCTAGGGACTAGTTCCCATGTCTCATTCTTCTCTATCTAGTGTAGTTCTTCTTTCATTGCTTCCATCCAACTTTCATCATTACATGTTTCATTCATAGTCTTAGTTTCAATATTAGAAAGTAAACATAAGTTTACCTCAACCACTTTACTTCTTGTCTTCGCTCCTTCACTTTTTTCTCCAATTATCTATTCATCTGGATGATTTCTCTGAACATATTTAGAATTCTTGGGTGTAGGTTCTAAAATTTCTTCTTTTTCTTCAATCTATTCTTTCTCTTCACTCTATTCTTTCTCTTCCTTTTCTTCTTCTTCTTGTATTTGCATGCAGATAGGATCATGAGGTTCAACTTTAGTTATTTCCACTGGTCTATACATAGCTTCATCAACCTTCACATTAGTACTTTCAATTATTTTCTCAATCTCTTATTAAAAAATCTATAAGCCTTGCATTATTTGAATATCCAAGGAAAATTCCTTAATCACATCTAGCATCAAACTTTCCAAGATTTTCTTCATCTCTTCTAATGTAACATCTACTACCAAATACCTTGAAGTATTTCACAGTAGGAGTCTTACTAGTCCACAACTCATAAGGAGTCTTAGTGTTGCTACCTCTGATTTGAACTCTATTAAGAATGTAAACAGTAGTATGGGTAGCTTCTCTCCAATACACATTAGGAACATTTGATTCTTTCATCATGGTTCTAGCAGCCTATTGAATAGTCCAGTTCTTTATTTCCACAACTCCATTTTGTTGAGGGGTTCTAGGAGTAGAATAATGTATTTTTATGCCATGCTCTTCATAGAATGCATTGAACTCGCCAGAAGTAAACTCTCCACCTCTATTAGAGCTTAAGCATTTAATTATCAGATTTTCCTCATTTTCTACTCTTTCCTTAAACACCTTGAATCTATCAAGAGTTTGAGCCTTTTCTCTAATAAATGTAACCCATGCCATCCTAAATTAATCATCAATCAAGAGAATAAAATACCTATCACCATTTAGGCTTCATGTTCTTGTAGGACCATAGAGGTCTGTATCGAATCTTAATTCTAGAATTCTAGTAGATGATTGATCCTTTGCTTTGAAACTATTTCTTTTCTACTTTCCCATCTAACTATAGACACGTAAAATATACATCTTACATCTCACTCTAAATAGCATCAAATTCTGCTATTAATCAATTAAAACAATTTATTGATTAATTCCTTAGCTTCATCAGGCTTAATTAAATAAATCAAATTATTTCTTAAACTCCTAAAGTTCTTCTTATTTGATTCAATAAATCAAACTGATTTAAATCAAATATCAAACCCCTAAAATCCTCCAAGTTAATTAATCTAAATTAATTAACCTCTAATCATGATCACCCATTCTCCAGCTTTTGACTCAACTTGAGTCAAATCTAAACTCTCAACTAACCCACCCACTTGCACCAATAAATCAATTATTTGATTTATCAATTCTTCTAATTACTTTCGAAAGAGCATCAAGATGGAATATTCTTCCAATTTTGAATCTCCCTCTCAAATTTTTGTCCCTTCCAACAAATCATTAAATGCTCTTACATGTCTCTTGCACAAGTCAAATTTTACATTTAATGCACCTTTCATCCCCCCTAAACATGTCATTTCATGCAAAATTCAAATTTGAAATTTGCACATTGGCCAAAACATGCACATTCCTCACCCTCTCACACCTTGACAAGTGGTATCTTGTCATTGGCTTATGAATGATCCCACATTCATCAAAATCTCTCACTCTCCTAACCTTGAATCTATAAAATGAAAAGCATTTCTCGAAAACAACTACAACACAACAACACATTTTCATGCAAGGTTACTCTCTATATGTGAGAACTAATCTTGCTCTTCATTTGGGATCTTTTGCTTATCATGGATTGGGAAAGGGTTGCTTCCTACACAACAAAGTGGCACCAATCCCCTATGAGATAAGATTACTTCATGTTTTATGTGCTTTGATCATTCTTGTCATTTGTTTGCATATTGAATCATGGAGTATTATTTCATAAGGTTGTTTGTTTCTATCATGTTGGTTTTTTCATTTTACTAACATTTTCATATTTAAGCTACCACAAAATGGTGCTAGAAGGAGGGTCGGTTCATGTTTCTTTGAAAGAAAAAAATATCCCTATCTAAGATGTTGCTTGCATTCCTAGATTTGGCATCTTAGCTGAAATATCTTCTATTGGTATCTTAACTGAAATAGCTTCCATTGGTGTCTTGGGTGCAAAGTCATTTTAAGAGTCTTATTCTATTTTCTTCTCTTGGTAGTTCACAGTTCATAGTTTGAAATTTCAAATTTGAAAATAGTATTAAATTTCTTGTTATAGTTTTGGAGGTGAGTATGTTTGAAGCAGATTTCTTTGAATTTGAAGACCATCCCCTACCTATGTTTGTATTTGCTAAGATACAATTTATTTCTCTCTGAATGTGTTCGTGGTCAGTACATTTGAAGTAGATTTCTTTGAATTTGAAGACCATCCATTGCTATATGCTTTCCTTTGTTGAGATATAGTTTATTTCCCTCTGAATGCGTGTGTTTCCAGTTCTAAAGGTTAGTATGTTTGAAGTAAATTTCTTTGGATTTAAAGACCATCTCCTGTCGATGTTTGACTTTGCTGAGACGTAGATTATTTCTCTCTGAATGCATTGGTGGTTCCTCTACCAACTTTTCCTTTTAGAAAAAAATAATTCGAAAAGAGATCAAATCATAATCTGCATAGGGCTTGCAATAAGATTTATTCTCCGTGTTATTTCTTGTAGTTTTGGAGGTCAGCATGTTCGAAGTAGATTTCTTTAAGTTTGAAGAACATTCACTATCGATGTTTGCCTTTGCTAAGATACAATTTATTTCTCTTTGAATGCATTTGTGATTTCTCTATCAGCATTTCCTTTTAGAACAAAATTTATATTACGATAGCTTCATTCTCTACTGCTCTGGAGATCAGTAGGTTCAAAGTAGATTTCTTTGAACTTGAAGACCATGTCGCACTATTTACCAATACCTCCACTAGCCATATTTTGCAACTGTGATATTACGTTTCCATCTAGTTTATAAGATTGTAGTGCTCCAAAAACATTCATGGGTACATGAGAAGCCTTAACAGGCTCAAAATCTAAATAGGATGTAGAAGGTCTGCATCTCCAAGTGCTATAGACCTTTGCAATCCACTCGCATTTTCACTTTTTTCTACCACTTGCATTAGCTTGAGCCCCCCCATAGTCATGAATAAAAGAGAATTTTGAAAAAGCGACTGGCAGATAGATATGTCGCACCTATAGCCTAGTCTTTGGCACTTCAATTCGAAAATGAGGATTCCAAGATTGTATCAAAAGTCGTTCATAACCATAATATTGTTGGCAAGTTGTTGTTCAATCTGGATGATAAATGTGGTTAGAAGTCTATATTTAATAAATTTGTGTGTTGATGATAAGGACGTTGAATTGCCAGAAGAATCCAATGGAGTCAGGGTTGCTTCTCTTTTTATTGTGAATGCATTGCAGGTAGATGAGTACCCTACGTACCTAGATTGTTGATTTGTTGTGGCTAAGAAAGGTTGATGGCTGAATTAACTGTTGATTCGTTTGGGTCTATTTGTGGTAGCTATAGCCTTTTTAGGTAGTATATCTTTTCCTCTTCTTATTCGCAATGGATTTGACTCTTGGTTTCGAGCACCTGTCATCGTATTTGTACATCCCACAAATATCATAACTGGGTGGTATTAGAAATTGCAAATTTCTTTGTCAAAAATATTGTACATGCACTTGGAGCTATGTGGAATGCTCTCTTGATTGAATCTGCACCTTACACATTGGGAATTTTGCACAACCACAACCACAACCATAGTGCTTGATATGTCATTTAGGAAACTTGAGAACAATAATTCATGCACCCGAAAGCATTACTACTATGTCTTTTTTTATTTTGATATGACTGATCTTTTGAACTGTTTTAATTATTCTAGTTGTGTCAATTGTTCTAGATCCAACACGCTGGTAATGATGTTTTCAGCTTTGGTTTAGGCTTGAAATGAACTCTAGTTCTTACGCCTTTTAAAAAAATTCTCTTTCACATATGATCATGCAATCATTGCATTCGATGAGACCACATATTTTTGGGCATACTATTAATAGTTTATGTGACTTATACATGCCATAATGGTTGGGTAAGACATCCATCAATTGGAGAGACTATAAAGCGTAGGGCAGTGAGAGGCCTATCGAGCCTCTTATCATTAAGAGATGATAGTTTTTGATTTTGAGAATAAAGTTAACTTCCATCTTGTGAGGTCACAACATCCCCATTGAATATCAATTAATACATTTATAAAGTCTTTGTTGGAGATTAATTAACATATATCACTCTTTGTAGAAAAAATTAGTCACTCTCTATAAAGTCAATTAATGTATAGTTGTCTATCTGTATTGAACATTGAATACAGATTGGAAATATTTGCTGTCCAACTATTGTACTCTTTCTTTGTGCAGATCTTTAGCCAGGTGTGACATCTTTCTTGAACAAATCATTGAAAATCAGAATTCAAAGATTGTAGACATCTTTATTAATGATTTTTTTATAGGCTAAAGTCATTGAATCAAAATGTTATCATGAGTTTATCAACAACTCATTAGATTTTTGAGACTACATCTATTTGGAAAAGCTTGTTGCACATTTGATTGTAAATTTAAGGCATCTAATTCAAACAGCTACACGTTTGATTTTTGCTCATTAATTTGGTGATTTTATTGTCTCACATGCTTTTGCAAATCCGATGATTGAAAACTAGTAAATTTAATTTTCTCACATTAAATCAATGCAATTCATTAAGTTATATATTTCTTGTCTACATTCAATCGGTGTAAATATTGACTAGGGGAATCTAAGCTAGATACAATGATTTTTTGTTACAATTTGGTCACCGTCCTTTACATTGAGAAAAGGAAAAAATCATTTTCTATTTGAATAAAGTTTTGGATCTATGATTGATTTTGTGTTGCTAACTTAAAATTGTTGGGTGCAGATTGCTAAGGAGGATTTTTTTGATCAGTTCGTCATGTGTAATTATAAATTTGATCTACTTCTCAAAGTGGGTAAATCTAGACAGATTTGAGTTGAAGAATTGAGCACCAAATTTGAACTTACCAAAATCATTTTTTAAATGCTATTGTAAGAGCTTGAAGCATCCATTTCCTGCTTTATTTTTATGTTTTAAACCAACTAGAACAATTTGGATTTAAAATTAATCAGTGATTGATTTTCTTTTTCAAAGTTGGATTAAAAACTGAACATTAGAAACTAACTAGACTTTGATTTTGGATTAAAACTGAACAAACAAACTCACATTTGATCTTGGTTCTCTAAAACGAACTCATCACTACTTTTGATGTCTAAAATGAACAAGTGTTCTTCATGTTTTGCAATCTTTTTCACAAATTAATATCATTAAAAGGTGTATGTGCTTCTCTCGCACCTCACGATGATCTTGAGAATCAAAAATCTTTTACGATATTAAGTTGTCAAAAATATTCCCTTCACATTTCGATTTGGGAACTTAAAATTGAACAAACTTGTTTAGTGTGAGAAAAGGGCATTGCGAGTGTTCTCTCTTTGTTCATACAAACAAAGATGATTGAACTACAGATGCACTTACTCGCTATTGTGTACCTTTAGAGGGCCTACCTTGGTGGGAAAAAGTACTCACCCCAAGGGAATGACTCAAGCAGTAACGGGCTAAAGCCAAGCTCTTCCAAACTACTATATAAATTTGTGTTCACGATGAAAGCCATGAATAATGGGAAGCAGTGCATGATAACTCTCCCCCAATATCTTTATGATGCATAAAGCCCTTTTTCTAAGGGTTGCGAGATCTCTCATGTAATGCCCCGCCAAGTAACCTTAAAGGAAGTTGCAATTAACATCATAAGCGAACCAATTTTTTTATTTTTTATAAAGTGCATTTAACATACACATTCACTTACTAGTTAACAACAACCTCTAAGGCTACAAGGTTAGGATTACTTAAACCCACATATACATATAACATATAACCATAGCCTTATGAACTTTATGAAATAAACATCATACATCATAAGAATACCACATAACATAATAAGATAATCAACCAAGATACAATCTCATAAACATTATCTTAATCTAATAGATACATCACTCATTCCCAGAATGAGGCAATAGTACAAAAGATTACAATTACAAAATTCCACCTCATAAACATAAGAGGGATAAAATAACTTATACAAGTTAAAATATTACAATGCAATAAATTATAACAAGAACCACGAGCTGTCTATCTGGATGTCTCACCACCAAGTACTGAAGATAGATGGGGACCCAACGGTTTTGGTGCATGTTCCACCCAACCAATGTAGTACCCGAAGGCCCACCCCTCATGCTAGGAGATAGTAACAAAGTAACATGGACTAAGATCTACTACCTCTAACCAAAGGCAGACTGAAACCGACTCAAACTGACATAACCAACCAAATGAATTAACAAGTACAACTCATTCACCATACAAGTACGAATCAAATACAATGCATGTACAAATCTAGTACAATACAAGTACAAATCAAATACCATACATGTACACATCAAGTACAATGCAAGTACAACTCCAACATCACTGACATAGGTCACATTGCTTCCAGACATAAAGTAGATCAAGTATGTTCAAATAACCATACACATAAAATAATTAACAACAGTTGTCATAGATAGAGTGTCATCGCAAGGTTTGTCATGAGATCTCCTCTGGGCATTCTTCATAGGCACGGCACAAGTAATCCTGGTGGCCTCAACCGAATCCCGGCACTCATACTCACTCATGCGGAATCAACTACCTCTCGCAAGAACAAGATAGTTGATCTTGCCATTCCAGGCCTTCTCACTCATCCCAAATCTAAACAAGCCCTTGTGTCTATGAGTGAGGATTAAATTATCTTGATTAATGTGAAGTTAGTCCTAATCTTCTAAGTACATTATTTTAATTATCACTTGTTTAAATCACTCCTGAAGGTTATCCAGTTTACCTCTTTGGGCTCTGGTGCCTAACAGAAGCCACTCTTCTATTCGACAACACACATCCAAACAATCCACCAAGGGAACCACAAGTGCATATCAACTAGGCATCATAATCCACTCCAACACAAGGAGGATACAAATAATAGAAACTCACTCCAAACATCTTGGAGGAAACAATCACATAGTCCACTCCTTTCACAGGAGGCAACAAGATGAAACCACATCACAAGGTCACTCCATACAAGGAGACACGGATCCCATAATCTGCTCCTAAACCAAGGAGGTGCAAACATCCCCATTCATAAAAATTGGGTAAAACTAAAAAGACGCCATGCACTACCTAAGGGAAAACAACTGGATGGCATAAAGATTCAACAACCCTTATCATCTAAGTTCTTCTTGAAGACTTATAATTTAGGACTAACACTAAATCCCAAAACCAACAATGCAACTTGACGACATGACAACAAAAGTATTCAAGTCATCAATCAAATCTAATATTTGGATTTCCTAAATCCATACTCATTCAATAGGTAGTGTTGACAAGTCAAAGACACGATAACTAGATCATCTAAAATAATCATAACCTCTATTTCCCTTTTCATTATTGGAAATCTAAAACAATTAAACTTACTTCCCTTTACTAAATACAGAGAATTAAATTCTTTAAGATAATCATGAGGAAGATACTACTTTTGGATATACTAAATCCATACCTCTTTTATAATCCAATCACAATGATTCAATTAATCTAAATAGAAATTAATAAATAATATAATTGATTGCCTCATCAATAAAACTTCTTAATTTACTTTTAAATCAACACAAATCCATGCAAGTAAACTTTTTCCATTTCCTGACCAAATCTTACATCTCATACAATTTTTTATTTAAAACATTCAATCACTTTAATATAATAACATATTGTTTCTCTATCCATTTTCCATATACACTAATCAATCCATTTTAAATATCTATTCAATAATACATTGCATGCATCTCATTTAAAATAAAATACGATAATGAATTTTACACTGAATATATATATATATATATATATATGCTCCATATTATATAGACACCATTAATATTTCATTCACAATGACTAGATTACTCTATGGAACTAAATAAAACATAATAAATATTTGCCTTTTTCAATATAATTAGTTCCTAAATTTACTTCTAATGCAACCTAACACTATTGCAAACAATCTTTTCCAATTTTCTATCTGGAGTCTATGCCTCATCAACTATCTATTTAAAAATATGCACTTTCATCAATGTATAAAAATATCTTTTGGCTTATCTATTTGACCACGCATTCATATTGTTTCTAATTAAATCTCATTAATTAAAATAAACATTCAAATATAAATATTTCTATAATTTTTCAATATATTTAAATATCTTTTTCCTTATCAATTTTGACCATACATTAAAAACTTGTCTTTTAAACTCTTCATGCAAAGCTAAATTACACGCACTTAAATAAAATAAGGTAAATATTGATTGAAAATACTCATGTATATATATATACATCTCAATATATTTTCTTCAATCATATTAACAAAATAACCATTTCCTTTTTAAATCAAATAATTATTTCTATTAAAAAATATCTTTCTCTATACATTTTCTACACATACCAATTATCTCTTTTAGAACACTAATAATACCCAATTTGCAAACAACAGAATAAAATAAGATAAAATATTATTTATTCTCTCAAATGAATATATACCTTCACTATATATATACTAAATATAAATTAATATATTTAAATATATTTAATCATTAACATATCTTCTATCCTTTGTAGAATATCAAATTGTTTAATTCAAAATAAAATATCCCTTATCACTAATTTTCCAAAATATAAATATATATTTTTCCAATTAAATCAAATTAATAATTGGACCTTTCACACATGAATTTAAATTCCACAATTAAATTTTAAATTATGCATTATCTAAATCAAATATTTAACTCCTTCAATTAAACTTTAACATGCCATTTTAAAATAAACAATAATTTCCCCATACGTTTATAATATTAATTCCACTAATCAAATATACAAATTTTATTTAAAATAATATAAATAAATATAATACTTTAGTATTATAAATTATAATATAAAATATTATTAAATAATATTTTAATATTATAATAACAATACCTAAAATATTAATATTTATAAATATCAATTTATTATTATTTTATTTTAAGAACAGCCATGGGAAAATAGTTTAATAGCAGTCTCATGTTTTAAGCATAACTCAAAAATTATGACCTGGGTATTTGAGATTTTTGGGTAGGGATTAGAAAATTTCAAAATGCAAAAATCCTTTAAATTTAGTGAAAACCCAGTTTGTGAAAGTGAGGTTATAGGTGACACAATCAAACCATTTTACCATGAAAATATAACTATACTGCAGATTTTAAAATCCGATTTTTAATAATAAACAAAAGGTTTCATTTTCTATAACCATTCTAAATGCCTTGTTCAATCTCTATGTTTGATTTCAATAACAACAAAATTAATTTCCCCAAATAATTTAAATTCAACTAAGGTTTTCACAATTTTCACTCAAGAATTTTTACAAGCAAAGGCTGTAAATTTGTTTAATTCTTTTCTTCTAATATCAAATCTATTTTTTAAAACAGATTTAACAAATAAATCTTTAATCATTACTATTTTAAAGAAAACAATCAAGAACAATAAAACACAAAGAGGAAAATCTGGTATAAGAAGCTACAGGAAGAGATGAATTTTTGATGCAAGCTTCCTCCAAAGATTTCCTGAATTTTCTTCAATCCTCCAATGCATCCAATCCAAAATCCAACAAATGCAAACAATTTTTCCTTCAATCAATTCTATAATCAAGCTTTCTTCAAACCCTTGTGCAAATTTTCCAAAAAATTTTCCCTACTGTAAAAATGTATTTTTCTAAAAACTTTCTCTTGCCCTAAAATTAAAACATATATTCTTATAAATCAAAAATACCTAATTCAACCATAATTCATATTACATGCAAATTAGATATTTCAATTTCAATTTCAATTTCAATATTTACAACCCTAATTCACATTACATGCAAATTAGATATTTCAATTTCACCTTCAATTTCAAAAACCCACTTTCAATTTAAAATGCAATTTCAAAAAAATAAATTAATTTCCAAAGTTGTAACCAATTTCTCAAATAAACATTTAATTACAATTTCTAATTTAATTCTCACACGTTGGAATTAAATTCCAAAATTAATTCTAATTCTTTTATTTCCTTTCATTCTCTTGAATCACGTTTAATTAATTAATTTAATTATTCAATAACTAAACTCAACCCCCTTGGATTAAATTTAATTAATTAAATAATTTAAATATAATTAATTAATTTAAGTATAAACTTTTATCCACATTGCATTATTTAAATTAAATAATCATCAACATGATTTAAATGCAATTATTCTAAATATCTATTTCTAAATCAAGAATGCTTCAGAAATAAATAACATTAAAACAAGACAGACAATAACTCGACACACACAACTGATGACACACTAAGGCTAGGGTATAGACTTGACACATGTTACCTAGCTAGTATCTCCCGTTCAACTTAACCATTGGATCGACATGCTCAAACCTATGAAACCAGGTGGAGTCGATGTCATGTACCTGCAATCCTGCAACCAAGTAAACAACATCATATAATATATCCAGCATATAATACACACCGTGAAGAAGGAATTACGGATTCGTAGGGCGCTCGCAAGTGAGTGATGCAAAACCGTCTTCTTCACCAATACACTCATCGAAACTAACACTTCCATCATAATTCCAATAATCTCATAATAACATCTCATGTTAACTCTACAACAACATTAATCTATAATGCATGTGAAACAATAATCAGATAACTACATCCCACAATAATAGTTGTCGCTCAATAGTAGCGATCAAAACATCATAACAAAATGTATCAAATATCAAAGTAACTGCAACCAAACATAGCATAAAGCAACTTGAACAAAAATCAAAACGGAGGGGTGTTACATCTCACAAGGATTTTATCATTGCACCCCATAAACTGGATGCCCTTACTACAAAATTTTGTTTAGAGGCCAAAAATACCTTATATTTGTTAGTGCAAGAGGTCATATCGTCTAAAGCCGCCCCACATATACATGTAGTTCTATTGTAGAGATGAAAAGTATGCCATGGAAGATTCATGGGTATTGATGCTTGGCTGACCAGATAAGTGTGTGTCGTGGAGGGGAGCCATTGTGGTCAATCATCTAGTCATCCACATAGAATATGCCCAGTTGGATTCGTCCAAGTGGGAATCTGACAAATATTGCCTTTTCCAGCCTAGGGTTGTACATGTGCTTTGAATCAGAACACTTTGCTTGGATCTAAAACAATGGAAAACAAAAATTCAATGAATCATCAGAATTTCAAATCCTTTGGAAGAACAAATACCTTGGAGGTGTCTATTAATGGTTTTTTCTGCACAACAACAACTCAGACAAAATATGATATCCTATCTCTCTTGAAAGGTAAATATCTATGAGAAAAGAGATAACTCCAAGGTCTCTAATGTCAGGTCTTGACAATGCAATAAAACAACTCAGTGATAAACGTGAAAATGTTGGTAATCACAAAGGGACCTTACTACAAGCAAATATTGGATTTCAAATTTATTAGATCTAAACAATGAATTGATACTTGGAATCTTGATTTGAACCCTGATAATAAAGAAACAACAAAAGATAAAGGTTTTAGAGATGATTCTAAGACTACTTTAACCCTAAGATTGAAAATTCCAAAAGATAAAATGCTCAAAATGGACCTATCTCTCATCAACTACTTTCTGAATCTACAATTTCACAGAAATAGTGTAATATTCTAAAGTATTTAAAGATTTTCAAATCACAAAAATTCATTCAGCTAATCCTATTGTAATTGAGATGAAAAAATCCTTATAACTAAACTAAGCACAATTTTAAGTCTAGGTTAACTTTGCAAAGCAGCTAACAATCAACTAACTGCAAAAAGTATGGACAGAGATCACTGCAAACATTCCAAACATGAAACCCTAAGCATCACCAAACAATTTAACTATAAACTCACAAGCAATTTTAAAGATAGAACAACAAGAACTATGCCAGATGAAACTCCACAAGATAGATACCAAATCACAATCTCTCTTATATTAAGTCATCGAAAATGACAACAACTCTAGTTTTTGTTACAACATTCACTTGAAAATAGACCCTAATTCGTTCTAATGTAAAATATCTATTCTATTGCTTATCTATCTTCTTTCTATCTCTATTTGTCTATCTATATTCAAATGAGGCAACATGCATATTTTATAGAGAATCCCTAAGATAGGTCGGCCCAAAATAAGAATTTACAATAAAACAGTCCACACAAGAGGTCGACCTCAAAGATATTCGAACACAACCATGAAATGTGCAATTAGCACCGATTCAATCTAAGTCGCCCTAGGAACCAAAAGGGTCGGCCCAATGCATGTGAATAATGGGAAGCACAAATCTCAATGTAACCCTATATAGCTACGTCCCATATTTATCTTTAGCTTGATCTTCCTCACCATGCACAATCAACAAGACTCTATCCAGCTCAGCAACTGGTGGCATAGGAAAAACCCTAATCCTTCTTCAAGAGACTTGATGTCATCTCTTGCCTGCTTAATTGCACCATCCCAATCATCTCTATTAGTTATAAATTTTTCCATAACTACAATATAGGTTGCAACTTCATCTAGTTGATGCCCAGTAACTTGCCCCTCACAAACTAGAGAATAAACATCTCTCCACCATTTCCTAAGTTTCTCTAGATTAAGATGTTTTAGAGTGAAATTCTTCCTTCCTATCATGACCTCAAAGAATGAGATACGCCTATCATGGATACCAGTCAGAGTGTCCTCAATCTACCTTGCCTATTTTTGAATATTCTTTAAGGCCCTCTGCCTCATTTGCAAGATTTCAAACCATTCCCAAGGTTCAGAAACCCTTCGAAAAAGAAGAATCCCACCCTTTACCAACTTATTCTCAGTGAACTTCATAATTTTTGTGTTTTTCTACAGTAGGAGATCAATATCCTCCTTGTCGTGAGCTAATACAAATTTCAACCAATCCACCGATCTCATAGCATCTCCTCCAGTCGATAGAATGTCCTTAATGGTAGCATCTCCCCTGGTTTGGACACCCTACAACCAAGAAACTATAGCATGTGTGGTGCCTTTCATCTTTTCCAGCTTGGAGATTGTTTCCTGAGGTAAGAAACCTGCAGTAGAGGAGGAAGAGCTAATAGCCTGCAAGGGTTTCATCAACTCCTACAAATACTTCTTTAGTTTCTCATTCTCTCTCTCCAACTCATGCCTAGTTTGCACAACCTTCTTCAACCTACCCACAATCACATCACTGGATCCCTCATACTCCTCAATATCCTACTCTATAGAAGCATGCCATAGGTCAACAGTTTGCACATGATAGTCTTTGGCAGTCACATTATCTCTATCATTATCCAAAGTAGGGGTAGAAATGTGGGCCACTCTGTTGCCTGACCCATCTCTCTCAATCTAGGACACAACCCTAACCTTCTTCTTAGCCTTTCCTTGTTCAAAATTATCCATCAAGACATCCCAATTGGGAGGAGCATCCTCTACTATCACCATTTTACTTTTGAACTCCTTATCCAGCCAATCTAGAATAGTAGACTCAGTTGACACTGTATCCTGCTTGTCCTGTTGGTCATTGGTTGTATCCTTCTCAACACTTGGTGCATTAGGGATATCCATGATTGGATTCACCTTATCTTGCAACTGTTCCTCCCCAACAACCTGCACTGGTGAAGGGACCTTAGCTTGTATCTCCTCCTTTTGAGGAGACTTGTTCAATTGCTCACCCCTAGGTGAATCTACCTATGACACCAAGGGAGATTGAATCACCTTATCAATTTCTGGCTCTTCACTATAGAGGTCTCCTTCCTAAAATTATTCCTCACCCAAGTCTTTAGGATCTTCATCCTTAAATGGTTCTTCTTGTGTTCTACCAGTATCCTGAGGAATGGAGACACTTACCTATTCAACAATAGGAACATTCACTAGAACATCATCCTTTACTGTAGTATCTCTTGGAGAAGGAGTGCTTGACATCCTCATGTACACTTGGGTTCTTTCCCCCGAGCTCTCCACCTCTATCACTGGTGGCTCAATCTCCTTATCAGTTTTGGGAGCCTCCTCTTATTTCTGTGATAGCTTCATAATCCTCCTTCTCTTTGTCAATGAAGGAGCAATTTTTGCCTCCTCTTCCTCTTCTTTGTCCTTTTTAGCTTCTTTCTTTAAGGCATGTCTCCTCTTCTTGGTGACAAGTTTCCTTTGTTTACTCACTTATGTCACCTTCTCAACTTGAACATCCCTAACCTGGATTCTGAAACGGGAATCCACCTTTTCTTTACCTTTAGGATCTGGTTCAAGTGACTCCTTAGAAGAAGAATGGGACTCTAAGTCTCCCATCAAATCATAAGTACATGGGATACCTTCACTCTCCAATTCTAACATCTTATGCTTCAACCACATTTTGGTGTACTTAATCACCAGGGTCATGATTTGGTCCAACTCTATTTTTTCCTCTTCTAACCAGTCAACATCTCCAACTGGCCTATCCTTCACTACCTCATAGACATGACCCTGGATTAATTTTCCATCCTCTTCCACCTAGTCAGGGATGGCTTTCACATTGTATAGCCTTACTAGATCCACTGGAAATCTAGAGAACTTCTTCTTCCTTACGTCGAATTCATCAGCAAGGTTAACCCAATAATCTTCAATATGGGCCTTATGGTTGTATTCCCTACTGGCCTTCTTTTGTGCTTCACCAGTGATGTCAAACCTTCATCTTTTGGAATGGAAAGAGAGACCAAAATTACTCATCTCCTCCTCAGAAGCATGAGAAGATTGGATGGAAGGACAAACCTCACCCATTCCTATCTTTAAGGGAAAGTCATTCCCAAAACCTATTTTGTGCAGTTCTCCCTTCACAACTATGTCAAAGTCACAAATCTGCCTAGTGACTTCCAACAATATGATATGATCAGTAGGATACCTCAGGAGTCTGTAGGGAGACCTTTGAAAACCATCAATTCTAATGTAAGAGAAAGTGGGGAACTGGATAAACCATGCCCCATATCTCTTTATCAATTCCTTAGCCTTATTAGAAATTCTCATATGCTATGCACCCTAGAGCAATCTAGTGATGCACATTGTGAAAGCATCATTCGATCTTTTGTAGCTTCCTCCAGTTAAGTGAAACTATGGATACACCTCATATATGGAATCCTATCCAAAGGTACCCCTATTGCTCAACCCCTTGTATGGGTGAAGTCTTGCCAATTAATACACTAGGTAGGAGGTCATGGTGAAGGTCTTGGTTTGGAAGACATTACATAGATGCTCATGGATCACTGCACTTATGACACCTGCCCAGTGATAATCTATTCCATGTTCCATTTGAGCAATTACACTGAACATCCAAGTCTGGAACACCCCTGCACTCCTCAATCCTACCAGTCTACTAAGAAGAGTGATGACACTGTAATATTCCCTTTTGAATTTGAGTTTGAATAATTTCTTTGGAAACTTGGAGAAATGGGACTTAGGCTTCTCCAACCAAGAGTTAATCACCTGATGTGACTTAACTACATTTTCTTCATAGTACTTCTTGGCACCATCCATGTCAAAGGCCACTACATGTGACTTGTCAAACATATCAAAAGTTGTAGCAATGGATATAGGGCTAAAGCCTGCCAGAATCCTTCCCTAGGGACCGATTCTCCTTTGTGTCCCTCTATCATAATTTCATGCACATTCAATCACTAGTTCATAACACTGCACCATGGAGGGGAAACCTGCAACATGAGCCAATCCGGATTCCACCATTCTCCTTGCCAACAAAGTAGGGTTTTGTGCTGACATATCAACCTTAAACTCTTCATAGTCCCACATACCCACATTAGTATCGGTGATTCCTGACCAAATAGAATCCAACTTACTTTTAGGAATCCTATTCTTTATGTCCAATTTGACCTTCTCTAGATCAAAGATGGCAAAAATCTTTGCACCTGGATCTATTGCCTTCCCTTAGCCTCAACCAACAACATCTTGTCCTGATCCTGCCTGCAAACAAATAACAATAACCACAATGAAATCCAAAAGAAACAACAAGTGTAGGAAATCAATATATCAAAGTTCAGGATTTGGCCCCCTTCACGGATTCCATACTGGAGAGGATTTCCAGGAAAATCCAGACCAGGCGGATTCCAGCGAACCAAGCACACAAACCCCCACAATATCACATTAATCCATCGATTTAACAAAGGAGTAACCTTAAAAACATTTAGTATAAGTTCATTTAATCAATTAAATGTATCATCAATAAACCAACACTTGATAATCATCATTTCAACATTTTCCCAGAAAACACAGAAAAATCCGCCAGAGGTGGATTTTAGAGAAAATAGCAACAGTTATAACTAACCCGAGAAAACGAAGAAGGCACAAAACATCTGAGAAAATCCAGAGGACACGGATTTCAGTGAGAACTAGATAAATTATCATTAAAGCATGAATCTAGAAAAATGACCCAACTACGGACTCCGGGAAAATCTAGAGGAAGCAGATTTCAGTGAGATAGACGAAATCCGGGGAAAAGGTGGCGAAAGAGAAAGAATAGGAAAACCCAAGGGAATTCGGGGGAAGCGAAATTCTGGGAGGACCTCAAAAACCCAAACCCGTCTACATTTTCTCACCTTTACCAAAATGATTCCATACGACCACAGACCTAAGGCCCGCACCTTGACCATGACCTAACCTAGATCACCAACGAATCAAATACAAATTTAAAACATTTCTCATAGTAGTTCGAGAAGCATTGGCTATGCCCTAGGTGAAGAACCCTAAAATATATGCCATGAAAGCACAGAGAACCAGACATGACTTTCTCACATACTAAAATAGGAAGTTTAAGATCAATGCAAGCAAACACCCAATAGCATAGAAATACGAGACCAAAATAATCACTCAATGATCAACCTGGAGGATTGGTGCAATAACAAAACCCCAAAATGCCCAGTCATGATGCGCAAACCCAAGGAAACAAGGAAGCCATTGAAGACCACAAAGAAAATGAAGAAAATTAATCATCATAGAAAAAGGGCGTATCTACATACCATGAGAGCGAAAGGACTTGAACTAGTGATGCCAACAAACAACTTTCAAATGAAAGCAAGATACAAGCCACACACATGAAATTGAAATGCAGTAGTCGAAACGACTTTGAAATCCATGATACAGCAATGCACCAAAGGCTCCAAGACTCAACTCAAATGAAAAGAAAATGAACAAACTCAAATGACCAATAACTTCACAAAATCCAATATCAATGCCCCAAAAAATCCACATAATCGCCATTAATGCGGTTGACAAGACAGCCATGACCACAAAAAACCTGAAGATTCGATCGAGCAATAGACTTCAAAGAAATCTGGACGGGGCGGATTTCCTCGGATCTAGGTCAAAAGGCAGCCATTTTCGAACTCCAAAAGAAAACTGGGAGAATCCAGATAGGGAGGATTTTCTCGAAAGCAGTGAAAAGTCCGGAATGCCTTCAGAACTCAAGATTTTCAATAAAATTCACAAGTGTTCCACCTCAACTGGCAAGATGAACATCAAATCACGAGCCCAAAGCAAGCAAAAACCCCCAAAAAAGAAGGGCCAAAACACCAAAAAGCGAAAAAAGAGGGTCCCCACTTTCAATGGGGCGTGTGTGCAAAAACTACACAGCAATGTCCAAATATCACTACTTGTCCCTAGGGGCTCTTATCCTTAGAAGGCTTCTAAACATTCAGACATCTCAATTTGTTTCTCCCAAAGTCAACACTAGGTAACCTTTGCCTCGATTTCCTTGATTTACACATAATGCACTTTGTGGGATGAAAGAAAGTTAGGACATTGGACATTCAGTTTGAAAAACATAATCAAGAAAGTGCTTGTGTCAAAAAGAGCTGGATATAAGCAAGATAACAGACAATTGAACCACACATGTGCTTGCAATCTCCTGTCTTTTGGTTTTCATGCAAACATTGGTCTTTTGGTTGACTTACTCTTAGGGAAAAGCATGTTCTTGAAAACCGTGGTCTTGTAAATAAGTCCTCATATGGTCATCTAGGATCAAGTCAAAAAACTTCATCCATCCAAACATTGATCAAATTTCATTTCACCAACAAATTTTGGAACTTTGAAAACATCATTCATGCTAGACTTTTTCATTACATTTGACTTAATACACCTAGTCAAGTTATCAATCCTCTTGAACAAATTTACCTTTAGGATAACACAACTTCCTAAGGTCTAATAGTTCATGATCACTTTGATTGGCTTAATACACTTAGCCAATTCATTCTCTTGTGTGATTTTTCCCTAGGATAACACAACTTCCTACGGTTTACAAGTGCATTATCATCTTGTTTGACTTAACACACTTAGTCAAACTATCAACCAATCAAAATCAAATCAAATCAATTCCTAAAGTCTAGCATTGATCCAAAGTTCCTAGAAGTTCAAACACCCATATCATTCACCCCTTTCATCCTTCTTCTCATCATTGGTCCTAAACACCTTAAATGTTCACTTTCACAACAAGATCACAACACAAGAGGGACTTTGAATATAAACTTGATCCATCCATAATGAGTAATCCAATTCAACCAAACTATCCAAGTCTCTCAATGCCAATTGATTATCGAAACTCACATTTATGCATGACATCATTATCTCCTCCAAAATTCAACAATATGAATGTGAGTATGCCCAATCTAAAGTTTGGAACACCTTTCCCAATGATAGATTTAAATCCAAGTCCAAATTTTCAAATCTATCAACCAAACGCTCAATGTACGAGTTTTCCAAACAACATTATCCCACCAAATCCATACATGCCAAATGAAACTTTACCAAACATGACCATTTCAAATCCACACTTGGTAAAATTTGGTGTAGACATGTTTGCAAATCCCACCAATGTTTTTCAAAATCCAAGCAATATGTTGACGGCTCTAGGTATTGATCCAAGTAAAGGTAACACCATGCAAAATCAAAGTTACCTAAATCAAGGAGATATGATTCTCAACCACAACAATGTTCAAAATCAAACTATAATGCCAAATCAAAACATCATACCAAATCATCCCATTTTTCCATCAATATCGCAGCTGCAGGTGGCAACCATCCAAGTAATCCCAACAATCAACACCATCCCCAACCCATCACCACCACCACCACCACCACCACCACCAAAACACAACACGACCAATTCATTCTCCATCATGTTACAAGCCGCACAACAATCTGCCTGCCAAAAGGCACTCCAAACCAAACAAGCCATACAAGTTGCACAAGCGGCTCAAGTAGACCGACAAGCTCAAGCCCAACACCAAGCCCGACAGGGGCAAGTAGAATTTTGGGCACTATTGCAAGCAATCCATCAACAAGTGCATCAACAAGTAGCTCAATAACAAGCCCAACAAAAAGCATTGTTGGTACAACAACGACACGACCAAGAACAAGCGTTGTTCGCTTAGAAGCAAACACAAGCATTACTCACTCAACAAAGCTTGCAACAGATTCCCGCCATAATTTTTGAAATCAAAAATCAAGATCAATCTATCAATAAGCACTTTGAAGATGTTTCCACCTCGACCAACAATCAAATCAACATACACCAAGAGCTACTTTTCAATCATGATCAAAATCCACCAAAAATACCCAACAATGATCAAATTCAAGAAATGTAAACATCACTTGATCCTATGGTTGAAGATATTTGTAATATCTCTTCCACGATTGTTGAAAACAATTTTCAAGATCTTGAAGATGCTTCTACCCCATCCAGTGATCAACTCAACATTCATCAAGAGCCACTTTTTAGTGATCTATTTCAAGATGTGTTACAATTATTTGATCCCATTGACATAATCTATGATCCATCAACTAATGATCCTATCAAAAAGGTCTCTATATCACCTTATGAGTTAGAGGACATGTCTCAAGAACGCATTCCAAAGCATGATCAAAATCTATCACCAAGGTCTAGCAATGTTCCTTCCCAAGACATATTGACATCCTTTGACCTCATGGTTACAGATATTGAAGGAATCCCTAGCTCAACATTTGATCCAAATCCACTCAAAGCTCAAGAGAATATTGAGCCACTTCCCAATGATGATGTCCAAGAACCCACTATAAGCAATCCATCCTTTGAAATTGACCCATGTCAAGAACTTGATCCAAAGCATGTTGAAAATAGTTCTAAAATCACTCAAGATCGAGAATTCGTATCTCCAAGATACTACAATGGTCTAATGGGCACTCTCCTATCTATACAAGATGTCGTAAATGATGATCATATCCATATAGCACATATTCCTCCATCTACCAACAAGATGCTTTCTTTGGACGAACATGTAGATGATCTTCATTAAAAACAAGAGTCTCATACTCTTTACATCATTACCAAGGTACAAGAGTCTCCTACTCTTAACATTTGTACACATAATCAAAGTACAGAAAAATCTAGAGACATACCAAAAGTGGATCATGAAGAAGGCTTCTATAGAAGTTGTTAATCAGAGACATCATGTGGAGACATATCAAAAGGCTTCTACAAAAGTTGCAAATTAGAAACATCTTGTGGAGACATAGCAGAAAAAGAACATGAAGAAGGCTCCTACATAAGTCGTGAATCAGAAACATCCTATGAAATGAATCATAAGGAAGAATTTTATGGGGACAATGAATCATCAACACTTATTGAGGAAGCATCAAAATCTGACATTTCACAAGATCAAGCCAGAGAGATCAATCAGGAAGTCATCCCACATATGGAGGATCCTATCACTTATAAACTTGGATCACTTACCTTTCTTAGGGAAAGCTACCTCATGAATAAAGAAGTTGTCACTTTTGAAGATCCACCATAGAGCAAAAAAGGATTAGCACCTTGTTTCCAAGGTAAATCATATCCTATTGCAGATAACTTTTTTCAGCAGATGAATTATCAAGGTAGAGGATTAGGCCTACATGAACAGGGAATCCTGGAGCCAGTGCAGATTATTGGAAATCCTAAGCATCAAGGCCTTGGTTATTCGACAATAAAGGGATCTCAAAATATCAGTAATACTTCCACAAAATTGGGGGAAACTTCATCTCAAGAAAACATCAACATAGGGAGCATGAAGAATCCTTATAATGAAACCAATGCCAATACTACAACCCACCACATCATGAATGTCCATGTACCCATCACCCCATCCACGAATTGGGCCCAATAACAAAAGAAAGAATTGAATCAAAGCATGAAGAACATCATCAAATAAAAAGAAGTAGTGAAGAATGAAGGACAAGTCAAATATATATGGATACCAAAGAATACAAAGAAATACTATCCCTATCAAACTTCATTAGTCAAAGAAACTATGGGGAAAAATCAAAAATGGAAAAGTATCCATCAAATAAGTCCACAAAGGAAAAAGAAGGCTTCTCAAGCAACGTACAAAGTGTATTGAGTAGTTGGTCCTAATTCCATGCACACTTCCATATCCTCCCATCATTGCTCATCTTCCCAAGTTTGGAGAGTCAAAGGTTCCAAACTATCGACCAATCCATCTTTTACTCCTAAACACACTCTATCCATGCCTCCATGCATGATATCCAATTCCAACATTGACCATGTGTTTGTAATGACCCTTCATCATAAGGATTCAGAAGGCACTCTATCGCGATGTGCGGACAAAGAAAAAGTTAACTCCGGTATTGGAAAAGCAGATAGATTTCTCAAAATTTTCTTTCAAGTGCACGTATCTTGGCAAAGAAAATTCTTCAAGAAGGATACTGATGGCATGTTATGAAAGAAGCATCAACATCAGAACCACCAGGTGGTTCAACATCAGCTTAAAATCTCTCTGAAAATACAAAAAAATCCAAAAATATAAAAATCCAAAAAAAAAATCAGAAAAAGGATTGAAAACAGTAAAGAAAAAAATTGTCCTCTAGCGAAAACTGCTTTGGTGGCACTTTGGATAGGTACCATGATGAGAACCTGGAAAACATGCCTCATGTGTAGAATCGAGCATCTATTTGTGCCAGTTCAGGAGAAAGCATATTATCACACCCATAATAAATCCAACATTCAACCATATCATTCGTTCATCCACGAACCGTTTATCCAATCCATGTTCATATATTTGCATCCATAATCCAAGTTATCATGATCTTGGAAAATTTTGGAGCACACTTTATACTTATTTATGGTAGACATATTGACATGGGTCATTTTCATTGATCCCATCCTACCCAACACTATCTGAGCAATATCCAAATGAGCGTTCCTCTATTTGAACACCTTATCTTGTCACAAGATAATCCATTGCATCCTTTGCATCCTTACCATATCTATCTATACATTTATCCAAGAATCCACCCATGGTCATTCAAACATTTCTAGACACTGTGGGCAGATATTTGCATCTTTCTTCGAGAATAAATCTTGATCTATCCTCTAATTTATGTGGTGATCCGAGCATTGGAAAACACAAAATCAAATTGGTTAAAGCATTTGTGATCATCAATCCAAATCCCTAGCCCATGGCATATTTTGATAGCAAGACAATGTTCCTTATCAAGCTTTATATTTCATCAAACATCAATCCAAGCAATCCATATCAGTTGCATCTAATGTGTACTTCAACATCACATCAAAATCATTAAAGCTATTTTGTTCCAAATCAAGCTTCATCAATCTTGATCAATCGAATCCAATCAATTATCACCTTGTTTGACTTAACACACTTAGTCAAACTATCATCTTGTGCACGAGTTTATTGTAGGATAACACAACTTCCTCAAATTTACAAGTGCATTATCATCTTATTTGACTTAACACACTTAGTCAAGTTATCCAATCCATCATCAACTTGTTTGACTTAAAAAACTTAGTCAAACTACCCCCTCGTGTATGAGTTTACTCTAGGATAACACAACTTCCTAGAATTGACAAGTGCATTATCACTTTTGTTTGACTTAACACACTTAGTCAAACTATCAGTCCATCAATCCAATCGATCTATATTAAGCTTGGTTTTCAACAAAATCCCAAAATAGAGCACTTATATCATATCCATATCAAAATCATCAAAATCATGCAAAAAACCAAAAACATTCAAAAAATTCATCAAAACTCCAAAAACATCCAAATCATCAAAAATCCAAAAACATGTCGAAATATCAAAAAATCTTCAAAAAATTCATCATTGAGTCTTGTCAGTCTTTAACCTTGTCTGAACTATGTCATCTCTGAGCTTGAACGTAGGAAAGGTTGATCTTTGATCATCCCCCAAGATAGTTAGGGTCAGTCCTTAGGTGTCTTTCGCATTGGCAATCCATTTGCCCATCTATTTTACAGTTAGGTCAGTCCTTTAAGCATTTGTCGCATTGGCAATCTATTTGCCCGTTTATCTCATCATTGAGTCAAGTACATCATCAGCCAAACTACATCATCTCTGAGCTTAAACATAGGCAAGGCCATCCTTGATTGGCCCCCGAGATACAAAATCCAAAAACATTCATAAATCTTTGAAAATACCAAAAACAGCCTCAAAATATCTGAAAACCCAAAATGGTGCATCCGTTTCATCTCGCTTTCACTCGTGATTATCATCACTCATAATAAATTCAATCGTCACCTTCACCCTTTGGTGAGTCAGTTAGAAGCAAGTTTAGTAGGTTCCAAAGTGAACACCTAATCGTCAGAGTCTTAAGCCTAAGTCAGTAAGGAAGCAAGTTGGTCAACTTGGAGTATCAATAGCTTATCACCCCAATCAGTCTCACCAAAACCCTGATCACTACATGTCCTAGGATGAAGCTTTCATGTGATGGACATAAGCATCAGGTACCCCACTGTAGTTACTCTTGGCTAGCGGTATGAAGAGCATTAGCTTGTTTGGTTTGCTTTATTTGGTCTTTTATTGACTTATCTTATTTTGTGCTCATTCCAATGACCTCTCAATGATGCCTAAGCAAAATAGGTTTAGAGAGAAAGGAATGGGGCAATGATCATTATCTTTTTTTCTGATGTGCTTGTTGGATGTTCTTGTAAAATAACTTGGTGAATACTTGCTTTTTTGGGTCCGTCCTAGCAAGGTTTTGTATGTCAAGTGTGAACAAGAGAACTCCTATCTAATTGTCAATTCAAAGTCCATCACACTAGGCGCAACTCCGTCCTAGTTCTTAATACCTCGATGCATCCCACCCATGTGTGTTATCAAACATAAGGAAAGTAATGCTCTTTATCTCTCCCATCCCTGGATAAGCAATACATCATGATCGTTCATCATCATTTCTAATAAAGTTGTCTTGTTGGACTCCTGCATTTTTCTTGGATTCAAGGGTTGATCCCTCTCATTCTTCTATCCTATTTCGTGCTAACAATGCATCCATCTTGCATCCACATTCTCATTCTACATAATCATGTCATATCATCATAGGACAACATCATCCATCGCATTCATCTCATTTTCTTAATCATTTAAGTTGTTTAGGATAATATAAATTTGTTATTCTAAGCATCTTCCAAACATCTCATTTTCATCATCACTATCATATAGTCTAACTGTCGACACATCCACTTTGAACCTCTTTATCATGAGATCAACCTCAAATCGAATCTTTTTGTTCGATCTCTCAAGGGGGCAATGTACTAACGTACTTATTTCTGTTGGGGCATCGGAAAAAATTAGATTTTTTTTAAATTTTGATATCAGCGGCATCATTATTTGAACCAATGCAACAAGTACATTGCTTCAAAGAGGGGAAAAATGTAGACACGTAAAATAGACATCTTACATCTCGCTCTAACTAACATCAAATTCTGCTATTAATCAATTAAAATAATTTATTGATTAATTCCTTAGCTTCATCAGGCTTAATTAAATAAATCAAATTATTTCTTAAACTCCTAAAGTTCTTCTTATTTGATTCAATAAATCAAAATGATTTAAATCAAATATCAAACTCCTAAAATCCTCCAAGTTAATTAATCTAAATTAATTAACCTCTAATCATGATCATCCATTCTCCAGCTTTTGACTCAACTTGAGTCAAATCTAAACTCTCAACTAACCCACCCACTTGCACCAATAAATCAATTATTTGATTTATCAATTCTTCTAATTACTTTCAAAAGAGCATCAAGATGGAATATTCTTCCAATTTTGAATCTCCCTCTCAAATGTGTGTCCCTTCCAACAAAGCATTAAATGCTCTTACATGTCTCTTGCACAGGTCAAAGTTAGCATTTAATGCACCTTTCCGCCCCCCTAAACATGTCATTTCATGGAAAAATCAAATTTGAAATTGGCACATTGGCCAAAACTTGCACATTCCTCACCCTCTCACACCTTGACAAGTGGCATCTTTTCATTGGCTTATGAATGATCCCACATTCATCAAAATCTCCCACTCTCCTAACCTTGAATCTATAAAATGCAAAGTATTTCTCCAGAACAACTACAACACAACAACACATTTTCATGCAAGGTTACTCTCTACATGTGAGAACTAATCTTTCTCTTCATTTGGAATATTTTGCTTATCATGGATTGGGAAAGGGCTCCTTCCTACACAACAAAGTGGCACCAATCCACTATGAGATAAGATTACTTCATGTTTTATGTGCTTTGATCATTCTTGTCATTTGTTTTCATATTGAATCATGGAGTATTATTTCATAAGGCTGTTTGTTTCTGTCATGTTGGTTTTGTCATTTTACTAACATTTGCAGATTTAAGCTACCACACTAACAACTTCTACAAATTGAATTTGAAGGCTTTGTGATTCTAGGCAGATCTCTCACAACTTCCCTAGAACTAATCCTAAAGAGATTATCAAAATTCAAATGTCCCATCCTCCGGTGCCAAAGCCAAATCTCACTAGTCTGAGAAATAAAACATTGACCATCACTACCTTTAAGTTGATATATGTTTCCATGAGTTCTTCTTCCAACTGCTACCAGAGTTTCAGATCCTTTTCTGATCTCACAAGTGTTATCCTGAAACACAAGCTTAAAACCTTTGTTGCACATTTTTCCAACACTTAAGAGATTATGGCTTAAACCCTTTACATAATAAGCATCGTCATTATTGTGTTTTCCATCAAAGCTAATTGTTCCTTTATGAACAATCTTAGCACTAGAGTCATCTCCAAACATGACTATTCCTCCAGCATACTTCTCAAGTTTAGTAAACTTACTCTTATCTCTAGTCATATGATTTAAACATATGTTGTCAATTACCCAAAATTCTTCATCCCATCTGGCATGAAAAGCAGTTACGAGAGTACCTTTTGCTTCATCTATCTTGTTCTCCCGACCAGATTCCCTTACACATTTTTTTCTAGGGCTAGAAAAAAACATTCATCTTTATCTTCCTCAAGGTCAGATTCATCTTAAAAAATTCTTGCATCTTCCTTGAAATAATATAACTTCTTGAACTTCTTATCCTTGTTATCTTTGTAATTATTTTTATTGTATTTATTCTTCTTTTGTGTAGCTCTATTAGGACATCTTGATGCATACCGACCAATGTTTCCACAATTGAAACAATTAAAAGGAAACTTAACTTTGTATTTACTAGTACCTTTCTTCAATCTCGTTGTGAAATTTTCTTCCAAATCTTTTGTTTCATCATCATCCAGATCTTCTTCTATCTTCATTGCTTTAAAGGTTGTTTCAATTTTCTCCTTGTCTCTTGAAAATTTTCTGATTTAAAATTTGATCAAGACACCAAATATATTCTCCTTAGTAAATGTCTTTGGATCATATTGTTCTTCAAGAACAGATACTTTATCACTATAATTGTCAACTAAGGTCATCAATATATTTTCAATTATATCTTCATCTATCATGGTACCACCTTGATTCTTGATTTTTATTGCTATAGTTTCAACTCTCTGATAATAGCTTGAAATGTATTCTCCATATTCCATTCGAAAGTTCTCTAATTTTCACTTAGCAGTTAGTTTCCTTGACAACTTAACTCTATCATTCCCCTCATAAATTTCTTTTAATTTTTTCCATACTTCATAGGCAGTAGCCAGAGAGATAACTTTCATTCTTTCAATTTTAGATACAACACTAAAGAGAGCATACCTTAATCATTCATTATCTTCAAAATTTGCAACCTCATCAATAGAGGAATGACTAGCTATTGGTATCACATACTTTGTATCCATAGCTTTCCAAGTGTTGAAACTAAGTCAAATCAGATGACTTCTCATTTGTTCTTTCTAGTCACTATAATCAGCACCATCAAAAATTGGAAGTTGCAACTTGTGTGCCATTTGACATACCTCAAGCAGTTAAGCTTTTCACCGAGGAACCAGAGCTATGATACCAATTGTTGAAATGCACAAGACAATTGAGAGGGGGGTGAATTATTTGAGTTAAATTCTTTTACTTCTAAACTTAATCAATTCCACTTTATCATCAATATTTTTTTAAGTGTGAAAATGAAATGAAAATAACATAAAGTAACCATCAGAGACATGAGATTAATGTGAAAAACCAAATGAGGGAAAAACCATGGTGAGAATTAACTCACAATATAGTAGAATGTAAAAATAGATACACAGACTCACTACCTGAGGGCTCACTACCTAGATACAAAGGCTCACTACCTAGATTAAGGGCTCACTACTTTAAGACTCATTGTCCAGAAAGAGAGGCTCACTACCTACAGGAAAAATACAAAGAGATAGATAAATATCCACCACTAGGATTTCCTCACATTCACAACTTGATCAGAAGATTGTAAATGCCATCATCTCACTACTTTCTAGGATCTAACACCTTAAAGTACTATTGCCTCAATTCTCTCTTCCACACTCTAATTTTTGCACTTGTTCGCACACTTCTCTTGCTTGAATTGAATGATGGATGGATGATCAATTTGCTATAACTTGACTTGATTTTATACCATCATCAACCTCAGAAACATTCAGAAAGGTAGGCTATATAATTTCAAATTACAAATTCAAATTTGGTTGGCTACTCAACATTCTCATGGTGGATAAAAATGTGAGAGGACCAATTACATATTTAATTTAGGACCTAAATAACATCTTGGATCATGCACAAACTTTCTCAAATTGATGCAACCACTTAATGTAATGTGTAGACACCAGGTTAGCTAGGCCTAATGAAAAAACCAATAATCTTTGAAGTACATGCATCACTATCAAGATAATATTAGATGGATAGCTCAACATGATTCACTAGTAATTTCACCATCTCTGGGAACACCTCAGATACATCCACAATATCTTGAACAAAAGTTATTCATAGAGAAATCTTCTCCAGTCCAATCGGACCAACCAACAAAACACATGAGCTCTGGGGTAGGTCTTCTAGAGCACCAAAGCACAAGAAATTTTTTTAGAACCCATAAACTAATAGAAAGAGTCATCTCCCATATCCACAACATCTGAAACCCCATATCAGAACAATACAAAGCCAAAACATTTCTCCTAGTCTACAAACAAATTACTTTGACAACCAATTCACACACCGGTGAACATTGCTTTTACTAACCATCAAACCATAAGCTAAAACTCAGGATATACAGTCCATTTAATCTTGTGAACACACCTATAGATCCAAATAGGTATAGTATCAACATAGAATAAATGCATACCACAATATCGGATCACACTCAGAACACACTTCGACATTGCTTTCATTATTTGTCAAATCTTCTCAAAAGAACTTGGAAAATAGTCAACTTACTCAGCCTATACTATGTTGACTTTAATGACAATGTAAATGACAACACCACCAAACACATCCATACTTGCAACATAAATGTGGTCACATGGTGATGGAATGCCATTCCATCACCATGAGACCACTTTTCCTTAAGGCATTTTTTCAAACAACTCACCACCTTTTCTATGCTACCATATTTTCCATACATGTTTACCAAAGCATTTATTCAATCTACTCACTTCCTTACTGCTATGGCTAAAATCCTAAATTAGGTGCTTTCCAAAAATATATGGATGCTTGGAAAAAATCTATCATAGAATAATACTAAGCAATAACATAGACAAGGAAGTGAGTAGTTTGAAAAATTTCTCCATCACCATGAGACCACATTTCTTTGAGGTATTTTTTCAAACTCATTGCCTTTTCTATGCTACCACATTTTCCATGAATGTTTATCAAATAGTTCATTTCCTTTCTGCTATGGCTAAAAGCCTAAAAAAAGTGCTTTCCAACAAACTATGGATACTTGGAAAAAATATATCAAAGCATAATAGTAAGCAATATGATAGACAAGGCAGTGAGTAGTTTGAAAAAATTCCTCAAAGAAATGTGGTCTCATGGTGATGGAATGCCATTTCATCACCATGAGACCACATTTATTTGAGGCATTTTTTCAAATAGCTCATTTCCTTTTCTATGCTACCAAATGTTTCATACATGTCTACCAAAGAATTTGATCAAACTACTCACTTTCTTGCTTATATGGCCAGAACCCTAAAATAGGTGATTTCAAAAAAACTATGGATTCTTGGAAAAAATCTATCAAAGCATAATAGTAAGCAATATCATAGTCAAGGAGGTGAGTAGTTTGAAAATATTCCTTGAATAAATGTGATCTCATGGTGATGGAATTCCATTCCATCACCATGAGACCATATTTCTTTGAGGAATTTTTTCAAACAACTCATTGGCTAAAGAATAGAAACCAACCCTTTAGCCAAAATTCCCCTCCAAATTCTTTTCAAGGTCCTCATCCTCATCCTCAATTTACTAGTAAATGGAGCCTTCCACCTTTTATTCCACTTTTTCATCCCCATCTCTCCCTCGTCATGTTATGATCACCATCCATATCATAACCAAGAGCACACTATACCATCCACCCCATCCCAACATAATACCATATAGAAGGCAAGGAACTATTTGAAAAAATACCTCAAAGAAATGTGATCTCATGGTGATGAAATACCATGACAAATTTGTTTGTAATGGAATTACATCACTATGAGACCCCATTTATTTGAGAAATTTTTCAAATAGTTCATTTCCTTCTCTATGTTATCACAATTATTGTATATATCTACCAAAGCATTTTATAAAATGGTTCACCACCTTGCTACTATGGGTAAAATCCTAAAAATAAGTGCTTTCGAACAAGCTATGGATAGGCAAAACAGTAAGCATGATAGTCAAAAATATGTAGTTTAATAAGTACTCAAAATTTTTTTCATTATCACATACATTATAAGCCATGGTGTGCATCGCTATTGTATTTTTTTAATTGAATAATTATTTTTTTTATTTTCAGATGTTGGAAGTGGATACACCTCTAAATGTTCATAGGGTAATGGATCTTGGTGTTTCATCTACTATAGACTCCTCAATGGATCTCATGGAGGTATGAGGCAAATTACTAAATTTAATTTTACATTCATTTTTATTGCTATTAATTAGTGAAAAAACTAACCATTCTTGATTCATAGTTTAATTTCTCTTTGGATGGTTTCTACAAGGCTTCAACAAACCTCAACATGGGCACATGAATATTTCCCTCGAGGAGAGTGATCGTCTAGTGGTGGTATGTGATTATTTTGTTAAATATATATATTTTTATAATATAATTTCTATAGATTACTGTCATTACTTGTTATTGTAATAGATATAGTTTGACCAACAACTAAAACCTGGGAGGAGCACCAAGAGCACTCCTCGACCTTAGAATAAATGAGTAACAAAATTATCACCATTTGGTCGACAAGCAAAGGGCAAGAATTTGTTTTGAGAGCATGGATAGCAATGACTTTTGATTCTAGAGCCCTGTGTTGTATGCCTATATGGAAATTTTGTACATCTTTTGTATTCGATATTGTTGACAAAGGAAATGGGTATCCAAATTCAAAGATTTAGATTTGTTCCAACATCAAACAATGGAGTATTTACAAACCTACACACATATGCAAATAAAATAAACTAATCAAACACACATGCATGCAAATGGATTTTTGTCTCTATTGTCGTCTTATGATCCAAGATATTGTGTTGTTGAATAAATTTTCTCTTAGAGCACTATGCACAAGAGGCTATGGAAAACAAAGATTAAGATATTGAATGTAAATGATAAGGAATAACAAAAGAAAACATGGTAAACTAAAATGTTAACATGCACTATCTTATGAGGTAAAATTCTAAAATGCTAAAATGATATCAAAAGAGTGCCAAAAATTCTAAGAGTGAATGTAAGGATGCAAAGATCATGAATGTTGTAGATGATCCAGAAATGAGAAAGGGCGGGGTTTAAATAGATCTCCTCAAGGGTGGATCCAATATTAGGGAAAATGTGGGATAAATATGCATGGTAAATAAATGATAATGGATAAATATATGAATTGATTTATGAATATGAAAATGGATTTGATGGAGTTTATGAATAAAATGTTTTAATGATTATGCATTTATAAATTATTTAATGAGATGGATTAATATTTATAAAATGGTTATGCATGAAATATGAATATGAAATGAATATAAAAAATATAATGATACCAATAATGGATCAGTATATTGATAAAACTTTTAATATTATTAGAGGATATTTTTACATGTCTACATTTTTCCCCTCTTTGAGACAATGCAACCTATCACGTTGTTTCAAAGAAAAATTGATCAACTGATACATGCCCCAGGGATATACTGGTATAGATGATATGCCCCATCGAGAGATTAATTGGACAAGCTATGATAAGATTAATCTCTCAATAGATCACAAAGAGAAAATTTGATAATTGATGTTGCACGAGTGGTAAACAAAAATGCACATTTTATGAAACATTCACAATTGATGGGTGCAACTAAAAAATTGATGGAAATGATCAGTATAGCAAGGTTGATAAGTCAATTAAGTTGATTGAGATTGTTTCTAGTGCAAAAAAGGATTTATTAATAAATTGAGTGATCAAGGAGCAGATTGGTTGATGTGATATGTGGATTAAAAGACAAGAATTCTTTGAAATAAAGAACATGAAGAAAAATGAAATGATGAAGGAAATGGATGATGGAAGAAATGATAGATGAAAAATAGATATGAAATCAATAAAAGTGGTGAAGCTTCTTACACTTTTCAAAGTGATTTTTATCATTATAGAGCTTATTATGTTGCAAATTAGTATAAGTGTCTAGATAACATGAACATCTAGATGACCTAAATATTGTTTGAACTTTTATTTAATAGTAAAGTATAAGAATCTAGGTATAAATAAATTAGATGACCTGAATACTTATTGCATGTAAGACACTATCAGACAAGGAATGCTCTCATCCATAGTAGACTCATAGGTCCTTGATGGCTTTAGACAACCATGTACTAGGATGAGCCATCCTATGAATAAGAAATGATCTACAAACAAAACACAAGTGAACATGCCCCATCCTCACCTCTCTAGTCCAATTCATCATTAAGAAGCTAAAATACATGCCACCAAAGATAAAAATCATAGAATCAATCAAAGATTAACAAACAAACATGCATCATGCTTCAATGTAGAACTGATTCTTGCCATAGTTTATATGTTTGGTTGGATCTGAAAGATGGATTGATAGGTATGTTTCAATTTTTTCTTGATTGTCAATCTTGACATGTTTGAATTTTGTTGAGTTCAAAGTTGTGTGGCAATCTGAAAGTGTCACTGTTTTTTGGAATTTTAGAAAAAAAAAATAGGTTTTTGGATTATTTGATTTTTTTGGATTTTTGGAATATCTATTTTTTTTGGATTTTTCTTCAAGAAATTTAATGATTTTTAGGGATTTTTCAAGACATTTTATTATTTTTAGGGATTTTTCCAAGACATTTTATGATTTTTAGGGTTTTTTTAGGACATTTTATGATTTTTAGGGATTTTTTCTAGACATTTTATAATTTTTAGGGATTGTTTCAATGAAAAGAGATGATTCACAAGTGAGTAGAAAGACAAAGGGGATAGTTTCTTTGATCCTGAGATGTTGAGTGTCCCAACCCATAGCTAAGGTTGAGGAAATTCCCCGGTTAGAGATAGGACCAATGTAGTATGCATGGCAAAGCAAGTGAGGGGAATGTCGAATAATTCGCAAGCCATGGTGAGTGTCGAAAAGCTATTTTAAAGTAGAGGGTGAATGAAAATGGGATGAAAAGATCAAGTAGAGCTCCAAAGGAAAGAGGAGAAAAGCCTCTACACATGGTGCCAATTTCTCAGTTTTCACCATGGTACTTGCTCAAGGTGCTACTGAAGTGGTTTTCACCATTCAATGAATTGTTTTCTCCTTAGTTTTTTTCTTTTTTGTTGTCACCAAGATGCCTATTTTCTAGGTTTCCATCAAGGTGACCATTTTTTCAGGACTTTTTTTCATTTTTTGTATTTTTTTAGGGCTTTAAAAGAGTATACTATCTAAAGTACTTGGGTATAAAACCTATGGATGTGCATACTATTGATGGGATCACTAATAAATTCACCTTCTAGACTAGATAACTAGTATTCCCTAGATCCATACACAACAATAATAACATATGGACCCAACTAGTTAGGCTCAAATTTATCCTTATCTTTGTCTTGTTGATTGCAAGGATTTTCATGAAGGACAAGATCCCCAATCCCAAACTTACATGGTTTCACTTTTTGGTTATAACTTCAGCACATTTTTTGCTGGTATTATCTAAGACGATTGAAAGCAGTTTTTCTTTGTTCATCCCATAGTTCCAATTCCTACAAATAAGAGATACAATATTCGTCATCACTTATTTGATTATGCAAGGAAACACACAAAGAGGGTAGCTCAACCTTGATGGGAAAGAAGGCTTTAGAGCCACATAAAAGAGCATACGGGGTAGTGCCTATGGTAGTGTGGACACTTGTGTGGTAAGACCACAAGGCAAAATTCATTTGAATATGCCAATCTCGACTAGCTTCATTGACTATATTTTTAAGAATTTTAAGAATGGTCTTGTTAGAGGCCTCAACTGGGCCACTACCTTGAGGATAGTAAGGTTTGGAAAAATGATGTTGTATATGGAATTTCTCACAGAGTTCATAAACATCCTAGTTTTTTAATGGATGACCATTATTTGTGATGATGGATAAAGGAACACCATAATGACAGATGATATAATTTAGTATGAAAGTGGTTATTTGTTTTCTAGTGATATGAGTGAGGGCAATAACTTCAATCCATTTTGTGAAATAGTCTGTGGAAACGAGAATGAAATTATGACCATTAGATGAAGGTGGATGGATCTTTCCCATGAGATTGAGTCCCCACTAATAAAAGGGCCATGGTGTACCAAGAGGCTGCAATTCCTATGTAGGAGAATGTATCAAGTCTACACGTTTTTGACACTAATTGCATTTTTTAACACATTGATAAGCATCCTTTTCCATTGTGGGACAATAATAACCCATAAACAAGATTTTCTTGGCTAAGGTAGAACCGCTAGAATGTGCCCTGTATATACCTTGATGTACTTCTCATAAAGAATTTTAGACCTCTTTATGCTCAATACATCTGAGTAAAGTACCATCGAGAACTCGTCGATAAAGGGTATCGACTAGGATTACATAATGAGAGGCTTGACAGATAAAATTTTTATGAGATTTGTTGGATAGGTCTAATGGCAAGGTGTTATCCTAAAGATAGGTATAAATATCCCCATGCCATTGAGAATTAGGACTAACAATAAGACAAATCATTTCAGATTGTGGTATATTGTAAGTAGGTTCCAAAAGAGGCTCTACAAAGAACTCACAGTAGGCAGAATTTCTTGGCATTTCCACAAGTGAACCAATTGTTTCCATTGTATCAATAACTCTATTGTTATATCAAGGGATCTACTTGAAAGAGATTGATGTGAAATAGGCCTTGAAGTCATCCACTATTCTTTTGTCAGGTATCAATTTTTTTTCTTTTGTTTTATAATCATTATCAACTTGTCTGATCACTAGCTGAGAGTCACCAAGAACATGCAACTCTAGGATTTTCCATTGCACAGCCATATAGAGTCCAAAAAGTAATGTCTCATATTCTACAATATTTTTGGTACATGGAAACTATCTTATAAGATTTAGGTAGACAATCACCTTGTGTTGTGACAAAGATAATCCTAGTGCTAGCACCACCTTGTGTGAAGGAGCCATCAAAATATAAGGTCCACTGATGTGTAGATTCCATGTTGAAGAGTGATTCATCAAGAAATTATGTAATAAGAGGATGACTATCTATGATAGGAGAATCAGTGAGTTGATATGCTATAGCTTTTCCTTTGATTATTTTTCTTTCTATGTACTCAATATCAAACTCCCTAAGAATCATCACCCATTTAGCCAATCATCCTATGAGTGATACTTTAGTTAGGAGGTACTTAAGAGGATCAATTTTTGCAATAAGATTTATCTGATGTGTAAGCATGTAATGTCACAACTTCAGTGAGGTAAAAACTATAGCAAGACACACTCTTTCAAGAGGACTATAATTGAGCTCATATCCCACTAGAGTATGACTAATGTAATAAATGGTGTTGATGTGTGTTTTATGACAACACCAACATAGAATAAAATTTCCAACAGTCACTCTATTCTCTCTTGATCAAAGTATTCCACATGCTAAGATTGCATGAAATATCATGCGTTCAACTCCAAGGTTCCTTATGTCGTGAATAGACTCAGTTGGTTGATGTGAATATGTTGGGTATTCCAAGGGGAATTATGCGAGTTGCTCATTTAGAAGAGAAGGATTCTCAAATTTTGGGAGATTTCTCAATGACGATCGGGTTCTTAAACTAACCGGATAATGTTGAATGTAAAAGGAATAGGGGGTAGAGATTCTAACCTCTACTCCTAAAGGGTGGAGAGCGAGGATCGACTTAAACAATCTTCCAACCAGACTTTGCTTCGTCTCCCTTCTGACAAATCTGATAAAGTTGGTGCAATCTTCAAAGGATGAGAAAGATGCTCAAATTATGATTTAGCATACACACACCATCACAATGATGCAAGTGAACATACGAATCACAACCGAAGTTAAGTATTGATATTCCAGTTGACCATACAAGGTAGACTTACCATCAACAAGTCTGCTAGTGGTATGGATAAAAGAAGATATGCTCAAACCAAAACACCACACTCCACAATTAACAACTACTTGCATAGAATAAAGTCTACTTTACTCTAATCTACTTGAATTGGAGAGATGAAAAATTCTTCTCAATTGCCCATAAAGAAAGATAGAATCACCAATCAATGAAAATATTTATATTATCAGAGTCCTCCACAACAAGCTTTTACAAAAACTTTCAAAGGGAAAGCTTTTCTTTCCTTTTCAAACTAAGATATGCAATCTATGCGATGTTAGTTCTATTCTAACTTCTATCTTCTATAATCTCTGATCTAATATCTACTAAGTTACAAATGAGGGGGGATGCCCCTTTTTATAGTTGGCCCAGTCTAGTGGATGAATTGGATTGAATTAAAATGAAGGGCTAAGATCAAGCCACATATGCCCTAATTAGGGATTTTTCCCTAAAAAATGCCATAGAGAAGAGTGGGGCAATAAATGCACATAAGATTCTCCACTCCTCTGTAGGAACCACTATGAGCAATTAATGCCCACTATCCTCTTCTAGAAGATTCTCATCTAGAAATGCGTTCCCACTATCCTTCTCTACCAATTCTCTTGCGCTAGGAGGGGCGAGTATATGGTTGATATAAAAGTGATGAGCAAGGAATTCTTCCCGTTCATCTCTCCTATTGTTTTAATTTTTGGAAACATTTCTTCCTTGTAACCTTCATATTTCTCTAGCCCACTGCCTTAGGTGCATTTTCCTCCTTTTGCATCATGTTCTTAATGCCTTAGAAAAATTTCATTGTCATTTCCCTTTTTCCAGAGTTGTAATGTTGTCCAGCTTCATCACCTCAAGTCCTCATGCCTTGGCCTTGGTGTTCATCATGCAAAACAAAAGAAGAGCATCAAAACACTTTATAATATAAATTCACTTTACTTACCTTATTCTCATGTTTTGACTTCCAAGGTCTACTTGATCTCCAGATTTGATAAAATTCATCACTTTTCTAGTGAAGTTTCACCATGGGCGCACTTTGTTTATTTCATGATGTCTCCTTCAAGGGCGCATCCACCACCTTGTGCCTTAGAAATTATTTCACCTTTAGGATGCACTTGAATGCTTGATGTTCTAGCTTCATTTCATCTTCAAATTATTCTATGCCTTGGACAAATTTCATCTCTACCCTGTGAGTGTATTTGACCTCTTGAGCTTTATTTTACCATTCCTTAGAAAATTTATCCCTCAGAGCCTTAGGAAATTTTTTAAATGGGCGTGAGGCCAAAATATTTGTCAAAACAACACGAGAAAGGTGTGGAAGAACTTTAAATCATCTCCCCATGGGAAATGTTCAATACCTAGAAGAAATTTCACCTCAGAACTCATCGTTTTCATGTGTATCCAGATGAAGGGGTACATTTAATTTTTATTATTTTGAAAAAATAATAAACTTTGCTAAGGTTGATTCCATTTCAAATTTGGGCGCATTTCACACTTGCAGTCTTCATTTTTTTATATGCCTTGGCATTTTCCTAAAGAAATTCTCTTCCTACTTGCGGGAACATTTCCTCTTGCCTTTGGAAATTTTATCATTACCTCCTCTAGGAGTATTTATAATCTTCACCTTAGGAAATGCCTTAGAAACTTCTTAATTTAATTAACTTACCTTGGGCCCACTTCATAACACATACCTTTACCTTCATTTCCCAAGCAATTTCATGCCTTAACAATTTTCCCATCTTTACTCACCTTGGGCGCATATCACATGTGAAGCCTTCATTTGGACTTAGAAAAAATTTAAAACACATTCAACACTTGATTGGCGTATCTTGAATCGCAAACTTCCATTTCTCATGCCTTAGGAAATTTCTAACCTCTTCACCACCTAATGGGCACATTTTGGAGTAGCTATTTCCATTCTTTCCTTAGGCGTCAATTTTTATAACCTCTTTAGCTTATGGGAGAAATTTTTCCCCCTTTTCTTTTGTTTTTATACTTAGAAAAAATTCCAGATGCCTTATATACTCTTTCCAACGTGAGGGCGCATTTCTACGTGCTTATTTTGATTTTGCACACTTAGGCATTTTTAAGACCTCCACACTTATCTTGGGCGCATTTGAGGTGAGGAATCTTCATTTTGTGCCTTAGCCATTTTTTTTAAACCTCTTACACCAAGGTGGGCGCATTTACATATGTAAGCTTTTACCCTCATACTTAGAAAATTTTATTTTGACTCCCCCATCAAGGGCATATTTATCATGGGCTACTTCCATTTTCATGCCTTAGCATTTTTTTGGGCTTGATCTCCTCTAGGCTTGGGCGCATTTGGAAGGTCCAGCTTCCATTTTACCACACCTATAAAATAATTCAGCATATAACACTTTTTGGGCACATTTTGCATGTGCTATTTCCATTTAAACACTTAGAACCTTTTCATCATGTTCACTTCCCTTGCAGGGCACATTTCCACCCTTGAGCTTCCATCTATTTTTGACTTAGAATACTTGCAACCACCACTCTCCTCATCCTTGGCACATTTCCCTAGTGGTTCCTTAACTTTGCATGACTTAGAAAATTTCTAAGTCCCTTCCTCCTTGAGGGGGCATTCTAGAGGGTGAGCTCCCATTTCTCTTCACTTAGAATTATTTTAACATTTCACTTGCCTACACCTTGAGGGCGCATTTCCTTAGTGGTGGAGGAATTTTCAATACTTAGAAATTTTTCATGCTCATATCACAAGGTGGGCACATTTGAGGGTATGAAGAGGAATTTCACACTTAGAAACATTTTTATCAACATCCTCTCAACCTTGGGTGCATTTCATGCTTCCTCCTACCAGTTTCATTTGTGGACTTAGAAATTTCTCCAAAGCCTCATCTACCATTGCCATCTGCTTTTAGTAAATTATGGAGACGTATGACTCCTCATGGCTTTCACCCATTCTAACTCTGGAGGTGGCGTGATATGACTCTTGTGGCCCTGCTACCCTATGTATACCAGTTGCCCAAGCTCATATGTTATTTTTAGCAAACCCTAAAATTGTTTGACTTGAGATTTTCACCACGTGGTCCTCATCACTTGATGAACCTATTCACACCTGCCCCTCGCTCTGACCTACTATTTATAGCCGTGTTCTAGAGGTGACTTACTATAAATAGTAAGTGCTTGGATTGCACCCAAATTTACCAGTAGATTGCCTAAAGGATGCTGATCGTAATGGGATATCTTCATTTTTTGAAATTATGGCTTTTTACCCTACTTTTTAGGCATGGAAGTAGGAAACCATAATCAGACTTTCATGTGCCTCAAACGACCTCCGTTTGATTTGAATTTATGTTGCATGTCATTCTTCTTGTTGACCTGAAGTGTCGGGTGGCTGCCAAAGTGTACCTGCTAAAAACAGAAACTATCCAAAAAAGTTATCAATTTACTATCGGATGAATTTGCATGTCACATTGCCTATGGGATCTCAAAAAACCTAGAAAAACCTAGAAAATTGGTCTGCATGTGGGCACTCGCTAAAAATAGTAAGTCCTTGAAAATTGATCCTTTCTGCTTGCATGTCATATCATTGCGAAGCTCTTGAAAAACCCATGAGGAATATCCAGACATGCACTGAATATCTCTGCATGCAAACCCTAAAAATAGCCTTGGAAGGCTGTACTGTTGAAAGTCACCATCTCGATTTGCATGTTATACCATCGCGAAGATCTCGAGAAACCCATAAACATTCCCCAATCATGTATTGGAGAATCATATGTTTAAACCCTGAAAATGGCCTCTGAAGGCCAAACCGCTAAAAATAGGCAATTGTCTGAATCTATTCAAATTTCTCGTGTAGGCACTTTGAAGTCACCTGGATGTACTGGAGTAGTCAGAATATTGAAACTCTCAGGAAAAGGTCTCATATTAGGTACTTACTAAAAATAGTAAGTTGTCTGATTTCAATGAAAACTTAGTGGGAACCTGCTGGAAGCCTTCTGACAACAATGTTAAACTCAACTGTTAATTTACCAACATGATTTAATCTCAATCCAGCCTAAAGAACAAAACCCTAATTTCACAAACGGCCAAAATTATGAATTAGGTCAAATACAGAGACATCCCCGAAAGGACAAAATATTAGAGAGAGGGAGACACACACAAAACAAAATCCAAAAGACCAAAATGGAGCAAAAATTAGGGGGTCCCCATTTGAATGGTGCGATGTGTTAAAAGGTCACAACATTAGCACCACCTCGAATAAATGTTCTTGGACATTTCAAAGACTAAACTTGTTTCATACTCTGAACCTTTCGATAATTCCTTCCAACCTATCAACTGGCTAAGGGACACACTTAAAAGGGAAGAGGAATCCTAAATTTGATCAAGGCACCTCATATTTTTTATTACAAGTGTGTTTATTCCATCTCAAAAGGCCTTCGAAGTTCCTAGAATCCATCGTGACGAGCTACATAATGATCCTAACTTTTTAAAAGAATCCTACAATTCCCATGAATATTGGTCCATTTCCAACCAGGCGTCCATAGCCCCGATGGAGTTATTCGCAAATTCCCAAAGCCAAATACTTTGATATTTCTTTCATTGCTCTCTTTTCAGATATTTCCTTTTAGCACATTTATTTTTTCTACAATTGGCTCATAAGCAGTGAAGCTCATTTGGGTTTGAGAATTACAGGGGTGATTAAGTAGGATTTAAGATTTTTCACCTACCACGACTCCTCCCAAGAAATCTCAATGACTTAGAGCAATCAATTATGTGTGTAAAATATAGTAATCATGAGACTTGGTGTCAAGACATAATAGATGATTCCCTTTCGAGTCAAGTAAAAATCCTAACCAAATAATAAAACTCAAAAGAATAATCTTGGATTCTAAAGCGCTTCCTAAATGACACAACACCCCTTTCACAAATGGTATCCCCTTTATTCTCAACTAGACTAAGCAACAACTAAACTAGAGCAAGCAAAGTGGACCAAGCCAAGAAAAAATGAAAAGGAAAACCTACTCTATCAAGACAAAAATTTTGAATGAACAAGAGTCGAAGGAAAAAAATGTATATAACTCCCAGCATGACTTCTTAGGACATTTAGTGGCCACACAACAATAGTGATAGTGTGGAGCCTATTAAACTTGTCTTTGAACTCAAAAAAGTAATCTTTGACAACACAAATCTCAATCTCAAGAAAAACTTCAGGAAAGATTAGCAATTGAGGCAACTCATTTAGACCATGATTAATCCACAAGAAAGTTGTCTTTCCTAGACCTCCATAACCAAATTCATAACTTTCAAAATCAAGAGGAAGGAAAGAGACAACCTATCATTCTTCATCCTTTAATGGAGACTCTTGACTATTGTGCATTGGCCTAATGTGTGGAGAGGGACTCCAAACATCCTCTGGAGGTCGCCATTGGTTATGTGTGGTTCCATTTGCATCTATGACATGACACATTTTACTTGTTGATTCATCTTGAGACCTTCTTGGAAGTAGGAACAGTGCTCCTTCGAATTGTTCATCATTCTTCATTTCATCTTCAAATTGATATTCTTCTTTTATCCATTCATCTTCAGGAGGTCGCAATTGGTGATATAGTACTTCATTTTCACCAACATCATGCTCATGGAATTCTAACTCAACCTTCAAACCGAGGAACAACTCCTCTGTACCCCCATGTTGAATACAACAAGCATACTTGTGCACATTTGTAAGCTTGTCCTAAAAAATTGAGGATTCCTTAATAAGTTGGTTCTCAAATATAAAGGGTAGTGCCCCTTCGAATTTTTCCATTTGTGGGCAGGAGGTGGGGAATTTGAAGTATGATGATTGTTCTTCATACACTTATCTTGATGTCACAACTTGATCACTAATTTGATCATTTTTTCCAAGGGTACCTGAAATTTCTTCCCTTATAATAACCTACAACTCTTCATTTGGATCTTCTCTTTGCGGTGCAGATGAATACTCAACAAGGATCTCCTCCTTTTCTTGGATTGGAAAAGCATCAAGTGATAGATCTTCATGACAATTTTCCAAACCTTGATCATTGCCCAAAATTTCTTTGTTCCCCTGAATGTCTTCCACTGTTTCCTTCATTTCAATGCCTTCTTCCTTTTCCGTGATGTTCAGAAGTTCGCTTTCAACTGCAATTTATTTTGGCTCGATCATTTGATCTTCTTGAAACTCACCACCTTGATCATCACATGATGTGGTGCTATTCTCCTTCCATGTTTTGTCTTCTAGGCATTCCTCCTCTGGTGCAAGATATGTCAGCGGAATGTGTGCCTCTTTGCAATCCTGTAAAAAATCTACATTCCATATACTTGGATGTTTCAACCATCCTAATTGATTTTGCACTTGGCTAATGGCCTCCTTGCATAATTGAGAAGTGGATTATGAATGCCTCTCATTGTGAATTCTACACCAGCCAGTCAATAGGATGCATTCCACGGGTACCCTTTCAACGCTCAATTGCTTCTTGCTTCTTTCTTTGTATCTCTCAAAGATTTCACTGAGGCTTGGACCTTTTGGAACCATTGGTTTAAAAATATCTCGAAATAAAATTTCTCGTTGTAAAGCCGAATGCACCCTTGACAAGAATGTCATACAATTTAATTCATTGTGCCAAGTGGTACCGTGGATTCTGCATCTATCGCTTGCTGCAAAGTCAAATAAACTTCCCGGAGACAACTATGCATTCAAAACTCGATGTAGCAAGGCAAGATCAACTTGAACACCTCCATGGTCATGAGAAATTTGTGGCCGATACCATTCATCGAGCAATCTCTGATTTTTTTTATTTTTCTAACTTTTCACTTTTTTGGGATTTTTTGACATAGAAGAGATCTAACATATCTTTGATTTGGCATTTTGAACTTTATACTAGTTTGATCCAGTTGAATTTTTCCTCTTCTAAAGCTCAGCCCTCTTTCTAGTGCCAATTCTATTGACATGTGTTTTATGACAACACCAACACAGAATAAAATGTCCAACGGTCACTCTATTCTCTCTTGATCAAAGTATTATGCATGTTAAGATTGCGTCAAATATCATGTGTTCAACTCCAAGGTTCCTTATGTCGCAAATAGACTCAGTTGGTTGATGTGAATATGCTAGGTATTCCAAGGGGACTTACATGAGTTGCTCATTCAAAAGAGAAGGATTCTCGAATTTTGGGATATTTTTCAATGACGCTTGGGTTCTTAAACTAATTGGATAATGTTGAATGTAAAAGGAATAGGGGGTAGGGATTCTAACTTCTACTCCTAAAGGGTGGAGAGTGAGGATCAACTTAAACAATATTAAAACCAAACTTTGCTTCGTCTCCCTTCAGACAACTCTGATAAAGTTGGTGCAATCTTCAAAGGAAGAGTAAGATGTTCAAATTATGATTTAGCATACACACACCATCACAACGATGCAAGTGAACATACGAATCACAACCGAAGTTAAGTACTGATATTCTAGTTGACCATGTAGGGTGGACTTACCATCAGCAAGCCCACTAGTGGTATGGATGAAAGAAGATATGCTTGAACCAAAACACCACACTCCACAATTAACAACTACTTGAATAAAATAAAGTCTACTTTACTCTAATCTACTTGAATTGGAAAGACAAAAAGTCTTGTCAACTGCCCACAATGAAAGATAGAATCACCAATCAATGAAAATCTTTATATTATGAGAGTCCTCCACAACAAGCTTTTACAAAAAAATTCAAAGGGAAAGCTTTTCTTTCCTTTTCAAACTAAGCTATGCAATATATGCTATGTTACTTCTATTCTAACTTCTATCTTCTATACTCTCTTATCTAATATCTAATAAGTTACAAATGAGGGGGGATGCCCCTTTTTATAGTTGGCCCAGTCCAGTGGATGACTTGGATTGAATTACAATGAAGGGCTCAGATTGAGCCACATATGCCCTAATTAGGGTTTTTCCCTAAAAACTGCCATAGAGAAGAGTGGGGCAATAAATGCACATAATATTCTCCACTCCTCTGTAGGAACCATGATGAGCAATTAATGCCCACTATCCTCTTCTAGAAATTTCTTGTCCAGAAACGTGTTGCCACTATCCTTCTCTGCCAATTTTGTTCCACTAGGAGGAGGGGTGAGTAAATGGTTGATATAAAAGTGATGATCAAGGAATTCTTCTTGTTTAGCTCTCCCATTGTTTTAATTTTTAGACGAATTTCTTCCTTGTAACCTTCATATTTCTCTAGCCCATTGCCTTAGGTGCATTTGCCTCCTTTGGCATCACATTCTTAATGCCTTAGAAAAATTTCATTGTCATTTCCCTTTTTCCAGAGTTGTAACGTTGTCCAGCTTCATCACCTCAAGTCCTCATGCCTTGGCCTCGGTGTTCATCCTACAAAACAAAAGAAGAGCATCAGAACACTTTATAATATAAATTCACTTTACTTACCTTATTCTCATGTTTTGACTTCCAAGGTCTGCTTGATCTCTAGATTTCATAAAATTCATCACTTTTCTAGTGAAATTTCATCATGGGCACACTGTGTTTATTTCATGATATCTTCTTCAAGGGCACATCCACCACCTTGTGCCTTAGAAATTATTTCACCTTGAGGACGCACTTGAATGCTTGATGTTCTAGCTTCATTTCATCTTCAAATTCTTCTACGCGTCAGACAAATTTCATCTCTACCCTATGAGTGCATTTGACCTCTTGAGCTTTATTTTACCATCCCTTATAAAATTTATCCCTCAGAGCCTTAGGAAATTTGTTAAATGGGTATCAGGCCAAAATATTTGTCGAAAAAACATGAGCAAGGTGTGGAAGAACTTTAAATCATCTCCCCATGGGAAATGTTCAATACCTAGAAGAAATTTCCCCTCAAAACTCATCGTTTTCATGTGTATCCGGATGAAGGGGTACATTTAATTTTTATTATTTTGAAAAAATAATAAAATTTGCTAAGGTTGATTCCATTTCAAATTTGGGTGCACTCCACACCTGCATTCTTCATTTTTTTTTATGCCTTGGCATTTTCCTGAAGAAATTCTCTTCCTGCTTGCGGGCACATTTTCTCTTGCCTCTGGAAATTTTATCATTACCTCCTCTAGGTGTATTTCTCATCTTACCTTAGGAAATGCCTTAGAAACTTTTTAATTTAACCTACCTTGGGCACACTTCATAACACATACCTTTACCTTCATTTCCCAACAAATTTCACACCTTAATAATTTTCCCATCTTTACTCACCTTGGGCGCATATCACATGTGATGCCTTCATTTGGACTTAGGAAAATTTTAAAACACCTTCAACACTTGATGGACTTATCTTGAATCCCACACTTCCATTTCTCACACCTTAGGAAATTTATAACCTCTTCACCACCTAATGGGTGCATTTTGGAGTAGCTATTTCCATTCTTGCCTTAGGCGTCCTTTTTGCTAACCTCTTTAGCTTATGGGCACATTTTTCCCCCTTTTCTTTTGTTTTTATACTTAGAAAAACTTCCAAACGCCTTCTATACTCTTTCCAAGGTCAGGGCACATTTCTATGTGCTTACTTTGATTTTGCACACTTATGCATTTTTAAGACCTCCACAATTATCTTGGGCGCATTTGAGGTGAGGAATCTTCATTTTGTACTTTAGCCAATTTTTTTAAACCTCTTACACCAAGGTGGGCGCATTTACATATGCAAGATTTTACCCTCATACTTAGAAAATTTTATTTTGACTCCCCCATCAAGGGCATATTTATCATGGGCTACGTCCATTTTCATGCCTTACCATTTTTTTGGGCTTGATCTCCTCTAGGCTTGGGTGCATTGGGAAGGTCCAGCTTCCATTTTACCACACTTAGAAAATACTTCAGCATATAACCCTTGCTGGGCACATTTTGCATGTGCTATTTCCATTTTAACACTTAGAACCTTTTCATCATGTTCACTTCCCTTGTTGGGCGCATTTCCACCATTGAGCCTCCATTTTTTTGTGACTTAGAATACTTTCAACCACCACTCTCCTCATCCTTGGTGCATTTCCCTAGTGGTGCCTTAACTTTGCATGACTTAGAAAATTTCTAAGTCCCTTCCTCCTTGAGGGTGCATTCTAGAGGGTGAGCTCCCATTTATCTTCACTTAGAATTATTTCAACATTTCACTTGCCTACACCTTGAGGGCGCATTTCCTTAGTGGTGGAGGAATTTTCAATACTTAGAAAATTTTCATGCTCATATCACAAGGTGGGCACATTTGAGGGTATGAAGAGGAATTTCAAACTTAGAAACATTTCTATCAACATCCTCTCAACCTTGGGCTCATTGAATGCTTCCTCCTGCCAGTTTCATTTGTAGACTTAGAAATTTCTTCAATGCCTCATCTACCTTTGCCATCTGCTTTTAGTAAATTTTGGAGATGTATGACTCCTCATGGCTTTCACCCGTTATGACTCTAGAGCTAGCGTGATATGCGTCTTCTGGCCCTGCTACCCTACTTATACCAGTTGCCCAAGCTCATATGCTATTTTTAGCAAACCCTAAAATTGCTTGACTTTTGCAGCTTTGTTTGACTTGAGATTTTCACCATGTGGTCATCATCACTTGATAAACCTGTTCACACCTACCCCTCGCTCTGACCTGCTATTTATAGCCGTGTTCTGGAGGCAAATTACTATAAATAGTAAGTGCTCACATTGTGCCCAAATTTTACCAATAGATTGCTTGAAGGATGCTGATCATGATGGGATATCTTCATTTTTCAAAATTCTAGCTTTTTACCCTACTTTTTAGGCACCAAAGTAGGAAACCCTAATCTGACTTGCATGTGGCTCAAATAACCTCCGTTTGACTTGAATTTATGTTGCATGTCATTCTGCTTGCTGACCTGAAGTGTCGGATGGCTTCTAGAGTGTACCTGCTAAAAATAGAAACTATCTGAAAAAGTGATCAATTTAATGTCGAATGATTTTGCATGTCACATTGCCCGTGGGATCTCAAAAAACCCAGAGAAACCCAAAAACCTAGTTTTCATGCGGGCACTGGCTAAAAATAGTAAGTCCTTGAAAATTGATCCTTTCTACTTGCATGTCATATCGTTGCGAAGCTATTGAAAAACCCATGAGGAATATCTAGACATGCACTGAATATCTCTGCATGCAAACCCTAAAAATAGCCTCGGAAGGTTGTACTATTGGAAGTGACCATCTCGATTTGCATGTTATACCATCGCGAATGTCTCGAGAAACTCAGAAACATTTCCCAATCATGTATTGGAGAATCATATGTTTAAACCTTGAAAATGGCCTCTAAAGGCCGAACTGCTAAAAATAGCCAGTTGTCTAATCTATTCAAATTTCTCGTGTAGGCACTCTGAAGTTACCTAGATGTATTGGAGTAGTCAAAATCTTGAAACTTTGAGGAAAAGGCCTCATATTAGGTACTTACTAAAAATAGTAAGTTGTCCGATTTCAATGAAAACTTAGTGGGAACCTACTAGAAGCCTTTTGACAACAATGTTAAACTCAAATGTCAATTTACCAACTTGATTTAATCTCAATCCAGCCTGAAGAACAAAACCCTAATTTCATAGATGGCCAAAATTTTGAATTAGGTCAAATACAGAGACATCCCCGAAAGGACAAAAGATCAGAGAGAGAGAGAGAGAGACGCAATACAAAATCCAAAAGACCAAAATGGAGAAAAAATTAGGGGGTCCCCATTTGAATGGGGTGATGTGTGAAAAGGTCACAACAGATGGCATGCTCATTTCTTTTAGAGTCATGTTGTGCCAAAACTGCCCCCAATGTTGTGGTAGTTGTGGATATATATAGAAGTAAAGTCTTATCATCTATAGGGTTACTAATATTAGTGGTGTCATCAAGTATTCTTTGATTTTCTGAAAATCTTGTTCACACTTGTCATCCCATTTGAATGGAACATTCTTGTGTAACAGGTGCTCAAATGGTTGACATTTATCTACAAGTTGTGCTATAAACTGATAGATAGACTAAACTTTACCTTGATATGATCGTAGCTAGCTGATATTCTTAGGTGGAGGCATTTCAAGTATAGCCTTTATTTTTGTAGGATCAACTTGAATTCCTTTAGATGAGACAATGTATGCAAGGAGTTTTCTAGAGGCTACCCCAAAGGCACATTTCTTTGGATTGAATTAGACCTTGTATTGTTCTAATCTTGTGAAAATTTTGTCCATGATCTCTAGATGTCCAGCTCTGGTGTAGGATTTTCCTAACAAATCATCTACATAATCTTCTAAATAGGTATGCATCATGTCATGAAAGATAGTGGTCATTGCATGTTGATATGTGGGTCTAGTGTTCTTCAACCCAAAGGGAATGACATTCCAATAGAATTTTCCCCAAGGAAAGGTGAATGTTGTCTTAATTTTATCTTCAAGAGCAATTTTAATTTAATTGTATCCTGAGAAACCATCCATGAGGGATAACATTTTGTGTCCTGCTATCAAATCCACTATCATTTCAATGTTTGGAAGTGGGAATTCATCCTTAGGATAAGCTTTGTTTAGATCTTTGAAATCAATGAAAATTGGGATGCCTCCATCAGGTTTTAAAACTATTACTAAATTTAAAATCCAGTCATCATAGTCAACAGGTCCTATAAATCTTGCATCTAGCAACTTTTATAATTCATCTTTTACCAATAGAGCAATGTGCGGGTGCATTTTTCTCAGCTTTTGTTTAATTGGTTTTGCCCTTGGTGGCAAAGAAAAGTGATGCATTACTAAATTTGGATAAATTTTTGACATGTTTTCATAGGACCATGCAAAATTGACTTGTCTTTCCTTGTCAAACTATATATTCTCTATTCTCTCTTCAGGTGTTAATGATTCTGCTAGATGAATTATCTTTGGTTTTTCTTCTATGCTTATATTTGCAGGTATTGTCTTCTTCACTAACATAGATGATTTTTCATGATACGGTGCTAGGGGAAGTGTGTCAAGACTTCCATCCTCAAGTGCCTCAAAGAGGTTTTCACCCTTGGATACATCCTTTATTTTTACTTTTTTTGGGTTTCATAGCACTGCTAATGGTTTTCGCTAGAAGACCTATTTAGAAGACCAGGGGTAGAGGGTCATGATTTGAATAAAGGTTTTTAATGGATTCAAGGGTAAAAATATTATGATCAGGTTCAGGGGTAGGGATACTATCATATTCATAAATTTCAATGAATAATCGATGGCACTTTCCTCATTTGTTTATGTAGCACTAGAGGACTGTACTTCCTTACTTGAAGTATACACAGTACTCAAGGTCTTATCTTTTTGCATGTCATATCCTGAACTAGGGACATTTTTGCATAAAATTAGGTTGTATTGGTTCCAAGATACCCTATTTTTGTAAGCTAAGAAGACTTTTACCATCATATCCCATTTTTTTCATAAGATCAAATCCTTTACCCTATTGTTCAATAGGTATCTTTATTTCAGTTTATTCCTTTTTTGTATCTTCATATTTGTATAGCCATTTTAGGAGATCAACTTCTTCTATCTCATTATAAAGGGCTCCCCATTTTTTGAAATTAGTTGATTTAAAAATCATTATAGTATCTACATCTAATGTGGTCTTAGTCATTTATGGTTTTCTATAGGTGTGGGGAGATAAAGTTAGCTTTCCAATGCAGAGAGAAAAATTCAAGGTATATTCTCCTACTCCTTGTTCTTTTACTTGTATTTTGACCTCAAATTCCTTGGATTTTGAGGAGGATGCTTTTAAGGACTCAGGATCAACATATTCTTGGGAAGGAAATGCATCACAGTTGCTTGGAATTTTGATTTCATTTATAGGACTTAAATTATGGCAATACATGAAAGGGTTTGGATCTCCTTGTATTGTGATTTCAACACCATTATGTGGGAATTGAATGCATTGGTGGTATGTAGAAGGTAAAACTTGCATAGCTTGAATCCAAGGTCTTCTAAGGAGGATATTATAGGTCAAAGGGAGATCAAGGACTTTTCAAACCATATCCTTTATCATAGGGCCAACATTGATTGGTAGAGTAACTAGTCCTTTACATGAGTGTTCCTCTTCATCATATGCCTTTATGGTAATATTTTTCCTTGGATCAACTACATTTTTAAAGAACCCTAATTTTGTGATCAATTCTTGTGTACAAATATTAAGACCTCCTTTGTCTATTAGAAATTGCTTAATCTTAACATTATGGACAAGGATGTCAATGTGTAAAGCTGCATTATGCAGTTGTCAAAGGGAGGAATCATCATTTTTCAGTAAAATTTAAAGTGTGAGGAGAGGTGATGTGTCCCACCATAGCTTGGAATTGATCCACATGTACATTTGTAGGCACTCTGGTAGTAGCAAGTGCTTTATCTAGGATAGCTTCATGCTTAGGAGATAGGCAGATGATGCAAGAGCATCCTTAGTTCTTTGCAATCCTACATCAACCAAAAATATTTTCATTTCATTTTTTTTCTTGTTTAGTTCTTGTTTAGTTCAAGTTGGAAGATTCAACATTTCATCATATTTTCTCACTGAACCCTAGAGATCAATGTTTCATTGTGGACATTTTCATTTCCCTTATTCCAAGATTTTAGAATGATTGGATGTTTTTCTGGAAAGTTATTGATTCTAAATTAAGTGGCAGTTTCTAGAACAGAGCACCAAAGGAGTTTCGAGCCTAATGACTAGTTTTGTCTCTTGTGGATATTTATCATAACTTGTGGATCCTTGTGAGGTGTTCAAAATTATTTCGTGGAGTTTCCAGGCCTTAATTTCTATCTACACTTCATCCTATGCACCTACCAAGGAAAAATTAAAACTTAAGGCCTACCTATTTCACTCACACATTATGTTTCCTTCATCGAAGATTGTAATGATCTTTGGCTGACATGGAGAATTCTAGATCCTTGAATGTGATATAAATCATTGTAACAAATCATTAGGAAAGTAAGTAGAATGAATATTGGATTCGATATGTAAGATTTTGGCTCATACTAAGGTGCATATAGGAATATTATTTTTTGAGCATGTTGTATCAGGATTGTGAGCCCGATCCGTGAACCCAGATGTTGTCAGTTGATTATAACAGAAATTTCTGGTAATAAGAATGTTTGAATCTTCATTTGCCTCCATATTATGTGTGGCTTTTATTGTGTAGCTCTTGCTGAATGGTCCAAATTTTTCTCTTTGAGGACCCTCCTACCATGACTACACCAAATTGGTATTATAGCGAGATTCATTCTGTGACAAATTGTCAAAGTTTGTGGAGTCCCGTTGAATATTTTTTGTGGGGTGGTGGATTGAGGATCTAACTTGCAGCTGAAAAAGACTTGTGTAAAGATGGTGGGAAGAAGAAATGGTAGAGGAAATGGAGCACATGGAAATTCAGACCCAACTATAATGAAGATGTTGAGAGGAATTGTTGCCAGATTATAAGCAGTTGAAATGACCCAAAGGAGAGGTTGACTAGTTGATGATGTGAGTGATGAAGAGATAGAAGAACAAGAAGAAGGGGAAAGAGAAAATCAACCTAGCCTTGATCAAGGAGAAGAGAGGTTCATAAGAGCTCTAACCAAAGTAAATATTAAATCACATTTCAATCCATTGGATTACAGTGGTAAGTTGGATTCAGATGAATATCTTGATTGGATAATAGAGATGGAGAAGTATTTTGATTTTGAAGGTACCACCGAAGAATAGAAGGTGAAATTTTTTTGTACAAAGTTGAAAGGACATGCATCCCTTTGGTGGGAACATTTGTAGATAGATAGAAAAATAAGAGGAAAGGAGAAGATAAAATCATGGGATTCGATGGTGAATAAGTTAAAGATGAATTTTATGCCCACAAACTATCAAATTAGTTTTTTCTAGAAGTTGTAGAATTTGACGTAGAAGGAGTCAAGTGTGACAGAGTTAACTAAGGAGTTCTACAAGCTTAATATCGGATCTAGTCACTCGGAGGATGAGACCGAGCAAGTAGCTTGATATGTGAATGGCTTGAAGCCATCTATATAGGATGAGATCAGTTTGATCAAGCTGTTGAGTGTGGAGGAGGCATATCAATGTGTCCTAAAAGAAGAAGAGAAACTAAATAAAAGACATGAGCAGAGATAGAGAGGAAGAGGAAAAATATTTGAGAGAGGAAGAATTTTTACCCGAGGAGGAAGAGGATATTTTACAGATCGAAATAAAGATAAGGAAGTCAGTAAGAATGATAATTCATACGATAGAGATGGTGGAAAATCTTACCAAAGAGGAGGATATGTTGGTTACTAGAAAGAAGGTTATAGAAAAGATGATAGAGGATAGGAGAAAAGAGTATTTAGAGGAACTTTTTTTAAGTGTGGTGGAGAAGGACATAGAGCATTTGAATGTAATCAGGGAGAGACAAGTATAAATACATAGAAAAGTAGAAGAATAGCCTTTGCTGAGGAGGATCATGCTAGATCATCTAATAAACTAGAAAAGGAAGAAGTGTTGGTGAAGAGAAGAGTATTGTGTCAAAGTGAGATGGAGTAGGAACTATTGTAGAGAAAGAATTTGTTCCAGACCAGATGTAAGGTAGCTGGTAAATGTTGCAGAGTGATTATTGATAGTGGAAGCTCCAAGAAACCTAGTTTCTAAAGAAATGGTGACCAAATTGAAGATAGAAATATTGAAACAACCAAAGCCCTATCAGATAGCATGGATTGAAGATGAGAATAAGATACTAATAAGTGAACAATGTTTGGTGAAATTGAAGATAGGAAATTATCATGATGAAGTTTTGTGTGATATCATGCCTATGGATGTATGCCATGTTTTGTTGGGAAGACCTTGGCACTATGATAGATAGGCTATTCATGATGGATAGAAGAAAACATATACCATTGTTTCTAATGGAATGAAGAAGACTTTGTTACCATTAGAGGATGTTCCTAAAGTTGAGGTTTGTACAAATGTTAGAATTTGTCTGGTTGATGGAATGAGATTTTTGGATGGATTGAGAAATGAGAAAATGTGCTATGCCTTGGTTCCTAAATAGGTTGAAGACTTGAATCATGTAGAAGAATAACTGAAGGAGATAAAGGAGTTGCTAGAAGAATATGAAGCTATCATTTCAAATAATGTACCTGATGGATTACCACCTATGAGGAGTATTAGTCATTGCGTGGATCTGATTCCTTGAGATAGTTTTCCTAATAAAGCAGCACACTAGATGACACCAGTAGAGAATGAAGAGTTGAATAGACAAGTGCAAGAGTTGTTGCGGAAGGGTTTGATCAAAGAAAGCTTAAGTCCTTGTGTAGTACTTATTGTGCTGGCACCTAAGAAGGATAAAGAATAGAGGATTTGTATAGACTTTAGAGCAATAAAAAATATCACAGTGAAGCATAAATTTCCTTTGCCCTAGATGGATGACATTATGGATTGTTTGAGTGGAGCTAAATACTTTACAAATATAGATTCGAAGAGCGGATATCATCAAATGAAAATCAGAAAAGGGGATGAGTGGAAGACAACATTCAAGACAAATGAAGGATTGTATGAGTGGTTGGTGATGCCTTTTGGACTAACAAATGCATTGAGTACTTTCATGAGGCTGATGAATGAGATATTGAAGAAATTATTAGGTAATTTTGTGATTGTCTATTTGGATGAAATCTTGATTTTCAGTAAGACTAGAGAAGAAAATTTGTTGCATATAAGATAAGTTTTGTAGAGGTTGAGAGAAGAGCAGTTTTTGATAAACATTAATAAGTGTAGTTTCATGAAGGAAGAATTGGTATATCTGGGATTTATGATATCTAAGGATGGATTTGAGATGGATCCTTAGAAGGTGAGAGAAATTGTTGAATGGCCTATATCGTAAAGCATTTGAGAGGTAAGATCATTTAATGGACTGGCTAGTTTCTATAGAAATTTCATTAGAAATTTCAGTTCTATTTGCAGTCCTATGACAAAAACAATGAGAGGGGATAAGAAATATTATAGGTGCACATCTGGAGGAGACCAAATTTTTGAGTTGTTGAAACATAAGGTGAATGGGCAGCATATGTTGTCTTTACCAAAATTTAATAAGGTGTATCAGGTAGACTCTAATGCGAGTGGAAATGTAATTGGAGTAGTATTAAGTCAAGAAGGAAGAACAGTAGCTTATTTCAATGAGAAATTGAATGATGCTAGGAGAAGGTATTCAATGTATGACTAGGATTTTTATGCCATAGTTCAAGCCTTGAATAAGTGGAGACATTATTTGTTGCCTAAAGAGTTTGTGTTGTATATAAATCATCAACAATCATAGTATTTGAATAATCAAGGTAAGTTGAATCAAAGACACATGAGATGGGTGGAATTCTTGCAGAGTTATACTTTTTTTTTGAAACATAAGAGTGGAAAATCGAATAGATTCACTTATTCTTTAAGTAGGAGAATGAATTTACTTGCAGAGATGAGAGTGGAGGTATTAGGCTTTGATGAATTGAAGAACTTGTATAAGGATGACCCACATTTTTTACAACCTTGGAGAGCTTGTAAAGAACAAGTCTTGGAGGATAGGAGTCAGTGGTTGGATTATTTCATTTAGGAGGATATGTTGTTCAAAGGGAATCATTTGTGTATACCCTGGAGTTCAATGAGGGATAGATTGGTGAAAGAAAAACAAACTGTAGGATTGGCATGACACTTTGGAATTGATACGACAATAGCATTGGTAAGTGAAAATTAATTTTGGCCATAGATTCATAAGGATGTTAGGAAATTTGTGCAGAGTTGCAGAGTTTTTCAAGTTGCAAAGGGGAGTAGTCAGAATGTTGGATTGTATAAGCCTTTGATAGTTCCAGAGAGACCCTGGGAGGATATCAACATGGATTTCATACTTGGTTGATCGAAGACACAAAGAGGTAATGATTCTATATTTGTGGTGGTGGATAGATTTTCTAAAATGACACATTTTATACCTTTTAAGAAGACAAAAGATGCAATACATGTAGCAGACTTGTTTTCCAAGGAAGTGGTAAGATTGCATGGATTATATAGGAGTTGTGTTTTAGACAAAGATACAAAGTTTGTTGGTAACTTTTGGAGGAAATATTTGAATAAGTTTAAGATATATTTGAAGTTAAGTTCTACTTTTCACCCACATGTTGATGCAAACACATAGGTAGTAAATAGGAGTTTGGGGAATTTTCTAAGATGTTTGGTTGGGGAGAAGATCAGAAGTTGGGATTTAGTCCTTGCACAAGTAGAGTTTGCTAACAATAATTTAGTGAATAGGAGTACCGAAAAGACACCTTTTGAGATTGTTACTGGAGTTCATCCTAGAGATATATCATAGTTATGAGACATTAGTAAGGAAGATAAAATGAGTGTAGAAGTAGAGGAATTTGAAAAACATGTGACAAAAGTGCATACTCAAGTAAAGAAACAATTGGAAGATATGAACCAGAAGTATAAGGAGCGAGTAGATGAAAAGAGGAGACATAAGGAGTTTGAAGTTTGAGATGAAGTGATGGTGTATTTGAGGAAGGAAATATTTCTAGTTGGCACATTCAATAAGCTCAAAATGAGGAATTTTGGACCCTATAAGATTTTGAAGAAATTTGATTCAGGAAATGCCTATGAAGTAGAGTTACTGGATGGCATGGGTATATCACCTATATTCAAAATTGTAGATCTAAATCAGTACCATGAAGAATAATTTAGTGGAGATAGTAAAGAAAAATTAGAGAAACAATTTCCTAAACAACAATTAGATGAGATAGAAGAGATTTTTGATATCAAATATGGGAGGACAACGTGTGGAAGACAGTACAAAGAATATCTTCTAAAGTGGAAAGGCAGACCAGTGGAGGATTCTTCATGGATTTATCAAGCTGAGGTAGACCGTATTGGTTTTCCTTTAGCCCCAACAAAGTGAGCGACTCGCTTTTCAAATAACTCTAGATGTTTGATGCAGGAGCATCCTTGGTTATTTACAATCCTGCATCAACAAAAATATTTTCATTTCAGTTTTGTTCTTGTTCAGTTCAAGTTCAGTTCAAGTTGGTAGATTCATCATTTTATCATATTTGCTCACCAAAACCTATAGATCGATGTTTCATCATGGACATGTTCATTTTCCCTTATTTTAAGATTTCAAAATGATCGGATATTTTTTTGGCAAGTTGTTGATTCCAAATTAAGTGATAGTTTCTAGAATAGAGCATCGAAGTAGTTTTGAGCCTAACGATTAGTTTTGTCTCTTGTGGATCCTTGCGAGGTGTTCCAAATTATTTCATGGAGTGTACCTAACCTTAATTTTGGTCCACACTTCATCCTATGCACCTTTCAAGGAGAAATTAAAACTTAAGGCTGACCTATTTCACACACACATTACGTTTCCTTCATCAAAGATTGTAATGATCTTTAGCCAGCGTGGATAATTCTAGATCTCTGAATGTGATATAAATCATTGTAACAAATCATTAGGAAAGTAAGTAGAATGAATATTGGATTCAATATGTAATATTTTGGCTCTTTTTAAGGATCATATAGAAATATTGTATTTCAACCATGTTGTATTAGGCCTGTGAACCTGGATGTTGCCAACTGATTGTAACAAAAAAAATTGGTAATCATAATTTTTGAATCTGCATTTGCCTCCATATTTCATGTGGCTTTTGTTGTGTAACTCTTGTTGCATGGTCCAAATTGTTCTCTTTGAGGACCCTCCTACTGTGACTATACTAGCATAGTAGCTCAAGTATAGAAATTTAGGTGGGAATTATACCTAAATGTTCTATGAGGTTGTATTGTGAAGCTAGTGCAACGGGTTTTGAATTATGACCTCTAAGGGTAATTGTACCTCTATGGGTAGTAACATTGCAATTAGATTCTTTTCCTTTTATGATGAAATTATTTACATGATTATCAACCTCGCTGATGTTATTTATGGTATAATCATACCTAGCAGTAGTATAATTTACACCCCCACTAGGTTCAAGGGCCTTTCCTTTATCCTTATCATGCTTAGGGAGAGGGTTGTTAAACATCTTGCAATCAAAGTTACCAAAAGGAGTGTGTTCATCAACTTCTATCTTATCGTCATCAATATGGTCTTGTATTAAATGTCAAAGTTTATTGCAGCTATTATTCTTATGTCCTTTGTGTCTATGATAGTCACAAAAGTGATCCTCATTCCACCATGGGGGTTTGACTTGTGGATTATATTCCTTCATTTCCGGTAGCTTTATAATATTATTTTCAAGAATTTCTTTTAATGCAGATTCAAGTGATTGTCCCAATGGTGTAAAATTTTGTTTAGGATAACTTCTTTGTTTTTCTTTTTCTTTATCTAAAGATGGACCTTTAAGGTTGTAGATAGGTGATGATGTTTTAGTTTTTTTCACATCAACAACTGTCACAACCCCTATTTTCAATAAGTAATTTATAATTAATAATACTATTTTGATGCATTAGTATTTAATTTAGTGAGTTATTATATAGTTCATACTTGAATGATTAATTGAATTAATCAGTAGTGAAATAAAAGTGCAATGAAACAAAATGAATCTACTATAATTTAATTATAGATTTTATTTTTGCAAATAAATGGTAATACTCTATTATTTACATTAATTATTTTATTTTCTATTGATATTTCCTTAATTATTTATTTGAAATAAATATTTAAATTGAAATTAAATGGTATTCTTTATCATTTACGAATAATAAATATGTTGCATAAAAAAAAAAATCTTATTTTTTTATATATTTTCAAGATTCGGTTATTGAAAATTTTGGGGGGAATCTTTAAAAATGGGGAAATATTTAATGAAAGAACTATATTTTCTTGATTTCTTCAGTTCTAAATGTCACAATCTCCATCATTTTCCATACTTGTTTCCTTTCATTTCTTCGGATTTAGCTGCAAATACGATCTTTCCTTTCGCTTCTCAATTTTCTTAACAATGGAGATGGGATGTTTGAGTATTTCCCATAATACTTGTGACTCCCTAACATTGTTACAACACAATAACAATAAGAATTTGAATAAGAAGATGGTATAAAGTGGGTCTCAATTATATTTGAGGTCTTACATTACCGTTACTATCAAGAATGAACCAATTGTTGCCTCTACAATGGAGCCTCTACAACCTCATACCTCTCAACCTCTCAGGATACTTGTAAGATTATTTTTTATTTAATTTAATTTTTTAATTTAGAAATTTTGTGTTTGATTCCATTTTTAAATTAGAGGGAAGATTTATTTATAAAGGTAGATTTTATGTTGTTTCTTTAAAGATGGACTAAACATTACAAGACTTTTAGGTAACTCTCATACCTAAAATTACCCATTTCATTTCAGAAAATAGTTAAGACGCCTTGTATCATGCAATCATGTGAACTATCTTTTTGTTAGCATTCCTTGCAATTGGTAGTTAAATTTAGTGTGAGCTGTAGTTAAATAATATTGATTCAAGATCTTATGTATATATATTTATACAAAAGTAAATAATTCCTATGTTCAGTTGGGGAGGTCCTTGCCTTATTATGGGATTGGTATATGTTGGATTGATCCACAAGTCTACTGGCCTAATTGGCTTTTTTTTTTAGATTTGATTTTTTTCCTGAGTTACCCATGTAGTTCTCTCTACCTTTTTAGACTCTTTCAATGTTGTAGATCACCTGTGGGATTTATTCATTTGTACCACATGGTTGATGTGCTTTGAATCCTTGGATCTAAAAGGAAATTTCTTTAACATAAATACTGCAAGGGAGTTTCAATGTTGGCATGTAGCTGGAATTAAAGCTGATACCTGGAATATCAAAAGTTATCCTCATATAAGAATTCCCTCCATCTTGTTGGCTTGTAACATTCTTGATGATGGATACTGTGATCTCCTAAAATGTTAAGTTCCTAATGTGAGATGCTAAACAACTAATGATGCAATAAAAAGAACTAACACAAAAGAGGACACTTCAATGATTAGCCTAAGGAAAGATAAGCATGAAAACAAGATGAAAACTGATTGAAATTGATTATACCTTCATGTTGCTTCTTCCTTGGTTGGCCCTTGATCTTTGTATGTCTTGTGTGCTCCTTGGATGGCTATAGAGTTAAATGGATGCAAGATGCAAGATGGATTGATGAAAAATTATTATGGAGAGGCTAAAATGCTGCAAATGACAATTTGGCAAGAGTTTGGTAGCAAAAGACTTGATCCCCAAAATGAGAGAAATGAGGGGGTATTTATAGGACAAATTCTCTAGAGAATTCAACAGTTGAGATTGATCCAACAAAGCCAAGATGAAGGGCTATGGTGAGTTGAGGACTCACAAGCCCTCACATCTTGACATGTGGAATGTGAGATGGCCTAGGGTGGGATGATGTGGAAATGAGGTGGAAGAGAATTACATGAGGTGGATGAAGGAAAAGTACCTTGTAGGTACCTTGGGGATGAGAATATTCCTTGGAGGAATAAAAGTGAATTAAAAATTCACAATGATTAGAAGAATCTAGTGGATAAGAGAGGGTTTCAAAAAAGGTGAGGATTTGCCACATGTGAATGATGTGACAAGTCCAAGGTTCTAGAAGTCCTTGGAACATGTAAAGTGACAAGTCAAGCCTTCTAGAACTTTCATGGGGAAGAGAAGATTCCTTGGAGGAATAAAATTGAATTAAAAATTCACATGGGGAAGAGAGGAGCCTTGGGTGAATAAAAAGGAATTAAAAATTTATTGGGGGATGGGGAGAGTTGACCAAGGTACTGATTAGGCTAAACTGATCAAAGATTAAAATATGATTAGTAGTTAAGGAGGATTAGAAGCCAACTTGCAAAAGTTGGAGGATGTGACACATCCTAATCAAGGATTATGCATGCGTACATCTCTAATGAAGAGATTAAGAGGTTGATTAGGATTAAGAAAATGATGTGACATGAGAGGAATTTAATTCATTTGATGAAAGGGACGATTAAAGAGATAAGGTATTTAATTATTAATTAAATACCTTAGGGATTTGATAGAATTAAGGGTGTTAATTAAATAATAGCGATATTCCTTAATTAATGCAAATAAGAGGATATTTAGATGGAAAAGGGGTAAATTTGGACAAATGAAGTATCCAAATTTAGGTGTCTATAGATACATGAAATGGAACCATGATGCCATTTTTTGGTACCAAAACAACATCATTTTTTTGTATCAACCTGAATCATGACCTATCTACAAATCAGGATATTATTATCTCTCTCCCATCCATGCTCGATCGTTTTTTAGGCCATACTATTTTAGCATGGGTTGTGCCTTTCTTGAAGACCTCAATGGTTGTTTTGATTCACTTTATGTCTTGTTACAATATTGATTGGGGTTTCTAAATTAGAAAAATTAGATGATAAATGATATTGGTAATAAAATTCATACTTTAAATGATATTGGTAATACCACTCATTCTTACATATAGTTGTACCACTTGATAGTTGTGTTGGGAAAATAATTTGATGTTGCAAACTTAATTTTCTATTGTTCTAGTCATCCTTGAGGCCTCTGGTAATATTTGCAAACTTTATTATACCATTTAAGGTATCATTGTCTATTATGGGTTTCAGTTAATAATTTTCAAGCATTTTTATTTTATTTAAGTATAAATTTTTCCAATTATATTATTTGCTGATGCAACTAATTCAGTCAAGAACATTTGAATTTAGAATGTTGATTTCATACTTATTGTTTATGATTTAATAAACTAGTTATTTTACTACCAATAATTGAAATATTGTTATTGTTAAAGATCTTGGATGGTATGCCATCGGATCCTTGCTATCATTGTAAATATTTTGGTCATTTTATCCATTGAATCCTCTTTATTTATAGTATGCTATCTATCAATTTAGTGTTTATCAAAATTAGTCATAGTTGTTTTCTTGGCTTGGTGAATCTTAGGTGAGATGGTGGTGGATTCAACATTCACAACCTCATCAAGAAGGAAGAATATTGAATTGGGTATTTGTATTAGTTATGGATATTTGTGTAACTTGGAAAATTATTATATCTTTACTGAGGTTATGATGGATTTTAACATGGCCATTGGCAAGTTTGGACTTCATTCTTTTATTGGGTTATCTTAGGGTACAATTATAAGATTCAATATTGGTCAATTTTACTCCTTTTCGTTACACCAAAACCTCACTATTTATGGGGCACTTCTTTAACCATGTAGACCAGAGATATTTTATGACATTTGATCAATATATATATATATATTTAGATTGCAATTAATCTATGCATATTATGTATCGTGAATCAAATTGGGGATTTTATGAAAAGATAAATAAATGTTGAATCATACCTTAATTAAAGTTTATGTTCAATGATGACACTCTTCTCATGCACTATGGTTTATCTCACTTAGTTGATCTTGATATTTATTACATAAGAATGTATACTCTTATATATTCATTAGCTTATATATATATTCTCATACATACATGAGCTATACCTTCTTAATTATTTTATAGTTTTATTCTCTTATTGTTGAACCCTCTATGAATTAATGACTTTAAAAGTAAACATTTTGGTTATAATTTCATAGGTATGTGTGTGCATTTTAGAAGTGCTAGGATTACTTTCCTGAAGCTTTAACAAGTATGCTTAGAGCTTTCAGCATACTTGTGTGATATTTGAGAGGTCATTGGAGGAGGAATGGTATTATTTGTAAATACTTGGGAGAATATCATGATAATGTTGGAATTACCTTAATTTCATATGGAAGGATGATGCATTGGTGAAACTTGAAAATGTTGCTTGTAGACTTATGTGACTTGTAAAAGGACTTCAATAAGTTCCTTGTTAAGTGTGACAAAATTTATGATATCCAGAAATGTGAAATGAAAGGTCATGTCAATGAGACAGTGTGATCATTGCCATGAGGCATCTTGTAACAATTGATATTTTGTAACCAGTAAGGCTCTACCCATGAGGCATTTCATTAAGCCAGTGAGGCATTTTTACGCGTGGTTTTTTGTCCCTATGAGGGTTTTCCACTCATGAAATTCTTGTGTTATGGTTCTTTGGTGGGTGTGTTGATGATCTCGCTATTTCTTTAATTTTTATTACAATAGTTGAATTTACATTATTGCTAAGATGATAATTCTTGTGTAAACATACATGGCTTAATCTAGTGAAGGCGTGACCTTGTTTTGATATATTTTGATTCATTTATGTATGTTATTCTATTTGAATATAGTGGTGGAAGTAATTAAATTATTCTTCTTATTTCGCACCTTTTTATCATTAATTTAGTTTATTAAATTATTTTGGAAACTAAAGGATCTAATTAGTAAATGAGTTTTTTTTGTCCTTACAACAACTCTGTCATTGACTACATTCTTTTTCTTAACCCAAAAAGGTGTCTTGTTGTTTGAGCCTAATTTTTTTATCTTCATCATTATTAATTTTTATAGTTCCATCATCGATAAGAGTTTTTTCTATTTTAAATCCCATTTGTATGACTTCATCAAAGGAATCCAAGCATTTGAGGTGAACTTTCCTTCCAATTTCCTTGTTCAAATTTTGAAAAAAGAGGTCAACCAATTATTTGTCTGGAATTATATAAGATAATCATTTTGTTAAATGCCTCCATCTTTGTAAAATGACACAAAATATTCTCTTTTTTTTTGTTTAGTGTTAAAAAGGTTTTTCATGGCCACTTTAAGGTCACAGTTGAAACTATAATTGGAGACAAATTTATTAGCCAATTCTTGAAAAGACTTGATGGTCGAGGGTAATTGTGAAAACCATTCCATAGATTCTCCTCCTAGACTGTGAGGGAATAATCTCATAAGGTATGTTACATCAACTGCAAATCCCATGGTAGTAGCACAAAATTCTCTCAAGTGGTCTTAGGATCTCCTTTTCCCCTATATTTATCAAGTTTAGCTATGTCCAAGTGACTAGGAAAAGGTGGCATTGGTATGATTGAATCAAAAGGAAAAGTAAATATATGTTCAATGGAGAATTTGTGGGATGATGCTTTACTATTCTTAAGAGTATCCAATTCTTGCCTTAATGTTCTAAGATCATCCAAAATAGGTTCATTTGTAGGTGCAGGTTTAACATCTTTGAGGATTTCTTGTAACTAGGTTGTAGATAAAAGGGTTTGTGATCTTTGATTATTTCATCACTTTTTGTTTTGGGATGTTTAGATTCACTGGATTTAGGTTGATCATTCATCATGAGCAATGATATGTCAAAATCAAGAGGTAGTTTGATTCCATCATTAACGAGGGATTTGAAGTATTGTTGGAGATTATGTTTGACTACCTATGTAAGTAGTTTAGTGAATCTATGATATTTGAGTTCTTCTTCTATATCAATTTTCATTATTTATTCATCATTAGTTTCATTCGTTTCACTAGTTGCTACACTAATGTGGCATTCCCCATCAAAGTCTTTTCCCCAAGGGTTCCCTTCTTCTTGAAACATTTTTTCTCTTATTCTAGGGGTCATAGGTGGTTTATTATGATCTTCAATCCAAGAAGATAATGTATGAGACCTATGACTAGGATGCAATGAAAAGGATATGACCCTAAGATGAGATATGAAAATGGTACGGTATGATATGACAAGCTAAGAATGCAAGAGCTCAAAGGAAACACTAAGTCTGAAGTTGGTTATGATGCAAGGATTTACTTATGCTATGATGGATAGACACAAGGACAAACAATCAAGAGAGGGTATGTAGGAGATGATGAACTCCAAAAATATTTCCCTACTCAAGGATAATGGTATGTTCCCTAACTTAAGGATGATGAACCTCAAGTGATGCGGGTGATAGATAACCAATGGTATGATTTCAAGACCTAGGAAGAGGAGCCTAAATGCAAGCTAAAGGATTATTTAAGCATTAATGGATATGTAAAGATGGAGGATATGTAAGGAATAGGTGGCATGCAAGGATTGAAAGATCAAAATTCAAGGATGATGGCCTCAAGATATTTAAGTGATAAGTTCATTTTGGATGTTTTGGGGTTTTGCAAGGTTGATATGTTGCAAATTACTAGGTGTGATGATTTTCTGAGGTTTGTTTTTAAACACACACATAAGACATATCCGACAAAATGTTTTTCAATTTTTTCTTGATTCAAGATGAAAAAAATCATGCACAATCCTAGGGTTGGCAAGGACAATATTTGATGGGTTCCCACTTGGATTTCTCTAGCCACACCTATTTAGAGTAGATAGCCTAGGAAATTGGTAGAACTAGATCCCCGTTACTCGACACTCACTTCTTGAGCATACTAAGTTATGAATTCCCCAAAGAGGAATTTTCTCTCTGTACTTTGAACTGCAAAAGTGTGGGATGGTTTTAGAGGTCCAACCTCTTGTTCCAGCAAATAAAAGGATTTTGGAAAATCTAAACAAATGGTTTTTAATTAGTGCACCCGTTTAGGTGGCCACACAAGAGGAAAGATTAGCTTCGATTAGGATTTTACCCAACTTGTAGAGGTACGCTCTACATGTTTTAATGTACCATGTGGGTACTAAGGGAACCACTTGCTTATCTATAGCAACACATGCAATGTTGAGATTTCCTTGAAATTCAAATTTATATACCAGTTGGGAGTAGCTTGGCTACAAACTAAGAAAGGCACGGAGAAAAGTTGAAGCGAAAGTGAATATATGTGGATAAAAAATAATGGGTTTTCTAGTGTTTGGGATGTTGGGATAAATGCTTCTAGAATGATAATCCTGCAAAACATAGAATTAATCCTGCAATACCAAAAACATTAGCCTGTGAAGAAATCAAAAACCAACGATGAAAAATAGCATGTTAGAAACTCAAGGCATGACATGCAAAGTCGATGAATTTTAAGGAATGATTTTAGAAAGAGTGGCCAAGGTAAACATTAAACTCCATTATTAAACCTTTCAAACATTTAAATATATCAACCATTATGCTTTACAATCAAATCCTGATTAACCCAAAATCTGCAATAAGGCATGCAACCATACAAATGACCAATGCAGAGACTTTCAAGTCAGATTCAAAAATAAGATTCTATTTATCATATCATAAACTAAAAAAATGTAACATCAACTATAGTATTTTTTGCCAAACATAAAGAACCGATTTATAGAACCATAGTGTTTTATATTGCAATTCCAAATTTCATGCATGCAAACTGTGGAAAGGCATTAGAACTATGGAATCCCATTTCATGCAATGATTATAGATTATGGATAAAATAATATTTCAAAAACATGCAAGTGTGAGGCCCAACAAAATAAACTCCTTGAAAAGTCCCTAAAAACTTATGCAAATGTAGTTTGCATGTATTAGAAACTTTAGAGAAAATATGACTATTAAAACTTCTATGAAGAAATAGACAAACTAGGGAAAGGTCCCATCGGGCATGCCAAATGCTGATGAAGGAAATGGGTATCTGAATTTGAAGATTCTGATTTGTTCCAACATCAAACAATGGAGTATTTTCCCACCTACACACACATGCAAATAAAATAAACTAAGTAAAAACACATGCATGCAAATGGTTTTTTGTCTCTGTTGCCCTCATATCATCCAAGATCTTGCATTGCTGAATAAATTTTCTCTCAAAGCACTATGCACAAGAGGTTATGGTGAATGAAGATTAAGAGATTGAATGCAAATTATATGGAATAACAAAATAAAACATGGTAAACTAAAATGTTAACATGCAACTATCTTATGAGCTAAAATGATAAAATGATATCAAAAGAGTGCCAAAAATGCTAAGAGTGAATTTAAGGATGCAAATATTGTGAATGTTGTAGATGATCTAGAAATGAGAAAGGGCGGGGTTTAAATACATCTCCTCATGGGTAGATCCAATATTAGGGAAAATGTGGGATAAATATGCATGGTAAATAAATTATAATGGATAAATATATGAATTGATTTATGAATATGCAAATGGATTTTTATGAAATATGTAAATATATTAATGTATAGATATTTTAATGATCATATAATATGCAAATGGATTTGATGGAGTGTATGAATAATATATTTTAATGATTATGGATTTATAAATGATTTAATGAGATGGATTAATATTTATAAAATGGTTATGCATGAAATATGAATATGAAATGAATATAAAATGGATAATGATACTAATAATGGATTTGTATATTGATAAAAAAATTAATATTATTAGATGAAATTTTTATGTGTCTATAGATATATTTGACATTGTATGCCTATATGGAATTATTGTAAGCCTGTATAGCTACTTTGTATACGTTTTATACTTATATCGACATATATTGATGTATGCCTACATGGCTATTTTGTTAATACAAATCTTTTTTATCGATGGTGTCCATATTTGCATTATAAATTCACAGTTCAATAGATATGAGTTATGTGTATTCAAGTGTATGTTTTACAAATTACGTGTATACTTTGTGACTTATGTGTATTCCAATGTATACCTTCTGACTTATGATTTTACATGTATATACCTTATATTCATGCATATACTTTTTATTAATTTGTGTATACTATGTATTTGTTTGTATATGTCAAGGCTTACATGTATTTGAGTACTTGTACTTCTCTTATTCACGTGTATTCTTGACTTATTCACATGTATACTTATTAACTAGTTAGCCCTAGCATTGATAATTGTTGTCCTTCATGGTTTTTCTTGAATATTTATTGAATGATGCTAAACAACTTCAATATTTCTCGGAATACTAGTAGAGTTACAAATTACAAAATTACACAAATTGAAAAGAAAAGATTAACTATAAATAAATGCACTAATTATTAACTTGATAATTGATTAAGAATGAGTATAATATATATATATATATATATATATCAAGAGATGAGCCTTAAATTGCAACGCGAGATAAGGAAAATGAACCCACATAGGAATAACTAAATAAAGAACAGTTCACCCTTCATAGCTTGGTGAAACCATTGCCAAACTTACAAGATCTTAAAGATAAAGAACTATGATATATATAATATAGAATTAGTACCCACTTGATGACTACAAAATTTTCAACCATGGGCTTATCATTCTTTTTCAAATTTGGTAAGAAGGCTTATTTAATATCCTTGAGCAATGTATATCATAATTCTCCCTTGTTCTTACATATCTCAATTGAGTTTAATTCAAAGAGTTCCATCAAATGCTTTATCTAAAAGAAAAAAATATGTTTTCAATTCGTATTCCATGCGATGTTTCATAAAAAATATTCTAGTATATTTAATCCTTTGATTGGAACATCTCAATTAAGCAAAGGATACATAATCTTCACAACACTTGCAAAACATAACACTCATAGTAGATGATGAATAGTTAACTTATTGACATATTTTCATACAAACATTTATATTTAATAGTCTTTAAAAATTTCCATAGCACAATCCTTATAGTACAAAATGAATTGTTATGTTCTTGATCCATCACCATATAAACACGTCGAAAGATGTATATGTAAACTTTTTGCAGTATTATTTCTTGTATAGAAAATGGACCTAGATGAAAACTTTACTTATCACACCAAATAATAAATGTACATGAGAGCATCACTTGTTTCTCTTAGACTCCAATTTTCAAGCATAGCAAATCATTTCAAATGAAAATGATAAAATGCTTCACAACCAAAGTTGTTAATTGAGGAAAAATAAAACATTTCCAAGTTCCATCATTGTATGCATTGACAATTATTTGTATATTTTTGTAAGGAAAAGGAGGATAATTGAAAATTTTCTTGCACTTGCTAGACTTGAAGATGATCATATGCTTTTGGTGTTAAAAACTCAAACTTCTCAACTATTGTGTGAATGTTTCTCTTTTCGATTTTTTTGCATGGAATCATAAGGGATTGAGCCAATTAAACATAGCTTAGAGTGATTCAACATGTTTGTGTGTGAAAGAGGACCATGCCTAGCCTAAATGTACTTATCAATATGTGTTGGAATAGTCTGTTTGATCACATGAGTTGCAAAATGAAATTTGCACTTGTTTGCAACTTTACACTACTTGCATTTGACATGTTTTCCATCAAGTGAAAACTGGACACCATGAGAAAAAGACTCTAAGATAACAAAAAAAAAGAGATTTTATAGTAGAGGGGCCCAACATAATCTTGTAGGCTTAGATAGTGAGTTTGTAAGTGTCACAATTTCTTAGTAGTAGCCCGTAAAAAGTTGTTTCCCTTTTACACTTTGGACCCTTAAGGGATCAAGCCAGATGAATGTAGCTCAAAGTGATTCAAAATGTTTGGGTGTGAAAGAGGACCATTCCTAGTGTAAAAATTCCCATATGGATGTGTTGGAAGAGTTCATTTAGTTAGATGAGTTGCGGAACAAAAGTTGCACCACGTTGCAACTTTACACTGCTTACATTTGACACTTTTTCCATCAATTGAAAATTGGACACCACGGGAAAGTGACTCTAAGATAAAAAACACTAGTAGAGGTTATTTTAGAGAGGCCCAACACAATCCTATAGGATCAAAAGGATAGTTCATAAGCATCATGATTTTTGAGTAGTAGCCTGTCAAAGATTGTTGCACTTTTGCACTTTGGACCCTTAATGGATTGAGCCAGGTGAATATAGCTTGGAGTGATTTAGCATGTTTGGGTGTGAAACTAGACCATGCCTAGCGTAAAATTACCTATCCAAATGCATTGGAATATTTTGTTTGTTCACATGAGTTGCAGAATGAAATTTGCAAAACTTTGCAACTTTACATTGTTTGCATTTGACATTTTTTACATCAAGTGAAAACTGGACACAATAGGAAAACAACTTTGAGATAAAAAAATAAGATCTAGGTTATTGTAGAGGGGATCAAAATGATCTTCTAGGCTTAGATAGATAATTTTTAAGCATCATGGTTTTTGAGTAGTAGCCCATCAAATATTGTTGTTATTTTGTATTTTGGACCCTTAAGCTATCGAGTTGATTGAACGTAGCTCGGAGTGATTTTAACATGTTTGGGTGTGAATTATGACCATGTATAGTGTAAACGTACCCATTCAAATGCATTGGAGTAGTTCATTTGGTCACATGAATTGCATAACAAAATTTGCACCACTTTGCCACTTTACACTGCTCGCATTTGACACTTTTTCTATCAAGTGAAAACTTGACACCACGAGAAAATGACTCCGAGATAAAAAAAAAAATTGAGAGAGCTTATTGTAGATATTCCCAACACAATCCTATAGGATTAGATGAATATTTCATAAGAATCATAGTTTCTGAGTAGTATCCCATCATAGATTGCTACCCTTTTACACTTTGGACCCTTAAGGGATCCAACCGATTGAATGTAGCTCGAAGTGATTTGAATTTTTTGGGTGCGACAGAAGACCATGCCTAGTGTAAAAATACCCATATGGATGTTTTGGAATAGTTCTTTTGGTCACATGAGTTGCAAAATGAAAGTTGCACCACTTTTCAACTTTACAGTGCTTGCATTTGACACTTTTTCCATCAAGTGAAAATTGGACACCATGGGAAAACAACTCTGGGATAAAAAAAATTGAGAGTTTATTGTAGAGGGGCCCAAAATGATCTTATGCAATCAGATGGAGAGTTCATAAACATTATGGTTTCCAAGTAGTAGCCCATCAAAGATTGCAGCCCTTTTGCACTTTGGACCCTTAAGCGATCGAGTTGATTGAATATAGCTCAGAGTGATTTGGTGTGTTTGGGTGTGAAAGAGTACAATTCCTAGTGTAAAGGTACCCATCTACATGTTTTGGAAGAGTTCATTTAGTCACACAAGTTGCAAAACAAAATTTGTACCACTTTGCGACTTTACACTGCTTGCATTTAACACTTTTTCCATCAAGTGAAAACTGGACACCACAAGAAAGTGACTCTGAGATAACAAAAAATAAGAGGTTATTTTAGAGGGGCCCAACATGATCTTTTAGGCTTAGATACATATTTTGTAAGTGTCATAGTTTCTGAGTAGTAGCTAGTCAAATATTGTTACCCTTTTGCACTTTGGACCCTTAAGGGATCGAGTCGTTTGAACATAGCTCGCAGTGATTCAACATGTTTGAGTGTGAAAAAGGATCATGCCTATCATAAAAGTACCCATTTAGACATGCTGGAATAGTCTATTTGGTCATGTGAGTTGTATAACGAAAGTTGCACCAGTTTGCAACTTTACACTACTTACAATTGACACTTTTCCATCAAGTCAAAATTGGACATCACAGAAAAATGACTCCAAAATAACTAAAACCGAGAGAGATTATTGTAGAGGTGCCCTAGGTGATCCTGATGCCTCAAACATAACTCCAGTAAATGACACGGTCTTTGGGTAACAGGCCATCAAATATTTATGCCCTTTTGTAATTTGGAATTTTAAGGGATTATGTTGCATGAATTACAAATGTTTGAGGGCAGGAATAAATTTCAAAATTTAAATAAATATCATTACAAATATTTATGTGAGTAGATGGTATGCTATATTTATATTGATATATAATCATTAGGTTGATTTATTTTAGTAAATGAAGGTTTTTATAATAAGTTAGTCAATTGGTGCTAGTTATAATAGGGAGAGAATAAAAGAAGATAAAGAGTGATTAGTAACCATCAATGGTTATTACACTAAATATATTAATAATATGATGCTTACAATAAAATGATATTTATTTGGAAGTCTTAATTCTTGTGTTTGTGCTACAATTATCTAATATGCTTCATACACCATTTTGAAACCCAAGTGCTTGTACTTGTAGGCACAATGTTTTCTCAAAACTATCAAGTGGTAATACAAAATCATGGGAAAAAAATGAAACTATATGAATTCCAACACCCCACTTAATTCAAATATTTAATCAATGTGCCCTATTTTCATGCACAAAAACTTAGCTTATAAGATTCTCTCATAATAACCAAAAATATGATTCAAGGATGCCTTAGGTACTCCATTCTCATAGATCATTTACAATGTCACTTGTACATTTGAGATTCTCTTATAATGTCCACATCGTAGGTGCTCATAATGAGGTTAACTTCAAATGAATAACTTGAAATTCCCTCACTATGCTTCACACGCTCTTTTATAATGGCTTAAAATCGGAATTGAGATTTTTCATGATCATCAAATTAAGGATGTTGCATTTATTTTTTGGTTTAGATTTTCTTGGATGGCTCATAAATCAAAAGTTTCTACAAGGGGAGACCAATGAATTTTTAGTAGGTTAAGTACAAATAGGAAAAAGTAAAAGAAGAAAAAGAAAGAGCATCCAAAATAGAAATGAAATGAAAATAGATGGAAGGAACTTACAAACAAAAAATCCACACCATTTGGTTCCAAGTCGGGAATAGCAAGGATTAAATCTTGATTCTTCCATTGAGGATAGGCATGCCAGTCTCAAATTAGTCACTCCTGGCCATACATCTTCATCGGGAGTTCCAAGATACCTATTGCACACAACAATATGTCATGAATAGAATGTAACCAAACTATTACTTTCCAACCTTTTGGAAACTTGTAACCTATTATAAAAATAACACAATTTAATCTTCCACTTAGTTTAGTAATCTATAGAGAATATCATACATCATTTTTTTTGTATATTTTTTAGAAAAAATAAAATACCATTGAACTCTATATCTTTTTCCATAGTTCTAAACATAAAGTGTGCTATATTTGTAAGTCTGATGTCAAAAAAAAAATGAGACCCCATTTCTATGAGGCATACACTGCCCCTACCTTGTAAACCCTACCACATTGGAAAACTAGTGAGCTCACTAGCTTCTCAATGCTACCACATTTTGCATACATTTACACGAAAACATTATTGTCAAAATTTTCATATGCCTTTTCCATGCTTCCATTTTGAGTGTAATACCCCTCCATTTTTCTTTTTGGATTGGACAGTGTGTCCTTGTTTTTCTTTGAGTTTCTTTTTGGATATTCAGATACTTTGTTATACTTTATCATGTGTGTGATTTGATCGATATTTATAGAGCGACATTGACTTTATGTGATGTATCTTATCTGATGCTTTACTTGACATGTTTTAATTAGTGAATTAATGATGGCTATTATAACATGTTATTGCAAGAGATATTTGAGTATTATTGAATGGTCAGTTTATGATGAGTGTATTGGTGAAGGGGATGAGATCGCATCACTCGCTTGCGAGTGCCTTGCGATTCTGTGATTTCTTATTCACGGTGTGTATTTTATGTTGCTTATATATATATGATCTTTGTTATCTCATTACAGGTTTGTAGGTACATGACATTGACTCCATTTGGTTTCACAAGTTTGAGTGTGTCGATCCAATGGTTAAGTTGAATGGGAGATAGTAACTATGTAACTTGTATCAAGTCTACACCCTAGCCATAGTGTGTCGTCAATTGTATTTGTTGTGTCGTCATTTGTTTTGTTTTAATATTAGTTAATTTTGAAGGGTTCTTGATTATGGAAATAAATGTTTAAAATTATTTCTTTAAATAATGTTTTTATTTAATTATTTTTAGACATTTTGGTAGAAGCTATTTATTTAAATTAATTAATTAAAATTAATTTATTTAGTAAATTAAATTTAATCTATTGGATTAAATTTATTTATTAAGTAATTAAAATTGATTAATTAAATATGTTTATTTAGAAAGTTGAAAAAGGGAATTTAATTTAATTTGGGAATTAAATTTGAATTAAAAGTAATTAAATTCAATTTGGAATTAAATTGGAATTTGAAATTATTAAATTGTATTTGAGAAATTAAATTTGGTTGTTAAAAGATATTTGTTAATTGCCACATGTGTGAGATGAATTAATTAAGAGTTTGTTGGAAATTTATTCACAAGAGAAAATTTGGGATCTTGGTTAAAAGAAGAGGAAAGTTTATTCACGGGAGTGTGAGGATTATTTTGGGAAGAAAATATTTTTTTTGAGAGGAATGGGAAATTGAAAAAACATAGAGGATTGTAGATATTTCTTGGCTATAGGAAATTTAGAAGAATTATTTTTATTATATTTGTTGTGGATTTGGATACGATTTTGGTTCTGGAAATATTGTGTTGCTGGGAGGAAGCTATGAAAGCTTTGGAAGAGGCTCGACATCAAAACTTCAATTCTACAGAAGCTTCTTGATACAAGTTCATTTTTTGTGTATTTGGTTTTGTTTAAAATTTGTTTTGGAATTGTATAGCTGTAGAAAATTGTTGTGCTAGATTTATTAAGGAATTTTATTTGTTTTAGAAAAATGAAATTTAAAAGCTTCTGTGACTGGCGTGAAGAAATTTAGAAAATATTTGTTACAGTAAAAACTAGAGATTATGAATTGTGATGTTTGTGAAATTTATTAGATCTAAACTATGAAACAAATCTAGAGGAAAACCAATTTAGATTTTAGAAAATAAACCTTTGTAGAAAAAGGAAATTGTGAAACTTCTTTGTATTTTGTGGTGGAGAAACCTAGAAGATATTAGGAGTTGATTGAAAACTTCTCTAAGAAATTAGTAGTTTCCTTACCTATGTTTTGTTTTGAGAAAGCTAATCAAAAAATTTAATATAGAATCCTCTATGAATTTGGGTGTTCTCTAGAAAAAAAATTAATTTCACCTGTAGGTGTATATTTTGGAAAAACTTCTTCAATTTGTTTTTTATGTTGAAATTATATATATATATATATATATTTGATTGCTCATATATACATATAAATATATATATCAAATATATGTCTATATATTTAAATTATTTGGAAAATATTTAATACTGAATAAAATGTAAGAATTGTCGTTCATATGACGAAATGAAGGTTATTAAAAATCATAGGTTAAGGGTTGCATTCATTTCTTTCTTCTTATTTTATTTAGTTTGCTGATAATGTCTTTGGGTGGGAGGCACCACTACCATTGGAAGCGCCCTCCACACAGTGTGGAGGGAGCACTACCAAGGGCAACGCCGCCCCTTACCATATGTAGGTCGTGTACACATGTTTGTGTTCGGTTGTGCTTAGCACAACCGCCCCAAACATGGGGTTGCTAGGATTAAATCAAACCTGCCTTTGGTGTATAAAACTAGACCGTGGACAGACAAAATTCATCCGCCAACTTTATTAAGGCTTTTTTTTCAATTTTGTTTTATGATTTTGGTTTTTTTTATTCAATAATATGATATATATATTATATATGTGTATATATATATTATATATATATGTAAGTATATCTTATATATTTGGGTTGTAAAATATTAAATATATATTTAATGAATATATATTATAAGTATATATACATATTTATATATTATTATATAATTATGTATTGTTAGAGTAATAAGTTATTCCACTTAATTAATTATATCATACTGGTTAATTAATTAAGTCACTTATTCCTTTAGTTGCTTAAGCTAAACTTAGGCACATTAATAATTGATTAATTATTAAGTGTGCACACTAGGGTTTCATTCAGGGTTTCGCTTTTAGGGTTTTCTTGATCTCCTTCATAAGGATTCATCTCTTTGTAATAATTGATTCTCAATAATGCATTTTTACTTTGAGGTTTACATAACATCTTCTCTGGTTCTTCATGTCTTTTGCATGTGACAGGTGATTGCATGTAGGTGGTCTTGGTTTCTAACATTGCATAAGAGCTCCAAACCTGTAGCTGCCTATTCGTGATCTGAAGATATGGTCTTTCAGTAAGTTTCAAGTGCAAGGGTTTCCACAAGCATCTTTTTTGCAAGATCTGGGGGTAGCCAATTTTTTGGGATACTATGGGCTCAAACGAACATCGCCATCATGTTTGCAATGCCCTAAAACCCTAGAAACGCCTGTCAAATCGTCCATTTTGGAGCAGTTGGTTTATGAGGCAAAAAGATTTTGCCAAGAAGGTCGTACGGCCTCCCCAACACGCGTTATGAGGCACGAAAATTTAAAAGAAAAGTGATTTTCGGTTTTCATGTCAGTGCCTTCCATTCTGCAGAAACCTACCACCAGGTGGCCACTGGTCCGCCGCCACCGCCGGTGGCTCCCCCATTCGGCCGCCGGCTAGCCAGCCTCGTCGAGCCCCTTAGCAGCTCTGCCCCAGTCATATGGATGATCGAGGGCTCTCTTCCAACCCCTGAGGGCTTCCCACCTACGGCCCAAGGTCATATGGGGGATTGGGAGCTCCGCCCCTGACCCTCGGCCATCTCCAGCACCCAACCCCTAGTCATATCAACGACTAGGGGGCCTGTCAATTTTTTTTGTAGGGGGGGAAAATTTTTGCGGTGATGACCAGATGGCCGTCAAATTTCAGCTCATGAACTGCTGACATCAGCATGACATCATCATCTGTACAGCGCTCTTTTTCCCCCTCCTAACCCTAATTTTCCTTCAAGGAGCAATTTTTTTATTTTTGGCATAACTTGGGCATACGGTATTGAAATCGGGAAAACGAGATATCACCGGAAAGTTGGTTCTGACCACTTTCCTATGGTGCAATTTATTTTATAGTATTTTTCTATTTTATTGAATTTATTGCTGTTTGAAGTCAGATATTTATTTTATGCTTCCAAGCTCATAACTCTTCGCCACGATCTCTGATTTTTTCTATCTTTGCGGCATTGGAAAGGTACTGAGGAGCTCTATGTTGTTGTTCATCCACTTTTTCTGTATTTGTCCCAGGTTGATTGCTTAGTCCAGATTTGGCCCGATGAGTTGTTTGGAGATTACTTGGATGTTTTGGTAGTTGGGAGAGTGCACCTTGCATCTTTGCACTTTGTTTTCAGTAATAGATTTACTGTTGCTTCATAGATTCTAGGGTTGTTCCCGTTTGGAGTTTTCGAGTGTTCCATGGCATTGGGTCTGTTGTTGCATCATTATGATTCCGATATGGTTTCTTGTAGACAGAAGTATCTTTCCTTGGTTGTCGGATTGTGGTTCCAATGTTACTCTACAGTGCTCTTCTAGTGCTTCTTTGCAGCATGTCATCTCATTGTAGGGGGGTTTTTCCCAATGGGTTTTCCTTCTCTACCTCTTTCTTGCATTTGTAAATGGGTACCTTATCAGGGCTAGTTGTTGAGACCCATCCTTACTTGCATGCATCTTCTTCTAGTGTTTTAGCTTCTTCCTAAGTTCATCTTAAAGGGGGGTGTTAGAGTAATAAGTTATTCCACTTAATTAATTATATCATACTAGTTAATTAATTAAGTCACTTATTCCTTTAGTTGCTTAAGCTAAACTTAGACAAATTAATAATTGATTAATTATTAAGTGTGTTAACTAGGGTTTCATTTAGGGTTTCCCTTCTAGGGTTTCTTGATCTCCTTCATTAGGATTGATCTCTTTGTAATAATTGATTCTCAATAATGCATTTTTACTTTTAGGTTTACATAACATCTTCTTTGGTTCTACATGTCTTTTGCATGTGACAGGTGATTGCATACAGGTGATCTTGGTTTCTAACATGTATGCATATCTTATGTATATATCTTAAGTGTATATTTTTATACTTAAAATATTTGTATTTCAAAAGAGATTATGTATTATGTTTAGTTGGAAATTGGAAGGAATTATTTATTGAAGGAAATATGTTGCTTTTAAAAGTTATTTAAATTTTTTATTTTACTGTAGAGGCAATTTAATTATTTTAATCAATTATTTTGAAAGGGAAACTGTTATTTTTACTATGAAATGTATTTGAAAGGGAAATGGATTTAGCATATCCAAAAGTAGATTTATTCCTTGCAATTTCCTTGATGTAATTATTCCTTCTCATTCTTGTTTGGGAAATGGGATAAAATGTGTCTTTATTTAGTATGTCTTCCAAAGGATTCTTTTTGGGGGTTTTTGATTTGTTATGTCAACCTTATTATTTCCCTTAGGTAGTGCATTGTGTCTTGTTGCCTCCAAGTGTTTGGAGTGAGTTTTATTATATGTTTCCTCTAGTGTTGGAGTAGTTATGTTATCTAGTTTGTATGCATTTGGGATTCCTTTGGTGATTAGTATGTATATGTGTTGTCAAATAGAAGAATGGCTTTCGTTAGGGGCCAGAGCCCGTGAGAGGTAAGACTAGGTAACCTTCAGAGGTGGGTTAATCAAGTGATAAATAAAACAATATATTTAAAAGTTTAGGTATTACTTCACACTAAAAAGATAAGTTCTAGCCTCACTCATAGTCACAAGTTCTTGTTTACGCTTTGAGTGAGTGGGAAGGCCTGGAATGACAATGTCATTTATCTTGTCATTACGAGAGGTATTTGATTCTGCATTAGTAAGTATGAGGGCCGAGGGTTGGTTGAGGTCTCCAAGATTACTGGGGCCTATGAAGATCCACAATGGGTAACTCATGATGAGTTGTGTGATGAAACTCTGTATAGGACAACAATTATTATTTGTTTGTATGTGTATGGTTTTCTTAACATACTTGAACTATTTTATGACTGGAAGCAATGTGACTCTATTAGATTTGGACTTGTATAGTTCATTTGATTGGTTGTGTTAGTATGAGTTAGTATGAGTCAGCTTGTGGCTAGTGGTTGTAGAATTTTTCCATGTTATGTTGTTACTTTCTCCTATCATGGGGGGTGAGCCTTCGGGTACCACTTGGTTGGCTGGAACATGCACCATACACCATTGGGTCCCCCTTTGATCCTCAGTACTTGGTGGTGAGATATCCAGTTGGAGAGCTCGTGATTCCTATTTATAATTCAAGCAATGTATTTATTTCATTTTATATCATATTATTTTACCCCTCATTTGTATTTGAGGTGGATTTTTGTATATTGTAACATATTTGTATTATTGCCTCATTCTGGGAATGAGTGGTGTAACCTTTTGATTAAGTTAATGAACATGGAGTTTGGTTGTATATCCCTTTATGTTATATTGTATCTTTATGTTGTTTAAATACACGTTTCTTATCATCATTAAATGCTTTGGATGTATATTGATGTATGTGTGGGTTTAAGTAATCTCATTTGCGTAGCCTTAGAGGTTGTTGTCAATTGTAGGTGAACATGTATGTTAATTACACTTTAATAAAACAAAAATTGTATGCTTAAGTAGGGAATTACAACATCCTATAGGGTTACGTGATGGGGCATTACACATGGTATCAAAGCCTAGGTTTAAACATTGGGTGCTCTAGAATTATGATGTACCCATTAAGCTTAGTTGCATAGGTTTTCAAGTGTACCTTGTCTAATAACTTTATGTGTCTATGTAGGACTATTTCTCTCAGACGTGAATGAGGCAGAGGATGAGGATGTTGCTGGGTAGGCGGTAGCTATGGGAGTCAACATGACTCTCCAGCTCATGTTACACATATTTTAGATCAGGAGGAACAACAGGCATCACATAATGGCCCAAGGCATTGTGATAGATAGCAGGATCCTCTAGGGGTCAAAGCCGCACGTAGAGATTTTGATGAGGCATTAGAAAACCTTATTTTGAGACAGGTAGATGCACAGGGTAATCTTGGTGTGAGGGCAGTTCTGGTACAGCCAAAGACGTTAGCCTCTTCACATATGAGAGACTAACTCTGGTCATGACCACCATGGTTTGATGGAGCAGGTAGTGGTTTAGAGGCTGAGACTTGGCTTATAGGTCTCGATCGGTGCTTTTCTATGCATTCGTACGATAATAGTACTAAAGTGCGGTGTGCTATCATGCACCTACGGGGGTTTGCATCCACATGGTGGAGGATGGAGGAGCAAAAGCTCCACATTGATATTAATCTAGTGTCCTGGGAGATATTTCTTGAGCAGTTCAGAGCCCACTTTCTTTCTCACCTTTGGTTTCAGCATAGAGGTGATGAGTTTCATGCCTTATGATAGCTAGCCATGACCGTAGAATAGTACGAGAGACGTTTCTATGAACTTAAGTAGTTCATAGGAATAGCTGATGACGAGGGTATACTCATTCAACACTTTTTCAAGGGCTTGAATGTCTGTACTAGTGATGGTGTGAGGGTCTTTGAACCCAAATCTATGGAGACAGCTCTGGAAAAGGCATAGCTTGTGGAGGAGAACTTGGACATGGCATTAGGAGGCCATACTGGTGTACACATTGGCAGTAGTTCTATAGTTGAGTCTAGTGCACGATGGGGTCAGACTCAAGGAGTTGGATCACTGATGACTTAATAGGGGCCTACTCAGAGTGGGAAGAAGTAGAATGCACTTGGAAAGCATAAGGAATCTCAATCGTATCAGGATGATGGTGGTTCTTCCCCTAGGAGGAACTGAAACTGGTGGCGCAATAAGCACAATTGACAGGAGCAGCCAGACTAGAGTTCACAGTTTGTGGTTAACTGGGGTAGTATGCAACATTCTACTACACCGATAGGAGGCAAAGGGTTTAGTTGTAACACGGGGTGTTACTCTTGTGGCCAACAGGGCCACCTTGCTAGGAACTTTCTACATCAAAACACTTCTGGATTTGGTCAGGGCCTAGCAATTTTAGAGCCGACAATAGGGGATGCAGGTAGATCTCATCGAGCTTATGTTGCGGTTGATAACCGTCAAAGTGGATATGAGGGAGCTCTAGTCGAGACTTTTGGAGTTGGTCGCACAGTGTAGGATACTCATCCTCAAGGGTCGAGGTTTAGATTTGGATGCATTTTGAAGGAGGGATTTATATACCTACTTGTCTGCAGGCTTCTAGGAGTAAGCCTAACCCTAGGGGAGGAGGATGTAATACCCCTCCATTTTTATTTTTGCACTGCATAGTGTGTCCTTTTTTTTCTTTCAATTTCCTTTTGGATATTCAGATACTTTGTTATACTTTATCATGTGTGTGTGATTTGATCGCTATTTATAGAGAAAAATTGACTTTATGTGATGTATCTTATCTGATGCTTTATTTGACATTTTTTAATTAGTGAATTAATGATGGCTATTATAACATGTTATTACAAGAGATATTTGAGTATTATTGAGTGGTCAGTTTATGATGAGTGTATTGGTGAAGGGGACGGGATCGCATCACTCGCTTGCGAGCACCCTACGATTATGTGATTTCTTCTTCACGGTGTATATTTTATGCTGTTGATATATATATGATCTTTGTTATTTCGTTACAGGTTTGCAGGTGCATGACATCGACTCCACCTGGTTTCACAGGTTTGAGCATGTCGATCCAACGATTAAGTTGAACGAGAGATAGTAACTATGTAACTTCTGTCAAGTCTACACCTAGCCATAGTGTGTCATCAGTCATATTTGTTGTGTCTTCATTTGTTTTGTTTTAATATTAGTTAATTTTGAAGGGTTCTTGATTATGGAAATAAATATTTAAAATTATTGCTTTAAATAATGTTGTTTTTATTTAATTATTTTTAGACATTTTGGTAGAAGCAATTTATTTTAATTAATTAATTAAATTAAATTTAAATTGATTAATTAAATTAAATTTAAATTGATTACTTAAATTAAATTTTAATTAGTTAATTAAATTAAATTTAAATTAATTAATTAAATTAAATTTAATCTATTGGATTAAATTTATTTATTAAGTAATTAAAATTGATTAATTAAATATGTTTATTTAGAAAGTTGAAAAAGGGAATTTAATTTAATTTGGGAATTAAATTTTAATTAGAAGCAATTAAATTCAATTTGGAATTAAATTGGAATTTGAAATTATTAAATTATATTTGAGAAATTAAATTTGGTTGTTAAAAGATATTTGTTAATTTCCACATGTGTGAGATGAATTAATTAAGAGTTTGTTGGAAATTTATTCATGAGAGAAAATTTGGGATCTTGGTTAAAAGTAGAGGAAAGTTTATTCATGGGAGTGTGACGATTATTTTCAGAAGAAAATTTTTTTTTTGAGACGAATGGGAAATTGAAAAAACATAGAGGATTGTAGAGATTTCTTGGCTATAGGAAATTTAGAAGAATTATTTTTATTATATTTGTTGTGGATTTGGATATGATTTTGGTACTAGAAATATTGTTTTGCTGGGAGGAATCTATGAAAGCTTTGGAAGAGGCTCGACATCAAAAATTCAATTCTACAGAAGCTTCTTGATACAAGTTCCTTTCTTGTGTATTTGGGTTTGTTTAAAATTTGTTTTGGGATTGTATAGCTGTAGAAAATTGTTGTGCTATATTTATTAAGGAAGTTTATTTGTTTTAGAAAAATGAAATTAAAAGCGTCTGTGACTGCCATGAAAAAATTTAGAAAATATTTGTTATAGTAAAAACCAGAGATTATGAATTGCGATGTTTGTGAAACTTATTAGATCTAAACTATGAAACAAATCTAGAGGAAAACCAATTTAGATTTTAGAAAATAAACCTCTGTAGAAAAAGGAAATTGTGAAATCTGTGTGTATTTTATGGTGGAGAAACCTAGAAGATATTAGGAGTTGATTGAAAATTTTTGTAAGAAATTAGTAGTTTCCTTACCTATGTTTGGTTTTGAGAAAGCCAATCAAAATTTTTAATTTAGAATCCTCTGTGAATTTGGGTGTTCTCTGGAAATTTTTATAATTTCAACTATTGGTGTATATTTTGGAAAAACTTCTCCAATTTGTCTTTTATGTTGAAATCTTTATTTTTTATATATATATATATATTTATATATATTTGATTGCTCATATATACATATAAATATATATATATATATATATTTAAATTATTTGGAAAATATTTAATACTGAATAAAATGTAAGAATCGTCATCCGTATAGCAGAATGAAGGTTATTAAAAATCACAGGTTAACGGTTGCATTCATTTCTTTATGCTTGTTTTATTTAGTTCAATCTTGGTAATGTCTTTGGGTGGGAGGTGCCACTACCATTGGCAGTGCCCTCCAGACTGTGTGGAGGGAGCACTGCCAAGGGCAGTGCCACTGCCTACCATATGCAGGTCGCGCCCATATGTTTGGGTTTGGCTGTGTTTAGCACAACCGTCGAAAACATATGGTTTCCAGGCTTAAATCAACCCTGCCTTTGGCATATAAAACTAAACCGTAGACAAATGAAATTCATCTGCCCACTTTATTAAGGTTTTTTTTCGATTTTGTTTTATGATTTCGGTTTTTGTTAATCAATAATATGATATATATATATTATATATGTGTATATATATATTATATATATATGTATGTATATTTTATATATTTGGGTTGTAAAATATTAATTATATATTTAATGAATATATATTATAAGTATATATACATAATTATATATTATTATATAATTAGGTATGTATATCTTATGTATATATATTAAGTGTATATTTTTATATTTAAAATATTTGTATTTCAAAAGAGATTATGTATTATGTTTAGTTGGAAATTGGAAGGAAATATTTATAGAAGGAAATATGTTGCTTTTAAAAGTTATTTAAAAATTTGATTTTAGTGTAGAGGAAATTTAATTGTTTTAATCAATTATTTTTAAAGGGCAACTATTATTTTTACTATGAAATGTATTTGAAAGGGAAATGGATTTAGCATATCCAAAAGTAGATTTCTTCCTTGCAATTCCCTTGATGTAATTATTCCTTCATGTTCTTATTTGGGAAATGGGATTAAAATGTATCTTTATTTGGTAAGTCTTCCAAATGATTCTTTGTGGGGGTTGTTGATTTGTTATGTCGACCTTATGATTTACCTTGGGTAGTGCATTGTGTCTTGTTGCCTTCAGAGGTGGGTTAATCAAGTGATAACTAAAACAATGTATTTAAAATTTTAGGTAGTACTTCACACTAAAAAGATAAGCTCTAGCCTCACTCATAGTCACAAGTTCTCGTTTAGGCTTGGAGTGACTGGGAAGGCCTGAAATGGCAAGGTCATTTATCTTGTCATTATGAGAGGTATTTGATTCTGCATTAGTAATTATGAGGGTCGAGGTTCGGTTGAGGTCTCCAAGATTACCGGGGCCTATGAAGATTCACAGTGGGTAACTCATGACAAGTTGTGTGATGACACTCTGTATAGGAAAATAGTTGTTATTTTTTTGTATGTGTATGGTTTTCTTAACATACTTGAACTATTTTATGACTGGAAGCAATGTGACTCTATTAGAGTTGGACTTGTATAGCTCATTTGATTGGTTGTGTCAGTATGAGTCAGCCTCTGGTTAGTGGTTGTAGAATTTTTCCATGTTATGTTGTTACTATCTCGTAGCATGGGGGGTGGGCCTTCGGGTACCACTTGGTTGGGTCGAACATGCACCATACACCATTGGGTCCCCCTTTGATCTTCAGTACTTGGTGGCGAGATATCCAATTGGAGAGCTCGTGATTCCTATTTATAAATCAAGCAATGTATTTATTTCATTTTGTATCATGTTATTTTACCCCTCATTTTTATTTGAGGTGGATTTTTGTATATTGTAACACATTTGTATTATTTCCTCATTCTAGGAATGAGTGATTTAACCTTTTCATTAAGTTCATGAACATGGATTTTGGTTGGATATCCCTTTATGTTATGTTTTTTCTTTATGTTGTTTAAGTACATGTTTCTTATTGTCATTAAATGCTTTGGATGTATATTTATGTATGTGTGGTTTTAAGTAATCTCGGTTGCATTGCCTTAGAGGTTGTTGTCAATTGTAGGTGAACATGTATGTTAATTACACTTTGATAAGAAAAAATTGTACTCTTAAGTAGGGAATTGCAACATCCTTTAGGTTTATGTGACAGGGCATTAAATTGATCCTATCTTGCAATCACAACATACCACATTACCACATTTATTTAATGCATTCCATCCAAAAAATCATGTGAGAATTGGCAAGGTAGTGAGCTCACTATCTTGCCGATGCTACCATATTTTGCATACAATTCTATGAAAACATTATTGTAAAAAAATTCACATTCCTTGTCCATGCTTCCATATTGAGGCTATCTTGCAATCATGGCATGCCACATTACCACATTTCTATAAGGAATTCCATCAAAACAATCATGTGAGAATTTGCAAGCTAGTGAGCTTGTCAAACACTAGCTTGTCAATGTGATAAGGTTGACAAGGTAGGCGTAGCATGAAAAAATTCCTCATATAAATGATGTATCACAATGATTTGTGAGACATCATTTCTATGAGGAATTTTTTCATGTTGCCCCTACCTTTTCAACCCTACTGCATTGATAAGCTAGTGTTTGACAAGTACACTAGCTTGCTAATTTGGTAGGGTTGACAAGGTAGGGGTAGCATGAAAAAAGGCCTCATAGTACAAGGCCTCATAGTACATCACCATGAGACCCCATTTCTATGAGGCACTTTCTCATGATACCCCTACCTTTTCAACCCTACCGAATTGACAATTTAGTGCACTCACTAGCTTGCTAATGTTCACATGATTTTTTGGATGGAATGCCTTATAGAAATGTGGTCATGTGGCATGCCCTGATTGCAATATAGGATCAAGATGTAAGCATAGAAAAGGAATGTCAAATTTTTGACAATAATGTTTTCATAGACATGTATTCAAAATGTGGTAGCATTGGCAAGCCTGTGAGCTCACTAGCTTGCCAATTCAGTAGGGTTGAATAGGCAGGGACAACGTGAGAAAATGCCTTATAGAAATGGGGTCTCACTGTGATGTACATCATCATGAGACCCAATTTTTATGAGGAATTTTATCATGCTACCCCTACCTTGTCAACTCTAATGCATTGACAAGCTAGTTTTTTGTCAATATAGATAATAACCAAATTAATTTCAAAGATCTATCAATGTGGGAGGAGTATATTCCAATTTTGTAGAGACATGTATGGAAAATTTGGTAGCATATACAATTCAATCAGTTGTTTGATAAAATGCACATCACCATGAGACCCCATTTCTTTGAGGAATTTCTTCAAACAGTTGATTTCCTTGTCTATGTTGTTTGATAAAATTATTTGGTAGACATGTATGGAAAATTTGGTAGTAAAGAAAAGGAAATCAGCTACTTGGTATATCTATTTGGAAATATACATCAATAGGATATGTTCTCGTGGACTAGAATGATTGCAAGATATGCACAAAATAGATTGTCAAGAATATGTAATTTGTAGGTGTAAAACCAAATTCAACTACATTTTCCAACATCCCCCATGCCTATACCAAAATGAAAGCTTTGGAGAGTGGTATGCACATCCATAGTAGAGTATTAAGAAATGATGTATTATTTCACTTATAACTTTTTTCATATATATGTGTATAGAAAATGTGGAAGCATACACAAGGTAAGTTAATTGTTTAACAAAATTCCTCAAAGAGATGTGGTTTAAAAATGCAATTGGCAAGTGTAAGGAATTGTCTAATTTAAAATGTGCATTGACAAGCTAAGGTTATCATGACAAACAAACAATGATCAAAATGAAATATGCAAAATAACAAAATCAAATCAAGAAAAATAGAATGAAAGAAAATGTGTAAAGACTTCACATACCAAAAAAATTGGAGTTTTGAATGGAGGATTTCTACCCAATTATGTGTCCTTTTCTTCTTCTTTCCTCAAAATCCTCAACAATTTGACTTTTTCAAAAGCTCGTTCCCATTCAAACTTCAATTGTATATCACTCTTCAATGGAATTCAGACTTGAATTGATATTATATTCCTTTCAACGTGAAAACTCTTCTATTTCATGCAAAGGTGGTGAAAAGATCATGAAAAAATTGCATTCACACTTCATAAAATCATAAAAAAGCTTTTTTTTATCGGAACACGTGCAAAACTAGGCGAATATGCAAAATGTGGGCCTTGAGATCATTGGTATATTTTTTCTAAAACTATTTTTAGAGCAAGAAAAAACATGCTTGTGTTATAACACGAGATAATTATGTCTTTCTAAAATAACAACCATATCTCTACTACTTCAAAATGTGCTCATGTTATGAAAAAGTTGATTTTGTATGTTTCTTTTCTCTCTTTCTCTCCATCCCCTACCCTCTACCCTTAAATTGTTAAACCCTCTACCCTCTATCTCCCTCCCTATCTCTCTCTCTCAAGTCTCTCCCTCCTACCCCCTCTCCCTCTCTCAACTCTCTCTCTCTCTCTCACTCACTCCTATCTCTATCTCCTCTACCCTCTCTCTCTCTCTCTTTGACTTCAAGTATCTCTCTCCTAACCCCTCCCACTCTCTCAAGTATCTCTCTCATTCACTGACTCCTTCTATCTCTCTCCCCTTAACCTTTAAACCCTTAAACCCTATACCCTCTACCTTCTATCTCTCTCCCACTCCCTCCCTCTCTCTCACATAAAGTCTCTCCCT